>LR990073.1:9793969-11043969 GCA_905147235.1 Erynnis tages
TAACTGAGACTAGTGCCCCGAGCATGAACACTATCGTCAACGTATTCATATAGTTATCGTGTGTCATAAGTACCTATCGGAAGATGTAAAGATCTATCTCTTTCCCATACACACGTCATCTACATACTCGTATACGAATACTTTGACGACAGTGTTCATGCTTGAGATATAGATAAACAAAATATACTGAAATATAAAACTACGTGTTACTCATGATATTTTTTAAAGAATTCATTAAAGATAGGAAGGCCATGTGTACTCTACGTAAATATGTAAGGCACATCTTCGGTAATACATCTATCATATTCTTCTCTATAAAAGGCAGTATGGCTCTGTCTCGTTGATTAAAAATTAAAACGGGTTAACGTGAGTCTATTTGGGGACCGTTGGCTTTGTTATTGATCGGATTTATTTTCGTCAGCCTTCCTGCTTTTGCACTCATCGAGACTAGGTAATAAATTTTAATATGAGCTTTCCGTTTTTGGAATAAAAGCTAATGGAACATAGGTAATCCATTATCAAAACATGAAACAAGTTTTAGAAGTCACATCCGTTGGACAATCAGCTCTTTAGGCGCTTAGGTATACATACTTTGGAATTTCTTCTAAAATGAGAGGAGGTATTGAGCAACCTCGGTAGTCTGAATTATTGGACTTACAATTATAAGACCATAAATACCAATGCAACATACTCGCAACAGTAAGTACAAGAAAAGTTTTTCGAGGCAAGAATTTAAATACCTGTTTTAATCTTCTTCTCATTACAATATGCTTTGATACCTTTATAAATCAAAATGATCGCCTAAAACACAGATACCAAAAGTGTTTTACTCATTGATTGGCGATTCATTGAAATTTCAAACACAAACCATACTTACTTTGGCAGGCGTAACAGTCGGGCTGTGGGAAGGTCTCACGCAAGGTTCATATGTTACAAACAGTAAGTCTATTTAATAGGAGAGCTTAAATGCTAATTGAATTTCTGATTTACGGCTAACAAAGCTTATACTAGTTTTCATTTGCAGGGTGTTTCACTTTATTAAAATTTCCTTCTACAGACAATATAATAAACATAAAAAAACGAAAATGCCACATGACATGAGTCGATGCTTCCAGATTCGACTACGTTGTGGAATTAAGCTTTAGTTTCCTGGAACAGCAACAAAATCTTTTGTTATCATTACTTTTCAAAATAAAGACAAATATTTTGACAAATACGTTAAATATGATAAAAGTTTTGAACAATTTCATATTAATTGTTTAACTACGAGTAGGTTACGATAAGTAACAACATTTTTGGGTAACATTGAATAATCTCATGTTGTAAACGTTGATATTTCCTATTTTACTGACTTGGATCCTAATACTCGTAGGTATGTCAACAAATCGTGATCGTATATTATGGTTTCAACAACCACATTTTAATGACGAATGTTAAATTAAATGTTATAATAATTAAATGTTCTAGTAAAAATCGGTTTGATATTTGGAACATTGCTTATAATGCGATCAGGTTTCCTTGATTGTTGGCCGGTATTGCACTTTGTCAGACTTCAGAACAGCTAAGCGCAAGTTGATCAACTAACTTTGGGCGCACATTGAGCAGCAAGGCTAACACGCTATTTGAATTTTAGATTTGCGAGTACATACCTCTAACGAAGCTGGGTTTTAGTTTAAAAATCTCAGGTCAATTTAAGTTAAATTCTAACTCAATAAACGGAAGATGTGATTCAACGTAAATGTTATTGTTGTAGAAAAAACCATTCGGATGTAACCTTATGATCATAATAATGGTAGATAACTATAGTTTTGTCGTGTACTTGTAATCCATTAATAAAAAGCGTGTTAAAAATTGATGCAGCGTCAAACACACAAATGCAAAATTTTGTTATATCTATAGAAGAAAATGTATTAGAAAGGTCTTATCGCCACTCTCTTAACCTGCCATGAAGCAGCATGATCTTTATATTTTTTGCCACATAAAGTTAAACGTTTAAAAGAATTTCGTCAATTTTTTTTGAATTATTATCGGTTTGGGTGGCATGAGATACATCGTACTCGTAAATTAATAGAAATTCTATAAGAATCCATCACTTTCATGCATTGTATGGATGCTGGGCGCCGCCGGGCCCCGACAGACGGCGACTAATTGAGTTCCCTCAGAGTGCGCGCTATTGTGGCGGATGTTCCGCAAATAATGCACTTAAGAAAACTCGTTGTCAACGCTCCAATATTCAATTATTACGTTTTACTGATATAGAATCTTTATAAGAAGGTCGTTACATATTTTATAGTGCCTTGCCACAAGAAACTGAGGTTATACGTATATTTACTTCCACAGATTATGTTACGTGGAAGTTTACTCTATTCAAGTAATAACGAAGTTTTTAATATGTGTAAAATGAAGTAAGAGTTATTGAAGTAAAAATCTTTTTTAAAGGTTTGAAAATTTTAAATTATTAGATATTATTTGGTAAGGTACAAGGTACTGCATCGCGCATAGTGGTCGCCAGGCCCCGACAGACGGCGACTAATTGAGTTCCCTCAGTGTGGGCGCTATTGTGGCGGATGCTTCGCAAATAATGCACTTAAGAAAGCTCCTTGTCACTGCTCCAATATTCTATTTCTATATTTGCTTAGAACTGAGAACAGGTTGTCTTCTCCTTAAGCCTATCTTCTGATATCTAGTTTTAGTTTAAAATTCTGAACAGCAAATTTTCTTTGCTTATTAGATTGTTATTAGCTGGTATACAAATAATCGTAAAAAGAACAAGACATGATTTTGATTAGCGGTTGATAAATATTTTCGTTAAAATTTAGTATAGCAACATACAGTCTCGCAAGAATTGCTTTCACGGAAAATGTATGTTAAGAAAACTTTTTTCTATTAAGTACTCAAACATTGTCAAATAAATTTACATCTTATTTTTATTTACTATTAATTGTGAGTAATAATTTTTATGTACATAATGATGAATATCATACCTCACACACGTTAAAGTTACATCCGCTTTGATCGCTTCTCAGGCCGTTGTAGACCAAGAGAAAAAAGCGGCTGTTTTATTTGTTTTACGCAAATTTTTGCTGCTCACGTTTCCATCTATCGTTTTCCAGTTGTGGGAGAGATTCGAGACCTGACGATCATCGTTAACGAACATAAATTATACAAATAAACTCCTCCAATTTCTTTTTTCGAAATCATCACGGAACACGAGAAATAATTAATTTTTGCGCAGACCACGACCTTAATGCTCTGTCAAGAATTTTATAATACGCAATAACTCATTTCAGTGGAGAATAAACCGCTGAGTGAAGCGATTTCAGTTTCATTTTTCTTAATTACATTTTTTGTCCCCGACGCGGTAACCGGCAACGGTTTATGAAAAACTTCCCCCGCATACGAACTGGCTTCATTTGCAGGAGTTCGCAGTTGTATAATGTTTTCCTTGTTATCGATATGGGAACGTGCAATTAAAATATGCAAAACTTTGTGCGCTCGCCACGTTTTTGGTGTGCCCAAAATTGTTGCCAGATTTTAATTAAGGCAAACCTAAACTCATGGCGACCTATAACTGGGGCGGGTGTATCTTCGTATTCGCATTCAGCGATTTAAATTGCTTTTATGCTTTACGTTTGCGAATAAAAACAAACTCCGGTTTATAACTCGTACTTAATTTAATTTTCTGTGGTATGTAGGTACGTATGCTTCTTTTCAAAGATGTATTTTTCAGCCAGTAGAAAAAAATTAAGTTAATTATTATGTTTATATAAAATCTAACAATCTAAGTTAGACACGACCCTATTTCAAGCTGATGGTGACACAAGTATTTTTCAAGACTTAATTATAATTTAATAGAATTAAATTACTTAGGTATATTAATATTCAGAAGGATATGTAGGAATAGAAAATATATTTTTCAACGAAGTTAATTTACATATATGTGCCTGTAACGGGCACGTTGACGTAACGATACTGCTCTCGTAGAGCCACAATTGACCAAATGCCGGCATTCGCTCGATTAGTAGCCGGAATCTATTGCTTTCGAGAGACATATATTACCGAAAGGCGATAATGTTAGTGTGAGTGGAGTAGTACATGCGAAATTTTCTCAACATAGTGTAGGGTGCTTTAGACTATTTTTAATTTATGCAGAAAGTCTAAAGTAATTAATCACTAAAACCAGAGCCGACCTTTAAGCTTAAAAACTTACTTCAAAAGATGCTAGCAGTAATTAGGCGTCAAATTATCTCTATAGTTTTTCTGTTGTCAGTCGACTCCGTTGTAAACATTAAAAATGAAGACGTTAAGTGACATTACACCATCAATGTTATACATAATCAAACTATGGAACTGACTTCCGAAAAGAAAGTTTAAAGTCCAGAAAGTTATGAAAGGTGTAATTTTGTGTCACAAACACTTTTAAGCTCAAAAGATTTTATATTGTAAACTTGACTTCGCAGACTTGACTTCGCTCCAATCTTATTTTTTGCTAACGGAACAAACAGTAACCGACAGAAATTGTATGAAATGAAGCAATAAATGGAACTTTCGAATGGTTTTCACGCCCGCTTCTACATAGTGGTCCATAACGACCATATAAGGCCGATTGCTTTCTTAAACTTATCCCATTTGTACCCCAGCGAGAACGAATTAGAACTTCTTTATTGTGCCGAAGTTGCGCTCGAGAACGGCTATTTCCATTTCTATCGAGTTGGTGAGCCTAAACCGATAAGTTATTTATCGTAGGTAGGAACTATAGTAGCACTACGTTGTCATAGTCGGATCGTTATGAAAGTTTGAGTGATAAATGGGACCTCAGACATTCCTTCGCGTCGAGCGGTTTCCGAAACTGACAAATTAAATTGTTCCTTGGAGACTTTACATATAAAAAGTAAGGGATTATTTTATTTCAGTACAAGGGACGGGTCTCATTTGAATTACATATTACGGTTCCACCGACACTTAGCCCTGCATATTGCTTGACACGAGGCGCGATTGGTCCTCTGTAGAATCCCATATTAACATAGTGAGGAACCCATTTCCATTATCATCCCCAATTTCGTGCTCGGGAGGCACTTAAGCACTTAATGGATCTCGGCTCGCCGTAATTTACCGGGACGTTGGATTGAATAAAATCGTAAATCTTAACACCAACCAACCGAAGATGCTATTATTAAGAATGATTCGCAATTACTCGTCTCTTAATCCGAGAAACATTGTTACGCCGCAAATTACTTCTCTCACTTAATCCTAATGAAAGCAATATACCACAGTTTGAATACAATACATAATACATTTTAATGAACTCGCATTTTGTTCGTAATTTTGAAACTGCGTAAGGATTAGCAAGGAATAATTAATGAGAATCTTTTATGAGAAAATAGACGTATTAAAAGTCTTTGAAATTTAATTAAGTATTCTGAATACAAACGGAAAAGGTATTTAGGTCATTATGTTAAGAAAAAGAAAATTGTTGTTGTCCTCATTTTCATTTGATACAAGACGCCTCTATATCCAGACGCCTGAAATTAGATTGGATCAATACCATGACTAGACTGAATCCGCAAATAAGGTGAACTAACTGTTTCTAATAAAAGTTACGGCACAATTCTACTGGACTTATATACCACACTTGCATTGATGGTAAAAGATAGCCACTCCAGAATTTAATATTGTAGAGTTATCACTTCATGATAAATTAAACTTGACGATGTACTTTGAAATCGTAACCAGATAAAATATGTAGTTCTGGGCACTATGAATGTCAGCCAAATATACTTACAACATTTTTTTTTATTATTTTCGGAAAACAAACAGTGAAGAATAAAAAAAGGTAATTAACTTAATATAAAGCTACACACCATTTAGCTGTTTTCGCATATAAGAGCCTAAATACGTTTGCTTGCAATCGACACTACTTCGTGATTACAAAGGAAAGAAATGAAAAGAAAATGACAATTAAATAAAAATAAAAATTTCACGGGATCAATTACCTACATCAAACCATCTTCTGGATAGGACATTTTTATATAAATTTGGGGGTGAATTACCTCTTTAAAAATCCAACCTTAAATAATTTAAATGCTATAATATTTATCGCAGAGAAGTTTCTGGGAGGTAACTACTTGTAACATGCAGGTTTTCAGATACCGTCTCTTTACGGTTATATTTTCAGTAGTTTTGGGTAAATATTCTCGACAACACTTTAGTGTAAACACACTCCCCAGTGAGTGCCGGAACATAAATAACATAAAGTGCCGTCAGGGGTTTTAATTTTAAAAGTTATCGTCCCGTACTTTAAAGCGATAATATTGGTGTCATGCAAACATTATTGTAGCTTTTATCTCATAACACGGCTATATTTGTTCAGCAAAAGAATATTTTGTAACACTTTACGTACTTATAAACTTTAACCTAAGGTCGTTTAAAAGATACACGCAAGAACACAAAAACATACAAAGATCTCTTTTGTACAAGATGATTAGAAAAGAAGACTCTCAACTCAATGGAATGTTTTATGTTTGTTCAAAATTATCCTGATTGGCTGTCATAACTGACCGACTCACCAACACTGCAAATTTTAAACACAGGACTCTGTATGGAGCTGTCCAATTTCCACTGACACGCGACAAAATGTATGCAATGACATAAACGTACGAGCAACTTTGGGTGCGACACGGCAATTAGAATATCTACGGGGTAAGTTTGTAACTAGCTTTGTTTGTTAGCTTGTAGGGACTGATAAATTTATTTAAAATTTCGGAAACGGATTTTTACATATGGCGTTATACAATTTATTTTATTGTTTATTTGCACTCCATAAGAATATTTTTTTTACTTTTATTTATTATTTTAATAACTTCTGCTTTGTTAGGCTAGTGTAGACAGAGAGGGTAATTTAGTCTCTTAATACAAAATATTACATAATAAATTCTAATTTAATGTAAGCAGGTAGCTTTTCTTGGAACGCACGTAGACGTGAATCGAAGAAATGTATATGCTAAATAAACGTGAAAATTCATTTAGCTCCAAAAAAACAGAATGCAGAATACGTTATTATACATACTATGTATTTTCATGAATTTTTCATAATAGGTTATTGTTGTTTAGTTTTAATTAACATAACAACAGTTTCATCCCTATTATCAGCTAAGGCAGTCATCGTCAAAATTAATCTTAAGACTAGCCAACTAGCAAAACTAACCCAAACAAGGTTAGGCGAAGTTTAACAACCACGAAGTTCTATTATCTTCTGTCGGCTCAATATTATCTACTAAATTATTTTATCAGTGTCAAATTTCATTGAAATTCAATCGTATTTTTTCTTTTTTTTTTGCTTAGGTAGAGAGAGTCAATAAAAGCTTTTAAACGATAATAAAGCTTTTGCAAGTGTGGGTGCAACTACCACTTCTATTTTCCTTTAGTTACCTATTTCAACGGTTAAAGCTCAAAAAAATAGGAAAATTTATGCCTCTCTCGAGGCATTTGTCACTAATTAAGGCGAGTGCGGGTGTAATGCAATAAAGCAGTTCCTATCACACAATTAGTGTCCACACCTACCTATCTACCTACCTACAAAGGTGTTATGCCACATTCTGATTACTATCAAAGCAATTAAGGGCAGGTCAAGCGACCACGTCCCAGGACATTAGTGGAGGCACCTGACTAGCTTAATTTCTGTCGACGCTATTCCGGTCAATTTCCTTTATACGATCTATGCCTCCAACGAGGCGGTATGCATCCTGGATATGCAAGGCGCATTCAATTAGGCTGGACTATAATATGTGAGTTGCAGTAAAGGAAATATCATTATTCTTATTTATGAAGGTCTAAACATTACTGTTTATACATCTTTCTTTTTTTATAATTTAGAAGTCGGAAATGAGAATGTAGAGAAATATGGTTAATATATTTCATGGAAAATCCTATCTCACTTCAAACTGGCCCAAAAGACTATTGGTATTAGTTTATCCGTTGCAATTCTTTGTGTTTCATAGGAAATTTATTTTCTAGTAATCATTTTCTCCCAACCAAAATACAAGACAAGAGCAGCATTCACCCTTAATATGGTGCAAGGCTTGAACTACAATGATTTCTCTACCTCTTATAGCTATAACATTCTAACCCTTTTGTATAATGTATTGAATATTTTTTTCAACTGTTATAGAAATTAGGTTTTTTACTTTTAATTAAAACGTTCCACGAAGAAACTATCAAAAACCCGCACCTACATTATATAAAGTGCATTCGGGCGCTAAGAGTGTTTAAGTTAGAACAGGTACCTAAATAATGTTGGCATTTTGATCCAAATGTATTTTTTATTTGGCGACCGCGCAGTCTTGTCGGACGGCGCAGTTGGATTGTAAAAATAATTTTAAAATATAATATAAAAATAAATTTAAGAATTTTCTATGGCAAGAGATTCGTGGAGACATGCTCAAATTTTCAATAGATTATCATAATAGTATCATATTGGTATAAAAATGCGTCCATCCCTCAATAGTGCAATAAAATCGTAAAGGCGCATTTACAGGCTGCCAATTACTCAGTACTCACATTAACGGAGAATAATGGAGAACGCATTGTATCGTCATCCAACGAATTAATGAGTAGTGATTGTCAAAGCCGACTGCGATCCCTTTTATTTTAAACCATGCGTGTGACGGATTACCATCAGTTTTGTATGCCTCAGTGGGATTACAATGTTTACCTACGAACAACATTTTACCAATATGTGCCAGGAGATAGGCTGATGTGATGTGATATGTCACAATCATGACAACTAACTGTTGTTTTTTAAAATACCGAATTTCAAATAACCTAAACCTTTTAAAAACCTTGATTCTATTCATATCAATCGTTAAATCTAGCTATAAGTTTCAAAACATGTGGTACGACTTGACTACTTACCTTTTGTTTTTACACGCAAAGGCCCATCCGTTCAATTCATTATGGATTGAGTGTGGTTTTATTTAAATTTTTGTTTCGTGGAGAACTTTCGGTACCTACTTAACTTACTGTATTGAAATTAAATCATTATACGCTTGGAGCATAACACCTCTCATTCTTATGGAATCTGTATGAGTGTGTCTTTTAGGGCACGGAGATAAAAACAGAAAAATTAATCTTAAAATATTTTTTAAATTTTCTTTCGTTGCATTTTCTCTACATCCTATCTCTACACTAATCTCTGTTTTTCACTGTACCAATGACTTGTCTATGTGCTTTGCACCACATCGACTACTATAGTAGATAAACCATTGTACTGCCCGTCTTCCACGAATGTGGTATTGTATTATTTATACAGTATTTACCTTCTCCTATATTTGGGATTTTAACCAGACCAGACCGAAGCCATAAACACATGTAACACAAACAGTATGTATTTGAATATGTATATTAAGCCACGTTATTCGTGCACTAAATTCTGATGGCAAACAATGAGTTAGAACACAGTAACCCTAGTTAGTGTACATTGTTGTTTGTATAATAGGAGTAGAATAATCTGAGGCTGTGATTTTCAATTCAGCGTTTTGAATACGTAACCAGTTATCTAATGCATATTTTACTGTCTACTGTTGATCCAGAATCTGAAGTCTGGTCTTGATTAATATTTTATATATTCTTTGTTATTGTTTTGATAGCCCGGTGATAGCCCAGTGGCTTAGAATTCGACCTCGAATCGAGGGGTCCGGGTTCGAATCCCAGTGGCACGCACCAATGACTTTGTAATAAAATTTATGTGCGATTTGTAAAATTAAATATCACCTGCTGTTACGGTGAAGGAAAACATCGTGAGGAAACCTGCATGCGTGAGAGTTCACAAAAAAATGGCATGTGAAGTCCACCAACCCGCAGTAGGCCAGCATGGTGGATTAAGGCTTACATCCCTCTCATTGTGAGAGGAGACCCGACCCTGTAGTGAGTCATGTGTACTGACATGACATGATAATGTTTTGAAATTCGTTCGGAACATTATAAAGTTATGATCATAGTGTTTGGTGTATAAAGTAATGTGTATAAAGTAAGTAAGGTCTAAATACGGAAGATCATTCAATATAAATGGCAAAATGCTATGTACTTGTATATTGAAAAAAAAATGCATAATTTTTTTTAAAAACAATTTATGAATAATAATAACAGATGAGTCATCATTAGGAATGATAAAAATATTGATTTTGAAAACCATAGATGAGCTAATACGTGATATACACAGTTAATTTTTCAGTTTCATATCTATAAAAAGCAAAGTAAAGAAACATACCATATTCTATCATAATTTAAGCCTTCGAATCGTTTGAGCATCGAAGATTGAAATATTCTCTTGAAAGGGGAACTTTCATACAATTCAATGTCGACGTAAAAGTTCTTAGTGGCGTGGCAGCTGCGAGAGGTAATGATCCTGAAATAATTTTCGACAGTATTCTATCGAAGTATGAAACTTAAATGACCCGTAACGAATAATGCTACATAGATGTTACTGTTAGAAGTTGATGATAGCCATTAGGAAGTTCGTGTGAAGGAATATTTTTAAAATTTCCCATAAAGAGCCCTACACCTCGGCTCAGATCTGGACTATGGCATTTTTTAGTTTGATTGAAAAGTGTCTCTAAGGATTTGGTGGTCTACGTTTGTTTTAATGAATTTAAAGCCTGATGGCTTTCTTGTTAACTGCCTTTTAAAGATTACAGAATTTAGCTAGGATTTGATAGAAAATGGACATCGGTAACTATTGACATAAGAAACAGCAGGTTTTAAGGCCTTTTGAAGTTACACCATGTCGGAGTACAGTAAAAACCGTTTAAAAACAATAGCAAAGGAGATGTGTTTTTCAAGGATTATAATGTACATTTCACATAATTCAAATGAGGAAACGGCGCCGCTTCAATCATCCCAGTCGCAAATTACTTGCACGGCGGTTCTCCGGGCGGAAGCGGGTGATAAGTAGATTCCTATCTCAGCGGGGAACGGTTCTAGACATCAGCGGAAGCGAAGCAATCCTAATAGATCTTGAGTAAAGTTCTGTTAGGATTTCTTTTTGTAATATGGTCTGGTTCGGAGACCGATATTTGAAAGAAAAAAAGGTCCTCGAATGTCGACCGCAAGAGAAGTTCAGGCGGCTCTCCGACCAGGTGGACTTAAGACCCGAACCGTTGGATTCAAAGACCGGGCGGGTGGCGTCGATTAGCGGAGGCTAATCGTCCAGCAGTGAACAACGAAGGTCTAAAATTAAGAAAGTAAGGATGAATTTTAAAACACATAAACTTTGTAGACCTACTTTTAATTATGTGAAACGTTATTGGGTTTATTTCTACAATTGTAATTATAACCCTGCATCAATGTATGTACCAGTGTACCTATGTACCCTGCATCAATGTATGTACCATTGATGCAGGGTACATAGGTATAATTTCCGAAGAAAACCTAAGGGCCGTCATAAGAATTGTCGTAAAAATTAATCCGCATTAATTTAAACGTTCTTGCTTTTCCGTGAACGAAACCTCTTTTCAATATTTATGTTTGGAATCATAATTGGATTTAAAGACGTAAAATTTTCTGCTCGGAAGAAAAACACGGCAATCCGGATTTCACGAGCTCCGGGTGAAAAGTCGAGACAGGAAACGTTTGAGAGTTTATTTTCTCTGTTTTGGCGTTGCGGCCGCGAGGGTGCAATTAAAGATTATAACTTCGTATTTGCATAATATTGGGGGTGTAATGGAATTTGTATGAAAATAGGGAAAAGCACGCCTTAAACAAGGAATTTATTATTCAATCTTTGTTGGGGTGAGTAAGAGTTTAATGCTCGTCTTAAAAGCAATGAAGCATTGAAGATTATATTGCAATAACTCAAGTGTAGACTTTTTAATATGTTAAACCAGGCATATGTACGTAAATGCCATCTGATAGCAAGTGCTCATCTTTACACGAGCGAAAACCGAGGAGTCGCTTTGAAGAGATCTTAGGTTGTAAATGTTGTATTGTTGAAAGTCTAAGGATGAATAAATAAAAAAATCTCTTGATTAAATTATGATAAGGGGTAGAATTTTTATTAATATTTTAATTATAATGGTGCGTAGTACGATTAGTGAGACAAATGAAAAAGTTAGTGTACAATAAATAAATAGCGCTTCACACTCATAGCCCCCACACTAAGATTCCCTGTGTCATGGTCGCGATGGACACACACAAGACAAGAACACAACACACCCAGACCAGAAACAGAAATTCAAATTCATCATTCAAATGTCTGCTCTGCTGAGAATCGAACCCAGGACCCTCCGCGCAGCGCACCGGTGTCTTAACCACTGCGCCACTCAGGTCGTCAATGTTCTCTTATTACATTGTATGAGTAGAAAAAAACTTTTTTTAAAAGTGTGTATGTATAGGTATGCCAAACACAATTTATCTACGTTATAGGTATGATAATTATGTTAGCAAAAATTGACATGGGTTTTATGAAACAAAACCTGTTCACACTGCAGGTATCCCGTTGAAATATCTAGTTTTATTTACCGAAGCTTGGATCTGTTTAACTCTGTTGGCCAATTAGTCTGTGTCCACGAAGAAATAATGCCGGGATCATTTGAAGGCGAACCGATTTGTTGTCTGTGATCAATTTTTTTCAGAACTAAGTGGAACGCAAGTGCCTATATCATTATATTTAAGGTGAAAGACGCATAGGATCGCCCAGTGAGGAACCGTATCACCGCCATCATAACTTGCCGCTAAGCGTGCATGCATGTTCTTTTTGTATAAAATGAATCGCTAGTAGTATTATTGTGATATATTGTCAATTAAGACCGCTCCGTCGTGGTACTCAGCGAAAATTTTCTATAGCATTCGTAGCGTAGCGCACGTAGTATTTTTTTAAATTATAAGACCACAAAATATTTAGCTCTAGTCTGGATAACACTTTTTAGCAATCCTGATCCGCGATCATGAATGTGAAGCCCTATTATTGTTTTACACACATTGTAAAGTGAATAAAATCTGTGTTAAAATATGTTCTTGCAAAATGTTCTTCCTTTGTGTTTGAGGGAACGCTTCGATAGCTCGAGTGCTGGCTTACTAATTGAGTGCGTCACGAAGCAGTAACATTGTAGCAGTGGCACTGTTTATGCAGTTGTTGCTCTGTACTATCTCGTAAAAGACAAATAATCCTGAATTATCCTGAATTATCCTGAATTATCCAGGATTCGGAGCTCAGTAAATTTTGATTGGCGGATCCATTGTATTTTTATTTTAGACATAAGGACTATGCAAATAGTTCATGAACTAGTTTCAGTAATTAAATACCAAAATTTTATAATAATACACCCAGCTGCATAGGAAATAACTTAGTGTATAAGCGTTTTGCACCACAAGTCGATTTCTCTATCTTCATAATTTAATAATATCCTATTCTATGAAAAAAAGTAAATCTTCTAAGATCTATGAAATAAGTTTCTAACGGATATTTTAACGCATGCTGCTTTTCATGCGTATGATGTTTAAAAATATCGTTCATTTCGATGTCATTTATATTTAAAATTTTATAAATATTGCATATTACTTTTAGGTTGAATTTCAACTACAGTTTCAATGTCGAACTAACTTGATTTTGTTATGAATCTTTATTTGATCTAGTGGATATTTTAGACTTATTTAATTATATGTCAATAATGGAAATAATATCAGCGTGGTGGAATAAAGCCTCATCTTTCAAATTGTGCGAGGCGACTCGACCCTGCAGTTGACCAACAACAGTTCTTATTAGGTGTTAAAAACTTATAATATCCGTGGTAATTTTATTTATAATGTAGTTTAAGCAGTAACGGGCATGCAGGCTACCTGATGTTAAGTGATCATTGCAGCCCTTGGACACCCACATCTAACCTCAATTAGAGAAGCCTCTCTGAAGTTGTATGCTCATGCTCATGAAGACTAAGATGTTCGCCAAAATAAGTTATCTAATCTACGGCACTTAATGTTACATTTTAACTACAATTTTATTTCCTTGTTAAGTTGTCTACCGTCGTTGCAGTCTAGCCTACTAATGGTATTTATCAAGTTATAGAGGGTAACATTTCTGTGTGAGCAAAAGGAGTCTAAACCTTTCGTCACGCGTGACGTATTAAACACGTCGGATCGACGCGCCTCTGTAAGCTCTGGGTTGATGCCGGAACAATATTGTTCACAAAAACGTAGCGTTTTCCCAAGGTATTGAGAGATTATTTTGTACAGTGGATGGATGGATGCTATTGTTTCGTTTTGTATGGCGATGGGAATTTGAAGAGTGAACTGCAATAAAAATATCAGCGTGGATAACTGTAGATACTCTTTCTGTAAACGATAGTATTCAGAGTCCAATCGTAGGCAAGTATGATTGTTAACATTTGAAACATGAAATTTTAGCTTTTTGTTATAAATTTTTCGTAGTGGGTGTAAAAATGTAGGTAGCCCAAACAAGCTCTAAAGCTTGCGAAGCACTAGCTTTTCAAGTTGTATTCATTATAAACATTGTGAGGGCGCGATACTCCCGTCCTTATAATTTGGTAAAAATTCTAAGGAACTCGCGAAAATGTCGGACGGTTGTCTCGAGCGCACGTACTAAAAGTTTCTAAGAGAAGGCGTACCGAAGAGAAATCTCCTCGGAAGTCGTAGAGATTTATGGGCACAGTTAAAGTGACGCAGGTATTTTTGCCCTCTCTGACGGGGAAACTGACCAATACCGCTTGGCGGTTTTTTCTCTCTGTTTTAACTCAACTTGTTTTTTTCTCCTTCGCTTTAATCAAAAGGAGCGTGTCAACAAATGTTCGAGGTAATTTTTTCTTTAATAAAACTTTCCATAATCTGGAGAGGAAATAAGACACGCAAATGGAAAATAGGTAGGTAGGTATCTATATGCAGGCAATATAAAACATTTTACTGCTCTACTACGAAGCGTAAACGGTTCTGTCTCGACGTTGTTTATTACGCATTTTGTTTTGGCTGTTTGTGTCATAATATTATACGCCCTAATTAACTTTTTGACCTTTTGCTTTGACGACATACCTTTTAGGTGTTAACTATAACTTAGTAAGATATAAGAAAATAAAATAATTATTTTACGTCATTAAGGCTACTCATAATATTTTGCAGTAGTCCTATTTGTTATACTTTTACGGCTACTACGAGTACTTCTTCGGGCTAGACAACAACGAAAACATAGGAAATTAATTTGATTATTTCAGCATGGCGTGGGGAATATGCTCAAAGCATTATGTTTTTCAGAGGACCTGTGCCCTGCAGCGATGTACCCATAAGCAAGCTAAATTAAAGTACCTATGTGAATACCTTCATTTCGTTACCTAGAGGTTTTCGACTGGTGCAAAAATATTATTAACATGTATAATTTAAAAACACGGTGGAGGTAACAAAAGGCTGTGGTAATATTAAAACGTGTATAGGTTGAGTCTTTCATAGGTTAGTTTAGTTAAGGTTAGTACCGAATAAATGTATAGAAGCCCGCAGTTGTTAGGCATTGTTCAGGCATGCTTCAAAATTTAGAAAGTCTTCACATGCGAGGGACTGTACCTCCTCAAAACTGCATTGTGTAGATAACGTAGTTTTAGAACTATGCGACGCATAAGAGAGTAGTTTTGTTAGCCTCGACATACAAAGAGCTTGTTTCGTTTGTCGTAAAATTGCTGAAGTTAAGCTGCTTCAACAAATATTACTATATTGTCCGAGAAATGCGGGCATATTATATTATAATGATGTCGACGAAGGATTTTCTTGTATTTCGGTTAAGAAGTGAAAGTTTTAAAAAATACAGTACGCAACAAGAACATTGAATATTACTTATAGGACCGTCGATGTTTCTCAGGTGAAACATATAGTTTTCAATAGAAAACCACAGACCATTGAAGGCCACAAATTAATAGTTTACAACAGTTAAAGATTGACACGATTTTTTGAATAAAATTTAATGAATTACGAATGAAAATATCCTTAAAAACTCGGCTCCTTGGTTTATCTACTCATTTCTATAGCATAAAATATAATTAACTCCACTAATAGATATCGTTCATTCCAAATGTTAAGGCCTTAGATACGAGTACGAGGTCCTTAGTGAAACACTAACGACGCCCTGTACAATAGGTAAATTCCGGAGGTCGAAAATACATTGTTGCACTGTTTCATTGTATTGGATACTTGTTGAATGTCTAATGAAATTAATCTGTACTAGAATCTGCCATGCTGTGCCAGTGCGAGACAATATACAATGAATATTGATGAATATCTGATTTGAATCAGAGCAACAGTCGAAGCAGGTCTCGAATATTGTTGGTACGTGGTTGCCAATTATTTTTGACTACGTTATTGATTTTATTATTTCTAAAGCACCGCCCATATTTTTAGCTCCACATAATATTTTTCATTATTGAATGGAAAATGTTCGCCCATAGATTTAAATTTAAAATTGTGGACCGAACTCGCATTCGTGAATATGATACTAAATTAAAGCATTGTTTTCAGTCCTTCATACGAAGAAAATAATATTGAGACTTCGATGCATAGCATACATACATACCAAGCCAATAAAAGCGTTAATATTACGAAACACGTTTACACATTACATGAAATAGTGTGAAGCTTCGTATTCATTAGGCAACATTTAATTTTGTTATTAAAATGTTAAGACATGTTTATAAACAAGTTTACTATAAACACTGTTTCTGAAACTTGACAGTCTACACTTGTCAGTTGTTGCTAGGATGTCACCTGAGGAGGTCCTTAGTGATGCTCCACAGTACGGTATTTGGCCTAAAAAACGGACGTTTTGTTATAAACTGTTTACAGAGCTGATGAAACATTGTTAAACACTGTATATAAATAGTGTTCATTGACAAATGTTTCCTAAAGAATACGAGGCCTGATACTTGATAGTACGATACTGTAAACAAATTCTTACTTGTTTCCAACTGAACATAAAGCGAAGGCTAAAACAACAATAATACCGAGGACAACGACGTCTACGTGAAAGCCCAGTGCTTACTCGTAATGTATCTCCTTACATATGTCTGTAAGCCGACAATAGAGTCGAGGAGGGCTCGGATGAGGGGCGCAATGAGTGCTGTCACTCTACCACAAATCACAAGTGTGTGCTCGTACGTGTTTACATATGTCGTCTCAAGAGATAACTTGAGACATAAAAATTGTAGGATATTCTTGCAGCTTTGCTATCAGCCCTAGTGCTCGTAGTATTACTAAGTAATTTCGGCTTAAAACGAAGGCTCGTGGCACAGTTTATTTTGTATAAAGGTGTATTGTAAAAATGTTTCGGCGGTATTCTCTAATGCCTGCGTACTTACCCACTGATTTGGCTAGAACTACGTTAGTCTTTATGCTATTAGTACGACTGATATTATTGAAGGAGTCGTTAATTGCTGGCTTCTGAAAATTAGCTCTTCCTTCAAAGTGAAGTATGTAACTTTTTTAATTATGTTAAAAATATTCCATTAATTGAATTTACTAAATTTTCTCTACTAAGTCTACTAAATTTGAATTTAAATTGAGCCGGCCACTGACCCCTACTTCGAAGGTCCTTCAAAACACAGTCCGTAATCCGTACATAATTGATACAGACACATCGCTACATCTGAGTCTGAGTTGGAATGCCCTAAGTGCTCTGCGGTTGCATTAGCCATCCTGCCGTCAGACTCGGTCACTATGCTGTAATAAACGGCAGAATTCAAGATGCTGCTGCCGTCTCCAGTACTGCAGGCGTTTAATAAAACTGTTTGAAACTGTTCAGCCATATTTTTTAACCCAAGTGCACGAGAATGTGTTGATCCCTATTTTTTCTATTGACTTAAAGTGCTCTATACCTACACCAAAAAAAAAAGTCCGAGTACGAGTAGCCCTAAATTTAAATTTAAATCATAGTAGGTACTTATTTAACATTTTTGATAATAAATGAAGCTCTTTACATTAACAATGTTTTATCCTGTTGTGGTCGGACAATTCGATTATGTGGTGGAATTACCATAAGGTTTGTTGTCGAGGTTTTCCCTTGCCAAAACATAATATGTAATGATTGGCCTACTGCTCGACTAACCCTCGTTCAAAATACCTAACCAACTATTTCTACGGAGCCGTAAATTAAATACGCATAATTTGTGTAGGAAAGATATTCGCAGAGAAAAATAAAAACTTCACAAGGAAAACATAGGCAACCGTTACAACAGTGGTGTTTCACAGTGAATCGTTACTTAACTTTTTAGTGGCTTCTTGTTTGGCAATACAAGGATTTATTACGTCTTATAAACAAATATTTCAGTTACACCTAGCAAGATTTTACCTAAAGAAATTTTATGTCAATAATGTGTACAAATACTAATGTTTGTTTTATATCGTAAATGGCTCTCGCCTGTTGCACCACGGAGCTCGATGTCCAGTGTCCAGGTTCATCTCAGTTCCTTTCCTCCGTCGCCCGCTGCAGGTTATCGCGTAAGCGAGCAAACTACGTTTATATAAATCGGGCTCAGTGTGATAGCATCTTTTTATACTTATTGTTTAAGGGGATTCTGATGAACAGATGAGTTCGCGGGGATCCCCTGGGGGATCGGGTTAGGGGATCCTAGTGGACGAAATCTTTCATGCTACCTTCTCTGGACGTGGACTTCATTCTTGGAACTGTGTACTTTACGTTGACGAGAAATATACTAATACGTATGACAGATGTCGCTAGCTCTTTATTATCGTATACCTAGGACTTCAATTTAATTAGTGATTAGTAGATAACATTAAACCCGGAGTCTATCAAACTTATTACGCTTTACTTACTTTATACTTACACAGTAAGAATTACACAGTAGTACCTAATGGCCAAGTAGTGGCGATATGTTTGATATGACTGTGTTTGATTGACGCATCTTAACACTGAACTGAACACATACCTACAGGGTTCGTTAGCCGCTTTCACGAGTTGTATATATGCTTTCCTCGCTCTGCTGCGTGCTGTAAATGTTACTGAACCGTCAATATACATAGCCACTGACTTTAGCAATACCAATAAGTATCTATTAATATAGATAGATGCAGTCTATATGTGAGATTTGAGCTCTCTTACCTAGTGTGAACGGCAGCGAAACATTTTTTTGACAATGAATATATATTTTACGACCATGCAGGCCACCTGATGTTAACTGGTAACTGTAACCTATGAACACTATGTAACCGTTACTACTCATGAAATCATGTTCACCAAGTGTCCCCAAAACATCACTTAAATCCAAGACACAAAGAAGATTTTTCTTCACTATGGGATATTGACACGTAGAAGGTACAACTACATACTACCCCGAGGAGATCAAAAGTGGTTCTTCCTCCTGAAAATTTGTTTTATCTGCTATTAGACTATATTTAGGTTCACAACTAGAATTTTGAGATTTATGCTCCAACCATATGTCAATGACAGGGTTTGCATAGCACTGCTTATACAGACCTCGGAGGCCGAGCCTGCTGCGTATATTGAAATAAACTGCAGCTCAAATATAGTTCCTGTACAAGGACAGACGGCACAATCGATTGTTAGACTCAGAGTCCAGATTTGCATAACATGGCCGGGATCATCGGTTGTGATTGTTTCGACGCCGTTACAGCCCATGTAATTTGTAGGGATTCCGATGAATGAATGGAATACGGTTACACGATGTTTTATATGAACATTGGCGTTTGTTCCGATTTCCATTGTGATGGCTTTATTTTCTGTTTTTGTATCGACGTCTGTGATTTGATTGCGTGGAACGCTGCCCATAAAACACATTTTAGTGTCTCGTTGCCCCGCTAAACTAAGCACGGATGATATTATACGCAACTGGTGTTTTGTGTTTATAGAGTAAAAGTTTAAGAAGGGCACACACACACACACACGGCAGGGATTGAAAAAATAACAAACATATTTATAATAGAGTGAAAATCGTAAGAAATCCTTCGTTAATAATCAAATAAAATTGACATGTGTACAACATTTTGCACTAGCCACCCGCACTAGCGGGTTGGTGGACTTCAGATGCCTTCGAGAACTTTTTTGAAAACTTGAAAAATAACCTGCATAGGTTTCTCCCGATGTTTTCCTACACCGTAACAGCAGGTGATAAGCGGTGATAGCCCCGTGGAATAAGCGGTGATAACTCAGACTTAGAATTCGACCTCGAACCGGGTTCGAATCCCAGTGGCACGCACCAATGATTTTGGGAAAAAGTTATGTGCGCTTTATAAAATTAAATATCACATTAAGTATAATATTTGACCATAAATATAAAATAAGGGAATGAATGGAATAAGTAAACATAATACGAGATATTAGGTGCAAAGTACCTATATAAGAATTTTCCTATTCTGTTCAACTCTAAACACGTTATTTTGTATCGGTATGGACGCCGCTGGCCGGTCGGCTCGTCCTGATATATGAATACATCACCTCTTTGTTGGGAAAATATGCGTTAATATTTCGCGAGGAATTTCATTACTACGAACCTTGTTGGCTTTCAAATAAATAGGCATTTTATTGCTTTTCTTCTCCGTCCCGTTCGATGTTGTATTATCGAGTTGGGACTAAACGACGATTCTTATTGCCCTGGAAAACGGATACTTGGATGTTACACTATAAAACCAAATAATAGTTCCGTCTGTGTAATATGCCTGTTTTATTTAAATAAGGCAACGGAAAAGGAGGATCCTGGACGTTAGAATGTGTTCCGAAATAGAATCTATCTACAGATATGCGGGTGGGGTGGGTATATTTATAGTATCAATAGTGATTTTTTTTATATATTTAATGTGCTATTTCTTTGGTACTACACCTTGTTGATCCAGACCCAGTCTGCAACTTATATCTTCTTAAGATTTAGTGCTAAATCATCAGTTGCAGTAGCATCCTGTTAAAATAAACAAATACCAAAGCCTAAGCATTAATTACGCATATTTAAAGATCTCCATAAATTACAAATCCTTCAAATTTAATTATGCTCTTGTAAGCCGGAGTTGAAATACTTACATGTTAAAGTTTCACTTAATCGCGACACCGAGGTATGTATCTTTACGAGAACACAGTATAAAACACCCACGCATGGCGCACAGTGAAAATTATACCCGAGGGAATAAGAAGAGGGGTGAAAATGAGAAATGCAAATAGGTTGTTGAGCTCCCCCAGCACAGAATAAGCCTATGAACGCTTGACAAATAGTATTACGTTATGATTGCGCTGCTGTGCGAATATAATACTGAATTGATAAGGTTGCAGTATGGTAATTGTATTTGTCAGCGGGAATTAGAAGTACTAGCATTGGATATCTGTTAAAAAGAATTACGATATGGGGATTTTTGTAACTCGAGTATTGCATTAACACTTACAAGCGCGCAGATAACGAAAGGACAAGAAAGATCGCATTTAGTAATGTACTCAAGGAATAAGAAAGGAAGAAAGACTAAGAAAGGCCTTTCTTTTTTAAGACTTTATTTAAAGTGAAACGAGATTCAGCAATATTGTGAAAGTGGCCTATTGCGAAAATTACTTTTAGTCTCACGCAGCTTCAATTTATGGTTCGTCTGAATTGCTGATCAATATGTTTTCCGATCAAATATCTTTCCCGATTACATAGCTTGTCTCTTTTCTGTAATCTTTCGATTTTCCTTGATCTATTGACGATAAAAAGATAACGAAATTACATGCGCCAATACACACACGTCACGAACACGCACTTACACTTTTGTCAACTCTTAATATCCGGTATATAAGAAGCTCACTTCACACTCCTACAAATGTAAGTTACAAGCGGAAATCGAAATAAGCCGAACACGGACGATGAAATAGTGTCGATACCAAAAAAATATCGAAATTAAACTCTAAATGTGATTTACGAACCTGTCGCAGGCAGCAGTGTTTTATTGAAACGATTACGATTTTTCTGTTAAACCATCGTATAGGATAGTATTTTAGTTCTGTTTAAATGACAATTTAGGGAAATAAAATAACATTGTGCATTATATATTTTTTATGTAGGGCTCTATCTTAAAATTGTATTTTCACTATACCACCTTTAGGTATTACCTAAAGCTAAGGGCTAAAGGTTAGTAAATATTTGCGTGCTGTGTGTAGTAAAGGTGTACTACACAGTTTTCGCTAAACAAATTTTAGGTATAAAATATAACTTTGCCAGTCAGTGTGTGTGCAAGTGGAAGTAACGAAGTGTGTTAGGTATACTTTACTGATCACCACGTAATACGCCTGAAGCAACTACAAAGAAATCTTAATCTCTATTGGATAAAAAGTCGTCTCATGCCTTCATAAATATAGAATGTCACTTCTAAGAAGCTAAGATGACATTTCAAAACCGTGAAGCCTATTCCCTCTTTCGTCCTCGCTACTAAACGGGGTTCAAATGACCCCTTTACCATCCTACGCCTTTGTGATCAAAGTCCACCTTGCAAAACGTCGAAAATGATTAATTACCAAGAAAATAATTTATCGAGATCGTATTTGGAAAAAAATTAAAGACGGCGTCTCTTTACAAAGGCGCAAAGGCATTGACATTGCTATAGTTTCATCAAAGGAAGGAACTGGCTTCTATAAAGACTCTAATGTTCGACCTTTTGTTTATCATTTTTCCCATCTATATAGATCTCTACAAAATTTTTATAAATGTAACCCAAGATCAAACAAATTGAGGAGCTTTAGCAGAAACTAAAATAGAGAATTTTATTCAACACAGCTCCCTGAGCCCTTTAAATGTTCAATCTACTAAGTTAAGTACCTACGTTTATTTTGGTTTGGCAATTCAGGTAGTTAGATAGATATGCAGCATCACGAAAAAACTGTCTGACATCTATACTTCGCCAACCAAAACTTATATTCGTAGAATTTGCTTCACGTCGGATTACGAGAGCAGCGTTGATACCAATAGGGTCAACTGCGTGCCACCACGGACTCCTGACTGAAATTATTGACACAAAAACAGGCGCCCGTGATATCTAACACTGACTATTGGCTAAGATTTATATTGAAGTCAAAGCAATTTGCAAGACAAAGGAATTTATATACAACTTCATGCCCGAGTATGGAACACGTTACCGGACGAAGCGTACCGCGGTAATGAGATACAGACTAAAATATTTTATGCCTGAGCACGTCCTGGCACCCACGTCCAACAGTCACAGGCTCTACGAAAAATTACTTTTGCATACAACTTCCTGCTATGATAATAAAAACGTCGAAAGTCAAGCAGTAGTTCTGACTTTTTTTTTTTGGAATCAAAACATTTCAGTTAAAAGGAGTTAATATTTATGGTAGAAGTATGGTCTTCAATGTTAGAAGATTTAATTTTTTTCTAAGCTAGTGGTAATACAAAACGTATCATATGTCATTTCTTCAGGTGTTAATATTCTACATAATATATCTCGATAATTTCAATAATTCGCAAACAATGTTCGTAGCCAATCATGATTATGTCCTACGGCATTATTAGCAAATTGATCAAATTCTTGCCCCACATACATTTAAGACGTCCGTTGTAGTAATTTAATATCAACAAAGGGACTTAATTGATTTTTCTTCATTCTATACACCAATCTGATAGATTTGAAGTTTGTAATGGGAAAATACAGTCTAGTGACATTGGCAAACAGCCGCCATATTACGCCATTTTCCTGATCGCGCGTTAAGGTTAATGCCATGCCAAAAAAGACGGAAACTTATAGTTTTCGTCGAAATTCAGCAGATACAGGCCTCAAGAGTCGCAACAGTTAGGTGAAATAGCGAGAGTTCGGCTTTCGCTAACAAAGTTATACGTAATATTACGTTCGGGAATAAATGATCGGTGTGTAAGAGGAATTGGCGACGAAAATCTATTCGGTAATAGCTTTAGTTACGATGTTATTCCAGACATTTCTATTAATTCTTTCTTAGAAATGTTTTATCATAAGACGTTCAAGTATTACAGTTGTAGTTTTTCTTTATTGTCCTTCCAACCTTTTTAATCTTTTGAATAGGCTACATATATTTCCAAACTTCCAATTGCTGTTCGAAACAAATGGGAGCTAAAGGCCAACCTACGTCAGATATTTTTAAGCCGTACAACGACTATCAACGAGGACGATCTTCGAACGACGACCCTCAACGAGGTTTAACAAGAGATGGCTTAAATTGTTCTTCGAATCACGAAAGTGTACATGGAGTGCCGACCGTGTCCAACTCCTTCAAGGGTTTCTTAGGATTGAGATATCCGAAATGAGATTGATCCTAGAGATGTGCTTTAAATTTTTGAAACATTTAAACCAACTATTTAAGATGAATCCTAAAAGCTTACTTTATTTTATGTATTTGATATGGAGAACTCACAAGCATGCAGGTTTCCGCACATTGTTTTCCTTCACTGTCACAGCAGGTGATACTTATCACCGTACAAACGTAAACTCAATTAATTGAAAACAAACTATACTAACGAGAAATAGGTACGGATCTTCGATCAAGTGAAATCCAATATGGTACTGTTTGATTTGCAGAAAGTGATCTATTTGTCATTGAGAATCTGGTGCTGAAGATAACAAACTTAAATAAAACTGATGAAGGCGGGGTGTTAGAGAAGTATAGCTTGTCAATCGATAGATCATCGCAACGTTGAACACGAATATCTATAATTAAAAAGACAATGGAATGGAATGAAAAACATTGACAACAACACACACAACATACGGAGAAATTCTTGTAATATTTCTCTTCGTTTTATTAAGTTTTATCCCCTCATTGTGACTTGTGTGTTTGCTTACCAATAAATTACAAATTATGATCAGCGCTTAACTTCATCTGCAAGTATGTGAAGAGAGATAAAAGCGTACCAGGATATAAGTTAGTGCATAATGGTCATGTACCTTTTTTTTTTTGTGACGGGGGGGAAACCTTCATAGGTACCCGAGAGCCGTGGGAGCGACTCCGGGTTATGTGGGATTCTTACCCACTAAAACCCCCTCGGTGGCCTTCCTCTGCGCATGTGGGGGGCTCCGGGATCTCTACTAGTAAATCTGCGTTTTACGATATCTGTTGAATATACACTGCTGGGAACAAAACAATTTAATTGTTAGTTGTACTACAGAATACATAATAGTACAAGGTTGTACTCACGTAATTGTAATGTTATTGAAAATGTAATTCTGTTAGGAAGACCATACATTAGCGTCAACTAGCAGCAATGTTTGAGTTGCAGCGAGCGCTGTTTGTTATCGTAATTAGTTTCAGCCTGCCAGACTCGTATTGGTTCATTCTCAACTAACTTCATAGTACGGTCAGTTAACTCCAGCGCGTTTCAGGAATAGACTTAGTAGACTTAGACTAATAATAGACTTAGACTTGATAAAATTTTATTAATTTTGATAGGCGTTCGTTTAACATATTCAGAAAATATGTATTCCTCGAGACATTTAACTGTGAATTCTTAAATATTGTATCTAATTTATTTGTATATCAAGTGTTTGCTATTTCACAGTACCATTGCATATTCGGCTTGTGCGTACTTTTAGTACTTATCTGTTGTTTGCACTCTCGTAATTGAACACACTTCATTTGTTAAAGAGGATCTGCTCTTCTACAAATAAACGAACTTAGATCCAGTTTTAATGCTCCTCCCGCATAGTTTAAATACTTTTATGCTACTTTGTATCCATTAAGACGTTCTTGGCTACTAGGTTTCAAAATGAGGATTTTGTCGTTTTATTAGTGGAAATAAAATACTGTGGCAGTTTAAAAGAACTTACTAAATGAGAACTGAAGTTACTAACAAAGTTTATAAGTTACCAACTAAAACTTAACGAAATGTGAAAGTAATGCAAGTTTCATCAAACTTCGCTAACGAGGCGGGTCTATAACAGCTTTATAAAAAGTGGCAACGCTGACCAGCTGTATCCGATTTGCATTTAAATCAAAACCGTTTTACTAAGGATTTTTAAATAAATTTATTTTGTTAAAGTACCTATATTGTTTTAAAATACAAGATTAGTGTAATAAGATGTTAAGGAGTTAACTCTACAACCCATGGTCACTCCCGCCTGTCCTTGCATTGGATAAAAGACGTAAAAACATTTTTTAATGAGATGTGGATGTCAATGAACTTTATCATCAGAATGGACACAACTAGTATGCAAGATAATTTGCTCTTCCTTTCTTATAAAAATCTGTACATCTATCACAATGCTTTCTGGATACTATATTACTCTTATTTCATTTTCAAAAGACCGTCTTATTACAATTTATTGGAGGTGACATCCCTGCCCAGCTGAACGTCCTTTTCGCATACAAATTGAGACCTCTCCGCCCTGGCGTTTAGCTTTGATCGTGTTTTAATGTCCGCGTCGCTTTCATATTTTTCCATTTAACTATTTGTCGTTATCGTTTTTTCATTTTGCTAGTAGAGGTTTCAAAACGGCAAGATAAGTAATCTTATATATAAAATTTACAACGTTTGCGGGGTCAGCGATTGGTTTTACAAAATGACTTTACATGAAAAAACCTTCATTAAAATATCGTTGGGACAAAAACACTTTCAATACTTATTATGGGACAGTTGTTAAGTGCAGTTGAACCAAATTTAACTGCCTACTAGATATCATGATTGTTTCGGAACAGTTATAGTCCATAAGAGAAATTCATACGTTTGTTATTCATGTATGAAAGTATCTTATACTCATGTGACCATATTCTAAGTTCTAAGGAGGATAGATCGCCTAATTCTAAAATGAATGCCTCTCTACCTCTCTGGCTTGTATGTGTGGGACGAAAGTAATATTCATTGCAACATGTTTTGTGTGCGTGTGGTGACTATTGTGTGAGCTTAGAATTGTTATTCAAATTACTCATTGTATTTTACCCGTGTAACCTTTGTAAAATAAAATAAAAAGGGATATTTTTTAAATTAATTAAAAATAATACCTAAATGTTAAATAGTGCACACATTAAACGATACAAAATAAATAAAATCAACAGAGTAATTCATCATTTTAAAAGTTCCTATGAATAAAAACATTACAAATTAAACGTTAGATAATTTAAAGAAACTACACAATGAAAATAATTTAATTATTCAATAATGTTTAACTCCAACTTCGATGGCTTCAGGAATTCCTCCGCTTTGCCGAGGAACGGTGAATGACGAATACCAAAGGATGGTGCCGGGATTGTTCTTTTTGTGTATTTGAACTGTAAGAAATAACGTAATAATTATGGAATTTGGGTACTGAAATGTTATTTTTTTTGTATTGGCTGGCACAAATGGCTTAGCATAAATATAGCATTGTTGCTACGCAGGGTAAGACTCGCTCGAGTAGATTTACCTAAGATATTAAAATATTCTTCGGCTATTCGGGGGCTGCGTCATTGAAATTGAAATAAAAATAACAGTACAAATAACTTATGAAAAATTGTACCTCAAAAGTGAGGAGAGTTATAAAAAATGTCCAGTCGATTTATTTATTACCATCGTTATTGGGAATATTTCAAATTGCGTAGGCATGTTAATAATTTCCTATTAATAAATGAAATACTTTAAAATGTGGATTAAATTTGTCTTATACATAACAAAATATGTAGGTATTGAATGTATTTTCAATATTTCGTTGCAGGTTAACAGGATGTTTTAAGACGATCGTTTGGATAACTGCCAGTGTTTTACTATTGCCGACGAATAACATTCTGCCGTGTTCCAATCTGATACGACTTACAAAAAACAAACAGTAAAAATTCTGATCTGGAATTCCATTTCAATTTTATAAAGACTTTTGGTGAACCTAACTACCGGTTTTTCTAATTTCTAAAATCAAGTCTTACGTACTTTGGTGTACCATATAATTAGGTACTTAATGAACTAAGAATGAATGAAATAAAATGAAAGAAATGAATACAATTTTGAGTACATTTTCAGATTGTGTGCGTACTGATAAATTAAAGCAGTAAGGTAATTGGTTACCTTTTTCTCACAGTAGGTGTTAGGAGGTGGTATATTCTGCGGTTTCAAAGGCTTGAAGGGAGCGCCGAAGGAAAATGCAGGCTTGTTTTTGTGCACGTAGTCGAAATTTGGATCATGCTCCCCGGGACCAGGTAAATCTTGAGGCTTTAAAGATCTCGTGGTATACCCGAAAGTGTATGCTGGTGGTTTTCTGAAATTTTGGAGTAAAGTCAAATATATGTACTAACAATGTAATGCCACTTTCCATGATGCAGTTATAATCAAGTTATTGAGGCATACAAATATTACATATAGTACACGCGGTTTCAATATTGTACAGCAATGTTATAGGTAGAAACGTATGAATCTTTTCAAACCATACGAAAATTAAACTTCTATCAATTTTTTACATTTTAAAGTAATTAACAATTTTTTCTATTATAATAAATTGTATTTTTATCTATGTATTCAAAGCATGCAGGTAATACAATTAACATAAAACTATTGTAGCTGCATTCAATTTATGTTTTCATTACTGATAAGAGCCAGACACCTTAAAATACATCAACACCACAGTATCTACTACTGTTAGTTATACACGTGGTTTTGAGTGTTGATATTTATTACAAGTAATTAAGACTTAAATTTCTACCTCAGTTTGGTTATCTGTGTTTTAAAGAATAAATTGTTCCTTACCTACTTGACTCATTACAGTCATTACTTTGGAGCTACACAGAACACAATAATTATACTTTAAAATGTTTTAGAGTTACGGAGCTTCTTGATTAGATTAGTAGGTACCGATACTTATTGTTCTCCACCGAATAATAAAGCGTAACTTGTGACAGAATGTGAATTTAATTTCACAACAAAATATGGATTACGATAGCGGCAATTTGAATTATTACAGCAGGCGGCATTTCGTTTTAGAAAATTATCATAACTTAGAAAACTGTCGAAGAAGGGACCAAATTCTGGAATATTATCACTATCAGCAAGTTGTTGCTAAATAGTCTTATTCAATAACAACAATCGTATTATTATGTCTTAAGAATTTAACAATCGTGAAAATATTGCCTTACTTTCCTGGTATCGGTGGCCAATACATATTGGGCGGTGGAGTCCACTGGTCCCAAGGTTCATATGGAGGCTTGGCTGCTAGTCTAAGACTATAAGCGGGAGGGTATTTGTACCGCAACTTGGTGTTCGGCGTGTGTGTACCGGGACCCGGGATTTTAGATTTGTCCCGGATAGGTTCTATTCGTGGTGTCACTACGCCATGGGTAATTCTGTGAGGGCCTAAAATAAATTATTTAATTCTTAAGACTATAATATCGGGACTGAAATATATGATCTGACAGTATAATAGTAAAGGTCTAATAAATAAATATTAACCGAGTCCCAGCCACTTGGTACCCGGCACACTCACACGACGGCTGAATGTTGGTGGAATGCTTGCGGTGGAATAATCAGAAACTCATGTCTGATGGTTGAAAGATTCAATCTGTGACCGAACGTGATGTCATTGTTACAACTGAGTACCTACCCACTACCTACCTACTATTTGTCTGGCAAATCTTAAATTGAAGGCTAAGTAGTCTTCATTATAAAATAGAGCTGAACTCCTATAAAACATAGTCGAGGCCCTCGGACTTTTAATAAAAGTTACCTAATCGTTTCAGGAGCCGCGATACTTAGCCAAATTTTAAAGTTGGGAAATATTATTAGTTTCTTACCTTTTTTACCTAAGCCTTGCGTATTGAACAATGGAGCAGATGGTTTTATGACAGGCTTGGAGATCACAGGCGTTCGATGACCAAAAGTATATGCTGGTGCTCGTTTGACCCGAGAGAAACCTTTTCCACCTTTTGAATTTTTTAGTTTATAAGAAAAGCATTTAGAAAATGAATCTATCTTAGATATATCCTACCAGTACCATCTTCTACGAAGTGCAAAATTGCAATCTGTACAACTTCTGTCTGCCCTAGATATCTATATAGATTGTAGAATAGGTGAGGCCACATCATCCATACAAATAAATAAAATTGGAGTGTCTGTTTAAAATATAAAAATAACCGCTTTTTACTAAATGCAAAAAATTATTATGAATGTATACACGGTACACCTACCAAAATAACATTTTTACAATGTTTGTCTGTCTGTCTGTTTGTTCCGGCTAATCTCTCAAACGGCTGGACTGATTTAGACGGGACTTCACTGGCATATAGCTGATGTAATAAAATCAGTAACTTAGGCTACTTTTATTTAAGAACTCCACGCGGACGAAGTCGCGGGCACAGCTAGTGTTCAATAACTTCGGGCAACCTCTTACCTTTTATTGCGTAACTATGCACATATAATAAACTTTATAAATAAATAACGCTTCACACTTATAGCCGCACACTAGGATTCTCTGTGTCGTGGGTGCCATGGCCACACACACAAGACAAGAACACAAACACTTATACCAGAAACGGAAATTCAAATTCATCATTCAAATGTCTGCTGGGAATCAAACCCAGGACTCTCCGCCTAGCGCATAGGAGTCTTAACCACTGTGCCACTCAGATCGTTTATAAATGATTCAAGTGGAATATAGTTGAAACGCACGTTCCGATCATGCTGCACCATTTACATGCATTTACGTGCATGCATAAAGAAATCAGCGATTCAGCCATAAAACTCTAACGTAAGATAAGAGACAATCACAAAAGTTAAGTGTGATAATTATATAATTAATGAAAGCAATGGGACGGTTCAGTTGCAAAATATTTGAAGGGCAGAACATAGGTAGGTAATCAGAACATAGGTTTTCAACGACCCAAATATTTAAATCAAAGAAAACTAAATATTTAAATAAATCAAAGAAAACGCCCAAAGGGTTATCAATTCGATATAAGAAAGGAACAATAAATATGGATATTGATCAGGGTATTTCTTACAGAATATCTGAGGCATTTCATAATGGTTGGGGGCGGGGCCTTGAGTCTCCGCCGGGACGGGGCCGCGGCGCTCGGTCGGCCGCGCCGGGACCTGCTTTATAAGCTTCGCCCTGCATTCCCAACCCCAAGGCATCTCTACTTAGTTTATTCAATAAATCAATAAAATGATTCTTTAATCAAATATTGATAATGTGCGACTGACACTTTTCGCTAGTTTTGCCAGTAGTCATTTTGTTTGATTAATGAGTGACGTTTTGTTGATTGTTGAATATTTCGATTCGAATTGATACCGAAAAGTTCTGTTTACAATTGAATCCTTTTATGCCTATAAAGAAAATCAAAATCACTATTCTTTTGACTTTGGGTGCATATTCTTATGGTAGGTACAATATTTCATGCAATTCTTTTCCTACATCTAATAAGAAACACACCATTAATTTCGTAGTCATTACGTAGGTACCTACTGTAGAGAACCGTTATGTTTGTACAGCAACGGTCCGAAAATTAAAGACACAATGCTACATTTATGGGTTGCCATGACCGTAGCAAATAAAAAAAGTAGGTACACAATGAGCAAATAAGTGTGGCAACAAACAAAAGTAAGCGAGAATTTTTACGGCGCAGGAAATTGAGCTGGGCCGGAAATCGCCACACCGGCGCGACCGTCCACAGACTATATAACGGGTTTACAGGGCATATTAAACTCAAAATTAAAACCAGTATCTACCTATTTTTAGCCAAAAACTAAACTTATGTGCATTCTCTTATAGAAATGAAATAAAATGAAAAATGTAGGTAAGTATATTACTTTTATGAACGTGGGTTAGTATAAGACATTGAAGTGGCAACGAATGTAGCGCGCATATTATATACGGGCGTCAGTCGCGGTCTGTACCTGCTGGATGTGTGATAGAGGGGCGCTTCCGTGCTTCGGACTTCATGCATATTAAGCCGTCGTTACAGCGGTGATAGCCCAGTGGCGTAGCATTCGACCTCGAATCGAGGGGTCCGGGTTCGAATCCGAGTGGCACGCACAGTACTCGTACAAATATTAGATATTACCTGCTGTTACCTGCGGTGAAGGAAAACATCGTGAGGAAACCTGCATGTTTGAGAGTTCACAAAAAAATTTCAAAGGTATGTGAAGTCCACCAACTCACAGTAGGCCAGCGTGGTGGACTAAGGCATACATCCGTCTCATTGTGAGAAAAAGACCCGCTCCTGAAGTGGGTCAATAATGGGTTACTGACAAGCTGTCGGTCCCGGTTGTTATCGATAAAAGTCGTTTAGATTTGTCGGAGGCCCGATGGGTACTAGCCCGTTTCGTTCAAGACGTATGGTCCAGGTCTCCCCCTTATGTGGAGAGAGATAGTACCTACATCTTCCTGTGCTAGGCTTACGCGGGGAATAAATATATTTTTACTGTGAAGTATTTAAATACATAAAAAAAACAGTTGAATTTGTGCTCTCAGTAATCAATAACCAGTATTTTTTTACCAAGGCTATTCGATTTTCGTTTTCTTTATTGCAATGTTGGATGTATTACAAAGTTGTTTACAATGGTATTTTTAATTATAGAATTTCAATGCAAATGTTAAACTACACGCACTCTTTTATGTGTTAATTATTCTGAATCAATAATACCACAGAATAATACCAACCCAAAATACAAAGTGTAACATAATTGGTTGCCGTCAATAAAGTATGCAAAACTTAATTGATAAAAACAGTTTTTAATTTTGAAATAACATGGCAATTGGCAACTCCAAACAGGTCTACAATCGCAACTAACATAGAATGAGAGCTCCTACACATTTTTGAGTAGGATCTCACAACATTTTACGGTGCAAGAATTTGAGTTGCGAGACTTGGGTTTTTTTACAAGTTATGTTTTTTCATGGTTAAATTTACTTCTTATTTTAGTTACGCTAGTGCTACAGACAGCACGTGTAATGGATAAAGTAACATTTTTAATCAATGGGTCGGAATTTAGCGGTAGATATATTTTTACTTTTGATAAAAATTTAAAACAAAGGCACTTAATTATTTCTTTACTTATTAATCACAATAGTTTAAAAATGTAACAAGTACCCACTGTAACTCTTTACAATTCCACTTAGTAATATTTATGCAATAAAACTTTTTTCTTAATAAACCTTACCTACTTTGTTTTTTACAAAATCTGCTTATGTAGGAAATGTATTTATAAATTAATTGAAGCAACTGTAAAATCTTTAGCGGGGTGTGAACTTCCATCGTATACCACATTGAATGAATTCATCCGTCGTCATGCGGACCTTCGAGGCACCAAGTACATGTGTCTGGAGGGCGGGTGCGGCGCCTGCGTCGTTAATGTGCGTGCAGTGGACCCGATGACCAATGAAAAAGTTTCGTTCTCAGTTAACTCCGTAAGTTAAAGTTCTGTTTTATATGAACGATTGGATGTCACATTTTTTTTCTTAAAGTTTCTAAAATCTAAAGAAATTCAATTTATTAATTTTTGCGAAGCAATTTTTAACTAAAGGAAATAAATTAAAATTGTATGCTTAAACATGTTCACTTATTCGTAAATTATTCAGTAGTAGAGTGGTCAACTAAAATATTGCATTAATGGCATAAGTGTAACTGAACTTACAGATCTAGCGTGCAAGATGCACTATCCATTTTAGAATCAAATCATAACTTAAATCGGCACAGAATGTTGGCGCCGTTTCCTGTTCTTTACAAAAATGGAATTCGATATTATCCAGTTTCCAATTTCAGTGCCTGGTTGTTATCTTCTCCTGCGATGGCTGGGAAATTACGACTGTCGAAGGTATCGGAAATAGAAAAATAGGTTACAACATAATACAGAAACGGTTGGATCACTATTTCGGATCACAGTGCGGATATTGCAGCCCGGGTTTTGTTATGAGCATGTACAGGTAAGTTATTTGATGTTTAATAATAGGTTGGTCTTCAGTTTTTGCAGGCTTATTTATAAGTGATTGTTTCTCGACCTTATGTAATACGTATTAGAATTATATTATCCTCACATTAAAAAATCTTCACGTTTATATAGTCTTGCCCAAAGTCAACCTCAATTGGACGCCGCACAGATAGAGGACTCATTCGGCAGCAATTTATGTCGTTGTACTGGATACCGTCCCATTCTTGAGGCATTTACATCTCTCGTAACTGACCCTGATCCAAAAATAATGCAAAAAACTAAAGATATTGAGGATCTTGACGGATCCACTTGTCCTAAAACTGGCAGAACTTGCGTCAAAACTTGTGAGAGCGAAGATCAAGACTGGTGCTTAGTTAATATTCAAAATGGAGAGTTATCGCCAAGTAAACCTAAGAAAATAGCTCTCTCGGATGGAAGGTTGTGGTTTGAAGTATACGATGTAAAGTCCGTGTTCAATATCTTGGACGAAGTTGGGAATAGTTCCTATATGCTAGTCGGCGGGAACACAGCCAGAGGTTAGTTTGAATATCATATCATTGTGAATAAAGTTGATCTTATAGAAAATTAGATAGCAAATGATAATTTTAGAAAAACTTAATTCTTTCTATCGGTTACAGAAACTATTCAATGTTTAAGGGTATTGCGTAGCCGCTTGGAACAATTGAGACATTCACCTTTTTTCCGTAATTCCTTTTTCAATAAATAAATGTAATTAATAAGAAATAATATTTCTTCAATCGTTTTCAGGAGTTCGACCAATTAACAGTTTTCCTCATGTGTTAATCAACATAAGTAACGTCAGTGAGCTACATTACCACTACATGGATGTCAACTTGGTGCTCGGAGCCAGCATAACCCTGACCGACACGCTGATGTTGTTTGACGAGCTCAGTAAGAAAGATGAAAATTTTAGGTACTTAGAAGTACTTCGAGCTCATATTCAGCAAGTGGCGCATATTCCTGTTAGAAACGTTAGTAATTGTTTCAGTACTTTAGTAAGACAGTAAGAAAATATTTAGATTAATATGCGGTATTTAAAACCTTTGGACAGAACGAGTGCTTGATAACTTCTCAATGTAATTGACTTGTAATTGTACTTCTTAGAAATCCAAATCAAATTACAAAGAATCCATTATTATCTTTGCGAGGAATAATATTGATACATTTGTAATAAAAGATAATTGTATTTATTGTGCTATCAAAATAACTACCATATTACTTTTACAGATCGGCACATTAGCTGGAAATTTAGTTCTTAAACAGAAGTATCCGAATTTTCCATCTGATATCTTTCTTCTCTTAGACTGTGTTGGAGCAACTGTGACTCTGAGTATGTACGAAATGTACAATTTAATAGTAATTTCTTGATTTTGGTTTTGAAATTTTTTTTTGCTTTACCTGTATTTAATAAAATCATATTTTTTGACATATTTAAAATATTAATATTTTCACTTTTGTATAAAAATACCTTGTTTTTAAGTACCTTTATAGGTACCGTTTCAAATTTGAAACATCTAAGAATTCAATCGTTAATCCTAATTTTCTGTTTCAGTGGATCGCACAATGGTAAAAGAGGAAATGAATATGACAACATTTTTGAAATCCAACATTGTTGGCAAAGTAATAACACAAATAAAATTGCCACCACTCTCACATCTTTATGAATTAGTGACATATAAGGTACTTTAATACACATCTATTGCTTATGTATAGGTTGTATGTAATAGAACTTTTAGTTATATAGATGTTTTCGCTTCGTAAGATAACATTATGCACAATAATTTATGTATTCGTTTCTAAGATACTTCTGATTGTTTCTCGGGTTTCTAAAATTCTAAATTAATTACAATACTTACCTATCTTCTTTCAGGTTACTAGTCGCGAACAAAATGATCACGCCGAGGTGAACTCAGCGTATCTTTTCCATTTCGATTCTGATCGACAGAAAATTGTGGAAGCCACAATTGTATATGGCGGAATAAATCCAAGGTTTACACATGCTATTAACACCGAAAACTTTTTGAAAGGAAAAAACATTTTCCAAAACATAACATTACAAGCCGCTCTTAAAACGTTAGATGACGAAATTTATCCAAATGTTGATCCACCAAAGCCATCGCCGTTTTATAGAAAGAAAGTGGCACTGGGTTTGTTTTATAAGGTCAATATTAGAATAAATACCATAGCAATAAAAAACTAAACAGCTAAAATAAAAAAGTACGTAATTCACATATTCTGATTGTGATTTCATTTTTGTGACAATTTTTTTTGTCTGCAGGCAGTAATAAAACTATGTCCCAAAAACATTTTAAACCCTATTTATGCATCAGGAGCTACCACTGTCACAGAAGACCGCCCGCCGTTAAGCAAAAGTTATCAAGTGTATGTCACTGATGTACGCGACTATCCCTTAACTCAGCCGTTGTTAAAAAAAGAAGGCCTGGTACAATGTGCTGGAGAAGCAGTTTATACTGATGATCTTCCAACTATAAAAGATGAAGTATTCGCTGCATTTGTACTTAGTACCGTAACGAAGGCTGACGTAGATACGATAGATGCCACCGAAGCGTTAGTACGTATTATCAGCTCTTTTTTATTTTACTATAATAGGGTTTATTATAAACATTAATATTAATTTTTCGTCTAAAATAATGATAAATAAAATATATTGTTATAGGCTTATTGTAATCATTTAAGTATTTAAAATATGTACATACTCAATTTTTTTGTACTTTTTATTTGTAAAAATTGGAATCTCTAAGTGACATGACAAGAAGACAGCAAAAAGTCATTAAAATTAAAAGTTGTCGGAAAGTAGAAACAAGGTTTTTATAGTGTATTACTTTGCAAAAAGCTTGGCATTTGGGTAAACAAATTATTTTAGATGCATTTGCCGTCGAATATTATTTGTTCAGAGATTTTTTTAAATTACAGAAAATAAAGGGAGTTATAGCGGTATTAACAGCAGCAGATATTCCTGGAATAAATAGTTACACATCTTTTGATAATTCACAAGTATTTGAAGATGAAGTATTTTTGGCAAGTGATAGAGTTCAATATTATAATCAGCCTATAGCTATCGTCGTCGCAAATACAATGGCATTAGCTAATCAAGCTAAATGTTATGTTAAAGTAAAATATAAGAATATTTCTGAAAAACCGGTTGTTTTTACTATAGAGGAAGCTTTAGAAGCACCTAAAGCAGAAAACAGAATAAAAGCTTACGGTACTATTGAACCAACAAGTAAAGGAACGAATATAAAAAATGTGGTAAAAGGCACATTTATTTGCCCACGCCAATATCATTTTATGTTGGAATTACATATGACGCTGACGCGACCTGTAGATACTGGATTTGAAATTAATTGCGCATCTCAATACATAGATCAAACGCAATCCGTTATATCACGTCTTTTGAATATACCAGAGAGTTTGTAAGTGTTTCTTTTCAGTGCTACTTCATCATCCCATTCATTTTTGTCTTTTAAGCTATTATTTAACAAACTAAAGAGAAAACGAATATTTGTAGCGTGTTAGTAAAGACAAGAAGATGTGGCGGTGCATTTGGCTGCAAAATAATACGCAATAACTTGGCTGCGTGCGCTAGTGCTTTGGTCGCAAAAATTTTGAATAGGACTTGTCGGGTTCCTATGAATTTATATGACATAATGCGTGCCACTGGTAAACGGCCAAACTTAAGGCTTGACTATGAGGTAATACTTATTTATAAAGATATAATTTTTTGAGATAGAGGCGAATGATTGGCTGATACGATATTATACATGCAGATCCAAATTACGAAAGTTTATATAAAAAACTTGTCATTCTAGAAACAATCCAAATGCAAATCTCGTAATATGAGGTTCTTTTAAACTGTTATTTTAAGGTTGTTTTAAACGTTGTTTTAAACTGGAACATTTTATTGTAATTTAAATGTGTAATATGTAATAGGTCGGAGTAGATGATAATGGGGAAATTCAGTACTTGGAGGCTACGTGGTATTTGAACGACGGAATATCTTATAATGAAAACCAGTTGATGCAGGTTGTCAATAATTTTCCCAATAGCTATGACACTAGTCGATGGAAAGTTCAAACATATGGAGTTAAGACAGATGCACCAACAAACTGTTATATGCGAGCTCCAGGTATTATTAATGTTTTATTTAGTTTTAATATATATTATTTTTTACCGACTAAAATAAGCCAATTCATAATAATGTCACGCAATTAAAGTGATGATAATATTCATAAATTTTAACTATTCAACATTCAGGTTCATTTGGAGCAATAGCTGGAATAGAAGCCATTATGGATCACATTGCTGTTGCCGTGAAAAAAGATCCAGTGGCAGTTCGTATGACTAATTATGGCCAAGATTATGGTTTGCCACCTGCAGTAGTGACAGATTTTTTACAAGAAACAGAGTTTCGCCAAAGAAAAAAAGACGTAGACTTGTTCAACGCAAACAATCGTTGGAAAAAACGGGCAGTTAACTTTATAAATATGACATATCGTCCTAATTTTCCTGGTAATATTTCTGCTATAGTTAGTGTATACTATGGAGATGGAAGTGTTACATTGAATGTAGGTGGTATTGAAATGGGACAAGGACTTCACACGAGAATGGCGCAAGTAGCAGCAAAGGAGTTAAATGTCTCTGTTGAAGAAGTAACAGTTATACCTTCATATAGTTTCTCCACTCCAAATAACTATGCTACAGCTGCAAGTGTTACAACAGAATTGTGCGCTAATTCAGTTATCATTGCATGTAAACAAATTAATACAAGATTAGAGCCGGTGCGTGCTGATATGCCATCTGGAACGTGGAAGGAAATACTTTACGAAGCCAACCAAAGGGGAATACTTTTACAAGGAATTTATTTAACGAGCCAAAATGACCCTGATATAAAATCATATCCAATTTACGGTTTAGCAGCTTTAGAAGTTGAATTGGATATTCTGACCGGAAGGAAATGGATAGTCAGGGCTGATGTTTATGAGGATTGTGGACGTAGTATTAATCCTGCACTTGACGTTGGTCAGGTAATTATTTCATTTACCAGGAAATTCACATATATACTTCAATGTAATAAAAATAAATTGGTGTTTGATAAACTTGAGAGCGGCTGGATTTGGCTCATTTTAGTTTTGAGCTCGTTTAAGTCATATTAAAATATTAGATTTTTTTTTATTTGACTGAACGAAGTGTGCCGAGACATGGCCGAGACAGCTAATAATGTAATAATTTAATGAGTATTTAAATAATAAACAGGGCAAGCTCAATGAAACGTTTAAAAACACAAATTTTACTTCATATCGTATTTCTTTAGCATGTCAAAGCGCCATAGCAACCTCATTATTACGGCTGCTTTTTAAATACTTTGAGTTTATTTAAGTTTTGTTACTCTTGTGTTGTATACGTACCTGATAATTATAATATTTATTTAAATATACAGGTGGAAGGTGCGTTCGTTCAATCTCTGTCGCTGTGGTCTTTAGAAGATCTCGTATATAACGAAAAGATTGGAAAACTGTACAACTATCGCACATGGAACTACAAAATATTTGGAGCAAAAGACATTCCGAATGATTATCGAATATACTTAACACCAAGGACCGTGAATCCAGTTGGTATCCTAGGGTCAAAAGGTGACAATTGAGAAATTTATTGATAATAATTTTATACAATCATGTAGGACGAACACTATTTAGCCGCTGGGTAACGTTTAGTTTAATATGATGGTGGTTTGAATAATGCATAATTAAAAATAGCTATACCCAGTGTAGAAACATAGATGTAAAAATCTTAATGGTAAATAAATATTGTATTTCAGCCGTGAGCGAACCACCAGCTTGTATGGGTTACGTCATAGTAAGCGCACTTAGAGACGCCATCGTAGCATCTCGGTACGACAGTGGATACTCCACAAACGAGTTCCTTAACATTGGTAAATTTTTTTAAATTTTCCTGTACTTGCCAATATATTTTTCCCTTTCATGAAAATAGTTTTTTTATGTGTGAGTTAAACTTTTTCCTATAAGTGAAATGAAACTATGAAAAAAATTTAGATTTGCCAGTGCATAGATAAAAATTGTAACATGTAATTCTACACTATTTTACACAATACCTGCAAATAAAACAAGTCAATTCAGTGTTAGGTATATCTAAAACCTAGGTTATTATTGTAAACTGTATACACAAAAGTCCTATTTTATTCATTGGCCATTTTAGTCTTCAGCAAATAAATAATTAGATAGAATTTGTAGACGAAGTGAACGTGGTTAGAACTTTAGAAGAACCATTTTGATGAAGAGTTATAACATTATGCAGAGTCTTCATAAAGGATGTATTCAAGTAGATTTATTATATTGAAATATTTTATGTATTTCTGTCTCTCAGGTGTTCCAGTTACGAACGAAAACGCCGTGATAGCTGCCGACGTCAGAATTGCTGAGTATTTACTGTATTAATTTCGTTGTCAATTTGGCATCAACTGAAATGCTGTGAAGATTTTCGCGCCACGAGTAAGAATTGAATGTAATAAAGATAAAAATAAAGAAATTACAAAAAAGAAGGTGCTTATAAATTGATTTTTATTTGTTTGGCATGTTGATGTATTGTTTTCACTCGATCGGAATAACGTTTGCGTGTAAGCCGAGAGGATTCTCGGTGTCGCTCGTAAATCCATTGCTTGTACTTGGCTTTATTTGATTACGGCAGGCCGGCGTGGCGCACTTTATTGCTTTACTTGTGTAACTGTGCCTGTTTTACTATCTTATTATTTTCCCTGAAGAAAATTTATGCCTTTGTGGTGACGATATTTTATTACATCGAAGGGGATGAAAGTTTTAATTGAAATATTTAGTTATAGCTTACTTACTACTTAATAAATTCATTTATAAAGGTTAAGAATACGAACAGTCTCTGCTAACAAAAACATTTTTGATTAAATACTTATAATTATCTAATTTAAATGATTAACGTAAATAATTGTTTGTGATGTCAAATTAAACTTTTATTAATAAATCGAAGTTGTTTCTTTTCATTTATTTTAGATAAGTACTTTTTTCTTTTTCAATGTACATATCTAATTGAAACTTAATGGTGTTTTACTGTCTGTGTACTGACTGAACTGTCAGCCAAATCACCAAGAAAACACATCTTATAAGAAGTGAAAACTTCTACCGGCACTCCCGGAGTGCAACCCGTTTTTTTATTGACAACCCTTTAATGACCCATTGTTGGCCACGGGCCTCTCCCGACAACAGGGGAAAACCTGAACCATACCACCACGCTGCTCCGAATAGGTAGTTACACTGGCTTGTGTATTGTTTCAAACCGCCTACAGACTGAAATATGCTTTTCAAATCAAATTTTTTACTACAAGTATTCTTTAAACGCAAAAATAAACTGTGTCAAGGGAATTTTTACAAGTTAACTGATATGATATTTTATCAATAAAATAATATCATTTTTTTTTATTTATTCTCAATCAAATAACGTTACGACCCCCGTCAATTAAATAGAACTTTCGACTTCTTGTTAGGTTCTTATTTATTCAATAGCTCACGCTTAGAAGCCAAGTGTCTTTTCTTTGATACTAGGTAGGTAAGTATCTTTTATTTTATAAGTATTTAAGACTAAATACTGTTAAAAAAAGCAAAGTTGTTTCACGAAAATAACTACTTTCACTTACATATTATTGAACGTCAAAGCATTTTTATTTAGCTTCAAAAAACTTATTCAAGAATAAGTTTATCTCTGGGTGTATACATATATAAAAAAAACGTTCTGCCACATGTCAGTAACTCATTAATGACCCACTACAGGGTCGGGTCTCCTCTCACAATGAGAGGAATGTATGCCTTAGTCTACCACGTTGGCCTACTGCGGGTTGGTGGCCTTCACATACCTTTGAGAAAATTTTGTTTTTTTAACTCTCAGGCATGCAGGTTTCCTCACGATGTTTTCCTTCACCGAAACAGCAGGTGATATTAAATTTTATGAAGCGCACATAGCTATTTTACAAAGTCATTGGTGCGTGCCACTGGGAATCGAACCCAGACCCCTCGGTTCGAGATCGAATTCTAAGCCACAAGCTATCACCTGCCACATATTAAACTGATTGCGTATTTTTTACCGACTTAAAAAAGTAGCTTATTTTACACATTTAATTTATTAGACTTCATTTTAAATAAAGTACTTCAAAATAATAAAAAATCCAATCTTATCAAGCGTTTTTTATGTTATATTAGAACTTTTTAAACAAATATTGTGTACTTAGGCATTGTGTCGATTAATGCAAATAAATAGTCACACGGATCTCTTTAATCAACCTCAAGATTCGTTTCAGTTAAGATTACTTAATGCAAAATGCTGTATCGAGGACAATAACGGAATGTCTTCTTCGTAATTCTATTGACTCGCTGGACCAAATAAAACAACTGTTTTAATACCATTAATGTTCTGGTATTGCAATGTTCTATTTGTATTATTGTCTCTAGTATTATTATTGATCTCTTGTAACTATAAAATATTTGGAGCAAAAGATATTCCGAATGATTATCGAATATATTTAACCCCAAATACCGTAAACCCAGTTAGAGTCTTAGGGTCAAAAGGTATCTATTTTAATTTTAATAAAGGATAATTTAATTGGCAAACCTTGTATAATTATAATTTTATTCTTATGTCTTTAACAATATTAAATACTACCGACGTGTATAGATCACGTAATAGTAAGTGCTCTTAGAGACGCTATCAGAGCATCTAGGCACTAGGCACGACATTGCCTCTATTCTATACTCTACCTCTATTCCGTGACTCTACCGATGAGTTCTTAGAAATTGGTAATCATCAATGTTTTATATAATAAAATTATATCTACAACGATATTTAACTTAACAAAATTTAAATGCAGTCTTATATTAGAGTAATTATAAACCTTACGTAAAAATGTAAACTATAACGGCAGACTAATTTTCATGAACTGTTCATTTTTATCCCAAACGAAAGGTAACACGATAGATCACAAGCATTATTTAGTGACCTTTTTAGGAGGCAAATTATGGAAATATTTGAATATATATTTTCTTCCATAGGAGTTCCAGTTAGGAATGAGAACGCCGTGAAAGCTGCTGACGTCAGAATTGATGAATATTTGCTGTATTAATTTTCATGACAATTTGTTGAATGAAAATTTGATTGAAAGATGTTCGCATCGTAGGTGTTGAGATCTGTCATTGAGAAGAAATTGAATAAAAAACATAAAGACGTTACCTACTTAGCAAGATTAGATACCTTTCAACTAATTGTTATAGAATATTTTTGCTCAAAATACGTATTTGAGGATTTATCGTATTATAACAGTTTAAAAAATAGGGATTCGACAAAATCAGACAAAAAAAACAAATTAAAATTACAGTAGGTATATACAATACATACATATTATATTAAAAATCATTAATTTATCACATATTCAGCTCTGGCAGTCAAACAAAACGAATGAATAGGTACTAAGCAAAATGTCCGTTTATCACTCTTAATAAACATAATTGATTGCACTTCAAGCGTCCGCGTCAGCGATGAGCGATTGCCTGAGCTTTGCATTACTCCTCAAATCCCGGCGAGAATAATCTGAGGGCTCCCGTACCCACGCCAAGACTAGAAGTCCGGTGGCAAGGCACCTTCTTTTTATACTAAAACTCATTTATTACACCACCGTGTACTTAACAGATATGTCTGCTAATATATTAAGCATCAGCACAGATGGAAGATATTGGTAAACTAAGTACTCATTGAAATAAACCGCATAGCTTTAGCTTAGAGTCTGCACCGATATCTATGCATTATATTTAACGTCGCCAGACAAAATGAAGGAAAAACTTCGCAGTGTCCATTTATCAACAGAATAAACAAACTTCACAGTGTCTATATAAACAGAAAAACTTCGCAGTGTCCTATATAAACAGAATTTATTGCACTCGAAGCGTCTACAATGAGAGATCACCGAGAGCTTTGCATTACTCTTCAAATCTCAGCGAGGATAATCCCTTTTACACTAAGATTCTTTCATTGCACCACCGCGTACTTTGCAGATATCATCTCTACTAATTAATTAGGAGCGAGTGAACAGGCGGTATTGTTGAAAAGTCAAACGACTCATTCAATTAACGTCTTAGCTTTCGTATACTCAGCGCCAAGTATTTTTTTTGACGCGTCTTGGCTTTATAACTTTGTAAGGTTTCTGTACCAATCTGGATTCGAACAGCGTAAAATGCCCCAGGCCTCTCTTTGTATTTTCATTATGTATTTTTTATGATTAATATATTTAATATTATGATAAATTATATTAGTATGCTTCGCTAGGAATGCTAAGTTACTATGCTTACCTACCTATTTGTAAAATATATTAAAAATTATAAAACAATTATTTTATTAAATATCTATACAATATTTAAATTTCACTCGTGCAAATACTTATTACCTATATCTAATAAGTGATTAGGTAATGTGATCATGTGAACAAAATGTTTTTAAAAGAAAAAGAAAATTAACGTCAATCCATTGATAACTTTAATGTGGAGTTATTTAATGTAATTTTCGAGTTAATTAATGTAAATCTTCATTCAGTCATTCAATTATATTACAAAACAGTCGTTCATTCAATAATACTAACTCTAATACTGAAATATCTGAAAATTTCTACACATATTGAATGAAAGATGCCAGCATGGCGGAAGTTCGATGTATCGGAGATATTAACAGTAGATCCCGAATGGCTTAATTAATTACGTGCACTGCCTCTCATTTCCTTCCACGATGCTCAAAACTGTTCGCAGCTATGGAATCACGAAAACTTAATTTATTAGAAAGCTTTGGCCGAGATACTCTCCAATGGAGTTTTTGGAGAAATTAAAAAGATGATTTTGTTGTCGGAAGTCGATATTTTGTCGATAACTTTCGCGAAGTTTTTACAAAATTCCTGTTTGTTTTTAAATAAAGTAGGAATACGGATAGCGAAAAGCAACAATCTCTACAATGAAACAAAATTTTATTAAAAATATCTTTTGAAACGTTATGTATTAAGTTATAAAAAATAAAAGGCCCGTCATAAAAATTTATAAATGGGGTGATTAGGTTAAGTGCCTACAAAAAAGGCTCCGTAAGGACATGAAGGCCTTCTTAAAGATCTTTGGAAGTGGTAAAGCCATAGTAGTGGAGTTACCTTGTCGCCAGTCACTCAACCGGCCATCAAGCAGCATGTTTTACACATTTTCTGTGAGATTGAGTTCATCAGATATACCGTAAAAACCATTGCATTTGAAAATCAAAATGGCGGCCTTGAGACAAAAGCCACGACCCCACTTGGATTTAAGCTTTTCTAACATTCTCTAGATATCTATAAAATAAAATTGGGTCCTCTGACAAACGCAACCCCAAATGTAACTTTTCAATGAGATACTACATCTATCTATAGGTTTTAATGTTTATCTCATGAAAGCATTAAAGCACTTTACAAACTTCTTAGCGGGAATTGACTTTCACTGTCCGAGACAGTCCCAGTCTCGTGACCCATTTCAAGTGTCATTGTTAAGAACTAGGTACATAAGTACTGGTTGTTTAGTTTACTGTCAGTTTGTAGCTGATAGGTTACTTATTCTTCGTCTTTGATTCGATTTAGTTTGTTTTTTTGTACGCACGCTGTATCTACGTATAATAGGTATATCTATACAATTATACTAATAATATAAGTCAGTATAATTGTATAAGTAGATAAATTAAATTAAAAATTCATTTTTGGAATTTGCAGATTGGCTTCTCATATTTGTGAATACCCAAAATATAGTAAGCGGTGATGTCCCAGTGGCTAAAAATTCGATCTCCTACGCGAGGAGTCCGAGTTTGAATACCAATCCCGCATTTAGCAATCGTGGTGGACTAAGGCCTACATCCTTCGCATTGTGAGAAGAGACTCGACCCTGCTGTGGGTCATTAATGGGTTACTTGTGGTATGTTCCAAGTTTAGCTACAGGTTGATAGTCTGAGCTTGTTTGTGGCAAAATCTGGAGACACGCCAGTACAATGCCTTACGTACACGCACAAGGTAGACGTTTTTGCAAACGCTTACAGATAGAGAGATATCTAGCTAGACTATCTAGCATCTAGACAACAACAACAATCATAAAGTGTTCTGTGTTATTATTTTTATTTATTTTTAGTTTTTTTTTTAATCTTTAATTGCTATCCACAGACTCTAGGTCCGTGCCTTTTTTTGCATCACGTTACTAGTAATATTTTTGCTCCAGAAAAAGTTCTTTGTCAATTTTGGCCCGGTGTCTCCTTTATTTTTAGTTCTATGTTATTAGGTTAATGTATATACATTAGAATAATAAGGAGTTAAATTACTAAATTATAAAATATGTCCTATGTTATTTTTGATGTTAATTTTTTTAGAAGAGTTTAAATGAAGTCAGGCTTCCAAACTTTGTGAGACATTGTCATTAGGTTCATAATTTAGCAAAGAAAACAACTTCCATATAGACTAGGTACGATATGAATGCCTTCGTTATAATAACGCATGTAAAGATAGTACAACGGACGAACAAGGTCGAAGCGCAGCCTTTGAGAATTATCTATATGGACATGTTCATCAGAATATCAGAAATCCAATCTCGCATCCCACCGGACATTCGCAAGAAGCCAACTTTGCCTCCGCTAACTTGTAATATGCAAATTGTAGATGTATAATAATAGATAGAGTTGTAAGAGAGTTCAAGATCTCTCGTATCTTGTTTTATTTGAGTGAGAGATATTTAACATGAAATACAACCCTTGGTAGATAGAACCATTACAGTGGGTTATAAAGTCGGTGATGAGAATGAACAACAATCCTTAAGAGGTGATGAAGAAAGTGCCTATACCCGCAAAAGTAGATTAACCCCATCTTTCTTGAAACCAAAAGATATTCTCAGTTCACTCAGTTGTTTACTGTAATTTGATAGAATACCGTCAAAAACATAACTTGTAAAAAAAACCAAGTCTCGCAACTCAGTTTGCACCGTAAAAAGTTGTGATATCCATGTATGTATCCATAGATTGACTTGACCATCGCATGATTTGCAGATTTTGAAAGCTATGATTAAATAGCAATTTGGTGTCCATTACTTCAGAAAGCAACTGTCCTGTCATTTTTATGACTAACAGTACCCTTAGTCTGAGTTTTAGAATGCCGCTACTACACACACACACACCAAGATACGTAAATCATACACAGCTTACTACACAGGAGTCGCACAGTGTAATAACTCAAATAGAGGTAAAAGATTTTTAGAAGAGTTAAAAAAATCATAAATCATTATAAAATCATAAAAATTGCTTTATTTTTAATTTTATGGTTGACAGACCTCTATAATTTTTACACTGTGGGTTAATATTTTGGCGCTACGTATGTTTGTGTGTAGTAGCGGCATTACTAAGACTAAGGGTACAGGATAAAATCTTAAGAGAAGTTATTATAGTGATAGAAAACTAGATTACATTAATACATTATTGACATACTATGTAATGTATCATAGATTAATAATTATTGTAATAGGACGCTATGTTCAGTACATGAAGTCACCCATAATGAAATACGGTTGGGTATCGTTTATTAGCTAAGCGGCAAAAGGCGTTTGGGCCAACGTAGCGGAAAATAGCCGTGCGCTTCTATTTTCACACCGCATCGCCACTGGTATCAAGCCTAGGCAATTCGCTCGATCAATATGGCCCTAACTGCTTTGTTATTTAACTGGAAGACTACTACCTAACGTTTCATGGCCTCTAGCTGTTTAGTAAATGAAAATTGTTCATACATATTTTATATTTGAAATCCTACTTTATTTTAATTTATTTATAATCTATGCCAGTTTTTTTTGTGCAAATAACATGAACTTGTCAGTAACCCATTTATGGTCATGTCATCATGTCAGGGTTGGGTCTCCTCTCGCAATGAGAGGGATGTAGGCCTTAGTCTACCACGCTGGCACACTGCGGGCTGCACATGCCTTTGAGAACATTTTTTTGTGAACTCTAAGGCATGCAAGTCTCCTCACGATGTTTCCTTCACTGAAACAGTAGTGATTTTTAATTTTATAAACCGCATATAACTTTTTTACAAAGTAATTGGTGCGTGCCACTGGGATTTGAACCCGGACCCCTCGATGGGTGTCACTGGGCTATCACCGCTCTTCACGAACGAACATAATGTTAATCTTATGCAAAGCCAAGCTGTTATCAATCGCGGTGGCAGAATAAGGCCTCTTACTTATTAAGAACTAAAGAGCAACTGAAGGGATTGTCCGAATTTGACAATCAAAGGGGATGAAATGGGTTCATAGTGTGGGTGTTTAATGTTTCAAAATGGACTACGGATGTGAAGCAGGTCATATGTCAGCACAACGTGTCACAATCGTCTTGACCCCTCTTCATCACCGCTTACAATAATTCATCTCCTAAGCTGTCAACAATTTCGCTCTCATACAAGAGGCACCTCAGAATTGCATAGGGAAATTCCCTAGGAAAGTTGGTTGGTTGGTAGGATATGTACGAGTATGTATATCCTTACGCAGCTACAATATGATATGTATATCCTTACGCAGCTACAATAAGTAAACTTTTTAGCAATTTGTTAGCCATTCAAAGATATGATTCTTTTCTTTCACTTTGATGTTTCTAAGAATTACCTTTTTCAAATTATCTCCATCTCGCTCTTTGCTTTGTTTTCTCGATGCCCATTAGTTCTGATGGCATTTTCATTTAAAGAGAAAGACTTTAAAATTGAATTAGGCCGAGTAAAATGGGATACAGACGAGAATGTGTTGCATCCGGGCTGAGCTAAATAGATTTGGTGGCCGTATTGATCCGCTCTATTCGTGGCCTGCACCAGACGAATAAAAAGTCGTTTGTTACTTTGAACCGATAGCCGGACGATTTTATTCTATTCTTATTTGGATTTTCTACATGTAATCCACAAAACTTAATCCTGAAATAAAATAACGTTGGAAGAATATTTCGTCTTCTTAAAATACTACGAGTAGCTGTAGAATTAGTAAGTGACAATAATTGGCAATGCGTTTCGGTTGTTTGTTGTTTTTATCGTTGTGAAACAAAACAAACAAAAAATATGCTTTCTGAAATTCTGATCCACTCTTGGAGCTTCCGTATAGGTAGGTAAATTAATGATTATTTTGTACCTACGCTACATTATATCTTTACCGATGTTTTTTTAAAGTTTGGTAATAGTTGCAGCGGTGATAGCCCAATGCACAGCGGTGATAGCCCAATGGCTTAGAATTCGACCTCGAATCGAGGGGTCCGGGTTCGAATCCCAGTGGCACGCACCAATGACTTTGTAAAAAAGTTATGTGCGATTTATAAAATTAAATATCACCTGCTGTTACGGTGAAGGAAAACATCGTGAGGAAACCTGCATGCCTGAGAGTTCACAAAAAAAAAAAAGTTCTCAAAGGCATGTGAAGTCCACCAACCCGCAGTAGGCCAGCGTGGTGGACTAAGGCCTACATCCCTCTCATCGTGAGAGGAGACCCGACCCTGTAGTGGGTCATTAATGGGTAAAACAACAATAGTTGCAGATGAGCTTAAGTGCCTTTCTTTCTTTTATGAGTGCACGTGGCTGACTAATTACATAGTTGTGGAACATAAATATTGCAGCGATGTCGCAGTCATTTACAGTAACAGGCTAGAAAAAGGCTAATAGGAAGGTTTTCATGTAAGAAGCCCTTTAAAGTAAATTATACCCTTGCATAATACATTTATAACAGTAAATAATGATAGTACCATTAACGTGAAACCGTATTAAATAACAGCTAATTCGAACTATCCCAAAATTAAGCCAAAAGTAGAATTGATATTTCGTACCCGGAGTTCCGGCAACATCTTACGAGCTTAGCTTGCCGGAATACGTTTAGTGTCAGAAAGTATTTGAACTATCTACGTAGAGATACGGGTAAAATATAGAGAGGATTCGAGCGAAGTCGGCTACTGGACTGCCATAAATTGTGTGCTAATATTGGGGAGTAGCGTCAGGTGACGGTTTGCGTCGATAGAGTACTTATTGGTATGGAAATAAACATGAACGTAGAATGGACATACTATTTGGCGTTTGAAACCTTTAAAACTTATTGACTGTTATCTTGATTTGAAGGTAGGTATGGGTACTTTCATCATCCTATTGGTTAAAACATTAAGTAATTACCTAGATAGTTTTCCACTAGATCTACTAAAATTGAGATAGCAATTGACATTTTTAATAGTACAAGTATGTGTATAGTATGTGTATAGTATGCGTAAGTATGTATGCGAGTATTTTGTTTCATGAGAATTCGATTCGTGAAACGAGGTTTAGCTTCGTAACAATTTCGTAGCCTAGTAAACCTCCCTTTTCATGATGAGCTACTACAGGACTTACTTTTATACAAGCTCCTGTAGAGCTTGTATAAAACGAACTTGAGAGAAAAACACAGCACGCTAGTTCGACCGCAGAGTAATTTTTCGAGCAGGCTTTTACTGTTATGTTAGTTTCGGAACCGAACGGAAATTACGCTCGTTCAATGAATGTTCACAGTTGTTTCCTCCAGTTCCCTTATATATTGCATCGGTATTCGTGTTTATCGTTATCATTTATATGTTGCCTCATAACGCAGAAGATTCCTTTGCTGTAATTTTACCAATCTAACTCTGTGAAATTATTGTATCATGAATTATATTATTATTATTATAGCCACACAGCTTCATTAATTAATCTAATCGCAAACAATTTCATGTAAAGTAACGCCAAGACGAATACATACTTTACACGTCCTTACCTGTCCACCCGCAGTAGGCCAGCGTGGTGGACTAAGGCCTACATCCCTCTCATTACGAGAAGGAGACCCGACCCTGTAGTGGGTCATTAATGGGTTACTGGCACCTGAATATTTTAAATTCTTCGCGTTAGGTAGTAAAAACACAGGGTAGTTTCTCTCTATTTTTTCAATAGTTGTATTCATTGAATAACAAAGAAACAGAAATGAACAAAGAAAGATTTAAACATGTTTTGAAACATTTGAATATATTTTTATGTTGTTGTTGTGTATTCAAATCGTCAAATCGTTATTAAAAACATATAAGTTCCTTACCGCTCGAATCCAAAGCTAAATATTGATGTTCGAAGAAATCTTGTTTCAAATAAACACGTGACGCTTAGAAACGTTCCCAGCCGCCTTCGCGAACGATAACTCATATCCGAGCTGTCGACAGATTCGCTCCCATACACGCTGTGTTTCATTGTACGAGAAAATTATCGGCCATTGTCACAACTGCGGATCATTTCTTGTCGGCGTCAGCATTAGGGACGATATTATATTTCTTACAGCGTGTGATTATGTATCCGTCTCATTTTTGTTAGAAATAATATGTTTGTTACAACACCTTTCAGAATTGTTTCCAAACGTATAACAGTAACAAATGACATTAACTAATTAGAATTTATTATTTAATTAGATACTTATCTTTTTGCACTGTTGCCTATAAATCCTGGATATTGTTGTCAACCGTTACATTTTAGATTAAAAATTCCACGTAATTAGTTAATAGGCGAGCTCGAGCGCTTTTATGTCATGATACAAGTCTGGTTGCGTCTACGAGTAAATAAAGGATTTAATTTCCCCGGAGCCGGCGAGAAGAATGGGCTGGCAATTTGTCGCTTCTTACGAGTGTTATAGAACTTGATTCTGTTTACGTAGATAGTGATCAAAGAATAGATTGTATTGCTTTAAATTCAGGATTCAGGCATGTTTGGTCATAATATATTAACGATTGCGGCATTGGGTTAATATAGCTTCTACTACTAAACCACAAAGCTCTTTCCCGGGGATAATAAAGTATTTTCTTTTTGTAGCGTACGAGCATACGCCTGTTTCTAGTACTAAGTCATTGTGGCCTTAAGATATCCTCGATTCCTTAGTTACTTATAAAATTTAAAATCCGATATAAGTTTGGGCTACTGTAATACTGGTGGTATTTTCAAGTACTGAAATTATTATTATTATTATTTCAAAACTATTTCGTTTGTTACGATTGCCATCGTTAAGACAGAGTCAAGTAAAGTTGTGTAGGTGTGTAGGAGACAAACCAAAAATATTGAAGACATAAAGCGTTTCATCTCAACTTACATGGATTCGTTACTAGAGCCATTTTCTCGAGTGTTCTCTAAAGACTGGCTCGGAAATCCTTTCGGTTCGTTACTAGCGCAATTTATGGCGGCAGTTAGGCAGCCTAGCGTTCTGTTAGCGCTGACGGGTAACGCTCATTGTAATATGTAGATATGTCTTCAAGCAATTCTGAAATATTGGGTATTATTTTCAATAAAAAAACATAATAATAGTATGAAGCTAAGTAATTCGATAAACTTGTAGAAATAAAGTTGTGTCCTACGAATAAATTGAGATACTTTTAATGAATTGTCATAACCACTACCCCTTCATACATTTTGTATGGGCTCGATTTTCGGATACACGATTTCGGATGCATTTTGGATTTTCAGCTTTTTAGCAGAATTACATTTTGAAATTAATTGTGAATGGCGGAAACATCCCCATTTTAAATACTTACTAAAAATACTCGTATAAACTAACTTACCCAACTTAGGTATTTGTAAAGGTAGTACATATAAATATTCTAGAATTCTAGATATTAGAAAATATTTCTCAGTAATCAATTAACAACTAACCAAACCAATCAAGCTATAAAAAGAAAAAACTAATTTCAGCTAATTCATGGAACGCATAAATATGCATATCTACGCAATTTTTTTGGGTCGTGCGCTAACGTTTTTTTTAAAGGGATATTGATCGCGGGCGTCGCCATTATTTTATATTCAGCCAATAAATTTACAGTTGCTTAATTGTCACTGATAAAAAAAATTTCAGTTGCTTAATTGTCACTGAGCTTAAAAATAATACTTTACACGAACCATGGTCTACGATACTTACTTAAACATTTGGTTTTTTTGTAGGGTTTATTGTTAGAATTCGATATCAGAAATTTTTTCTCGAGTGTTCTACAAAAACTTTCTAAGGTTTCCTTGGTGGAATTAAGCAGTGGAACGTTCTAACAGGTAGGTAATGATCATTGTAATAAGTATGACAATGTAGCAAGTTGAAAAAATTAGATAATTAATATACAATAATAAATTTGTGACTATGCTATAATACCCCTAGAACAATAACAGTATTGTGTCTAGAAAAATTTTGGATGCGGCATTAGCCCTCTCAATGCTACTTAGATCGACTGAATATTTATGAACATAGGACACTTAACAAAGTTATAAAATTTGGTAGGTCCAAGTAGACGCGGATAAACCAGTGATAATATTGGATGTTTATTTGACAAAGTTATTTCAGTAAAACAATAAATATAAATCGTAATAGCTTCTACTTAGTTCTTTATAACTTTGTAAACGTCGAGCTATTTAGTACCTGTGTAATGATTTATAATATTATTTGACTTTTAGAAAAGATTAAGCAAGTCTTTCACGTAGTTATGAAGAAGATAAAAGAATTAATGATTGAGTGCCTCGAAGTAACCCTATTGCAGGATTTATAACAGATTATCTTCGAAGTATCTGGATATTAAAATTCGTATTTTATGACCCATCTTTTCACTGAAATTGCTCGATATTAAATTCCTATTAAGAATTCGGCTGCTTGCCCGGAAAAAGATTATTATCTAGCATAAAATACGCAGTTTTAAAACAAGTTTAACGCCTTTTTTTTAATTTTTCCACTTATAGTATTTTATTTACTGTTTTCTTGTTGAATATTAAGGAATGTATAAAAATAATTTCGCTCTTATAATTTACCTAAAGTGATAGAGCGACAGATAAGTCGATAATATTTCATTTTGATTTTATGGGTGTTTATTTTCAAAAAACACAGTTTATGATAAATTTGAATATAACTAATTTACAGCATGTTTAATATCTAAAAATGAGAAATTATTGCAAAAAAAGTAATTTAAAAAATTAAACCGACATCAAAAAAGTTTGAAATAAAATTTGTTACATAGTTATTTCAGGTCTTTCTTTATCTTTAACTTTTCGTTATTTTTTTAAATGCTTCAAAACACCAGTATTAACTCCGTCGCACTGTTCCGCTTGAAATCGATGTGTTGCCGCCGCAGTCACCTCGCCGTCCACCTGCGCCGAAGGCATTAATTTCCGTCGCAGCAACCACGTTGCATGGATTAAGTCCATTTTTAACGCTAAGCTACTGAATAGCTTATGAGTAAGTATAAATGGGAATGAGGTTGTTAGTTTACAAATTCGTTTAAATTCCGAAAAATTTATTACATAATCAATTTTTTACATTGCTAAAAATTTATACACAGCTTGATTTTTAAATACCTTTACACCAGGAATATACAGCTATTATAAGCCATACTTATTTTTCTGTTGACATATTAAAAAAATAAACGATTAAAAGAGCTTTCCTTCAAAGGCGACAACGCACTGGCTGGGCATATAAATAGGCGACGATGATTAGGCGACGAGCCCATTCATGACCACCTACCATAATGTGACGCGCATGACTGTTTGCTGGTTTATCACATATAAAATCTTTATGATCGTAACAAAACATCCACCTGCGCTAAATGCATTCATGTCCTTCGCAGATTAGGTCCATTTATGAATTAGGAACCAAATTTTCATTAGAAGGTAGTGTTGTTTTGGTTGTAAGAAATTTTTCGTGCTTGTCATGTCATACCTATCAAAAAAGCTTGCCTTATTGTAGATATAAAACCGAATATCGTCGGAAAATATACCGTCGGCACCAAATACATTCATTTTCATCGCCGTGACTTAGCCTTAGACACTTTTTTAACGTTACGCAACTACTAACAATATGTTCAATTAATATTTAGTTAAGAACGACTATAATATAATGGGTTATAAAATACCTTATTTTTTTGGTTGAAATTCAATAAACGGTTATTTTTAAAAGCATAGTTATTTTTGTCTGGTTTTATGGAACCAATACGAAAAACACAATGTATTTACAAATCGATGTAATGCTACCGCAGTCGCTTCTCCACCTGCGCCGAAGGCATTAATTCTTTCCGCCACAACGACGATGACCGTAAAGAATAATTTGTAGGTATCAGAAAAGTATACTCTACGTGCAATAATATACTCTACAGTTCCAAATTTTTTAACGATCTGAAAAATCCATACAATGCCAGTAAGAGATCCTGCGTAACGAGTAAAATTGCCTCATTCATATTTTCTCCTCTTAGCTTTTTTCATCAGACGCCGACAGTACTCGGTTACCATTGAGCCTAAAACTTTCCACATTTTCCTTTTGCAATCGACGTTTACCAATGTTACCACGTATTTTTCCCTTTATTTATTCTTTACACAATAAATTGCAACTGAAGCAGCAAATTGTTATAAATATTTATTTTGAATAACATTTTCAACTTTGAATAACGTCATATTTATTTTGATCTGTACCTTTTTGTTTGCTAAGTTAGTAATAAGACTTCTAAGTCACCCTTTGATCTTCTTTTCTTATGTAAAAATTACTGCCTTACTTGAATGATTTTTTCCATAGATGTGCTTAAATTTTAAAGCACTTGAGGATAACTGTTTTACAAATGAGTTGAAAGATTTAACCTGAACATACACAAATTGCAAGTAAAACAAAAGCATTTCATAAAAAATCTTTTGTTTGTTTCTTGCCAAGACTCGTCTGCACGAACAACAACTACAGCTTGCTCGTACTTTTACAGGTTGAAACAACTTTGAAATTCAATTTGCTGAGAAACGGCGGCTGATGCGTCCTTTGTGATTCTTCCGTAAATAATATTGAGTAGATATTTTATGACAGCGCACATGTGTTTTCCAAAATCGATGATATTTGTATAGTTTGATAATGGTTTTTCCTAGTTGACTTTTGTAATAGTAATTAAATAGTAATTAGTAGCAAAAGGGCATGATGTTAAGTGGTCACTGTAGCTCATAGACCGAATCCGAATCCAACATCTATTTGATAGAGAAAAAACTCTTTTTGAGGTTGTATGAGGGTGCTTGGCTACTCACGAGGACTAAGATGTTCGCCTCAAATATCTATAATGTATCAAAGGCAACCAAATTATGGAAATTATTGCTTGTTTTTTCATATTGTACCACTAAGCTAATGCTGATTGTAAAACGTATAGATATTTACACATAAAGTACTAAGTATTTCCCGTCACCTGTAGCTGTAGAGTTATGTTTATTTTTTGCTCATACAAAAATACTATATAAATATTATTCGACTTAGTGTTACGTGAATTCACCATTGAATTTGCACCTAATTTATACACCTACCTCTAAACGCCGTTGCCCATGTTCAGCCAATGATTTATTGCAGGTGTAAAGCTGCAAAGTGAATCTCCTGTCGCGCCTGAACACTCCCGGCTGCCTGAACAAGAACTGCAGCGCGTTCGTGCCTTCGCAGTCTAAAACAACTTTGAAATTCAATTTGTTTGCAAACGGCGGCAAGGACGCGTTCCTTGTGCTTCTGTAGTAAATAATATTGAGCAGATATTCCGTGACTGCGAACATTGCTTGTTATATGATATTTCCACATAAATACTTAAATCTTCTCACGTCACTTATATAATATATAGCCTCAGTAAAAATTATTTGACATAATATTAATTTACCAATAAATTCCCCGTCCAAGACATGCGCCCCTAAACAGTGTTGCCCAAAGGTTGCCCGCGTCAAAGGCGATTAATTACTACTTATCGTCAGGTCGCACGTATGCTTGTTAGCTGGTAGAACGCATAAAAAACAAATTCTGCAAACTTCATCCAGCATTTTAGTAATCCAGCAATTAAAATACATACAATATCTCTAGAAAGTATAATTAATCTCAGTCTATGATAATTTGTTTATCTTAAATGTTCCGATTTGATTAATTATGAGCAAATGAACAAAGGAACTTTGTGTAGAAAATAAATGAACTGAGTTCATTCAACCGCGACTGTAAAGAACAAGCATAAAAGTAAATCTAAATACAGTAATTTGTATATTTCTACGTAGCGAACCAAGTGAATGAGTTTGTACAAAGCTCCCAAAAGAATTGTTGATCATGATAAAAAATATATATACAAAAGGACGTTTTGGAAGAAAGTTGAATAAAATACTATGATCAGAATTGAATGATATGGCCAGAGGGCGATTAAGTACCAATTTTTCCTCTGCGAGTGCCTATGATCTTTCTAAGTTTTTTAGTTATAGGCGCTGATTGAGGACGCTGCGGGCTGACAGTCTAACCACGGTAATATTTACCGTGGTCTAACGGTCTACGGTGTATTAAACCATCTGGTGTATTTCCAACAGACTCCGAGACTACCATGTATGATGATACCAGGTATATTGTCTTCTAAAAGTTATTTTATAAAGTTATAATAAGGTTGTAATTTTAAATACTATTCCACATGCTTAAACATTGTAATTTGAAGTTAATCTAGCAAGACTACACTTCATTAATTCTGAAAAAAAAATTCTAAACCGTTGTCAACGTAGCTCAAAAGAATGAAAAACTACTAAGATTCTTCGCACGAAGTTAGTCTAATGCCGTTGGAAAGTCGTAGCGTGAAAGCGGTTTCAAATAACGTCAGGGGATATTTATGTGAGTAACGTCGCCACATAAATTATTCAAGATGAACTTAGTCAGTAATTTGAACGACGAGTGAGAAATGTCGCAAAGGGACGCGGTACGGCTATCGCGCGCCATTCGTCTCGTTTGACGGCTGTTCGCGCTGCCTTCGGCAGATAGACGAATTGTGTCACGAAAATATTGCGTTTCCCAAAAATAAGCTTACTCATTGTTGTGTTATTTTTTTATTTTTACGTACTAGCTTTCGCTAGCGATTTCGTCCACGTGGACCTAATAATAATTTGACCTAGAGATAAATAAAAATTAAGTATAAAAGAGATAAACAAAGTAAATATCCTATATGTTAATTATTTTATCTACCTGTATACCAAATGTGGTAGGATGGTCCTTTACTGCGGTTTCACAATCTTATCGCTCCACGTACTTCTATAAATCTTTAAAGACCAAAGCGTATGTTTAGTTCGGTTGGGCAAACAAAATAGCGTTCAATATCAACAAAAGTGGCCCTGACTGGCTTTGTCTTTCGGAATCGCGATAGCTGATAGGGAAAAAGGGTTCTCAAATGGTGAATCCACCGCGATCGAAGTGGTGTCAAATAGAGGATATTCTTTCAACCGTAGACTTCAAAATGCGTTGATTTAATAACCAGAAATGATAAAATAGCAGCACCAACATAAAATGATTTAGAAATACTTATGTTTAGACCTATAAGCTACATTTTCGATAAATTTAAACCTCAACATTAGACTAATAGTCTAGCGACAGGTAGATGGATGCTACATACGATTTCATAGCATTATTACAACAGCTATGCATTAGAATTAATCCGGGAACTTGTCCACGTCATGTATCCCCAGCGGAACCATTCATCTTGAGAAATGTAACGCTGTAATTCATGCTAAACTTGAGTGCAATGAATTTCAATTATTGCTAAAGGCTTAAGCAAACAGACTTTTATCATTAAATAAACGTTAAAATTGACTGGTTCAGATAAGTTCAGTAAAGGACACGATACATGTATTTATGTACAAATAATATACAACTGAGAGCTAGTCTGGTTTAATACTCAAAGGAGCTAGTGTGTCTCAATTTTCTACATGTTTAACTTTTTTTACACCTCAATTTCCTTAAAATTTTTCACTTTTGTCCAGTAGCATTCATAATTTGTTGTCACATTTAACAAAATTCTCAATTGTATTTCAATTTGCGATAGGTGCTCATTAGGGGTGATTCTTGCGATATTTATTTCTAGCTTAGATCTTCTGCTATTTACAATAACCTTATAAATTTTATGTTCATGAGGCAATAAGTTTCGGAGATTTCGTAATTAGGTACCTAGTGATCGATATAATATCGAAACATAATTACACCCTAAAATCTAAACTCTATTGATTCTTTGAACCAAATACTACCTACTACTTACAGTACATAAACATATTTTATATTATTATTAATAATAATAATCCTTTATTTCAGGCAATATAAACAAAAATACTAGTATAATTGATTACATTGATAAAATTGATTATTACCGCGTTACATTAGGTATTATTATGTAACGCGATTTATGATACTACTCAACCGCACATTTTCAAGAATTATTTGTTACATCAAATCAGTTCTAACAGCTTAGATATTTCCTAAGAAGAAAACGTTGTTTTTCACTTTCATCTGTCCAAAGAAAGAAAACAACTTACGAAGTTCTCGGGGTAACACAATAAATAATATATTTTTCTTTGAAATCGATAATAGCGCGTAACAGACATGATGAATGATCTTCCGAATGTTTTGGCTTTGCTGGTATTTGTCCTTATTACTTACTATTTGTTACTTGTTATAAAGGTTCGATAAGCTGGGTTATAAAACATGTTGAAATTTGAAGCTGACTCACTCTCAGTTGTTTGATCACAATAAATCTGTTAACAACCAAAAATTTGATCTTTTCAATCGACACACAATGAACGATTGAAGGAAAAACAATGACAGACAATTGATTAATTATTCCGCCAGGCAAAAGTGTGGTACTTACAACTGTTAACTACAGATAGCTCAGAATCTTTCATTCGACTAGAAGATGCCATAAGAACCTATTAACGTGCTATTGAGAATCCGAATATCTGAGTCAAGAATCCCGAAGCACCCGTATGTTCCCACTACTTCCCACCCGTATCACTATTAGCGCTCCGAAGGTCCCTAAAAAGCAGCTTCCGCTTAATAAACTTTCCTTTGAAATCCAAACCGGCAGTGCCGAAGTGCTACTGAATTTTCGAGGTAAATTCATTATTGAGTTATTTGTTTTTAGATTTTTGTTACTGAAAAACTCAAAAGGCATGAATCTTAAAAGCCTTTTGAGTTAAAAAGGTACAATTTGTGCACTTTGTGATATTTTCGACGTATAAGCACAAAATTGATAAAATTTTATAGACTCAACACATGGACTCATACGAGTAGTTTACTTGCTAAATGTGTTAGTTCGTACATGGTTAGTTAGTACGTAGTTAGTAAGTATCTAGTTTGTTGTAGAATGTGGGGTGAGTGAAGCCTTGTAGTTATTTTTTGTAGGCCATATACTATACATATGGACAGTCCATAGGCCATAATCCTAGTGACTAAGATTGTAAGACTTCGGCCCCTTACTCGAGGAGATCGGCACCGAAACAAACTTCTAGGTTGTGTGCGTGTTGCTGAATTAAGAGTTACTTGCTGGATTCTTAAAGGGAAATATAGCAAGGAAACCTGACTAGGCCAAAGGCTGGACTAAAGCCTATTTATTTGTGAGAGGAGAATCCTTGCACTATTAGTTAGTAGCTTAGTAATTGTTTGCAGATACACATGAATGTAGAAAGTGTAGAGGACGATCCCCTGCTAGCATCACAGAGCGAGCACATAAATCGCGCGTGTCGCTAAACAGTCCCGTCCACTGCGTGACAGCACGGTGTCCGCTTATCTTAATTGCCTTCACAGATACGATCAGTCTCGGGTTAGCTGCGCCATCACTTCACTGACGTTGTGCATGCCGTAAAAATTTACTACTATTAGATTTGACAACTAGTTTCCATTAAATTAATTAGTCTCTGATTTTAGCATAAGGCAGTGATAACCTAGTGGCTAAGAATTCGGCTCAAGCGAATTTTACTCGAGGGGTCCGGGTTCGGATGCGCTTTATAATGCGCAAAATAAATGGAAATGTAAAAATCCTTACGAAAAATTTATGCCTCTGCTTCATTCAAATATTATTATGTTTTGTTTTAGAGATTATTCTCCGATATTGTTTACAGAGACTTTCATCGCCGTTTCATCATGAATGCAAATTTTAGATTAGCCAATTACAGCAGCTGGACAATCAATTCAAACCGTTACTACCCATAACCGGATTCGATCAAATATTGATATGTTCGATATTATGTTCATTTAGAAACCTAATTAATTTAATGATCACTTGCATTCAATGGTAGGTACGATTCGGTACGAGATAGTAATATACATTACTTAATAAGTTTATAAGCAGCCATAAAAGTAAGTGCTAAGATTAATATTAATTGAATGGTAAAAATTTTTATAAACATGTTGTTAGTTATCCAACGGAAGTTAAGGTTCCATTGTAATAGAAGTAGTTTATCTTTGTATTCTTTCTTTGGATCTTTGGATTTCTCTCTTTCTCTTTCTCTGTCTAATGAAACTGCGCAGTGTTCATAACGAATTTCATAAGAAATTGGAATATATTACTTCAAATGCAGGTGTGTACTTACGCACTACTGGCATAGAATAAAAAAATACGAATGATAATGGTGTACAGCCTAATATTAGCTCGATTTTAATATTCTAACCTCCGTATGGTACCAAATTTCTGTAAGGTTGGTTTGTTGATTCGTTCGTTATATTCGAAATGGGGTTAGTTTAAATTAGAATTGGGATACTCACTGGCAATTTATCGATACAATCAATATATTTATGGCGGCTATTCAGGGCATATGGCACCACGTTTTGTCCGGTAATGCGGTTTTAATTGAGATAGAGCTTTGAATAAGAACCTCTTTACATGTTATGTACTCGTAAATTTGTTTATAATGATAACGATAGTGGGGTGTGCTAAATATCCATCATTTGGCATTCGGATACAATTAAAGAGTCTCATTGTTATACACCACTCACGGAAAGAGCAATAGTCCAGGCCCGAAGGATACTATGCTTAGGATTCAAAACTTTAGATACAAGGGTCAGCAATATTTCTTTGTGATGTGCGCCATCAATTATAATAAATAAACCAACAAACTTAAGAAATAATAAAGAACTTAAACGCACGTTAAATGATTGAAGTTGATAACATTATCGGTTTATTTTGCACGAAACTTTAATGTTTACGTACGAAGTAATTTTTTTTTCACTCAACACTCAACTCATTGCAAATGATAATATTTTATTTACTGTGTACAATAAAAATATATATATTGTTTACAATACACGATTGAGAACGAAAGTAAGTTTTATTTTTAATCTTATTTTTAGAAGCATAAATCAACTTGAATCCAATTAAACGAGAAAACAATGATACCTATAAAAAGAAATCAAGGCTCTTTTTCATTATCGTTTTTGTTACGTTTTTCGCGAGAAAATCTAATTAACAATTGTCTCTACTAGTGTCAAGCGGTTTGGGACTACTGAGAGATCGAGATTGTGATTTGATAAGCAATTTGGATCAAATCAAAGGAATAGTCGATAACTAATACGAGAACTTACGGGGCAATGACATGGTAGTATGCAACAATACCTACCCATGCCACTACTATGCATCCTAAATAGATATGAAGCACAAACTATGGCTTTTTTATTTAAAGTCCTATTCAATCAATCTTTATAAAAGGATCTGTGAAAGTGAACAAAATTGTTTTTATAAATATACCTACATCAAGGAACATGCATGTCTTGTAAGCTAATTTCTCAGCGAGATAAAATTAGTACCCTAAACTTTTCTGTTTCGGTATTCGAAAAAGCGTGAAGGTATGAAGGCGGTTTTAAATAACCTTCAGGCTTTATTTATGAGAGTAACGGCGTCGCATAAATTATTCAAAATATATAGGAATAGGTATTTTGAATGACGTATGTATGAAAAGTGTCGTGAAGGTAAGCCGTTATCACAGCCATTATTCGTATTTGAAGCCTGTTCGCACTCTGATACTGTAAATCTATTGCCTACAAATATTGCTGTGACATATTTTAAAAATGCGTTACCGGGTCCTAATACCTTTTATATAATTATGTTTATTTGTTTATCTCGGAGTAGTCACATTAGTATCGCCCGCACGTTATTATACTCACTCGCTCTAGATGTGCATTCTGGATAGGCGCGTTCTTTATGCGTTATGAGCTAATGACGCGTATCTCGAACATACATTGGCAGCGTAACGTAGGTACTAAAACAACAGAAGACTAGTCCCAAAAGTAGTAGTTTTTTTCTACAATACCGATAAGTTGTTAAAGTGTCACATAAGGGTAAGGGGTTATGACGTAAGTGTAACGCACATTCAATATTTATGTGAGTAACATCACTACATAAATTTATTCACAATGAATTGTAATTTGAATGGCAAAAAATGTCGTGAAGGGACGTCGCCCAGTTCCTTACATATTTTAATTTATCATCTCCTATACAAAGCTTATACTTTAATTAAGTATCCGGTTGTTAAGACTTTGCAGGAATTTATTTTTCTCTCATACATTTTCTGAATTTTATACTTAAGCCTTATTTTTATAGTCAGTATGATGAGTTTAAATGTTTAAGTTATTCCGGCAACCACACGAGATTTTAAAACTACTACTACCTTACACACATGGGATGTCTTAGGTGGCTTTGACTTAGATGGTATGTATTTAACGTTGTTATTTAATACACTTGTTGCTGAATGAGCTACTTCAAGCATATTCCCGTCGGAGGCAGCGCGTTGCATTCTTGCCGTGTTATAACATCAAGTAATTGGATTAGTTCAACTTCATACGCGATCTTAAGCGCATTTTCTCTCGTAATATATATACGTCTGGTTGTCTCTAAATAAACGGTTTAATTGCCCCGGAGCCGGCGGCATGCTGAGCTAGTATTTGCCGCGTCTCATTATGGGACTCCTGTCTTTGCAATATTCCATGATCGCTATTTGCTGGCAAAATGGAGTGTATCACTCCGTATATGTGCAATGGGTAGATTTTGCCTGCTGTATCGGTGATGGAGAACATCGCCAGGACATCTGCATGACTACGATTTCTCCATAATAGTCTTACCAGCCTGCCATTGCAGGCTGGTAAAATCCACACGCCTAATCCACACGCTGACTAATGAGTCAGCGTGGTGAACTAAGGTATCCTTTCTATGATGGGGCGGTTCCGATCCTCCAATGGGTCACTAATGGGTAACAGAAATTACAATTACTTAATGCGATTGTACTCGTGGTTTTCGTACGCTTAAGACATTTTTACAATTCGCTTACAAGGAAACGGTTCAGTGCACTATTTATACCAACAGTACTTAATACGGCTACCGTAGCATTCTTAACGTTAAAAGGTAACCAATGTTACAGTATTCTCAAGTATCTAAGTCTGATACCACAAAGAGAGAAGCAAAATACCTTAAGTCTATTTAAGTAGCGGTACTTTCAGAACACAAGCTAATGTTAGTTAAAGTAAGTACACCGTGCAGTGTAATTAGTCGATAAACTTTAATCACAGTTTTTGTTCAGTAGGTGCGTTTAGCCTGAATTTCTAAAGGATAAAATTATTATATATTAATCTTGATTTACGTTTACCTACTTATAAAACCATAATTATGTCTGTAATATCCTTGTTTTATATTTGATTGTCATTTATTCTTTTATTGTCCAAAACAATTTGTTTATTTTATTTACATTTTCGAAGAAAATCCATTTCTGAACATAAGCTTCTCTAGTTCTGAACTGGATTTTCTAAATTCAATGGTTTTCCGCTGTTTTTTTGTCCAAGTTCATCAAGCTTCCGTTATAGAAAAAGACCCAAGTACCTACTAGAGCCTACATACAGATGTCTTTAATAGTGCATTAATCGAATAAGCGTGGTTATTTCACCAAATTAATAATGAAATGATCAGAATAGAATAAAACCTACGGGTGTAAACTGAACGAGAATCATGTGTTTTAGTTTGGTTCCAAAATGTCATAACAATAAATGCTGAAAACTGAAAAATTGTGCTGCATTCGAATAAATGGTCATTGTTTACTTTAATTGGTTATTTTTCCCTTAAAGTACCTACCAGTGGAATTTGATGTTTTTCCAAGAAAGAAGAAATAAGTATTCATTTTTTTTGTTAGGTACAACATTCTTCATATTATACATATGTTATGAAAATAAAAAAACAATCTTATTTAATGATCAACATAACTATTAGTAATGGGTATCTCCGAATATACTCGTAATTATAATTTTTAGTGTACCGCTGTCTTCTTTGAGGCTAGGCATAATGTACTTAATTTTGCCGGGGAGAGAAGCAAATTTTAAGTTTTAAACGCTCAAACCGCAAATTAATTGTAGAAAGTAACACCTGAATAACTGCTATAGATTCCATTGAAGTCCCAAAATTTCTCTTCAGGTCACCTTGCCACCTACTCTGACAATTTGAATGAAAGGTGGAGTACCTTTTGCATACTTGTAGTTGCTAGATGTTTATCTAAGGTCTATCTACCTAGGGTTTATCTAACAGTAAAAAACAACAATGTATTCCATATAACAACTATATCTCGTCCAAAATAATATGTGGTGCTACCGCTGTACCCGCAGCGCCGCGGGTCAGATTTGATCGTCAAGCGAATGTAAACTTGACGAGGGCCCTTCAGCCAACACTAACAGGACGCAGTTTCACACAATATTTACCTTCACATTAACGTTCTCGGAAAATTGTTCAGTTTTGTTGTAGTTGCTTTGGTAGTAGTTAGGTGCTCTTCATTATCATTGTTATTAATCAAAACCATTTAGCGTTTCGGCGTTCTGATTGGTTTATTTAAACTTTGAAAATATCTCATTTTCTATTTTACAGTACAGCTTTGTTGTGTATTGTTGGTAGCTCTGCAAAATTGATAAAATGAAGCATAAACTTAAGTGGAGCAAAGTTTGTTGTCAAAAGTCTTGAAAGCAACAAAGGTTGAGCAGGTTTATAAAAATAAATATATTAAAACCAAGTTCGGCGCATAGCAAGTCGAGGACCCAAATCATTTTTTATCCTTTATTATGTTTTGTACAGAGCTTTTCAGTTATCTGTCAATATAGGAGATCACTTAACAGTGGCTCAAAATAAGGTTTCCAACTTAACTTCGTTTTAATAAATAAAGCGCTTCTCGTCTAACGTAGCCATCGTTAGCCTTTTTACTGTGGTCACTCCGAGTTTCCAACGACGACGTCGATATGCTAGGTACCTACCTACCTACTACTATACAATGTCTGTGAATGTTAATACAAAACGCATATCACAAAGAGATATTATATAATTTTCTTTTAAGCCTTTTCCCCAACCTTTCACAAAGAGTACCGGGATATAATGACGTATGGGGTTATTGTTATGATAATATTGAAGTGATAAATAACTCCATCGTGAACAACATTTTTTCTGTACTATCTACATGTAGGTATGATCACATGGTGAATCTATCAACATATTCAATAGAGTTGCATTGACCCCATTAATATAAGTGTGGACGGAACTTAAAAAAGTGTAGCCTTAAATTGAATCTTATTAAAATGACTATGTTATATTTTTATACGATACGAGCTGAAACAATTTGTTCAAAAATGGTTTATCATCCAAAATAAAAATAAAATATGTACCTAGGTATGTCTTCAGTTTCGTAAGGTACGTTTAAAGCGTTAAATAGCTAGCTGAATTAGCTACTTACCTAAAATGAAAATATTTTCTCGCTACAAGAATGTCGAAGCACAACAAAATACTTTTTCAATTGATGTCTTTGTATGTAAAAGTCGAGTCGAAAATAATCAATTAGCGCTAAATTGACCTTTCCCGCTATGAGGTGAAATACAAAAAGGCCCCTTTCCTTTAGACATCTCAAAAGGCGGAAAATGTGTAAGAGGCATATGCAAAATATGAAAGGGCTTTATTTGCGCATAAATCTTCATTAAAATTCAAACTTTATTACTGGGTATTAAAGTCTATTTTAAATTTGTTGTTTTTAAAGTGAATAATAGCGGTTAGTGAGTGTGAGGGCGCGTTAATGCATTGAGGCACGCGATCGAGACTCGGTCGGAATAGCAAAAATATAAAACCAATTAAAAATTTAATCTCGTTAGTACTATGCACAAATAAGATTCAGGGCCGTAAAACCAGGTTTCGTTAATAAGAATATTAAAACATCAAAGATGAAATTTATACGCAAAAAAGGAATTACGATTCCAATTAGCTAAAGTAATGAGAATGGTTCACTTTTATGGAGTTTTCAGACGCGAGCTGGTCATTGTGGGTTACAAATTTCTTTTACGGATTGTTGCGTTGAACACTGTCAAATAAGTGTTTTGGTAACCTTCTGTTTACCTATTACCTAATATTAAAAGTTTAGATTCATATAAATAAACGTCCTTTATGTACTACGCCCTGTTAATACGACACGCGATTTATCTACAGGTACTCATATATAGATAATGATCAGAGCAATGTTTTGGAGAATAATGTCGCCCATTTTCAGCAAAAACACGCTTTTTCCTCATTTTTATTCGACATTCCCTCTAATAGTGTATGATTACGGCTAAGTGTGTCGACGGTGTGTCGCTGTGTAAGAATTAATAGCCAGATTGCCTCACGTTTTCGTGACGTTGAACAATTTGTGAGTGTAGGTACTTGTGGTTTAAAAAGCTTGTTTTACTCATGGTTCAAGGAATAAACGTGACAAAAATAGACGATATTTTAAAGTTACAAAATTTTGGTATGAATTTTTGAAAAATAAATTTAGGTACTTAGTTGTAGAGCCTCTGGAAGTTGGTCGTAGAGTAACGTCCGGTTACATCCGGTTTTGAACGGGACAGTCCCGTTTTGACCTACTCTATCCCGGTGTCCCCAAAAACATTCAGGGCATTGCTAACTGCTTATTTTACTTTTTTTCAGATTATTTTATTTTTAGAAAAAAAGTTAAATAAGCAGTTAATCACTACAAAAATCTGGCTATGATAGTTGCGCCTCGCTTGCTTGCGCTTTGCTAAAAATGAGCGTACAGTAACCCGAACATAACCAGATTTTATCAAAAATTACCTACATAAAGTGAATAGACAAATTTGATCTTAAAAGTCTAAGCGAAGTCTTACATAGTTAAGATTTCATTATAGGTACCAAAGCCGAATGGCAAAATCTGTTCACCAATAACCGGATAATGAATATATTTAAGATTTTTGACGTTTTAATGTGTCCCGTTTTAGGGTTTGAAAAAAATGGTCCGTTTATCGTAGAGGTACTGTATATCGCCGCTCTTATAACTCGACGTTGACTTTTGTCTCAGTTAGAAAGTCATCGCTGGGTTATCACCGTTAGTAACGATCTATAAGCTTTATGAAGTAACCGGAATCCTTATATCAATAAATGGAATTTTCCATGCAAACCGAAGCCACGAGAGTACTAACGGGATATCACAATGAGCCAAGTTAATTGATTGGAACGCCATTATAACAATATACATAGCTGTTTAATTTTGTATGCAATGGATATTACGTCTGATTAACTTGTTAATGAGGAGGAAGTAACTTGTTAATTACTTTATGTAATTATGATAATACAATATTTATGCACGAAAGAGCAACACCCCAAAAATAATAAATAAATGCTACTTACCTATGATCTTCACGATATTTCACTACTTAAATATCTCTATATTAAAGAAGCGTTTCTCCACATTAATCAAGTGCTCAACTAATCAGATAGAAGAATATCTGCTTCCGAGCAGCGTGCTGACCAAGATATTTTTTTGATGCAAAATGTGTAATGTAAAGCATTACGTAACAGAAAAAGGATGAAAGCTAGCTAATTCAATTTTTTTATTGACAGATAAGTTTGAAACACATTATTGACAATTAAATAGTGATCTACTGTGAGGATATAGGCACCAGGATAATTGACTGATTGATTGAATCAATCCATTTATCAGCATTTCTATTTATAGTGGTAAATACACTGATGGACATAGTCCTTTGATCCTAATTAACAGACGCTCTGCCGCATAATTAAAACATAGTTTTAAACAATTAATTTATTAAGAACCTCATGAACTGAATAAGCAAGGCTATTCCTCGACATTGGAGAAAACTGTAAAAAATAACCGCTATCTCACGGTTTCTAAAACCAGTTATAAAACTTATAACAAATACTCGTATCTAACTAAAGTTCCTACAACTTTCCTGTTTAAGTATGCATAAATTTCGGTTGAATTTATTCTTGAAAAATTGGAATCCGTTAGTTGATGAATTGTAGATGTAGACTTTTTAATATGTGTCAGTCCAAGGATTGCCGCAAGTTTGCTATACAATCTTACGTGTAGATTATGTACACGAATTACGTCTGAACTTTGGTAGGCAGTTTCAAAATTGCCATTCAGTTTTAGAATGCAATTATGCTCCTAGGGTGTAAAAATAATGAAGACGAATACAGAAGATGGTGTATATGAGAGGGTAGGTACATTTCTATAGGAGCTTGGCCAGGTGAGTCCGTTTGTCTAGATCTAAATCATAAAGAACTGGCAACCTAGAAACATCTAAAAGGGGACGTAGTCATAACCCGAGTCTTGTAAATCTCAGCAATTTGCAAGGAAATATAATAAAAGAGGAACTTTTTCTTTCAGTCATTAAAAACTTTCTTGACACACCTGCGTCTTGGAGAAACCTTTTTGAAGTGCTAATTGAGGTACTTTTAATTTTGTACTTAATCAGGAACCTTTACAATCTATTTCACCTTCTTATTTTGAAGGGTTTGAATGTCCTCGTGTTTCTTTTAAATAATATAAATTCTGTTAATTAGAGATATTAACTCAATCTATTTAATCAGCTTTTTTCGTGATGGTGCATAAGTATTGCTGTAGGTACTAGTACTTACTGATTAGTGTAAACTTACAGATGCCATTAATTTTTTAAATGATACACTTTTTATTGCCTATTTCACTACAATACTATAAGTGTCAATACAGTCATATAATGTGGAAAATGTTAAATATTTGTAACTATGTAGGTACTTATTTGTGCCTCAAGTCGTCATCGTGAAGTCCGGGGAAGGATGCCTGCTGATTTTTATATTTTCCACTTCTCTTCAATAATATGCATACTGATGTTTGAATATGAATATTCGAATTTAAAATTCCGATAAAATTGCGCTGAACATTCGTCGACATTGTTGCGATTTATCGACGAAGTCGGAGAAGCAACGCTGCGAATAGGCAGGATTTAAAGAAGTACTTATAAACTGAGAATATTCTGCGGAGGTGGTAGTCACGAGCTGCATCATAATAAACGTCGTGATTGCGTAGAATCCGAATACATTTATCCTAAAATATATTAATAAGATATGTGAAACATCTCCATAACTGACCATGAGCTATTAGTATTTCTCACATGCGATATTGATTTTGAAAGATGAATTTAAAGTTTCGAATTTTATCCGAGTTTCAAAAAGCGAGAATTTTATTTCTTAAAAGGTTTTCACGTTGTTTGATAACAGTATGATTGGACCCGGTAGGTACTTATTATAAGTATTAAATGTTTACGACATTAAAATTTATACCGTATACACGAACGAGGCACGGTCTAAAAGCCGTAAACAGTCTCTTGCTACTCCAAAGAACTCTGCATAGGTACCTACTAACTACCTCTCTCTAAACTGAGCAATAGAAAATGCTAACATTGTGGCTGGTTATAAAAGAAACATTAACCTATCCTTCCCGGTGATCTACAATGGACTATTATATATTATTGTAGAATATATCAACATTTATACCATTACTTATCAGTCTTCTGTTCAGTCCAAGGTTTCTCCTACCAAAACGTTTATTTACCAAAATATTAATGTTGAAATAACACTGCTACATTTTACCCTTTGTGATAGGATATTATGGAGGAGAGGGAATATCTAAAACTTTTTCCATCCAATTTGAAATGTTCCGAACCTATTGTTTTATTATAAGCCTCCATGTCGGCTTTTCTCATCTTGTTTTACCTCTATTCTCTGCGGACCATTATTGAAATTCGAATAAGATTCTTATCCTATAAATGCTAATCTGACCCTTCAGCTCCCTACATACAAAATTCGATCTTTAAACCGATTTGCGTATATAGAAGGAGAATGAAAATCCGTCTACAGTAACCGAATAATACAACATACCCTTTTTAACGAAAAATAGTAATACCTAAATCAAATTATATTATTATCTATGTACTACTAGTAAAGGCAGGTAATTGAAGTTTAGGCGTGAAGTATACCTATGGGTATGGTGGAGCATTAGTGAGATTGCCTATTTTTACTTCTGAAATATTTTCCAAGACAGAAAAACTATACGGAATTGGAAGTCAAAGAAGTACAGAAATATTTTATAAATTACTATTCTTACAACAGAATACGGAAGTATAAATCTATCGCTCAAGAGTTCAAGATAATTCAGATTGCGCCCGCATTCTTCTATTGATTACGCAAAGAGACTTGAATGAAGACTTGAAGAGCTTTAGAGTTCAGAGTATTTGATTCTTGCTTCTTACAAGTTCAAAATGATCAACTGAATGCAGGTTTTTCTCTTTTCTTTTTCATAAGTGCATTAGGTACATGCATTAAAAATTGGATGGTTAATAATGTTTTTTTTGGAAATTGGCTGTTATGTAAAAAAAATGTTTGATTTTGTCATGTTGATAGTAGAGTGCTCCGCACTGAGGCTTGCGCACAGAAAATAGAAAATACAATTTTAATAGACCCTATCTCCAAAAAGACGGGTTTATATAGAAATTTATATGTGTTTCATTGTTTTTTTATTCAAATAAAATATCAAGCGTATTTATTATGAGTGGGTTAAAGTTGTATAACATAACTGACAACATATTAACTTACCAAACGTGTCGCGAGCTAAGCAGCAGCTATAGTTGCTTAATAATGACACGAGCAATAAGTACATGTCAGTTACACCGAAAATCTTTACGTCGAATATCCGGGCTAATCTTTTTTAAGCGCTCAATCGAGGAATTGAAGAAAAGGATCAATTCTGCCCATAGAGCATACATACGTCATGGGCAGGGAAAAGGTTTTATGTTCGGCTTAATCTGCCCCCAGGGTTCGGTTGCCATTAATTAGGTCGACCGACCGGTGCCTTGGTGGTTTTTGCGGCGACAACTGACGTATGTCTTTCTCACGACATTTGCTGGGCTATGTGACTTGTGTTGTTCTCTTTTATACCCAATTTAGTTGGAGACGTTTTTATCGCACATAAATGCAATTTCACTGTTCATAAAAGGGCAAAGTGAAAGGAAAAAATTGTTTTCAGTGCCAAAAAAAAATTTCTTATGTTTACACGGAAGAGTCCAATATTAAATAATGAAGTGATTGTTATCGCTCTTCCAGGAATTATGTTTATGTTCTTATCAATTATTATTCGTGTCTTCACAAATATGTATAAACTTTTACCGTAAACAGGAAGTTCGAATGTGATAAATGTAACCTTAATATTATCATAGTGAGAACATTAGCTTGGAAAATAAATTTATTGAATGTTTTCTAGACCTATAGTTAGGTACTGGGCGTTAATTAATTATGCCGACTGCCTAGTGTGGTCGGAATTATTTTTTTCTTAATACAGTTTTTTATTAATAATTTTTTCATCCACTTTTTTGCACCGCCTTCAAGCTTGTCTGCACATTTGAGGTTGGCAGGTAGATTTAACATTAAGCTCGCCTTTTGGGCATCATTGTTATCACTGTGCAATAAAGAATAAATAAATAAATATTTAAAATAAAATTGTTTTAACTACTTTCAGATTTCATTAAGGTATTGATTTGATTGCACTGTTAACTGTAATAATAATATGGTATTTATTTCGTATTGTATTTTAATATGATCTTGTTTTATTAAGTCTTCTTCATATTTAAGAAACCTCTTAGGTACGGAGCTCTGATTTCTTCTTTACACGGATCAGGACACCTGTTCGAGATTGTAAGTGTTGGGTTTGGTCGGGATTCTTCCTTGAAATTAGTAGTCGATTTTGAGCATGAAGAGGCTTTAATTGTGTTTAGGTATAGTAGTATTTAATTTTTTGATTAAAGTTTGTGCTTCTCTTAATTCTTTTTCTAAATTTTTTATGGTTTTTTCAAGGTGAAGTATTTGCAAAATTTATTTATAAGGGCTATCGGAGGTAGCTTTTGTAGGTGTAGTATTCTTTGATAAGTATAATTTATCTCTTTTTGTAATTGGCGACAGCGCCAAAGATTGTTCGACTCCTATTTGTTTCAAAAAATTTAAAGTCTGTTCCTGAATCCTGATGGGCTAAGGATTTTTTTAATTTTGTATTTTCTAAGAATAATTTCTCTATTTCTTCATTCGCAGATTCCAATTGTAGCTTTTGGTTGCTAATTTGTTCTTGTAGGCTCCTTGTGTAATCGTTGTCAGCAACTGACGTGTTTGGCAAACTGTGAGTCGATACATCTAGAGTATATATACTTGATTCGTGGGTAGCATTATTATTTGTGTTGTCCAATATCATCATAGAAATATATGGAATAGAATTATATTTGCGTCTTCTTATGGTAATCTTTCGTGTATCCATTTTAAAGGTTAGTTTAACCTGTTAGTAATGTAAAAAAACTGAATAATTTTTTTGGTGTGACTCCGGTGTTTGAGTCACCTTGCACAGCACATTAACACGAACAAAGGATTCAACACTGTTTTTGTTTAATACGTATGTTTATCATTTTTAGAATATAAAAGTGTCACTGTTTCACTCGTTGTTTCTTCTATCTAACTTTACTACATTTAAGACTATTTTAAACATTTAAATTGACGAACTGACACTATTTGTATCATGCGCTGCGAGCGTTAGCGCCACTCCGATGTCTACCTTATCATAACAAAAGCACTACATTAATTAACGGGCGAATCTTGAACCTTAAAACTATGATGCCGATGGGATTAAAATGCCACATATATGAAAACTTCACACAAAGGCGCTTAAAATGGTGTAAACCCCTATTGATTGTGACTATTTTCAGCGCACATCGATCGACCCGCCACCATCTCATTTGTATGACTTCGAGTTACTTAGAAAAAAACTAGGAGAGAGCTAGTCGTCGTTCCATAAATTATTCACAGTAAAGATTTAAGTAGGTAGATACGTAGATACTGTGTTTGTGCGTCGATGTGAAAAAAATAATTGCTATATTAAATTAAGTATAACAAATTAAACAAATTATCCAACGACTTTGTCCGCACATATAGACCCACAATTTACTTAAATAAAGTAATTTGTCACAAGTCCGGATAATGTTGGTTTGCGTCTCAAACCTCATCAACATACGCCTGAACTATGGGACATTCGTCATTTGTATGAAAACGGATCACTTGCTTGATCCGTGGGGAATCGATGTTTTATTTATATTTCGAGTTCGAGTTATCGCACCAGGCGCCATAAAATATGTTAAATAATTTTAGAAAATTATGATATAGTGTATTAATATTAATATTCAAGTCATTGGACCAAAAAAGCTGAAGGCCTGTGTAATACGTCTATATGAACATTAGTTTCCTCGTGACGACGTTTGCGTGAAAACGGACGACTTATAGACCGTCGCCTTATTTTTATTCCAATCACGTACGTTTCGCTCGAGTTCCAAGCAAATACAACCAGCCATCAAACTATTGCATATAGCCGTATAATGTTCCAGCATCATCAACCTTTGTTATCCTGTTGTGCTTTTTTATACAAAAACAACCAGTCAAACAGGCAAACGGCCATTGATGGTATGGTATCAGTCTCTTTCAGACACTCGACCTTGCAAGAGTTACGTCTTATGCGTTGCAGCCACCACAAACTTTATCAGAATACTTTATGCTAAAGTCAAACAACTTTCTTTCTAAGACTATCAATTTTCATCCTATTGCAAAAATGAGACAAAATTTTAGAGAAAAACCGAACAATGTTATCATGGTAGGTACAGGGCATTGTTTACGTGAACATTGGGCCGGATCGTGACGTCATTTGTTCGGATAAACACGACTCCATCAGGACGACGCTGCACGCTGGGATCACGTACCTGCCGCATATGTTTCTTACGACGACTAACTCACTGTATGTAATAACAAAGTATGATTCTATAAGCCTAAGGGATTTAGTTCTTTGATTTTTTCATATTACTGGGGGTAAAGCTGCTAATGTGCAATTATGACGCCGTTATGAAATCATTGCGATGCCATTAACTCTCTTGATTACCAAAACATGCAAATATAATAATTATGCTTAGGTAAAGATTGAAATCTAATGACTTTTATGACTATACTATAAAAGTAGACTCGACCCTTAGAAATTAGATTGTTATTTAGAGTTAGAAGAATAGAAAATGAGAGTGCTATTAGTATATTTAGGAAGGTGAGGGATTGAAAAGGCACATATTGAGATTAAAAGAGGATAGAGCAGACCTTAATTTTCTAGATTCAGCTTATGATTTAATACTGAATGAAGTATAGTAAATAAGTAATTTATATTTGTAAGCGTATAGGGTGCCTAGGGAGAGGCTTACATCGATCAACTAATTAGGGCTAAAGTATAAGACTCCAATACTGTTGCACATAAAGTTTGATCTACGTGAATAAGTAACCTTAACCTGATATGCTGGTGTACTTCTCCTACATTGATTGGTGATACGAACAAATTATGTAGGTAACTAAAATTTCAATCAGTACCTATTAGATAAAACTTTGTCCTATAGGTCCTACCTATATAAATGTGAAAGTTTGTGAGGATGGATGGATGTTTAATACATATATCGTAAGTGACGTACTGAATTTTTTTAGGATAGTGAAAAGCAGAAAACAGTATCATCATGAGGGAAATGTCCCCAAAATCGGCTTACTCTATAAATTTGCGGCTCATTGAAAGTTCGTAAAGGAATTCACTAATGAATTGCTACGTAAATATCAGAGAAAGTCCTCAATAGCCCTTTTCATACTACAGTGAAAAGAACCGCAGTTAATACATTATTTTCATTGTCAAGATAATCTTGACAAGATACATTGCTTAAACGATTTTCGTCGACAACACCGCAGGCGACTCGTTGAAATAATCGTCGCAAGAAAAGAAAAATAAGTTTCGTGCGAGCTAGTGTTGTCCGTGTGAGTTGGGGCTTATTGTGATGTAGACATGCGCGGTGTGGGCCCCGTGGGTGAGGGTTTCCACAGTGGCGTCCGGCGTCACGGTGCTCGGTGGTGCCGTCGCTCGCAAACTCCACCCGCGCCGGTCACCTCGTGCCAACTTACGTAAGTCGACGACGACGACGAAAAATACCCAAAAACATATTCACATCACTACGCCGCGCAAAAATACATTTAGTGATTTTATTTGACACTTAACCCCCAAAATACAAATTCGTCATGCGATCGGCACTTACGAACGCGACGGAGTGAGCAATCATAAGTGGGTGTAAATATCAGTGTTTACTTTGACATTTGAGTGTTGAATGGAACATTATCGGCGACGTCTATTGTTGAGGTAAGCTTGGATTTTTTCGGAACTAATAAAAATATAAAATTACAGGAAATACCTATTTTTTAAATAACTGAGCTTATCGTCAATTAAATGAAGTCTTTAAAATTATGTTAAAGTTGATTTGGTGAAATGATTTAACGAATACTTTTTGATACTTAAAAATAAATTCTTAATAGAGAATCAGCCAAAAATGTAAGGTAGAAATATGTTTTTATTTTGGTTTACCTTGAAATAGCTTTCACATTTGAGTTAACTACGGACGTTTTTACTATCTTAAAGGTTTTTTAATGTGATAGGGCTCTATATTTTACGTATTCTTAAAATTATCTTAATGTCTTAGAGAGATCTTAACCTTGAATTATACCAACATTATTTAAAAATAAATTTGTCGTAAACATGAATAACAATTTTACGTTCAAAGTACCAGATGGCTATTGTCGTAATATTGAAAGAGCTGCTGCTTACGAAGCCAACTAAAGTCAAATTCCAACTGGGAGCATTTAGGATAAGACATCGAGTAAAAGGCTTTGCGTGGCATTAAAGTAAATTTTCTTCTCTCCTTTTTGGGTTAAATTTACTGTAAAACTTTGGCCATTAGTTGCGTCGAAAACGTAACAAAAAACTTGTCCTTGAGCAGAGTAAACTCCGGAAATGTATTGGGATTGAATTTTGTACTTCCTCATACCATGTTTCTATTTCCTGGCGTTATTTCGTACGTGGTGCTCGTAAAAATTCTTTTCTCTACATTAAATTTTCCACGAGACGACGCGGTGCCTGGGAAATTTTTCAAATAACGAATTTTGCATTTCACCTGTACACGCGACCTCCGTAGTCGCGCGCGAGTTTTAAGTAATATTTTAAGTTATATTACATTTAGTAATTACATTTTTCATCTGATGTTATGACCTCTGTTACCAATATTATGCCCACATCTACTCTTAAATAGTATTGAAACCCTGCCTGAAATCAGGCGTGGATGCATTGCCATTCAAGATAACTAAGATAGTGGCCTAACGTATCCTCTTTCAACTGGAATTTTAAAGAAGACATGTTGCTTTGTGGAGTTGGGCGATGAAACCACTTGTAGTCATGTTATGTTAATGCGAAACGGAGCCCATTAAATACTCAATCCAAATTGGACGGAACTGAATTTTTATTACTTTAAGAAAATGCGGAACTAGTAGGGATTTTTTCCACATAGAATCGAGCCCAGGACACACATACACATCTAGGCGGCACATATTCGTGGTAAGTACTACATTACTACTCAAAGGAAAATATAAAAATAAACATGAATGTGCAAGTATTACCCGCTATCTAAATATGCAGTTTAACAAAAAAATATTAAAAAGCTGAACTCTAGATGAATTTCGAAAGCTCTCTGCGATCTTTCTTTGTAAGCTCCCGCTGTGGTTGTTGGATTAGTAAACGAAAACTGAACGGGAAATAGGTTGCGAATTTTCAAATACCATTTCTCTGCATTTTAGTTGGATGCATGTTTTGATGGATCAATGTATTTTCTTTACGAAAAAGTATGAGATACTTTGGAGATTTTATCGCGATTGAACTTTTAAAGTTTTATTTATTTCCTTTTTGATATAACAAATAAAATAAGCGGACACACTACTCTTAAATTCGTAGCAAAGGGGCGTTTCAAAGGTATCAATAATTGTAGATCACCAGGGGGTAAATTACCGCTACCTTACCCAAAATAACGAAGCCCAATCTTTGGAGGGGTGCTAGATAGAGATACTTTGAGGCGACCATACTAGATTAGTAGCTCTAGCCATTTGGTTGTATCTCCAACATATGTTGTAAGATTGTTAACTTGGTATCAAAAATTAAGTAAATTAGAGGTAGAGTCATAGTAGCCCGCCCGGGAGGTATCTTACCGCCAGCCTCTTAATCAATCACCGTGACGCAGCACGATCTTCATAATATCTTATGTTTTGGTAAAGGGGGTAGATGGTAGATATGCTTATAGAGATACTTTTAAAAAGGTGCAATTACAAAGTTTTAATGAAACAAACATTATATTTTTAACAGTAAGCGTAATAGGAGATAAAATTAGTTATCTGTAATCCCCTAGTATATCATCGCAGTCTCAATATAAAATCCAGAGACTAAATTTATTCTTTGGAGACAAATCGGATAAGATTAAAGGATTAGAACTTTGTTACAGTTCGGCCAGAATCGTAAATCAGTTTCGTCGACAATAAATTAGGGATTCTTTCAAAATAGAATATCAATATGAATCATAATCTCTAGCGCGGAAACAGTAGGTATATCTAATTCTAAGCTAGTCAGTTCTTGAGATAAATCGCTGCTGTATCTGGAACTGTACTGGTCTGAAAATGAGTTATGCGCTACCATCGTAATGGATTCAAGATGGAAAATCAGTTACCGCATATATGAATATTCTTAGCGGATTCTTGTACAGCTTTTGGTGATTTACGAAAGTGTTTGTGCAGACTAATAGCATGAAGATGTGTGGTTGATTTTTTTAAAATAGTAAAACATATTTTTAATAGTAAAACCACACGCTTTCAGTCATGGCGGTCAGGTCCGTTATGTAAAAAGTATATGTATAGTCGTATACAGTCCATATTATGATGGTAAGGTAATATTAAAATGATGATAGCATCAGGTGTCAATTATGCCCGTGCCCACTCCTATAATTTAAAAAATATGAAAGAGCATTACAAGCGTTACAGCCTACGTTCGCGCCCGCTTTTACCGTATGAATACGGCTTTAATTTCATCCACCATAATTTACGATCTCTCCGTAAAATGGTGAAAAGCTTGTTCAGTCAGTTTTCAACTTATCACAGAAGTTTATTTTTTAAGTTTCACTTTTGCAGCTAAAGGAGTGTTTATTCCAGCCTATACCCACAATCTAAAACATTACAATACGCAACACAACAATGAGTAAGTAGGTCAGGTTGAGATCAGCGGAGGAATGCGCCATTTCATTCGCGAGGCACTTTCATTTTTTGTATGCAAGCGAGAGTGCCAAAAGTTTTCCGCAGTGCGTCGCTTCCCCTAACTGAATATGTATGGAGTGAACTTGCCAATTCAAATTCGGCTAGGTACTTTATTCACCACGGCGCAGGCTTATTGAATTTTTCCCTGTGAAAGAATGGCTGTCCCATAAACACACCAACCCAAATCGGCGAGATTAATTGATCCCGATATTGTTTGAGCAGTAATTATTTTATTTTCCGATAACAAATAGAAAACATTGTTCTCTACGTGACGTACAATTTTCTTTCATCAGTTATCGGCATAATAAATTTTGCGTTATTTTTAAATACTAAAAATAAATAAATAATTCATTCAAGGGTTTTATCAAATTGCCGACTTATCGTACATTATTTGTCATTAGATAAACAGGGAATCTATCCGTGGGCGTACTGTATACGTACTTTCTAATGCTTAGGAGCAACAACTTATTAATATTTAATCTCTCGCATCATTAATATGGCACAGAAGAGCCCGTATCATAAAGATATTCCTTATTTATGTAGAACTATAGTTTGACCGCATCTTCGTCCGCGTAGATTTTAGAACTTGGTCTGGAGAAAAAGTATCCTATATTATGTCAATCTAGGTTATAATCTACCTGTGTACCAAATTTTATCCAAATCTGTTAATTCGTTTGGCGTCAAAAAGTACACAAAAACATCCATCCTTCCTCACAAACATTCGCATTATGTACTATTGTAAATGTTTCCGCAAATATTTCAACATGACTATTATACCCTTCGTAACATGTGTATTGTAGTTTAGCAAGTTATTTCAAACTTACTACAGTAGCGCCTGCTGCTGTCAGCTGTACCGCCTGTACCGCACAAACTGTACGTGTGCGGCCTATATACATTCTGGGACTGTTGCTCACTCTATTTTTGGCATTTCCAATATTCATGATGGTAAAGGAGTCCTTACTATTTTCGATATCCAAAAACAACAGTGTTTCTTACGATTTTATAGTTACACTTCTAAACATAGGTAAATACATTTAGGGCTTTATTTCCGGCATTGAGCCTTCCAATTTAAAGGAATATTAATATTTTTACTAATTTACATTATTAAATACCTACTGTATGTTTTTTTAAACAAGGAAAGATAAATTATACCGCCTGTTTCGTAGAATAAAATGTTTACGTCAAATTAAATTTTACTTAAGGTAACGGAGGTAAAGGTAACCATTTTCATAATGTAAAATAACAGTGTTGCAGTATTGATTTTACAGTAACACTGCTAAACGTAGGCAATACATTAAAGGCTTTATTCAAGACATTCACCGAGTAAATTTCATGATGGTGTTAGATTTAGAAATAACGTTTATATTATGATTTATATTTTGCCATAACAAAGCTTTTTATTCGATCCATTGTATGACAAGCCCTTGTAAATTATCCATATCGAAACTATTCATATTCTACGTAACGTGTGTATCGGGGTTTAGGAAGTTGTTTCAAACTTACTGAAGCGGCGCCTGCTACTGGCAGCTCTATCGCACATGCTCAACGCGTGTCTTCACACATAGCCCTGATGCTGTTGCTCACTCTATTTACGTCATCTGCTTGTAATGAAATTTAGATAGGTTAATGTTAAATCGTTATACATGGGCCTTTTTGCAACAGGAGAGGTTGCATTCTCGTATTTTTAGCAGCTGAAAATCAACAAGCACATTTTTATAAATTTATTACTGTACTGTGCTCCGAGCATGAATATTAAAGACGGAAAGGAAGATATTAAATATGACATAATGACTGACGTTTACCGAACGAATACTTTGATGATAGTGTGCATGCTCACGGCAAGCAAGTTATTTAGTTAAGCAAGCAAACTTAATGAAGTAAGCCTGCAACTGACAGTTAGTCCGCACATGTTAGGTGAAATACAACAGTTTGAATTAACATCATTTAGGCACGTAATTTAATTAAATTAAGTATCTCGCGAAAAATGTTAAGTCTCTTGTAATTAAGCAACTTTGAAGATTTGCAAATTTTTGATAAATGGCAGAGTATTTTATCAGCCTGTTACTATTCAATCGTATAAATACACTAAAAATAAATAAACATATTTATATAATTATTATTGTTTTGTATGGATTTACGAGTACATCCATATAGAATTATTGAACAATGCTTTATCTATCGAACATAACTTTCTTCTTAAGCATTCTGAAAACAACAAACCAACGTTAAGTTATTTCAAAGTTATTGAATTGAGGGTGTGTAAGTGTCAGGGGCTTGACCTCAGATGTTCCGGAGCGGTTCTCAAACTATACGGAGCAAATGTTTATTACTACACATAGTAGCACCCTTGTGCGGCAAATGTGCAAATGCCATTAAGTTTTCAAGGCAGTAGATGGAGTGAAGCTGGCATTGGGGAGTTCTTTACTCACCCTCATAAACCGCCTCGAAGCAGAATAGTTTTTCTTCATTAGCTTCTATCCTATTTTATCAACCTAGGTTATATAGCCTTGTGGCTTACTCTCACAGTCAATCATACGTATTGGTGAGCAAATGTGGTATTATGAGATCCTATCTTAGTATTATGGGAAGCAATGCATCCAAGTACGATCTCACATAAGATTTATATTCTGTTTTAGGGTGTAAGTATTGGACACAATTGCTGTCACCGTTTGATAATATTTGTATAATGTTAAATGTATGACGTTCACATGTACCTAATAATGAATAAAAGCTTTTAAATTTGAATTTGATACATTTGATTCCAATGTCTTAAACACACGTCTTAAACATGATCGTTGTACTGAAATCCGAAAACGGTGGACGCTACTCATCTCCGGCGAAAGCACCTTCCCATTCGAAATACAACAATTGGCTATTGCCTGCAACCGATTAGTGACCCAATGCAGAGTCGGGTCTCTTGTCACAATGGGAATAATACACCTCACGACGGCCTGCTGGTCGTAGACCGAACTAGCTGTATGTAATAACGTTTATCAACAGGCTTTTCCCTCTAAATTGAGTATTAAAATTTGAGGAAGCGTTTATATCGTAAATTGTATCGTGGAGTCCCAAGTTGTTGCAAAGTTATTAAGCTAAGGGTATGTTAGTGTCAGGGGCTCCACCTCAAATGTTTAGATGCGGGTTGCCCAAACCAAACGGAGCAGAAGTTTATCGTTGCACACGTAATGTATGTAATTCGTAGACCTTTTAGAGGAGATGTGAGAATGTTTTCGAAGTTGTCAGATGTCCCACCTCGGACGTTTAGCCGTGAGTTGAACTACTCAAATCAAACTTTGAAGGTTAAGTTAAAAAGTTAACCCCAAATAAATTGATAAAAATACTTAATAATTCCTTCGGCGTAATGACCCGAAGTACCTAAATCTTGGCCTTCGACATGAGAACTACGAGTATCTTTTACCCCGTGCCTATTGCTGGCTTGAAACCCACGGTTTTCCTTCAGCGTTATTTTGGACTACCAACAACGGGCATCATCCCGCAGCAACCTGCCGTCCCAAATATGCCTTTTTTACCACACGATCCACTTCCTCAACATGGCCGAGCCAGCGGAAACGTTGGGCTTTCATTTAAATAAAAATCTCTACTGTGTACCTACTATAAGGAGTCTGTATGCGGATAAGAAAGCATTCTACTTACTTACCATTTTAATCTTTGATATAGATAAAGAGTAATTTACATGATGCTGTTCATAAGTAAGTTGATGTCACTTACTGACAAGCTACCTGGCGGCAATTAAGCTTAAGGGTAAATCTTGATTTAATTATAATAATATTAAGTCTCAAGGTATACGCAACGTAATTTAATTTGTAGGTTCATAAATACCGCGACACCGTTTTCACTGTGTTATTTCGACTCAAAAATCTAAACAGCCCCTATAAAAAAGTTTTATAATTAACTGACCGCTTCATAATTATGGGTAATCTATTATAACACCAACCTTTTGACGTTTAAATAGCGGTGAGTAGCTACAACTAATTTAGTTTACGATGTTACCTAATTTTGGGTTCGTAATTAATCAACACAGTTAATTATTCGACGTAGAGCCGTTGAGCAATGGAGTTGGCGACAATCATTACCTCCGCAAAAACTGCCGATCTCAGATAATAGCACAATAATTGGTTTGTCGAACGCACTCCCGACGTAATATTGGGCCATTGAGTGTGCTTGTTTTAATATGTAACCTTCAGAATATCTACTCCCACTAATGAGAGAAGGGCTTTGATGTTTTAGAATATTAACAATACAATATACATATTCCACACCAAAAAACAACTAGTTAATAGAATATCTCTCATTCGTCGATACAATAAACATACAATTATGTATAGATCTTGATGATTTAGTTTTTGGTGTTCGTAATGGATATCACTTGTTCTAATTTATTTCAGTTTTTCTGATTTCTTCTCCTCCTCTATATTACTCTCCTTAATTCCTATTTCATAAGCTTTGGCTGTAACGCCTATACAAATAATTTACGGTAATCTATAATTAATCACATAAATCTCTTTGACCCTAAAATAGCGGTAAAGACAATTTAGTTTATGATCTTACCTAATCAACGCGGTTAACATGAGGGCTAGAGTCATAGAGTTATCATTGCCTCCGGTAAAATTGCCGATCTCAGATAATAGTAGGTACAATCATTGGTTTGTCAAACACACTTCCAACTAAACATAAGGCCAATATTAACATAATACAAAGCACACAGCTAATTACTGAAACATCTGTCGCAGTCACGCTCACTAAATAATATTTACCTACAAATTGTTGTAGGTACTCGTAAATTACTTACGTAAGTTCTTATTTGCCCTACCTTTTATAATCGTCATTCTTATTCATATGTCTTTTATAGAAAACTGACGATTTTTATTAGTGTTGTGTTTGCAAATTACAGTTTTTTTAATTTTCCCCTACTAGTCCCTACAAATTTATCTCAATACATAATATAAATTGAATTTCAATCAAATTTATTACAAGCGGGATTTTGGAATATTCAGTATCTAAATTAATGCAACGAAATATAGTTATATTGTTATCTTTTCATCAGTCGCCGTCGAAACCATGTGTTTCGCGAGCCATTTCGCTATCGAATTGCACGTTTAATTAAGCATTTAAAATAGCTTTACTACGCTTACAGAGAACGATTGACATGCAATTCAACTCATTTGAAATCCAATCATAATGTACGAGATCCGATAATTACTTTGCGACGGTTTCATACTCAATGCATTGCCCATAGAAACGTTTGAACGCTAATGGAAAAGTGGTTTTCCGTGTACCTCGACTTAGGTGGTTGGGTTCTCAAGTTCTAAAATCGAGAAACTAGCTTGAACGAACAAAGATTGAGGGCGTTTAAATAAAGTACGGTGATTTTATTAGAAACCTTTGTATGCTCTACACAAAAAGTTTATGTTTTTATTACAAAAATGCGAATCGAGTTCGTTAAACGTTAGTAAGACATTATTTTAAACAGAACTTTGCTAGTGGTCTGTGACAAAGCCTATATTATTATGCTATTTATTTTTAATAAGAATCCACAAAATAATACACTAGTAGTAGTCGTAGAAAAAAATAATAAAAAAACAAGTCCATACTATTTAGCATAGTAGGTAAACATTTAGAGCAGCTGATTATCCAAAACACTTCAGCAGATACGAACATTGTCCGACGTTAATAAATTCGACTGCAGGCTCGTTTCATCAAATCTCTACAATTTATGTCGAGCTTTCATTAAAGTTTGAAAGTTTTAAGGACCGTTGCATTCAGTTCACTTTGAAGTGTGGCGTGCCAGAGATGCTCCAACTGGAATTATTGTAGGTAGCACGGAGGAAGTTATGATAGCATATATGTACATACCTGTTTAGATAACTATATACTAGTTATAAATATTTACATAATATATGAATGTTATTACTTATTTGCTGATTGCGCCTCGCAGATATTATGATCACAGGGTGCAATTATTTTGAGTTTGACGATTCATAGAACTATATCCTTTCTTTAAACGTTGCATTATATTATTTTTTGCATATTGTTACATTTATGGTTGAATATCTGTATACCAAATAATTAACAATGGGTACATTCTTTCCTTTTTCTCTCATAAGGTAATAAAGCAAGAAGTTAACAATACGAACTTTCAGTTGTGCGTTGGTAAAATCCAACCGTAATCACGGCATACGTGACTTCAGACGGACGTGGAGGCTCGCACACGTATTACAGATGGGGAAATTGAATAATATACTCGATTTACGATATAATAGATATGTGATTGCTTTCACGTTGTTTTTACGTTATGTGAATGTGTCACGTTTGCTTTGGAATGCTTTGTTTTGATGTTAGTAGGCAATCTATATTTTTATAAACATATTTTTATGAAGCGCACATGAAATAGTCAAAGATGCCTTTTTAGGTTAAGGTTATATTTCAGTAACAAGCGTATTATAACATTTAATTTATTAGATAGATGATGACATACACAGGGGTAAACAAATTAACTTTCTATCGTACTATGCTTATCGGTCCTTCGTTTCATTAAAATGTATAAAAATGACAATTTTATTTATAAATAATGAGTTTATAAATTACTTCACTACAATACAGTTGACTACTGACGAGGTTTAATAAAACTTCATAAAATTAATTGTGCGAAGTTAAAAAGTTTTTCGCACAATTAGTTGCGAAGTGCGAATTGACGAAGACGATTTGCAGTGATATGGAATTGAAAAGTACGAATGCAATTATGTACATTACATATTAATTTATTTAACCTCAGACATGTTTCCCTCAAAAACCTACTACAGAATTTAAATGAGTTTCTCGTATTTATGCACATAAATGAGTGCAGAAGTTACTTTTGTACAATTACTCCAACCTTTCATTAGAGTTCACGAAGTAGCGATTCATTACGCAAAGTTTCGTGCTTTCGTTGCGGAGTGTGGTATGATGGAGTTTTTGGACTGGGAGAATAATTCCAGGTAAACTTGCACTGGGTAGGACGCCTATGAAACTTGTTGAACCTACACTAGAAAAGCCGTTGGTATTCTTTAACAGTGAATTTTACCATTGAAAGCGTATCTGTTCCGTAAAAATAAAAAGTATCCACTGCATTTATTTATATCTTAATTAGATATAGATTATTTATATCTTACCTTAGTTCATTTTGGAAATTAATAAATAATTTATGAAACGTGCACCCGTTAAAATGAATAAAAAATTTATTCCAGGTGTAAAGCTTTAGTTTTAAAACATTTCAAAATAACAATAATATCAACATCTGAAGATTGCAGAAAAAATGTTATTAAATCGTCGAATTAGTGTTAAATTAACATTTTACCTCAAAAGAAAATAAGAATAAGTCAAATGAAAAGTACTTAATAATTAGCTACATTAAGAAGTGCAAAAGTTACTTTTTCCACAATTACGGGTGAACTTTCATTAAAGTTCATAAAGTAGAGGTTTATGGTGTGAAGTTGTAAAGAGTTTCGCATTAAGTGCTTTGCTGTGTGACTCACCAAGGGCGGGTCTCCTGTCACAATGAAAAAGATTTAGGCTTCTTACCACCATGTTATCCTATTGCGGTTGGTATACTATACATGACTTGTAGAAAATTATGGAGAACTCTGATACATGCCTATATGCTACTCACGATTTATTGACTGACATACCAGTGGCATTTAATTTTGTCAACGTGCATAGTAAAAAAGGCATAGATTCGTGCCGCTGTAACTACATCTCATACAGGATTATATCTCTTGGCGTATTAAAAACCCCAATACCAACAACGGTGTGTTCGTAATTGCGAGTGTTGTAATTGTGAATTGTGAGTGTGTTTGTGGTAATAAACATTTTAATATTCTATTAACGGGTCTCCTACCCTAATACTAGTAATTATTGCATATCTTCTGTGCTAGTGTTAATAATATTAGGTAGGTACTGTAGAAATACTAATTCATACCTACGTCTATGTGATTGCAAAAGTAACTTTTTTCCACTAGCTGTCATTAAAGTTCATAAAGTAGCGATTCATTTAGCCAAGTTGTAGGTATAGTTTCGCACTCAGTTCGTTGCGAATGAGACGTGACAGGGACGAAGCCGGTAATCTCGGTTAATGTGACTGAAGGTGGCGCAGCGAAGACAATATGGAATAGATAGTCGTTTGAATTGCTTTTTACCAGTTCATCATTCGATGAATACATTCAGCTAAAAATTCGCATACCTACCTATTAAACTTTTTTAATTGGCTCTAAAAATAAGGAAAAAGTTTTGACAGATACGTTTTCCTATATTTCGGAAGGCAAAGTTTTTTTATTACAGTTTATGAATTAGCCATTAATTTAGCGAAGTTAACTAGTACTCAGTTCGTTGCGAGTGCGACGTGACTTAGAAATTTAGTACTTAATGTATATTAATATAGTTTTTAAGAGATTTTAGGTGATTTTAAAACAAGAATTAGATAAGTGGAGACAATATACGCTACGCTCGTAAACTTAACAGAGCTTAGCATTTAAACTTTAAAACACGAGAATTCTCGTTGTCGTCATTAGAATTACCCAAATCTTTCCAACTTAACATTGCGCAAATGCATCTCGAGTTAACGACCGAAAAGCTGAAAGACTTTTGTCATGCACAAAACGTATTTGGTGGTACTTTCCATGTGTCGTCACGTTTCCCACATGCCACGTTTATGATCCACTTGACTCCTGACTTCGAAACTTTAACGATGCAACTCCTGAGTCGAGTGAGAAAACAGTTTAAAAGCTAACGCTATTGTAGGACGAAAAAAAAAATGCAATTAGTATAGCAAAACGAGGAAAAACTTACCACGACGCAAACCCTTTTCCGTAGAAAGACATAAATCTTCCGTTTGAACTCCTCTTTTTCAACATCGGACCGCCAATTCATAAAACATTTTCTTTTTTAGTTAACCAACAATTTGTTTTCACGTTACTGTGTTACACTAGCAACCCCTTCATTTCTGTTTGCAGCGCGCAGTTTCTTATTTTGCAAAACACGCCATCATATTTTACACGTAACGTGAATTTTCATACCGACACGACTGTATTTCATTTGTCTAAAGTTAAATAAGTATTGTAATATGTTATATTAATATTAAACTTATAGACATTGTGGATAATAATTTTATGGACGCTGTTATTTCTATGAAATTGGGCTAGATTAAATTATTTTAAAAATGGTATTTGTCCTACAACGACTCATGCTCAAAAGACCTGATTTTTAAAATCATACTGTATTATCAGAATTCATTAAAGTATGATTTTAATTGGCTTCAAACCAATAATAATTTACTGTCAATTAACTTAAAAAATTGTGAAATCCCAATTGATATATTTGCGTTACAATCAATGGAAACTTTCCATTTGATAGCTAATTACATTTCTTATTACTTGATAATTTTCTACCTGAAAGTAAATAAAATTACTCTTATCAAAATATCTTTCTATTTGATGCCCTCGTTGCGTGCGTGTGGCTTTCCGATTTCTTCACTGCCACGTATTTCCCTTTGATAAGCAACCGTCGGTGGGTTTAAGAGAAGATTTTCCCCAGACTCCCGATGAAAATGAGTAAACATTTAGAATCAAAGGGAACAGAACTCAGTAATCACGTGCCGCAACGAACCGTTTAGAATGCATTAGGAACACCTCGCAAATGGGACAAAGTAGACGAGACTGGTAGGTACACTTTTAGAGTACGGATGTGTGTGTGTTTTTTCGCTTTCGTTTGTTTTATTTAAAAGCGGTGATAGCTTAGATGCTGAGAATCCAGCCTTTTACTCGGGGGGCCGAATCCCAGTGGCACGCATCTGTCTTTAAAGTTATATGCGCCTTACAAATTTTTAAATGTCATTAAAATTAAACAATGGGTGTGTTTTAAATAAAACAAACACAAAAAATAAGAATTTTTCGTGTGTGTTATGTGATCAAGAAAATGAACTGTTACCTAGGTACCTATATATTTTTATAATTACAGACATTAAAAAAGGAGGTTATGTCCTTATTATGTTTTGTTTTCCGTTTAGGTATACTGGTACTAATATATCATTTTCTAGGACTAGGTATTAAGTATATTAAATAAATTGAAATTTGACGTGTAAATTTTTTATTTATAACAATTTCAGAAAGTGATTTTTAAGTAGTCGGATTTAAGTTTTGGTTAACTTTTTTATGTGTGATTTATTACTTTATGTGCGTTATCACGACATGTGCTCTTTTTGCAAATAAAAGATGATTTTATCAGCTTCGTGGCTGAATATGGTCACCTTAAATGCGGAGGAAGACCTGTCAAAATATTTAATTAAATAAATTAAAAAATTCTGAAAACTTTCAAAAGTACTATTTGCTTTGCACATCATATTTTTACACTTTTTCTCCTCGTTTGCAGGTGATGCATAAAAACTCACCGCTTTAACTCTGCGGGGAAATGCTTTAATGGAATACCTACTAGATTTTTGCTTGCAAAATTGTCACTCCATATCATATAATCAGTGTCATCAAAAACTAACTAACTACTCGAAATCTCTGTACAATATTTTATTCAATTAAATTTGACAATTTTATGGAGGTATATTTCTGTGCATTGCAAAAACAACATTTTGACAAGTAATTAACATCCAATATTAGCAATACAAGTAGGTGTATTATTTGTTTCTTTATAGTGTGCAAACTACAATAAAATATTATAGTCTTAAATGTTAGGAGACTTTAGAACGTTCATTATACAAATTTAAGTACATAATATGCTGGTTGAACGTCTGTTCGATACTTGTTTGCCAGTAACCCATTAATGACCCACTACAGGGTTGGGTCTCCTTCTCGTAATGAGAGGGATGTAGGCCTTAGTCCACCACGCTGGCCTACTGCGGGTTGGTGGACTTCACATACCTTTGAGAACATGTTTTTTTGTGAACTCTCAGGCATGCAGGTTTCCTCACGATGTTTTCCTTCACCGTAACAGCAGGTGATATTTAATTTTATAAAGCGCACATAACTTTTTTACAAAGTCATTGGTGCGTGCCACTGGGATTCGAACCCGGACCCCTCGATTCGAGGTAGAATTCTAAGCCACTGGGCTATCACCGCTTAATTTAATTTTGAAACTCGCTTTTTGAGTAGATACTTACCTCGGGTAACAATAACATTATATTACGTTCCTTCATCTATACATATATACATAATAAAAAACGTAAACCTTATTACCGGATCAAATTTAAATAAAATCCAGCATGACGTTAGTTATAGCCCTGAAAAATATTATTATAGCGTTTTTTTCTTATTGAATAAGAAAAGGGCACGCAGCTGTTAAGTGGTCCCTGCAACTCATTGCATCCTACCTCAAATAGAGAAAAAAATATACCTCAAACCTATCTGAGGTTGTATGCGGGTACTTTGCTTCTCTTCAGGATTCTGATTCTGTTTCCCTCAAATAAAGTATCCCCGACAACCCTAACTACCCATCCAGCCGAAACACAAACAACACATGAAGCATATGAAGTAAAGCAATTACGGCTGGCAGTAAGGCCTGTCCGAACTACTCTGGCTTTACTACCTAAAAGCATACCTATTATCCTTATAATTAAATGTTAAAGTATTTTAGACCAACGAAAACCCAAATCAAAGACCAATAAACTCAACGTGTCAGGCGTTCACAGCTCATAGACTTATAAAGAACTCGATCAAAACGCTCTTGCGCTATGAAGTTGATGCTTACATTTATTACTTGCAAAATATTTTCACCTCCATCCGTTGACATTATTCCATAAACTACAGACGCCGCAGTACGACAACGGAGCGGAAATGCTCTTTCATAAAATCCAAGGCGTCATTTCCTTTGAATAGTTCGTTACTTTGGTTCGTTATGTCGCAGTCTCAGGTTGTTCAGGTTATTGCGAATCGTTCCCTCAATTCTCCATAAGGGACGTGCTATATAGAGGACACTAAATCTCGCTGCTATTGACAAATCACTCCCCTCGTTACACCGCCTCCCATACCCATGCCGTTTTATATTCCCTTGAGTTATGTCGCATTTGATCTTGTATAAAGTCTTGTATAGTATTACCGCGAACCGAATGCGATCTCTGTTTCGTTCAGATTTCATTTGAAATTTTATCAAGCGGTATGATTTTATAGCATTGTAAAAAGCTTAACGGGGTCATGAAAACAAAACTTGTGCAGAAAACGTATAATATTTTTTTTTTTGGGTTTTGGGAAAGTTGAGAGCTTTTAAGCTCATATAAGTACCTACTATTTGGTGACTGCAACTTCATCGGTGTATCTTGTCGTAAGTAAATATTAAAGCTTTAACTGCTTGGTAAAAAATGTAGATATAAATTAACGCAAATGTACGTTGACGAAGACAAAAATGCATGTCTTTGTCCGTATTAACGTGATTACATTAAAAAAGACCTATAGCTTAAAACTGATACAATATCGTGTCACCGTCTAGCAGCTGCGTTCGTACTAAGTTGTCATTCTCGAAAAACCTTTACCTATGTATATCCGGCTACGACGCGACGTACAAAAGGTACCTAGTTCCATGCAACCTACTCGCGCGACAATGCCAGCTATTAATAAAACCAGCAACATTCAATTCAAAATTGTTACTAGCGAATTTTGTCGAAAATATAGCCGTTTCTTATTTCCATCGGTGCACTGGCTCCACGCCAAAGTCCATTTTGGTGAAATATCCGTGTACTCTAAAACAAAAGAGAAATAATCAAAGAGAACGGTCTCGTGTCTCTAATTACTCTAAAAGTGAAAAAAGACACGAACAGAGTAGCAGAGATATAAACGTAAGCAATAATTCTATGAAACCCGAGCAGTATGTCGATGATATTTGGCTCGTTTTTAATTCTATCTTTTAAATTGGATACTTTTCTACCATAGTTTTCAAGTTAAAAATCTATACCCTAGATAATTTTTACTATAACAAATTATATGTATTTTTAAACTTGTAGTCCAAGATACATATCTATATAGGATATATAATACTCTAATATACTAGGTACTAAGTGATGGTTAATCCTAAGATAACTGTTGTATTGAATTCTTTTTAAAAGTTACGAATTAGTAAAGTCTATCTGGGTACCCATACAAATACTAAAGGTCCTGAAAAACGTGTAACATTAACGATACAGAAGGAAAAATGTATAATGTCTCGATAAATAGCTGTCTTCGAGCCTGTACGTACTCGTATATCGCGCTCTTTGTGAAATGGGTCGTAAATCACCCCAAAGAACCCATGCCCTCTTTGACAAAAGTACGGTCATACATAAACACATTCATACTATCTATTTCCGTTACAATGCAAGAAAGCAATATAGGAAATATATAGCTTGTATTGTGGAATATCAAAAAGATTTATTTAATAAGCCCTGATGTTGCTGTATTTTCTTAGATTTTTCTCATAACTTATAGTAGTAGTAGTTTAGCTGTGATCACTGCAGAATATACCTTCTTTCCCATATTGTGGTAGTTAGTGGATATTATGGGATAGGTACGTAGTTATTATTCAGTCGCTAATGCAAATTCCCGGAACCCACAAGAATGGTCGTTACCTACTCCGAGAGAGCTTCATTGCTCTTCTAGCTAGAAAAATGCCCTCATCTGCGTGGTAGGCTAGGTGAGCTTTTAAAAATTTAAAATAGACGACCTGCGTGGCGCAACGGTTGGCAAGCCACTGTGATTGTTGAAGGCTTCTAGTTTCGGTTCCACACCAGAGTTAAAATTTGATTGATTGACTTTCTATGTCTAGTGTGTCGTGGGGTTGTGAGTATAATAATATATCGTTATTACTTTAAATTTATTTTATTCTCTAAAACACCGCCTCCTAAATGATCTAATCTTTTTTTCATTCACGATGACTCGAATATTTGTTCTGGTTATTTTACCGCCCGTCGACGGTCTAGCCTCTTCACCCAGCTACGGCGTATCTATCTTCTTATAGTTTTTCAGGAGATTTCATATTAATGAGAATAGATAATTAGTCAGCTAAAGAGATAGTTTTCATCACCATTGCTTTTATAGTGCTCCGTCAATTTAATTGGAATTTCTGGATTCAAAAACCAGTATCTATTTAAAAATCAACATGCTAGATTTCAGATTGAATATCCATCCTGCCTTTATATTCCATGGCATTTCATCGCTTTTGTGTTATAGCCTGTACCGATAACGAATGGTTCCATTATAATGGAATCAGTTAATTATGAAAATCAAATGGAACACCCAATTTCCTTCGTTTGATTAAACCCAACAAATGCTTATAATCGAATTGTATAGGCACGTACATTGTGTATTTTCAGAATAACCTAGTGCCTACATTATTTATTAACGTATAGCTAGAAGGTGGATTAATTGAATATATACCTTAAAAGTATTAACAGTGAGAATCCAACAATAACCACCTTCATAGTAATTTAAAATGAAGGTAACTTAAAATGAAGCAACTTTGAACTATTTATTAATGTTTCATGCATTCCTAATTATTGAAACATTAACGCCTATAAGTATTGTTCGTCTACGGTAGGGCTAGGGTAGGATCTAACCAACTATAGGGTAGTATCTCCTATTACAGTGAGAATTCTCTTCTTACAATCTCGTCCGCCACAGACACATGCGGGTTTCCTCATGTTTTGCATGCTTACACATTTCTTAGAAAGACCTTAAGGACTTAAACTAATCGTAGCTGGTAAAAGACCGATTCATTTTCCACTCGGCTAACGCTGTTGGATAGAAATTAAGTTCTGTTAACTTCTGTCCAAACCCGATTGTGGTTCGGGCTGCAGTTATACTTACACGCCAGTTGTTTTTTGGTACTAAAGATCGTAGATGTTTAAACTACGAAGACGCAAACTTTATGTTTGTCAATGTTTTAGCTGGACTTCCTTTAAGACGTCTATAAACTCTCAAGTTAACCATTTCGAGGCGCTGAGTTTTGTTTACTTGCCACTTTCGTCAATGTAAACGTGTCTAGAGTGCACTTATGTTACTTAAGGCTGCTGGTGATATCGGAGTCTGTGAAGATGTTTTCAAGTGGAAGGTCTTTAGCGGTATCTTGGCATGTGTGGTTATAATTTTTTTTAACTTGTTTTAATATTAGCCAGAATCTATTAAGAACTTAGGTGTTGTATGTAACGGTGCCTACATATTGTAAAAACGCTGTATGACACTAATTTTAAACAAAAAATACGTACCCTAAAACATTTCTTTCACACGAAATATTTTATGCCTAAATGTCGGCACTATCTTTTCGGATTTCAAGAAATGCCTCTGAATATCGTAAAACGAATGTTTCCTAACAATTTCAAATCCACGTAGGCAGCCTACGTTTAGGTACTGCGATTTCTGTAAATGAGGCAGTCACTCCGTCGGTCAATTATTTATCCAGGGTCAGCCACACGGGATGTTTCAAATTCCCTTCAGACACCGCAGTACACTTGTTTCAAATGTAAATTACAAACAAATCCAGGATTTGGACAAATCTAACTTGTGGATAACCTTTCAAACATAAACAACGTAAGAGAAAAAGGCTATATTTTCGGTATTGTTTAAGACTTTTTAGCTGGCTATCTACTGCAATATCTTCACGATGTTTTCCAATATCAGTACAATGAATTAATTGTGTTGCTACATTCCGTAAATTATGTACTTAAATGTACTTACTATGTGTGTGTAGATAGATACATTGGTTTTTTCCACGTGAGCAGCGTTATACTCTTTTTCAACCAAAACCTTGTAGTAGTCAGAACTTGCACGGAAATGTTTCAGAAGCGCTAAGAGAGTACCATTTCACAAACGACCGAGTTCTGTTTACTAGCGACTTCACTAGTAAAACACAGCAAGTAAAGTGCATTTTCACACTTTTACGGTTGAAGATCTTTGGTGTTTAGTATAAATTTGATAATGATGACCAATTGCCATTAATGAAATGTTAAGATAATAATAGTAAGGACCTAGTAATATAAAGGAATTAATGATACTAGTTCGGCCCAAGTACTCAGATAGGTTTTATGATCCAACATGATCACTGCAGCTAATATACATCGATATTAAATCTCAAAAATTACATAAAAACAGTCTGATATTGTATACGTTCTTACCTAATTTGGAGGCTGAGATAATCGACTCGTTTTTCCGGAAGCCATATTCTGACAACTAAAATAGAATAACCACATCGTGTTAAAATTGCCTATTTGTATGTAATCAGGCTGGCGTGGTGCAGGTTGGTGGAGTTCACATGCCTTTTTCGAAACTATGAAGAACTGATGATTATGATGTAGGTTTTATCGCAATTTTTTCCACCTTGCATTACATTGTAATAGATACACCATGCACGGAAATGTGCCAAAAGCGCTAAGAGTGTACCTACCTACCATTTTACAAACGGCTAAGTTCAGTTTACTCGCGACTTGTCAGTATAAACACAACGAGTAAAGTGCACTTGCACACTTTTACGGTTCACTTTATGGTTCAAGAACACGTTTGATGTTCCTGTTATGGAAATTCATCAAAGAAATTCGAAGTAAATAACAACGAAATGCGATCGAAAGCGATGTAAAATTTACAAATAATATCTAGACTCTAGATTTATTCTAATTTTGCTGAATGAATAAAATTTTGCTTAGATTCTAAAGCAAAAAATATTTGAACTGTAACTGAATCAGGTTGAAATATTCGAATACAACTTTATTAGAACGAAAAATGATAAAATTTTACTTCGGTTCTGAAATAAAAAATATTGAAACTGCAAAAATATTTGAATTCCATCAGAATGGCGCTGTTTAATGGATACATAAAAACAACTAAAATTTAAACCACTACAATTTCATCGAAATTGAAATCGAAACGTAAGGTTTTTTACGTAATTTAACATAATATTTATTATAATTATTATTGTCTTTATGTTGTATTTAAAGTGTATAAATAATCTGATGACCATAAAGAACACTTTAAAGTATGAAAGTTATGTTCATGTCTTATTTGCAGATTTTCTACCTACCTCATCAGAATTCGTAAAAAATCCGGACACCAGGCACCTAATATCAAGATTGGAATTGAATTTAAAACTAAAGTAGTGCGAATATTCTAATTCAAACAAACGTATGAACTGCTATTATCGAATCCGTTATCGTATCCGGAACCGAAACATCCTTTTAACAATACGGCAGCAGTGGTAAGTTGGTAACGAACGTCGTAACAAAAGGACTAATATCTTCATGTAATAATGTTTTTAAGAAAATACTTTTGTCAAGAAAATAAGTTAATTAAAGGGAACATAATGAGAGAATCTGTTACTGATTCGTAAATATTCTGGCCTGACGCGAGTACGGTGCACTCATCGGAAAACGATTAGGAACTTGGTTCTTAAAAATCCTTTAAAGCATCGAGCAATTTAACAGGATGACTTAATAGTAGCATGACGTAAAAAGAGATTTTTGTACCTCAGAATCACAAGATACGAACGTCAGTCGTATCGCATCGTCAGAAATATGAGTAGTAGTAGTAGGTAATAAAAACTGAATCAATCTAAAATTGGCGAGCAGAAATGATATTTTCAAATATCGTTTGATTTTCCACAAACGTGGCTATCTTCAATTCTCCCCGGAAATGATGAACGGAATCACAAGTAAAAGGCATTAAATCCGTCTGAGGCAATCGATTTGCATTGGGAAAATTGCATTTCGAGTCGGCGACAAGGAGGCGACGCCTGGAAATGTTTGCGAATGCTCACAAAAGGTTTACTTTAGAATTTCATCTCAATTTCGTGACGGACTGCAACGCGTAATCACTCGCTTTAATGTTTCCACACTGCACTTACCTGCTCCAGTCCACCAGAATAATTTAAAAACTACTTGATACAACAGTTTTTAATTTTATTTAAAAATACAAAACAATAGTTTCATCAGTAATGTAAACTCGAATTAAAATTCAAATTATACACCTGGCACAAAAGAATTTCTACATCGATTTATAAAAAGAAGATCTTATAAAGAATTTATTTAAAATTGACAGTTAATATCAAAAAAGTGAACGACAAAGAGTAATTTTCTAAATTTTCTGTAAAAATTATTATATTATGAGCTAAATTTACTAGTTGAAAAAATAGTAATTATAAAGATTGAAAAAAATGGCATACTGCTTTACTGAGGACTGTGGGGACTACGCCGTTACTCCAATGCTGGTTCCTCCTTGTGGACCTGTGAAATGCTGTGAAAGTGCGCCTATGTGTTACCCCTGCCTGCCACCATGTCCGAAGGGTAAAATCGTATATTGCTGTGAAAAACGATCAGAAAAAAGCGAAAGACCCCAACGAGAAGAACCTGAATGTTGCAAAAACCGAACAACAAAGTCAAAAGCACCACCAGGACAGTCAGAAGCACAGTATTGCTGCCCAACATGCAACCAACCCACATGCAAACCAGTCAAAACAAAATACGTGATTCCATGCTATCGTTATGAAGATGGACGTATCGTAAGTAGTATCCCTTAATAAAGCTATAGGTAGTACAGTGTAGCATTCGAAGAATAATTCAACGTTATCTCTGAGACTCATAATAATATCGATATTTGCTAAACTACACTTATTTGAGCAACTGTTGATAAATTAATTATAATTATAATATGGATAATGTTCCTGAAAGCAACAACACAATATTGTTTTGATAAATCGTGTTGTTGGTTTCAGGAGCAGTATATGCCAACTCGGCACGGAAGACTACCTATGTCGGCATATCAGCGAAACGGAATGCAGGATCAAATCCATGGATACAGAGGTGCCATTCGCTACCTGTGCGCGACTGGTGTTTCCGAAAACTCCTCCGTTTTCACAACAGTAGAACCTATCCGTAAAATATACTCCAGAATCACATATGAAGTATTGCCGGTTAAAAAAAGAAAGGACAAAAGTAAATAGTAACTCATAAGAAAGAATTGCGACTGATCGACGCTGAATATATAACATGATACCTTAGAGATATCTTTCCCAAGAGAAAAATATTTCCAACAGGTAAACCCAATACCGTCATCAGCATTCAAGCGAAACGGAATTCAAGATCATAAATATGTAGAAAGCGGGGGCGTGGCATATATTCGCAAGTGTTGGCATAGTTACATACGAAGTGATTATCCGTTTGCACTTCCCGTCCAACCGATGAAGAAACTCCCGGCTATCGTTAAGAAATGACGGTGCGTTAATTAATCAATTTCGCCATTAAAGGGCACCTCTTGGCAGTGAATAATGAACATCGGCGAGAGTTTCCATATTGCAGTAGATTACACAATATAGAAATTATACACCTACACGAAAGGTAGAGACTAAAACTGGTAACGAAGTTCAGTTGTTAGTTGAATGAAAGGAAGCGAACTAAATGGCGAATGTCGATTGCAGGTGCGCCAACTACCCGTTTCGGCGTTCAAGCGGAATGGCATGCAGGACCAGGAGCATTCGAAGCTTTTGGGCACAACGAATTTTCTGATGAGGTATCCGCGTGACGTGTCGCTTGAGTGTGACGTATGCAACAATCCTGCCAGAGTGTGCGACCCGGTGAAGGTTCCTCGCTGTAACGCAAATTCAGCTCTTGATTGCCGATTGTTAAAGAAGAAACCGATCGAAGTTACGCTTGCCGATGTTTTAGATGATTGAAATTGGATTTATACAAGAAATATAAAAAGTTTGAAAACAAGATTTGGCACTGGATACTATTATGGTAGGTTTTACTGACGTTTAACTTGGCGTCCAAGAGAAATTAATTGGTGTATGCCAGATGTAATTATGCCACCCTGCCACCATTATTCCAGATTCAAACCTGAACCTCTCGAGTAAGAGGCTGAATTGTTAGCGACATCATAATTATTATCATCAGTTATCGCTGCTGTTTAAGTATAAATATATGTCTGTGCCTCTTTGTTCCAGGATAATCAGCCAACGCTGCTGATGCGGCGCGCCTGCGAGGTGGCGGTGGGCGTGCGGCCGCGGAAAAAGCCTTTCGTGGTCTCCTCATTCCATTCCTACCCTGACGGGGAAGAAAGCCGCTACATGTCGGAGGATGAACGGGTATCTTGCAGTTAGTTTGATTTGACCTCTTTATAGGAAATTAGCAACAGCCAGGACATCTGATGTTCATACGAAGTCGTGTTTGTTGCTACTTACGATAATTAAGATGATCGCCATACTTCGCCCTAATAAAAAACAAGGTATGAACATGTTGCTTCGAGGTGGATTGAGAGGATAGTTGTAAGGGAATTAAAATTTAAAGTAAACTTTGTTTATGATTAATTTTTTTAATTGGATCCAGTTTCTTTAAACCTAGACCCAGCTTAGACCTAGTTAATCAAAATTATGATTAACTATGTACCTAAGCGATATTTGTATATATTCAAATGTATGCAGATTCAAAAATATACACACAAATTTTATTCTCATTATGAATTCTTACAGTAAAAAAATATTTACGTTCCTGGGCATCCGGTAGGTATTTTTTGATGAATTAATATTCCCTCAGGGGTATGGAAAACCGCCACCTGAATTGATTCCCACGTAATATCCTTTCAGAAGCCAAAGCAAAAAGCCGAATAAACGGCAATGGTGACGCTCTGAAGAAATTCAATTTTATTACAAACCCAGCCTCTGAACTGAAAAACGAACCTTTACTTCAAAATTGAATTTTCAATTTTAATCTCTTATTCTTTCTTTCACAACTCAGTTGCTTGTTATTAGCTGAGGTGTGGATTTCAAAATTGCGTTAGAGAATTAAATATTTTCATGTTTAATTTTTTTTATCTTCAAATTCCATAAATATTGTACCTCTTTGTTTACCTACACTGTTTTATTTTATTAAAGATTTTATATTAGTTGACCCCGCAAACTTTGTTTTGCGATATAAGTTATCGAGCGTTAAAAATCGACTATTAAAAAATAGGGGTTGTTGATAGAAAGGTGAAAGTTTAGGGTTGTATGTATTTTTGATGCCACATTATTGAAAAATAAAAATAAAAAAATTTGTCCAAAAATAAAATAAAAATCTTAGGTGTGGACAACCTAATGGGGTTCTTCAAGAAGGGGATAAAAAAAGCTCTCCTTCATAGCCGGCAACGCACTGGCGACCCCCGCACATGTCAGTAGGCGACGGTGACCACTTACCATCAGGTGGCCCGCCTGTCTGTTTGCTTGCTCTATTTATAAAAAAAACCCTTACAACTTCGTTTATAGGGGTATGAAAAATAGACGTTAGCCGATTCTCAGACCTACTGAATATGCATATAAAATTTCATAAAAATCGGTCAAGCCGTTTTGGAGGAGTATGGTAACTAAAACTGTGACATGAGAATTTTATATACAAGATATAAGATAATAAGATAAGATATAAGATAACCCGAGAAATTTTATATAATTACCTACATTACAAAAAGAATTTCCTTACATTTAATGAAAACATCGTACGGGGGAAATCCACAAGTTATAAAATGTAATTTCTTATGACGGAGCCATTAAGCCATCGGAATTAGAATTTAATTGAATCAGATGAGACAAATTACGCAAGATTAGTACCGCGATTGTTTGTTATGTTTTCACATCGATCGCGTTACGTCGTTCGCAATGTTTATTCGTCGGACGCAGCAAGGGTTCAGATAGGGATTTATTTCCGACTTGGCTAAGATACGGGTTTTGGTGATCGGCCCCCGTAATCCAACTACCCACAGGAAGCAGCCTTTGTGTACAGTTAAGCCTCAACAATACTTCGCCTTTATTATTGCTCGCATCCTATTTCTTTTTGTTGACAGATCTTCGGCAGTTTTAAAACTCACTCATTTTCAATCTACAAGTAGAAACGTTTATAAAAACGTTGCCAAAAGAAATTTGAATACGCGGACATGCAGACGCCAACTCTGAAAATTCGAAACATTTTTTCAATTCAGATATTCTTTCTAGATGGATAACGGAATTTAAAACTTTTTAGCCTCTTCAGTAATTAACAGAAAGCGCAGTTGCTCGTAACTCGGCAAACTTTCAAGATAGGAATTTCGTCTCGACTCTCAATTTTTTTACCTGAAAAGTTAGTTAATTTACGAGATTTTAGTCTGCAAAGTTGGCAGTTTATGCAAATACGTAGTTTACCAATACTGCCTTTTTAATAAACTCGCCTTTATTCTTTCTTTTGTGTAATTAATGAGTGATCTCCCTCCATCCTATTTATCTAATTTTAATGGAGTTGCGTAAACGTAATTAAAAGTTCGACGAGTGTTAATCATAAATTTAATATATTATGAGCCGTGAATTTGTCGATTTCCCAGAAGAGATCGGCTACGTGTTCACTGACGTAGGGCGTGATGCTTTAATTAAATCAATTGGTATTGATTTCATATTGGGCCCGCATTAGCCGCGGTGGATCAGTAGGACTACTAAGTTGTACAACTGGTAGTACAAATGATACAACCTTGTGTCACTAGAACTACCAGTAGTACTAGTGATACATAAAGTTACAACTGGTAGTACAATTATATAAAATGTATATTGAAAATATACCATTTTGTAATCTAATTAATATTTTTTAAATCGAAGTGACTATTTGTATGGGTACTGGAAGAATATCTAAATGATATTTATTCGTACATGTAAGTATTCAATTTAAAAAAAAATTAAGAATGAATCGGTTGTTTAGCTTATTTTTTTTTAATTTTACTTAATATATTTCAATAAATAAAAATGAAAATTTATGTCTTTCGCTAAACGGACGAATAAATTAACCTAGTGCTCCGGTAAACGGTTAGGTTAGGTTTTTTCCCGAGCGAAGCGAGGCTCATTGACGGAAGTCTAAATTTAACACAGAAATCCCTGTAGGGTTAGATTATTTTTTTGTTTTTAACCTTGAGACAAATGTAATGACCATTAAAAATAAACTATCCTATGGACCGTTAGTAAATATTACTTTAGCATACATAAAAGACGATGACTAAGTACATTTAAGGCAAATAAAATGAATAATAAGATAAATTATTTAAATAAATTATAAAAATAATAAATATAAACAAACAAATAATAATAAATACAAATATATACGCAGTATAAAAAAGTTTTTGCCGCCAGCTATTTTTCGTTTCATCGTACAAAAACCCATCTTGTCTTGGTATAAAATAAAAATAAAATCATTTTATTGCACAACATTTATTTTAATTTAAGTGACTATAATTATAAATAAAAAATGATTTCATCTAATTCCATTTCTGTTGTTATATTTCAATGTTTATTGGAGTAAATAAAACCGAGTGATTTAGTTGTATGTTTTGTGGTAGTTCTAGTGACACAAAGTTGTATCATTTGTACTACCAGTTGTACTACGCAGTAGTAACTACTCATCCACCGCGGCATTAGACTGCCGTACGACCAATAAACGCCACAGTTTACAAATCACTTTGGTATAGCTTGTATACCCCTCATAAGTATAACAAATTAGACCAAAACTTTAAATAAGTCATCAATTTTATAATTATCGTTAAATGTTCTTGATTCCAACGACAATACCTCGAAGTACCTTTATCACAACATTTCCATAATTTTTTTAAATCAGTATTGAAACATTGCTCCCTACACACCTAGACTGTTATGTTAATAGTTTTCAGCGAATTCCGTACTGAAATTTTTTATTCTATTTTCTACTGCGAGTGACACTGTTAGCGAGAGAGGCTAACTCACCAAGATCGAATTACCCCAAAAATAAGTTTTCCTTTTTTTCTATTTTTCCTCAGGGTAACTGTTGCTACCATTTCGAAAAAAAGAATGTAAATCAAGAGTCGTTTCTGATCGAGGACGACCGAGTGTATGCGCGTGCCGTGGGGCCCCCGAAGTTCTGCTACTTTTGCTCCTGACTGTACCACATAGTGTTTTGTTTTGTCCTGTATTTCCCTAGACAACGAGGCGGCTATGTTTCTAATAAATTTTCATTATAACGATTTTAAGTTTTTTTATTTTAAGCGTATTATTAAATAAAAAGGCAGACGGGCCACCTGACTACTAGACTAAAAGCAAATGGACAAAATTTACCTGTGAAATGAACCAACGTGAATAACGCTTAGAAGGTTGTTACTATATCAGAAAATAACTGAGCACTATGCCGTCATTTCTGAGCGGTACACCTGTACATGATGTTAGAGATAAGGATTGCGACCCTTGGCTTTCAAACCCTCCCTTGGAAATATGTACGGCTTTCATGGATAAAGTATCTGTATATAAAAATACCGAATAAATCTGTATACAAAAGGAATTACACAAATGCCGTACAGTAATAAATGACCTATAGGACCTATAGGACATTAGTACCGTTAAATAGTAACCATATAGTAAAAGCCTTCTAAGCGTTATTCACGTTGGTTCATTTCACAGGTAAATTTTGTCCATGGGTTTGTAGTCTATACCTCGACCGGAGTTTTGAGCCAACGAGCTTACAAAAACATGACTTCGACAACGTCATAGAAGACAAAAATGGTATGGCATTGGGTATGGCTATATCAAAGGTGAAAGTGGCGCCGACATTAAAGGTTTGTGGTCACTATAGCCTAAATGTGGTTACGGGAAACACAATCTTGGATCTAGCAGAATGGATAGACAATTTTATAAAAGTCTTTGATGTGGCCATCCCAATTTTTGTCTTTTACGCCATGAAGAATAAAGGTACCTCTATGGTGTGGTTTTTACTAAGCGTTTATTGGCTTCAAAAAATGACATTAGCAAAGTCGGAAGGGGATGTCGGGGATGTTACCTATTATCTTTCTTCTTCTTATATATAAAATTCTCATGTCACAGTTTTAGTTACCATACTCCTCCAAAATGGCTTGCCCGATTTTTATGAAATTTTGTATGCATGTCATTCATAAGTGATAAGTGTTGTCCACACCGAACATTTTTTTTTTTTTTTTTGGACAATTTTTTTTTATTTTTATTGGAACGAAGTTCCTTATCGCGCGTTGTGAAAGGGGGCTAGACGGAAAAAATTCTTACGAAAAGTTGTCACGATACTTAGCTGTCATGACGTAAGTCATGACGTAAATGACAATGGCTGAAGTTCATGACTACGTCAGTTACGTCATGAACTTCAGTTACGTCATGACAGCAAAAAGTGTCGTAAATGACATTCTCATTTACGTCATGAACTTCGTTCCTTCCGGGTGTCCCTTGACAACTCTCATTTTTATTTTTCAATAATGTGGCATCAACAACTATTTTTAATAGTCAATTTTTAACGCTCGATGACTTATGTGGCAAAACAACGTTTGCGAGGTCAGCTAGTGTTAATATAACAAAAAAAAATATCGAGTCAAATAGTCAAAACATTCAAAAATGCAAAACGTTAATGTGTCAAAATGTGTGTGTCAATGTGTCAAATTGAACATTAACGTTGTGCATTTTTGAATATTTTGGAATGGTTAGGGAAAATTTTTTACCCATACCTAAAAGTGCACAGCGCCGCTAAAGAAGTTTTGACTTAAAAATGTTTTAATATGTAAAAAAACTCAAGACCAAACGTAATTAAGTTGTAAAATTTGGGCGTTAATATATCAATTTATTTTTTGTTACAGACAACGTGTCTGCCGAAATCCGAAGAGAAAACAAACGAATGGGAGGAAAGCGGAATTATAAACTAGCTGTGTAGTGGAATAACAATAAAAACGACTTTAGAGTGTGTGCAATCATGCGAATCGGGGCATGTTCGATTGTCGATAGTGATTTGTTCGTTCGGTCGTGAGGGGGTGGGGGTCAAATGAGAAGGCGGCGCGGGTGGGTCGCGGGGGTGCCGCGGTGATGCCCGCGCGCACAATGCGCCGGCCCGTGGCGTTGCTGCTAGCCGCCGCGTGCGTCGCCGTCTCCGCGCAAATCGCCTGGACGCCTATATTTCTTGATGGCAGCAGTGAGTCCTTTATTTAATAGCAGTAGTACAGTAGTACGTCGTAGCAGATAATTTTAATAGCAATAAAGTTGAGGGTCAACTAAGGAAACTGCCTGGGTGTTTTGATTAGGATGGTATGTGGCAAACACGCAATACGCATACTTCCCGAATCATGCGCCGCAGATCTATCGTAGTTGACTATATCTTTCCCGAGATTCAAAAAATCTTTCGTTGCTTCATTAATGCTATGAAGATCTGAAAAACATGAAATGTTAAGAGTATCATGAAAATAATAGTTGGGGCAAAAACATTAGACTACATCTACACAATCTAAATCAACAATTAACTCCACAGGCCAAGTGGATCTCTGGACGCAGTCGTCCACCGGGTGCGCGTGTCCAAACGGCGGCGGAGACGACTGCGCGTGCTGCGTGCGCGACGGTGCGTGCCCGTGCGGGGACGTTGCACCAACGAGGTGTGCGCAGTGCGGTCTTGAGCAGTACTGTTCCAACAGTGAGTCTAGCTACTATTTTCATTAAGGAGTAGGTAGAACTTATCCAACACCTGTGTGTATCCCAACGGCGGCGGAGACGACTGCGCGTGCTGCGTGCGCGACGGTGCGTGCCCGTGCGGGGACGTTGAGCAGTACTGTTCCAACAGTCTTTAATAGCAGCTATTATTATTAAAGAGGCAGGTAGAACTCAACTACTGCCTATTCATGTCCTAACGACGGCGGAAACAACTACTATTCCTACAGTGATTTCTGTTAAGAAAGAAAATCCGTCAGCTAATATTAGATTTTATCTGCCCCTGTAGCCCCTGAAGTCATTTTTGGATGATAAATTACTGCATAAATGCTTGCCGGTAATTCTGTCTTCAATTTGGTAGGTATAATGTCATGTTTAGAAGCAAATAAAGTATTTAAAACCTTAGTATGATACTCTACTCTATGAATATTATAATAGTATGATGCTACTAATTTTTTATGTATTGTTCTCAAGTAAATAATGTGTGTCTTTATTTAGAATAAATAAATTAAACCTAAACCTAAGCCGATATTCCGATATTCACATTCCGAAAAAACAGAGTTTCAGACGCTAAAATGCTTTTTATGTTGGGTCCTCACTTTGGTGTCGGTGCTCAGTGGAAAATTCAAAAGTTGTTTTTCAACTTTAAACTTGTGAGAGGTATTTTATTGCGGAGTATTTTTATTTTCCAAATATTAAGTACTAAGCTGTGCCGCGGGAACGGTTTTATCATGGTTTATTCAATTCATACAGTTTGGACGCATGTGTCCATGAGTTCACTTTACACCTGGTGGCGCGGGTTTCCATTTTACATTTATATTTACTGAAAAGTTATAAAGATATCTTCTGGCCATATTCTATTCAGGTATTGCTTTGAGGTTTGCGATATGCGGGAGTCAGAGCAAGTTGTATACTAGATTCAAATTGCTCCCGGCCTCGGCAACAGTTGACTAGCTTTTTATTTATTCGCCGGCAACTTTGACACGCAAACGTTTAAAGTTTCGCCGACTCCGAGGCTAGCCGGCGACCTAGTTACGGGCTTCAATAGCGCGCAGTGTTCGTTTCAGAACTCGTTTTAATTTCCACAATTAGATGTCCGTCAAGTTAAGAATCTCATTTTCGAATAGAATTGAATATACTGTTTGGATTGGGACTGGTTTTAGACGCCTTTAATGTGTAGATTTTAAAGGAGTTTCACCTAAGCCGAAGACAGTTCAAAACCTGGTTTATTTCCACTACATGGCCCTACCCATGTATCTACCTAAAGGTTTCTCCAATGAGAATGGTTTGAGATACAAGCTGTTTTTTATCCACCCATAAAATAAGAACCGATGAAATTTAACGATTATTACCCATAATATAATAATATCGAACCTATTCTTCTATTCAATTTTTAACGTCGGCTTTAAGATTTTTCTTGTTAAACAAAAAATGTTTTGTAGTAGGTACAATAAGTAAGGAATTTAATTATTTGTAACTACAAACAAAGTCTTAAAAAATGTTAACTAACAATTGGAGAGAAAATAAACAATCGATAGGTATAAAGCGTCTCTCAGGCAGAATATTAGGTAATAGATCCAAGATTAATTTCTTATCCGGTAATCCAATAGACCGTAAGGAAAATTTTAAGTAAAATCTTCGTACTTATTTTTCTGCGTTCTTGCAAATAAAGTATTTGATTCTATCGCATGTTAACCACAATATTTTTTTTCTAAATGTAATTTTGTTCTCAGTGTGCAACATCACCATAGACTCTCGCGTCCTCAAGAACAAGTCGGGGAAGACGTTTGGACAGATCAAGTCGCCGTCCATCGAAGGTCCAGGAGCTTGCTCCTACTTCCTCCAGCCTGACGCCGGCCAACGTGTGGAAATACAGCTGTACAGACTCCTCTCCGTCGGTAGATTTAATGGGTCAAGGTGAGATATTCTTTTGTTCTACGGCACCTTTGTACTGCGAATATTTTTCTTTTGATTTATAAAATACTGAAAAGTTTGCCACTCGTTAATTCAAGGCGCAGCTTTGACCAATCTCATTTGTTTTTCCAACCCCAATGTAATAAACCGAAGTTTTATTTCGATATTTTATCGTGAAAATACGACGAGCGTCTTGCGTAAATACTGACGGACACATGGGAACTCATTAGTAGATTCATTTTTAGTTTTTATAAGTTGCGACGACAATACAATAGTAAATAAGAAACGAAAGGATGCTACAATTAAAAATCTCAGCGGGCATTCACAATTTGTATCGCAGTCTTTCAAGGCTGATGATGTCCATTGTCTGAAAAATATTCACGGAACAATTATCTTGGTAGAAATAATGGTTGGTTTTGCTAAAGCTTCCTTTCCCTAATTCATATTATAGGTGGTAGAGCAACTGTAGCTCGACCGGGGAGGTAGGTAGCGCCACCCTATTGACCCGTCTTCCCGTGCGACGGTAAGGGAGGTGTAGGTGCAAAAGATACTTTATTACTTTATTTGAAGCAACGATGATTAGCAACTCATCCGCATAGGACATCTGTTATGACTTATGTCTATTTGATAAAACCAGCCGTAGCTCTCCATGGGATAGGCCGCATGACATCAGGTGTCCTGAATGCATTGAAATAAAGTGAAATAAAGAATAGGTGTGTCTGTGGTGTTTACGCGATCTGAATCCCGTCTATGAAATATGTGTAACAAACAACATCCGATCAAATATAAAACACTTTTCAGATCAACGCGCACTCTTCGCAATCGGTGAAAATGTTTTTGTCACATTTTTTTTTCGGCGATAGAATGAAACGAGTTGTGTAACTCGGCATCAAATATTTTTGGCAAAATTTTCTTACTTTATCTTTGATCTTTATCGTTAGATACGTTTTAAGAAACAATGTAGAGTTTGAAGCAGAAAAGGTTTTCACAAACTTTTGCAATTGGAATAATTTTTTAAAGAAATTTAAATGGAAACCTGATTTTGTAAATACATTTAAATAAAAAGAAAATACAGTAGTCAGAAGCGATTCCGTAAAACATGTGATAAATGTTTTACTGTCAAGGGCACGTTTAATGCAGTGCCTACCCACAGATTTACTCACGCACATGCCCCTAAAAGCTATTACGAAAAAGTTGTAGCTGCGTCCAAGCGAGGCCGTATTTCTTCGTTCGCAAGAACGAATACTCGAGATCAAATATTTAAGTCTTTTTATTTGAATACGTTAACATAAATAGGGAATGTCGAAGGCTCTGATGGGTCCGATGTTGTCAAACACAGACAGTTGTGATCAGCGTCCCGTCAAATTGAATATTTGAAGCGAACCGGCTTTGGGAGGTCCAAAGGTGGCTTTGGCGAATACCAACCCCTGAACATGTGTAGAATATTTGCGTAAAAATAACGCGGGTAAGCAATTTGTCAATCGAGTCGAATAAATAGAGCCGGACCGAGTTGTTCATTACTTAGTATGTTGTTGGTAAAATCGGTGACTATTTATGTACCCGTAAAAGGCCAATACAAATACAAAATACTGCAAAGCATTTGGAGAAAATACACTAAATGTGATAGAATCATTATTACTCGGTACTCGTGTCTACCTTAATACGTCATATAAACACTGAAAGGTTCACATGTCTTAGAATGTGTATTGTGGCTATGTATTTATTGCACTACTATTGCACAAAACAACTCAAAGGGTTTTACTTTCAGAGCCTTGTCGGTGTTAACTCAGGTGTTTTTGCATATCGTTCGACCAGATCATTTTTGTTTAATAGGAACTCTACATTGATCAAAATTTTCCATACTCCATCTTACCTCTAAATGATAATTAAAATCATACACCGAGACCGAGTAACTTGCTAGAGTACTGTTTCGCCGGAGTGACGGTATCGCCAATCCTATTAAAACTCGATATCCATTGACTCGGCATAACTTAAACTCGATTCATTTCTGCGGATTATTATGACGTAGGTGATAAAGTGTTGAATAAATAAAGGTTCATGCAACGTCCGTGTTAATTACCCCTACGTGATCAGAACGATAAACCTGTTTGTTTATTTAATAATGTTCTTTGTACAGTTTCGGTCAGTTTACATTAATGAGCTCTTTCGGTATATATCTAGTGAGTTAATAAGCTTTAGTACGTGATTAATATAAAACCAAAACCCGATTAAAATGTATTGGAGCTACAAGCCTATTATGAGAGTTTTGAAATTGATTGCTGTTTGGCAAATTCAAGGAAATCTAAAACCCTTTTGGTTAGGATTTTACATAAAAATAAAAATAACAGTAATAATGAGGTATCTTTTTTATATAATTTATAGACTTGTCTATATGATTAAGATTCCAGTCCTGTACCAATAGATTTGCATTTGATGTAATGATCTTATAATCGCTAAAAATCATGAAAATGACTTATACATAACTTCTACAAACATTATAGTCACAAGTACCTATTAGTCTAATTTTCTTACTTTGGTTAGTGTCCCTAAAACTACTGTTTTTAAGATGAAAAGTTAAAAAAAGAGGAGCCTGTGTTTACTTTTTCACTTATAAAGTCCATCTCATTATTAAAAATAATACTCACTTGAAATATATATTAAAAAATTAGGTTCATGAATAACTTATAGATATCGATATCTATCAATATGAGCAATACCGTGATATAATCGATATTTATAGTCTGTCGTCTCAACCGGGTGGGAAAAGCGGATGACAGCCTAGCTAGCTATTGTTTTGTGTTGTGACTGGAGTAGTCGAGAGTGATCCTGGGTTATAAAAAAGTATAAAAAAGACGCAGCCAGATGAGCCGATACTAATAACATATATTAATATTATAGTATAATCTGTAGGTAATTATGTTTGTTTATTGATCAGTTGCGTGGGCGGCTGGCTGCAGCTGGGCGGGGCGACCGCCGTGCACAGCGCGGGCGGCGCGGGCGGCGTCGCGGAGACAAGACTGTGCGGCGCCAACGAGCGGTACACCCCGCCCGTCGTGCTGTTCGCGGACCACGGTGCTTCTACGCTTGATTTTAGGTGAGTTTCATGGTAGACACACCACAAATGCACCAAAGCTTACCTACTGTCAATTAAATGGGATGCCAAAAATAGGAATCTTTTGCAAAATAAGCGAGTTTTTCGAAGATAACAACGTGGTACGGTTCGAGGGCCATGCTACTTTTACCTTTATGTGAACTTTTATTAATCTTTAGATTTTATAGTCTAAATAAATCAGATGAACGGGTAAATGACTGGCTATTGCGTTATTAAATATAGTGCGTTTGTAATGTACTCGTGTACAAAATGTATTACTCTATTTGCACATTATATACACGTCAAATGCGAAAATTAAAGGGAAATTTAAAGGAAAAATTAAAGGGAAAATTAAAGTAACGATGTCTTTAATAATATAATTCTGTCAAGGCTGTGCGATCCACTTAACATAAAGTCGATACGTTTAGATTGTCACTGAACGGGCACAAATTTTCAGTCTACTACGGTTACAGTGTTATGAATTCAGAATTTGACGAGACCTAATTTAAATTTCGATTGTAACTAACAGTCGCGGCGATCATTAATGCAACATGTTTCAGAGCGAATCTGGACTAGTAGTTTCGCGGTGACGATGAATCCGACCAAAACGGCCAATAATTAATTACATTTTCGTTCATTAACGGTGGAGGTGAAATGAGCATTATTTCCGGCTGCCACGTTACAGTGGTGTTGGAAATTTATCTCCATTTGCAGCACTGTTCGGAAGCGCAAAACGCGAGTTCCGGTGGCGAGGTGGTGAGCGGTGGGCACAAAAGGTCGCCCGTCGGAACCGGTAATGCTCTATTCGGAATTGTGGCACATTTATAACCGGCCGTGTCAGCTGTTGGGGCACGTTGTGCGTTAAAATTCGATAATCGCCGCCAATTACGAGGTATCGAGGTCGTAATTATTTTAGAGTGCCGCAATGATTGATGGTGGCGCGATGGGGACATTTTTAATGACATGTGAAGAGGTAATTTTCCAAAAAAAGATTTTTTATATTCAACGTATATCGTTACTATTTGGACCGTCGACTGAAGACAGATTTTGTTGGCTACCATTCTCTACTTTGAAATGACTTTCTTCCTTCCTTCCTTTCAGCCCTAAGTAGTCCACTGTTGGACATGGGCCTCCCCTAATCGACACCACTCCGCCCGGTCCGGGGCCCCCTGAATCCAACGGTTTCCCGCTGTCTTCTTCAGGTCATCAGTCCACCTGGAGGGCGGCCTGTGCTCCTTTTGCCTAAACGTGGTCGCCATTCGAGGACCTTTTTTCCCCATCGGTTGTCAGTCCTGCGAACTTCAGGCACTGAGGTATATCGGACGTCAAGACGTGTTGTAGATTCCCGAACGCTGCCCAGCCGAGTTGGATTCTTCGAGTGACCTCTCTCTCGAAGTTGGACGTACCCATTCGGATCGTTTGTCCTAGGTAAACGTATTCGTCTACAACTTCGAGAGCAGTGCCGTCAACAACCACCGGTACGGGTGTGACATGGACATTAGACATGATTTTCGTCTTGTCCATGTTCATCTTAAGACCCACCCGTTGTGAGGCACTATTGAGGTCGCTGAGCATAATGCTGAGTTCCTCCAGCGACTCTGCCAGGATCACTATGTCATCAGCAAATCGGAGGTGTGAGAGGTGTTCGCCGTTGATGTTAATACCACGTCCTTTCCACTCCATCAGCTTGAACACATCTTCCAGTGCAGCGGTGAAAAGTTTTGGGGAGATGACATCCCCCTGTCGTACGCCGCGGTGCACGTGAAATGACTTAGTAAAAGCTTAACCCTTTTGTATTTGATTAATAAAGGACCTTTTCTAGAGCTAAACCTACACTTCCACAAGTGAAGTACGCCTTACACATGCTTCACGAATGTTCTATGATGAAAGTAGTTGATATTTATTTACCAATGTAATAATATTATCTTAACTTTGTTGGCAGAATAACAGAGAAGACGGTCAGGTCTCAGTTCCTTGCATTCTTCAGCTTTACTTCTCTGAGCAACACCCAGGGTGTGGGCTTCCATCCACGTGGAGGCTCGAGAATACCCCATACAGGTATGTTTTAATTCATATTATTCATACATGCATAAAGTGTAGCCCGTGTACTATATGTTAATGTGCATATATTTAAAAAATAAACAAATAATTTGACAACGATATTCGCTAATCATATATTTTCTTTAAAAGTTAAAAAGACAAAGGGAGTCTTAGAATCGTAGTATTGTTGTAAATTTAGGAAATGAAATGAGTTCGTATTACAAGTGTATTTTCTCCTACGTTATACTTTCACTTTGATAGATTAATACTAAAAAAGTTAGAACGTTATCATAAAAACTAAAAACTTCGAGCTTTATTATACCTACAGTACCTACTTTGAAGGATAGACTAAAAGAATACAATGTCCACTTTTCGTTATGAATACTATCTACTGTTCCCAAATTTTGTGTGAAAACTTTGCGGTTTCTTGATTTTCATATGAAAAGACTGCGTAAAAAGTATAAAGAGGTCAAAGCCGCAAGGGGAATGCTTTTTAAAGCTGAACATCTACGTTATTTTTTTACAAATAAAAATGTTTCTAGTTTCGAGGCGGGAGATGTTGATTTATTTGTAAAACAAGAGAGAAAAATTTAAGTAATCACTCTTTCTGTCACTGGCGTTGAACAAAAATGTACAAAACAACTTTTTATCTTATTCATTGTTATGACAATGGACATGTTTTTAGAACAAGAATCGGCGTTGTAACTTATTTCAAGTTAAGAAACATTTTTGTAAACAGATATTATCATCTTGTTACTGTAGATAACTGGTCCGTGGAATAATATTGTAACAAAGTGAGTGTTTGATCACAAATTCTGATCCTGTTTTAAAGATTTCATTATGGCTATTTACTGATGGTTTTCTAACGGTATACTCTTTTTAAGACGATGCTTCATAATAGAACACCTCTTTTCACGATGTACTGATATATCAGCGTGCATATAATCGGAATGGTCCTTATTTATTGCCTTCAAAAGGTTTTTTTCATAACAACGCAAGTGTAGTGGACAAAGGTGCGACCCTCGTCAGAGCCTTACTTATAGACGTAGTGTGTCGTGGAGATATGGGACTTCTAAAAGGTTATATTACACCTATTTATTTACGTGTACGAACATTAATATTCGGTAGTGTCGTAATTTGTTGCGTTTTAATATTACACAATAATTGTTTATTGTATTTAGCGTCGATTTTTGAAAATCAGCGCATAGTAATGTGTAAATCAACTTACTGCATGAAACAGTACTAAAAGCAGAGCATTACCAGATTTGTGAACAAGGGTTTGTTGCAAAATACAAAGTGACAGAATGCATGAGACATGTAAGAAGATATGAAAAACACGTCCCTAACTTGAAATTTATTAATTGCGGCGTCTCTATCAAAGGGCATTCTTGTTTGGACACGAGTTAAGCTTAAGAGCAAAGTTCTGAAGAACTCTTCTTAAGGGCCGATCGATCTTGTACTTGATAACATCTAAGATAAACAAAAATACTTTTAATATTTTCCGTTCCTCGTTTTGATGAATCTTTCTTCATCCACATAAATCTGAGGTCGTTCGCAATACCTACTTGTCTCCCAATACTTTGATGTGGTAACTGGTAAAGGCATAGTAGCTCGCTTGGGGAGGTACCGTACCGCCGGCCTCTTAACCCGTCATAAAACAACATCTTTATGTCTTGCGTTTCGGCTGGGGAGGTATGGTTGTTGGAGGCGAACATCTTAGTAATCATGAGTAGCAAATAACCCGTAAATAACCGCAGATAGAATTTCTTCTCTATTTGAGGTTGGTGTCCTTAACATCAGGTGGCCTGCAACTGTACTTATGTCCGGTTGTTACTCAATTACTATAAAAAAACGTGAACCCTTAAAGCATACGTCACGTGGCTTTTTTATAACGTTCAGCGTAGATACTGAAGGAACTTTTAAAAATTGAATTTTCTGATATTGTTCAGCGCCAGCGTATACTGTCAACGTAAATGCTTTGGAATTTTGTTCTCTCCTGTAATGAGAGATCCTGTAAGAAAATTCGCATGAGTTTTATCTGTAGGGAGACGGGAGCACTGAAATTGCACATGATGATGTGACAACCCCGCTGCCTCGAGAATATAGAAAATTGTTTCCACTGAGTTGAAAGGGTGCATTTTTGCCACGTTTTACTTCGTTTAGATGTTCTTTGAGAGCTTTCCACGTTAATTTAAGCTGCTGTCATTGCTGCTTTTGGCAAATGCTACGTCTATTAGGAATAAATATCACGTGTTTCGTTACGCTATTCCAGTTTAAAGGTCATTTTCTTATTACGACGTATTTCATATGACGACTACGAGGTTGAAACTCACGTATCTTTTTAAAAAAATTGATTTATTTTCCACTTCTACCTCATTGGTTATAGGTGAGTAATTACGAAGTTGATTGCTTGAATTTCAGAAATTAATAAAAAAGTATTATTTTGCATTTTTTACTAGCATCCATACACACTGATTTCAAGTAGTCGCTGCAATCTATGATCAAATGTACCTTCCAATCCAAACTACAAAAAAACATTTTGTTAACTAAGAATAACATTGTCTCGCCAGTTAAAGTATACTGTTTACCAGATGTCATAATTGGTGGGGCTGTTAAGAATTATTTTTGATTAACACAGATTGCGACTGGTTGTACCAAGACGTGTCCTGCCGAGGTCCAGGCGCCTGCGTGCTGGCGAGCCCGGGGTACCCGGGTATATACCCGCCGCACCGCCGCTGCCGATACCTCTTCGCCACTAACTCTGTACATACCAGGGTTAAAATCATCTTCACGTCCATATTATTGCCTAGAAAGTAAGTACCTACTAGATATCGTAGCTTTAAATTTTGACTAAAATTTTAACTTTAATTAATATCTAAAGCTTTTTTATCCGACTTTTTCTCCTACGGGGACGGATACGGCACACGGCACACTAGCAAATACATCATAAACATGAACGTTTAACGCATTGAAATAAAAATTATTTTTCCTGCCTTATCGTCATCTAATTAAAAAGCTTTTTGTCGAAAAGATAAAAGATAAGTCTTTCTGTAAGTTATTGTCCGTTAAAACACACAAGTTCGCACGTTTTACGCAAAATAGCGACGTGAACGACTTTCCAGGTCAAGCTATACCTATGAATATCTTACAATATTGAATACATTATTCATTTAATAAGGAGCCAAAGTTGCTTTTATTGGTTCCCTGTCTCGGCTGCCTGCGGCTATGCGGTCAAATTTCTGAACTATTTCCATTTTTAGCTCGGGGCTACTGCCTACTAAAAATGTTCATTTTTAGTGCATCAGTGTATAGTGTATAAGGTATTTTCTAACGTTCAGCCAACGAAGAAAAAATTAACAGAATATATTAATGACTTTTGAAATATGTTATATTAAATTCACCAGCAAAATGTAATTTGGTAATAGTATCGTTCACCCGCGCAATTACAATAACAAATTAATAGCGCCTAGGTAGTCGCAAAAGAGTAAATATGCACCTAACATTTTGGCACCGATGCTGGGGTCCTCTTTAATTTAACGACAGGCTAAATTGTCATTTCGCCAAGTTTCACATGAGTAAATTAACGTATGAACTCCACAAAACTTTATAATTCTGGCACTGGAATTTCCAGTAAGAATCGAAAGAGCACAGGCGTGGAAGGGAGATAGGGTGCTCCTTTATTTACGGGAACGATTGTTCGCCGCATTTCAACAAACGAGCGCGGGCTCCGTATCCATACGGGCGCTTGATAAAAATACTTCCGGGAACGTTTGAAATAGACCAGCTATTTGACTGTGGGATTTTATTTTCAGACAAAATAAGTGCATAGCTTTTATTTGCGCAAGAACGCAGGTTTAAAATTGAGTATTTTTGACGCCACGCTTTTTGGCGCGCGAATGTTTGACGAGTTTATTTAAAAAGTCTGAATATATTTTATAGGCTTTCCTCGAAGGTGTGAAACAACAAATTCCATAAGTTTAACGCTTACAAAAGACGAATCGATGATAGTATGTTTTGATTGACTTTTTCCTACTTTTTTGTGTTACATCTCCAATAAGGATTTCTGTTGAGGAAATAGTTTACTGTAGGTAAAATTCGCATGGATTGTTTTCCTCATATCGTACCAACAGATTTTCTCTTTTGTTTAACAATACAGAAGTGGGAATAAAAAATGAAAAATACGCGAATAGAACTTTTGTATGTTTTACTTGGTATTGGAATCTTTGTTTTGAATTTCAAATTCATAGAAAGTAATCGACCATTCGATAGTTAGACGGTTTAGTATTTTCAAACAACGAGCACAATTTTTTTTTTGTATAAATAGGCTAAGATGAATACCTACTGTTTAATTGAAGTAGTTATCTAACTATCTACATATAAATTAATCAATTTAAACCCTATATGTATACATTTATGAATAATCTTTATATTTTATCCATTAGTCGAACACTAGTATAATAAAAATAGCTGAAAATAAGCTTAAAGAGGCATTGAGAAAGACATAGTTATTTTACAACGTAAGTAGAACGTATTAAAATTTAAAGTACCTATCTGCTTTTAGTGTAATAAGGTCGCGGTATGGTTCCTGGTATGAGGCGGAATTGCTAAAACCGCAATTTCGTTAGGGATACAACTTAAACATGATTAGCATGCGCAGCATACTTGCCTTATGTCCCATTGCAAGATATTATACCTTACTAAGTTGGCTAAATGGAACCAATTTAACCACAAAAAATCTTTACCGCGTAGTACTTGTAATTTGTTAACTAAAATTAAAATCTTCTATTATCCCATACTTTTGGTGGTAGCGTATAGTAGCTTACTCGGGGAGGTATCTATCCATCCAGTAGCCTCTTAACCCATCGTAAATGTTCTTCATGTCTTGTAATTTGGTCTGGGATGGTTGCCGGGTATACTTTATTTGAGGTGAACATCTTTATCACAATGGATAGCAAGACACCTGCATATAACCTGACGTAGGATTTCCCTCTATTTGAGGTCGGATGTGGGTGTCAATGGGCTGTAGTGACCATTTAATAATAGGTGGCCTGCAGTCCCGTTTGCTACCCAATTATTATTTTAAAACATTATATGCTAGTAAAATAATGCATTAATTTTTAAGAAATATCTTTAGGAAATTGTTTCAAAACGAATTCGGCCTCGTTTTGTATGAAGTTACAAGGTTTGGTAGGAATGTTTTTTTATGAGTCACATTTCCTATTTTACTCATTGTGTGGATATGTGTGGTGAGTTAGGTAATGTGTATCGACTGACATGTTACTGGGTTACACGCACCATAAATCAAAAAGCGTTACATACTCGAATGGATTACCCACCGACAATGCCTAAAAGTACTCATAAAGCTCGATCTATTTGCGCCGATTTGGCAAAAAGCCCGCCCATTATGGGTGAATCCATCTACATAGAATGGAAATTATCACCTCTTTTGTAGAGCTGGCCTCTTCGTTCATTATGTCATAATCGTAACAAGGAACCACGTTTATGACCTCTAGCACTATCTGAGCGTAAAATATAACACGCGGGCAGAATGGGTCTATTCAGATAATTTGGCATACGCTTCCCTCACATTGTGTTGGCTATATTCAGGGTGCGCTCGTTGGCGACCCTAGGTATGTAAGCTGATACGCGCCTAGGTAATCAATTATTTTTAAATATTGCCAGATAATAAGAGGCAATAAGAAAAGAGACCAGACTATTAGCACAATTACTACAACACATTTACTAGCATCACACAAAGATTTTTTTGTTTTCTTTCTTGTTCATCGTTTGTTGTTATCTTTGCGCTCGAGCAAAGAACGCACTCGAAATAAAAACTGTGGCATTTAAATCTGGATACCTACCAAGTCATTACACATATTTTGTAAAATGTATGATTTATAAACATCGTCGTTATTCTATTGGTACTTTTAATCGATATCTATTGTGCCTCAAGCGCGTACTGTAGCTTGCCTTCTATATTACTCTATGTTTTTAAACCTCTTGGTTTGTCCAGTCTAAAGTAATTATATTCATTCGCAGCCACTGTGCCACAGACTACTTAACGCTGAGAGCTGGCAGCTCGCCCTCCGCGCCGCTGCTGGCATCGCTATGCTCCGAGCGGACAACCACCTTGGAGCACCCTGGACCGAATTTGCTACTGGAATTCAAGTAATGTATTGACTTGTAACGAGTTACTCGTTATACAAAAATTGTAATCATCACCCAGGGCTAGTTGGCGGAAAATATAATTAAAGCTTGCATTGTAACATTAATTCAAAGATAATACGAAAAATAACAATTATTTAAGAAATTTCGCAATATTATTAAATATCTGTTAGGATAACATCGGTTTTGGATAATAATATATTCATAAAATAAACAATAGATATGTTAAGGTAATATTTAAATAAAATTTTCAATGAAAAAAATATAATAAATAAACGAAACTTTTTGTTCAGTTATTGTATAAAGCTTAAATGCCTACGATTTCAACGAATGACGAACGCCTGTCACAATCTCAATTTCAACGAAAAATCAAAACGTTCTCGACTCTCGTCAATTTATTTTAAATCCTCCGAAACAACCTGTCTGTTATAAATAAAAAACATCATTTATAGTTAATATCATTGACAGACGGTCGTAAAGTTTTCTGTTCGTTTCTGTATTTTTACCATTGGCTGATAAACGAGATATCTATCGTGTGGAGGTGCAGTTAAAGCAAATGAAACCGAAAAACGGAGTAATAAATTTCACTTCAACCGATATAACCACAATTTAAAATCGTGCTATCGGAGTTTTAAAGCTTCGAATAATTTGCACTTTGTTTTCAACAGTTCCGGGCCATTAGCGCGCCCTACGACAATAGCTTCATTCCGAAGTTGGTGTTGGAACAAATCGATTGCAGTGGACACCGAACAAGTTTTTATTACAGCCATTTTACCTCCGAGAAGCATTATTAAATATTTACGGAACGCTCTTCAGTAATAAATAGTCTGGTATCATTTGGGTTTTTCATTAGACTGCATTTAACATACTATAGCTACTAAGTATACCTAAGTATTCTGATTCATGATACTTATTAACGTTCGACTATTTCGTTCTTATGATTTTTACATAATGTTTTACACCGTCCTTAAGTATAGCGGTAATTTTAGGCGTTGATTTGACTTATGTGCCATTATTTAATTACGATTCCCAACTACCAATTACGTACTCCATTTTATCCTATAATTATTTATATCCGAAATTTTACATTACCTTAATAAATATAATTCAATAAGCCAATATAAAATACTTTCATGATGTTACGTGACGTAAGCCTGTGTGTTTCTCTTTTTTGAGACAGGGAGAAACCTTCAAATGATATGCGAAAACGTCGGAGCGATATCGGGTTGTGTGTGATGTCTAATGTCTACCCACTAAAACCCCTTCGTAGTCTTTCTTAGCATTTATGCAGGACTCCAGTGCTCCAGACCCGTGTGGGACCTGTCCATAAGGCAGTTGTTTATGACGGCTCGCGGCCATGCATGCTGTCAGCCTTCTCTAGGTCGCTAGTCTCTAGCTAGACCGTTAGAGCCCTTTTCACCCGCAACCCCTCGAGCCTTTTAGTCGCCTCTTACGACACGCAGATACACGTATTGTAATCATGAGCTAAAGGGGTAAATCTGTGCGTGTACAAACGGACGTTTAATATTTTAAAAGAAAACCTAAGTAAGTAGAATTAGCTAGAATGCAATAAATCTTACACCATTCAATACTTTTCACCGCTATTTCAGTTCGTGGAAACAAAAAATCGTGCCACTGGAGTTTGAAAAGTTCCAATAAATTGGACTTCGTTTAAACCTCACCCTGCGATTATAATGCCTTCAACCCCAAGTTCGAGGTATTGGAACAAATCAATAGAAACTGCCAGGGTATTTTTACTCTTTTTCTCATTATGTTTTACGTAGCGAAATATTATGAAGAAAAATATACGACATATTTTAACAAACGGAAGACAAACGCGACTATAGCCAGTAACTACTACCTTAGTATCATCGAGATGCTAAAGCGCAATACAATTGCGTAAGTGCCTATTCCTACAATGACAGGTATAGAAACATACACATGACTCCTCACGCACTTTTATGCTGCGTTTAGTTTATAGTTCTACATTTTTATCGATATAAATGCAACCTGTTACTTAAGTACGTGATAGTGCGGAGTGCCATTCTCTGTGGTTATCAACAGGCGCTGCATAGCATGAATGCTACGATTACGAAGGAAAAGCTTATTTATGTAACAGTTTTTTTGCGTTCGTGATTTAAAATATCCTTAACACGTATTGCGAAATTCTAAAGTAAATGTCGTACGACATGACCACAAATTACCTAATGGTAGCAACGTAATTATTACGTCATCTACGCAATGGCAATAAATTGTTCTGAGTTAAGTGTCTTAGTGAGCGTCTTTCTGAGTTTAAAAGCTTCTGTAATTTTCGCTTGGTTCGAACAGTTCCGGCCCATTAGTCCCGCCGTACGACTACAATGGGTTTATCGCCAAGCTGGAGTTCTTGGAGCGAATCGATACCAGCGGCGCGCCGCCCACCGTCGCGGCCGCCGCCCCGCCGCTCGCCGCGCTCACACACCTCAATCACCATGGTATGTATGATTGACATAGCTGCTAACTTTGAAAAAATATCTAAATTGAAAGAAAGAAACAAAGAAATCGTCTAAACGGCAGAGCCGTCACAGGTAACTCTCATAGCTAGCAAACTGAAGTAGCAATGGGCTGGCCCTATAATTCGGAGGATTGACAACCGATGGTGTAAGACCATTCCTCAAATGGCGACCATGTCTCGGCAAAAGAAGAACGTGCCGCCCTCCGAACAGATGGCCTGATGACGTGAAGAAGGCATCAGAAAATCTTTGGATTCAAGGGGCCCAGAAGTAGGTGGAGTGGCATCGAAATAACATAACAACTTAAAAATTAATCGTGTTAAATAACAATGAAAGCCCTATTAAAATTAAGTTATTTTCTGTGATCCTAGAACAGTCGGTCGTCTGGAGGAAAATAGAATTAGTTAAACTTCAAATAGTTTTTAAGGTTCAATTTTGTTTAGCATTCTATTCTAACAATTACAGACTTTATTATAAGATTAACAATGAAGGCCCAACAAAGTCAAAACACAGTAAGAAGTCGAAATATAATTTATTCATCCAACAAATCTTTGTTATTAGAATATGCATAGTAACAGAATGCGCCAGTTAGTTCCCTGTGTCTGCATTTGATTTCACGATGGACTTGCTACAAACGTCCGACCACAACCAACCGTAGTAAACGCGCTACCTAATTATTCAACAAAATTACAACCTTGTCATATAAATATAAAGGGACTTTATGCCTAAGGGTTTAAATGTAACACAGTTGTCAATTTACATTATTCGACGTTAGTCTTAATATTTTTTTTAATGTTTTGGTTGTAGATATCTAAGATTGAACTATAGGAGCGCACTGACTGTGTTCGCAAGTGTAAATTAATGTTAAAATATACCGATATTCGGTTATCAATAACGAATATATCTTGTAAAAATTCAGAGTAAGCAAACCATGGCGAACTTGGTTGTAGGGATCATGGGGACCCTAGGCCCAGTCCGATAAACAATAACTACGTTTACAAGTGTGACATTCTGTATACTTAAATAGTAGATAAATCTACTGTTTTTAACCCATCAGTGATGCACTGCAGGGTCGGATCTCCTCTCACAATAAGAAGGATATAGGCCTTAGTCCACCACGCGAGCCCAGTGCATATTGGTGGACTTCACATTCCGTTGAGAACATTATTCTTGTGAGTTCTCAGGCATGCGATCCTACTGATTTATATATAACACGTGCTTTAACGAGTTTATTTTCAACTGGCAGACAGAACGGTGGCAATGGAAAGCAGCTTAGTATCGAATGAAGTATCGAGCAACGGCGCGCGGATCGGATGTGGCGCCACCGTCCGCGGGTACGGGCCGGGCGGCGCGCGCTCCGGCCACTTCGACACCAAGAGCTCCACGTGGCGGACGCAGTGCACCATACATTTGTTGGGCAACCCCACTGATGTGGTTCAGGTGTCACTGTTTAATTATAATTTAAGGTAATTTGTTGTGCGAAATATTTTTTTAAAACTGATATTAATGATCGATTTTTTTTTGGTTTACTCACTTTTAATTTCATTGCCTTCATCAGCTTTTTTTTTAATATTTTTTGGACAAAAAAGTTTTGACGTTGTGTAAAAAATTCATAATTTTGTCCAAACTCTATAAATCACATTTTCAGGCTTTTAATTTTGTACTAAGTACTTTTGTGAAGCATGCATTAAATTAGACTTTTCTTCAAGTTCTTAATCTTATGAGACAGACTTTTTTACTTACGAAGTAGATACTTTGTGAGTTGTGAGGCACTCATTTAATTATATTATATCCAAGTCTTTATCTTTTTTATGAACTATACATATTTTCTTTTTACCAGGTTACCAAGTTGTCGATCTCATATTGAGGTTTTAGAAGGTTTACACGAATTTGGAGGTAGAGGCGAGCGTGGTGAGAGAACAGAGAGAGGAGACCGTGCTCTCCTGAGGGTATGCGGACCGACCGTGAGGGAAGCCCGGGATCCTTCTGGAAGGTTCCTGGTGAGGCAAGCGGTTACCTCTAGAGGCGCCAACCTGACGATATTAGTGCGACGGGCAGCGTCACAGAGTATAGACGAAGAAGAATTCGTCGATGGTGCTTTTGCCTTTCATGATGGTGAGAGAAATATTTTGTTACACTTCAAAAAATTGTTCGTTTATCAGATGGTAATTTTTAACATTCCGTATATTATTGTAGTTACTGTTTTCAACTAGCATTATTCAGGTAACTTTTCTCTAAAACAGCTTTTTTGTTTTAAAATATCTCTGTTCTGTCCAGTTGGAAATTATACCAAGAAACATCTGTCTTAATTCATTGATGAGCCAACCATTGTCCCACCGATTCGGTGGCAATTGCCTTATTTTTTATGATCTACGTCTTTAACCATTTTGGGTTAACTTTTTGAAAAGCCTCAAAATACAGACAGTAAAGAAGTTCATTCATTCATTCACACAAGTGAGCGGTCGAGCAGTATTCCGAAATTAATTGAAATTTTCGTTACTGTTTCGAGATTTTGTATCAGTAAGCGATATCTATACTGTGTAATATCTGTAATCTTTGGATTATGTGGTAATGAATATTTAAAACTTGTCGTAGAACAACACGAAGGCACAGCGTCACCGGACGCAACGTGTGCGGCGACGCACTACGGGCTGGCGTCGCCGGCCCACGGGGGAGTGTCTGCGCCCTCTCATCATCACATTTTCTGGAACATCGAGGAACGCCTGCAGTGCACGCATCGGTTCATACCGGCCTCCAACCAGAGCATCACGGTCGAGGTACGTGAGAACTGGATAGAGCTAGTTTTAATAGTCCAAGTTATAAGATTGAGCGTATGCCAGATTTTATATGAAGTTATTTCAGTAAGTGACATTTCAGCTTGCCTTAACCTCTTAGCCCGATGTATAGTACTTAGTAGTATTTTTTAATTTTGACTTTTTTAGTAATGAAGTAGTATAATTTTTTTTATTTTGACATGTAGCAAGATTTTAATGTCAAATGTATGAATGCAGTTGGAAACCTAAATAACAATGATAAAGTGATAAAGTTTCTACTAACCATTTCACTATACTGAAGTTACCTTTTTCTTTTTGGGCAGTCAATGTGTAGATTTTTCCATATTTGTTAGCTTGTTTCTAGTTTCTGTGCAAATCACTTACACCCAATTGAAATTCATTTTTTTGGTGAACTCCCCTTCGTATTTTGCCTTCCGTGTTTCCGACAACAATAAGTTAGTTATCTAATTATTTAAAAAATGTTATAGTCGCAAAAGCACTTCCTAGTTATATTATGTGGGTTTTACTGAGAAGAAAAATGATCTTCGTGTATTTTGTAGATGGCCCAATCCCAATACACGGAGCGCACATTCATGAGAAGTGCTCTCCCCAAGGAGCAAGAACTTATAGAGTGGATATCGTATCTTTTTACGCATGTAACGAAAAACACTGACCCGGATAATGAAACCAACTTTTCCAACTTTTTGTTGTTGTTATTTTGTCTTTGTTACCTTAAACATTTTTCAGCAAGTCTTATAAGTACAAGTAAGTAAGCTTTAATGTAAGTAATACTTCACACTCATGGGGGCACCACACTAGAATTCCTTGCATCATAATTAGTCTATGCCTAAAAGGTCAGCATTTCCTTATCTGAAATTAAGCTTATGTAGGCCTTCCTACCAGGTGGACTGATGACCTGAAGAAAGAAGCGGGAAGCCGTTGGCTTCAGAGGGTCCAGGACCGGGTAGAGTTGCGTCGATTAGTAGAGGCCAATATCCAGCAGTGGACTACCAACGACTGAAAGGAAGGAAGGAAGGAAGGCAAAACTTAATTGCAAATTCGATAAGTTAAAAATGTCTTACTTAACTTTAAAAAATTTGTAACAAGTTTCTTACCTACACTAACGCAACCACTCACTTTAATTACCTTGTCATCTCAATAATTGTATGAATTCAATAGTGTATTTCTCTTGTTCTGTTCGTTATCAGTTTATTTTGTTAATTTTTTGTCCTGTCATTGTTAAATGTTAAGTATATAACTACCATTGAATTTCCACTCAGATCCAACGGCTCGACCGCATGTGGAGCGCGGAGCCCACCGGCACTTCGGCATCGGGCACCGCTGGTTGTCGTACGGCGTGTGGCGATGCCGGCTGCGAGTGTCGCGCGAGCACGCCGCTGCACTACCACGACCACCTGGCGCTGGTTGCGGGGGACGGCACACACCTCTCCTGTCTGTGTGGTGATTTTCAGGTCAGTTCTCAAACAGATGCCTAAGGTATCTAGGCGTCCGATGCCAACTGCGAGTCTCGCGTGAGTACGACCGCCTGGCACTGGTTGCGGGGTACGGCAACTGCTCCTGTCTGTGTGGCAACTTTCAGGAATAGAGGCTTTATGTATCTGGGTGTAATGAGGCTGTACCGTGAGTGTAGAGCCCACTGGTACGAGTACTTAGGTAGTTGGTACCGCTGGTTGCCGCGCCGTATGTGGCGGTTCCGGCACTCCACTGCACTACCACGACCGTCTGGGGACGACATACACTTCTTCTGTCTGTGTGGAATAACAATAAGAAAAAAATCATAGCTAAGTTTGTCTTTGCTACTGACGTTACATTATCTTTATTCATTAGGGGCGTCGTTTTAAAAGTAGATACTTACTTATTAGGTATTATCTCTTGTTCGATGTTGTATTCAAAATGTTTTTACTAATGAAAAAAAAATCAACAATTTTCTTCAGATATTCTAATTCAAAAATAAATCACTTGCAGCTGAAAACAGGAAAAGCAAAGATAATTAAATTGAAGTCAGAAATAATAAGCAATAAGACCGAGTTCATAAAATCGGCAGTGGCGTAAAACAAATCAACGATAATTGCACGATATCTAAAAGGATCTCGAGAGCAATTGGCAGAAAAAATCACAGGCAATTTTAACTTCAATAAAATTAGCAACTTCCCTTATCTAAATAACGGTATTCTGTTTGGAGTCGGCTAACGAGGGCTTTCACATTGAATACTATTTACGTTTGTGGATTGAGGAAAAGATTCGGAAAAAATGAAAATTTGGAAACATATTGGATTCAATTTATCATATTTAACAGTGGTTCACGATAAATGAAACACCTATACGAATATTTGTGTCTTGATATCGTATAATATTATTGTTTTGCGTAAGGAGGTAAAGAATGTTTCTCTACGTATCATAATAATTATATTGTTATTTTAATACCGGGCCTCAGACTTTATCTTGTACAGTTGGTAATTTTTCACATATCGTAATTTCAATATTTACAAGTTTTTAATTAGTTTATAATACTAACCTTAGTAATACCTTAGCATCAAATTTTTGATTTTCGATTTTTTAACTAAAATGATTTCAAAATGTTTTGATCCAAACAATTTTCCGTGTAATAAATGATTCAAAACTCAATGGGAATCTAAATTGCAAAAGCGGTTTAAAATTGACGGGCGGCGGATTTGGGCTCAACCGCAAATCCACAGCCGTCAAATGTGTGATCTGTGACTGCGAACTGTATTAAACTAACCGTGAATATCAATTTTGTTATGATCTTCGTACTATTGAATGATATAGGTGTAGGTAGTAAACGATAGCTTTAAAATTAGTTAATCTTTTAAGAAAAAACGTTACGGAGCTGCGTAGATATGTTTATAAATTTTTTACACGGCCGTAGTGTCGTAGATATTAAATTTATTTAATTATTCCATGGATCATGGGTAATCTTAATAAAAATTTTGTTTGCAAGTACAACTTTTAGAAGCATCGTTAAAATAAAATACACTTAATTGGAATTATTTGAGTTTTCGGCAATAAAAACCATTAGATTCATCGAATCAGTTGGGTTGATTAATCCCAATAGTAGATTATTGAATAACTCATAAATCGGAGTCATAATAGAACATTCTGAAAAGAAATTCTTTGATGATAAAGATCAATATTCTGTTTAGTGTATAAATCCATGTTGTGTTTTCGTAATTAAAGGTTCAACTAAACATCGTAGCTTTATATTTTGTCACAAATAAATTAATCGTGTTACTCGGGCCTTATGCTAACACGCCTACAGGATGATCCAACCCTTCCTCTGGCGGCCCGGGTTGCGGCGCGATCCGCATAATTAAGTAAGAGGGTTACTATTAAGTATGTAACAGCAATAAAGCGTGGAACGACCACCCAACCGTAAGGGACTTTCTACATAAAAGCAAATTTACCGCTTAATAATTTACAAGCGTATACACCAACGTTATTTCCGTTTACCAAAGACATTTGTAGGTATATGCCTCAAAAACTCGAACGTCTAATTCAATGATTTGACGCCAGACTTGAAACGTGTTTGATGCTCCACTAGAATTAAACTCGAGTTACTGTTCACTTAAGCAACTTTCCTCCGATTTTCTCCAATGTAAACTTTCCAAAATAACGCTTAATCTGAACAGCAATCAACTGATTTCCAACTTCATCTTTTAACTTACTTTGTAGACTAACTCCAAAAATTTAATGGCAAAGCTTGTTAACAAAATGATAATAAAGGAGAAATAATATTAAAACTGTAAATATATGACGGGATAATGTTTTGCCCTTCGGCATATTATTATTATGTTCTATATTTCACCCCCGATAGTGTAAAAACAAGACAGTCTATTTATAAAGTCATTAAAACTTCAACTTTCAGAAATAATTTCATGGCCATAATCAGCGTAAACGGGATGTACTTAACTAACTTACTCACCTACTTTGTACGGTCAACTGATTGACCTACGAGTAGATCGCGCGATTGCTGCGAAACGGCTAACCTAAAAGTTTATTGACTAGACCAAGTTTAAGTGTTAGTATCGTACTACCCTGTTTTATCGTTAGATCTTTATTTCTTTTATCTTGACCTAAATACTTATTCTGTATTAAATGTAAAAAAAAAATAAAGGCACAGTTCAATATAATATTTTTCTTCTCTATTTTTCAATCGATTTTCTTTGTGTTAGTTTTGTTCGATCATAGAACCGTTATAGAAATCTAGAACATAGATCGTTATTTATAATAATTGTTCATGCTAGTATTTAGAGCTGCTAATAGAAATAATTGAGTATCGAATTTGTGACTTAAGTTGCACTAGAGTTCAACACGTTTTCCCCTTTTTTTAATCTACGACCTTTTATTGTTTTCTTTTATCTTAAACTAAAATTCAATTTTAATTTACCCATAAGACGACCTCAAAACTGTCGAATTACGGCTACACTTTAAGGCTCCCATATAGGTACATAATTGATTTCGTATGCTTGCGAGCTTATATTCGCTTTAGTGCCTTTAGTCTCGTAGGCACTACACATAAACCATGCCGTAACTGGCGTCATACGTCCGAACCGGTTATTAGAGCCGGACATTCAGGGCTGCTTCGGTCTCGCCCCCGAAAATTCAATTATTTTGTATACGTGTGTCACTACGTAGATGAGGTGAGGAATTCGACAATGAACGTGCAGGTAACAGTTTAATATTAAATTCGAGGTACAAGGTAATTATGGTTCCATTATGTGAAATTATCTATCATAATAAGTGTCGCAAGAGAAAGGTTTGTTAACCTCCACGTTCACACGTTTACAGTCCCTCATATATAGCTTTACTCCTATACGTAGAGGAGGGCTTAATATCTCTCATAGATATTATGATGTTATTACAATCTAAGAGTACGTTAACGTTGGGGAAATAATTTCCCCTAATCAAATATATCCTTGTAGGTACGCGATATTTAGTGTATTGTGGTTTGTATATAACTTGGTCTTATAACCTGTCGCGCACACAGCACGTTATTTATGACATGTGTTTTGGTACGGGAATGTATGTGCCGAAGAAACAGATTTGATACATTGAATATCCTATTAAGTAGCATCGTAAGTATTTACTTTAATTGCGACTTCAAAATAAGGAAGTTAGGATTAGAAACTGATCCATGAACTTCAGTGAACACTTATTAACCAAAACCTCGTTGGCTACTTGCATAAAATTAATAAAAACCACGTCGTAAATCGCTGTGTTCATCCATCTATGCCGGTTATTAGTGGCTTGACATTCTGTACTAGCAGTCTCGCTTGTGAAAATTCAATTACTTGACATGCGACATGAAGGCGCGTTGCGTAGGCCTGCGGGGGAAAATTCATCAATTCGATGCGTATAGCTTCCGAACGTACGATCATTTGAAACCTTTCCCAGCCTCAGATCAAAATATTTTTTTTTAAATATTCAACTTTTCAGTCTTAACTGGCTATTCCCGGTACATACATAAAGTTTTTAGCCGTAAAATCATTGACCCCTAATAAATACATTTTAAGGTCTAGTCAGTTGAAATAATAATAATTACCACCGGGCCATTATTACTCTTTTAAATATCTATGTCCTAAACACTTGAACTGTTTTGATAGCGTGAAAATTTAATTTCATCCAAAGGCAAATACTTATTAGGTATTCATTCACTTTGGGCGGCCCCATTACCATTTTCCATCAGGATTCAAAGTTATACTCATTGTTCGAAGCGTGGATCGATCTCACATTATGCGATCCGATATCAGTGTACTGTACAACGTAAATAAATAGTAGGTGTTGAAACAAGCGGTCGCGTATTCCTAATCACCATTTCCGATGTCGCCATTCCGTATTGCTACCTAACACGCTTAATAACTGGGCTGAACGGAACGTGTAAATTACACTTTAACGTCGATACATGTATGGATCCACTTGCTCCAAGCGGTGACAGCCCAGTAGGTACTAACTAAAAAAAATTCTTGAAAATTTTGCAAGCACTACAATAACCGCACAGGACCTGGCGGACGGCAATTAGGAAAGGGCCGTGTCCAGCAGTGGACTACGAAGGGCTGCAAAATAGAAGGAGAAATTATAAAAATTACACTGAAATAAAAATAACTCAACATAATACTTAATATGTAAGCAACAAAGTTTAGTTCATTGTAAGTAAGTAAGTTCACGCTTAGTAGTTAAGTAGATATCCTTGATAGTTTTATACCATTCTTTGTATGCTTTCACGACCCTGTTAAAAGTGTCGCTCTTCCACCAGGCGGCCTGGCTCCCCGTGGTGGTGCGCAGTTGGACGAGCCTCCGCCTGGAGTACTCCGTGGCGCATTACACGTATGCAAGCCGCGGCTTCGACTACGCAGCCGCCTACAGCTTCAACGACGACGCGTTGTGCGGCCAACGAACTTATACAACCCATTCTGGTAAGCTACTGGCATTGACACTCCTATATATAAATGGTATAGAAATTATAGTTGAAATAACGGATATGTGGTGGGAAAGGCGTACCCTATATTCGACTAATTTGAGCATGTATTAGCTCATTCCATCAATCTCATAATTAGAATGCAAGAATGAGTTTGGGACATGAATTCCGGCCGGTAGCTCGCTACAGTGGATTCGGAACAAATGTGTTAGGTATCATTGTCGTTCTTTTAAGTTATTTTTTCTATGGTTTCTGGCATTACCATGATTATTGGAAAAAAATATGATAATAATTATAGTGCTGAACGTTTCATGTGCGACGTGTACCTAAGCGGTGTAAGAGAAGCGTGTGGTTTTTCACTTTTAAATTTTTTTATAGATTTAGACATTAGTCCCTGTAACCTTATTTTGGTCAAGTATCTGAGCGACCGTACACAAAACAATTCACAAAGTTTACAAAAATACAAAAAAATATTTGTAATCCAGGGAATAAATCTCTAAACTGTAAAGCCTATACAAGTACTTTTATAACATGTTTTGGTGACTTAGCGCATACTTAAACAATAGATAATAATGACGGTTTTCTAAGGTTTTAAAGAAAGCCACGGCCTCGAAGATTGTTCTCGACGGTACGGGTATAAAGAATTACGTTGCCTATCCCCGACCCACTTTCTAGTTCATTGAGTAAAAAACTTTGAAGTTAAAGTAAACAATATTAACCACACCGTTGTTATAAAAAACTTCAATTGATGTTCGAGATAAAATAAAGTTGAATCTCTATTTTATTTTGTTTCGGTTGCTGCTGAAAATATTAATGTTTTATAAGTTTTCGATAAGGCTTTCTAGACTAAGATAAGTGTATAATAATATTTTGGATAATCTTAATAAATGTTTAAATACAAACGCTTTACCGGTACAAGTAAACAACGCTAAATTGTCTCGACACAATCAATCTCCTAAACGAATTCCTTTCAGGTGTCGTGATACAGGGGGATCAGCCGATAATTGTCAATTTACTCGGAATGTACTCTGTCGACCTTCAGTCGCGTACAATGAGAAACAAACAGTTCAATTTGGCATTCAGAGCGCGTCACGTATCCAAATAACGTGCCACGACCCAGTTCCATACCACTTTAGGTGACACCCAATCGGAGAATACCTCGAAAAGTAAAGTCGTGATACAGACATGATTATTTTTGTAATACCTTTAATTAGTGTGAAATGTTCCACGTGAATTCGCTATCGTCGTAACCAGATGAAAAATAATAAACGTCATGTTTGTCTTCTATGTATGGGTATGTGTATCGTGTGTAAAAACGTATGGTTGTGTGCTTGCTTTGTTTTTTCATTAATTTCGTGTATTTCTAATGCATTTTAATTAAATTTATTGATCGGCTGCACTAAAACTCGTCAATATCTACCAAACAAAACAAAAATGAGGAAAATCGGTTGAGAAATGAAGGAGAAAATTGTTCTGAACTGATTCGTCTTCGCCTATTAATATACTTGGTCTTGCCATAAATATTGTTACAAAGAAAAACAACATTTTTTTACTGTACGTAACATTTATTACTATCATAGTGTGTTAGTTTAATACGTTTGTTCCGGCTAATCTCTGGAACGGCTGGACCGATTTTGACGGGACTTTCACTGGCAGACAGCTGATGTAATTAGTAATAACTAAGGCTATTTTTATTTTAGAAGTATATTATTTATTCCAGTTAGATAGTTTAATTCCACGCGAACGCAGTCGCGGGCACAGCTAGTAGTTTATAAGCATTACATTTCTCGAGGAGCATTGTGCAGAGTTTAAATTTGATAGTAATTACAATTTTTTACAACATTACCGCTACTTAAAAATATTGCGCAGATCGATAAAATCACGCATAAGTTTTATTGTTTTTATACACAATAATACATTCTCAAGGTTCATACACAAAGCTTTCAATTGAGAGAAAAGTCCGAATTGATATTCAAGAGTCGTCGCGAGTTGTTTGATGGAACGCGCCGGATATTGTTCTCACGGGCCTGTCCGAGCGTAGGTATTACGTGCCGAACTGAACATTATATGGAAAAGCTCCCAGATGAAAATTGTTGGAAATGTATTTAAAACTAGCTGACCCAGCAGGCTTCGCTCTGCCAATGATTTTTTTTTATTTTTATTTAATAGCCTATGTTACTTAGGCTGAATGTAGCTTTCCAATGGTGAAAGAATTTTTGAAATCGGCCCAGTAGTTTTTGAGTTTATTCGTTACAAACATACAAAAATACAAATGTTTCCTCTTTATAATATTAGTATAGACTACACATAATATATTTTATATACATTTCCACCCAAAGGTTGCCTGGAAGAGATCGCTATTGAACGAAAATACCGCCTTTTGTATATTATTGTTTTTGTCCTATGTATTTTTTGTATTTTTGATGTGCAATATCTGTCTATCTAACTATATCCGATTAGACTCGTAGATAAAAGTATCAGGCCTTGTCCTAATTGGCAGTTGCAATACGACACAATCGACCAACCAATGCAACAAAATTTAAACTCAGGTTTCTGAATAGAGCTGCCCTAACTTGGAATACGCATTGACAGGCGACAAATGTACGCCGTACGACCAACATGGTGAAAGCTACACAAGACATGATAAAATTGGAGTATATTCTTTATGGCGTGTTACTAGGATGGAAGCTTCCTATTTGTTACGTGCCGAATCGGACATTAATTTTGGAAACGACCTGAATAATCAGAGGATTAAATTACTGATGAAAATTACTGATGGAAAATATGTCAAATTAATGTTTGAAACCAGGCCAAAGGATAGTACGGTTGATAAATCATGGTCTATTTCGTGATATTTCGAGTTGTTACAGTTAGTAACAATCAACATTAATTTGCTGGCTGACAATTACCTGTTTATTTTTATCTTCCAGAATGGCTAATCTATTAAGTTATTATTTCTAAAGGTTTCAATCAAAATGGGTTTTATAATTCTATTATTTTCGGAAGACTTGCCTTTCTCATTGTTGTGTTTGGGATGTTTTGGGATAATTTTTTGAAAAATACATTATTTTTGAAATTCAAGATGGCGGTTACAACTTTTTCGGATTTTATGCTCATACAAAGGTGTTGTTTTCGGGATATATCGGGATGCATTTGTATGAATTAGTAGAATTAGTTTTTAAATCCGAGATGCAGACCGTGACGTTGTTAAGATTTCTTGGTCATAGGTGTCGTTTTCCAAATATTATTAATATAATATTTTGGATTTCGTTCACAGTCTTCTATCTAAAATTATTTTAAGAGACGGCTTATTTTGTGTATTATTACCAGAGAAGAGCTCGGTATCCTAGATACTAGATATAACATTTAATTTTGATATAAAGAAAAACTTTCAACCTTTAGTATCAAATAATGTAACAGGCCTGGTACTAATCTTCAGAGTCCCGATATAGTTTTCACGGATATCCAAGGGAATTATTAACCTCGTCCCACTTTCAGTGTTATTGTATTGAGCTATGTAAGAAAAGAAAGCTCGCGATCGTAAAGGAACCACAGTCCTATTGTTATGGACACTAAACATTCTATTTTGCAATTTGTTAACGCTTGTTTACTTTGTTATAAGACAAACAACGCCTTCGATGAAAGTTGTATTTACAGTGTCAAAGTAAAGGCTCCAAAATAGTATCAAAAAATCGAGTTATTCTAATTAAAAAAGTTGCATTTTGAATAATAATGTAATAGTGCACAAAGGTCTTATATTATAATAAATAAGTATCTGCCCCTATATATACTTAGAATAGTGTATTACTCTCAGGCACTTCCTCTTCATATTTTCCTTCATCGTTACAGCAGATGACATTTAATTAATTGTAAAACGCTGTTGGTTAGTTAGGAAAGTTGTTGGTGCGTGCGATTGGGATACGAAAATCGGACATCTCGAGTGAGAGGTCGACTTCTTAGCCAGTCGTTATCATTGCTTATTGAAAACGAAGTTTATTTATTTGAATTCTTTAATATGCCGTTAAAGTGTCAATACATTTTTTGTATCGTAGGTGAAATATCATCAAGGAATGTATCGGTGACTGGCAGTCTCAATGAGTTCTTCTATCAACAATGCACGTGGGTGCTGGACTCCAACGTGGAGAGGCAACTCTTCATCGACATCTACTCGGAGCAGGTATGAATTACTTAAATATGTAAAAAATAGACATGCTATTCGATACTTCAACGTATGCAGTCCCTAGTAATTTTTATATGAACTCGCCCGGATAATAAAAGTTCCCCTTTTTGATGTGTTAGAGATATTTCGATTGCCAACTTAACCGTGTGCGCACACTCTGATAAATGACCTGCCGTAAAGCAGCATAGTTGATTTGTGTTTTTGTTGAGGAGGTGTGGTCATCAGAGATGCTTCATTTGAAGGAAACATCGTAATCTTTTAAATAGCGAAGCTCTCAATCACCATATCACCGCAGATAGAGCCACCTAAACCATCGGATACAACAAATACAAAATTTAAACCGTGTTCCAAATAAACGTACAATACATGTTAACAGACAGGTATCGTGATATTTTGTGAACTATTCTCGTTTACAGTTTCAGAGCGCTAAAATATTTGTACAACCGTAACAAGTTTATCATAGATAGTTTTCCGCAAAAAAAGACCGCATGTAAAATACTACTAGTAACCCGAAACAAAATATTTTGCTTACATAAACAATTACGGTGTGCTCTAAACCAAATAAAATAGTGAACTGAAAAATCTCTAAAAATATTTCCGTGGATATGCATGCGAACAAAGTTGTAAACGTAGCGCAGTTTGCAATAGTTATGTATTAAACCATTAATATACCCAATAACCATTAATTAAAACCGTACGAAAAATGTACGCTTGAATTCAGACGAAATTCTTATAACACACTGTATTTCTCAGAAAGTAGCCCGTAAAGCCTCAGTGAAAAATACGTAGTCGAAGGCAAAAGTAGAATACATGTTTCTTTGAATCAGTTTTTACTCATTTTGTTCGATGCAGGGAATAGTGTGTTACCTATACGCTCGTTTACAGGTTTCCTTTAGAGTTACCATCTTGTTGATACCCTCAAATCGTTTTTCCGGCAACCACAACTCCTACACAAAGAACTATTACGATTCAAACACTTAATTTATGTAGCGACACATCCCGCATCACCAAAACATCAGCCCTGTCAGTCCGATAGTGGACCACTGTCTCTCACCCCACAGCCTCCTTCTGCGATTACTTTGTCCAGAAGAAAACTCCTGCAATAGTTCAACCACCTATTACAATTTCCAATCTTTAGTTATCGTAATAATTTTGCCTCAAAACAGTGATTGGAATTCAAACTGTTGTGGTATAAAATTAAATGGAATAGGAAAATGGACAATTATCGTGATAAATTTAATGCCGTAATATAAGGCTAATCGTGTCGATAGCAATTTATAACACAATAGTCAAATTGAATAATGGCGATGTTGTTTTGATATTAATATTTGGAAAATATCAGTTTTGCATCAATGAGCGTTGGATGAAGTTAAGTTTGATTTTGATATCTAAGATTAAAAGTATTGTATTTAAACCAATTTTTGCCCAGCACTAGAATGCGAAAAGCTGCAAAAAGAATCAACATTGTTATGCAATTCGAAATAAGAATATCATACAGCAGCATGAAGCATCTCACTCGGAATGCTGCAAAATGCGGTTTACTCCTTCCTTTTCTCATGTTTCTGCATTTAAAAACATGAAAAAGATTTGTCATTATAAATAAGATATTGAAAAATATTTATTGATACTAACATTGCGTTCTTCGGAGATACCAGGTCCTCCCAGGTCCCAGGTCCTGTGCTGGACGACCTGTACTGCACTTGACTGAGTTTTAGTAGGTGACAATCTAACACACCCAAAGTCTTCCCAAGACCTGGAGTTCCTTATAGACGATTTCTTCTAAAAAGCACAAAAAAGGTACTAACTAGTCCCTATATTAGTCGTAAGTCATTTCTAACTACGCGCAAGATGCATGCTTCTTATCTGTTGTATTTAATTAAATGTGTTTTCCCTTAGGATAAGTCATGCAGCTCTTGGAACATTACCCTTCACGAGTGGTCTGGAGCGGGGGCCCACAGTGATGGGGGGCTCGCGGCGGCGGCTGGCGAGCTGTTGTACACCTTCTGCGCGAGACACAAGAACCATACCTACACCCTGCCCTGGAGACTCAACACTGTGGTTATAAGGTAAGGCGAGAAACGACTAGACGGCATTTCATTTTATATTTCAGAGGAACTGTCATTTAGTACAAAACCACGTAAAGTTGCGTAGTGTGGCAACATCAATGCCTCGTGTTTTAAGGTTGAGTACATTTTTTGTGTAAAGTATTGTTTTAGGTAGGCATGTGAATAGTACATATCTCATAAAAATTTAATATGATATGTGTGTGTGTGTGTCTGAGAGTGCATGAGCGCGTATGTGGGTAGGTGTCAGTATTAGTTTGATAGAGAAATTATCCCACAAAACTTGTTATGGATATTGAAATAACACTACTTTAACACAAAACAATACAATACAAAAAAAAACTTCAACAACATCGCGTTGCGCGAAATTTACTCGGACCCTCAACTCACTCCAAACAATTTCGTCGGGGAAGGAAAACACTTTTTGTATCTCCTGTTTGGTAAATTATTTATGAATGGCCCTCAGCCTTAATACCCCACTCGGCCTCACCAAATACGTAAAAGCGCATGCCTTTATAGGTAGCCGAGTATTTTCTCGGTACGATCTTTTTTCTTTGTACATATTAGATAGAAGCCCGTAAGCGGGTACGACTACGTGGCGAGTTTTCGAAACGACATTTTCACTCGTAAATCCTGAATAACGATGTGTGAAAACATACCTTTGTCGATGAATCCGGAATTTCTAACGGTGACGCTCTCTACATAATGCAGAAAAGTGCCTCTTAGAATATTTATCGCTCGACAAATGTCAGCCCTCTTACTACTAAGACGCTCTTTATAAGTTGCATTGCTTTAGTCTACTTTGTGGTTTCTACGATAGTTAGGTTTGAATGCTTTGTACGTATCGGCTGAGGTAGAATCGCTACAAATAAATATTGCATTAGGTAGAGGATTTGTACAAGTATCTGGGTTCATTTTACCTGCTCTCCCTACATTTTACTTACCCTTTCTGTAGCAATAATATTTACTTTTTTGGTGTTTCTTTCACTTCGGTAACTTTTGTGTAGATACATAATTTTCCGGTATATTTTTATGTTTTAATTAGTTGTTGTTTTATCTTGTTTCTTTTTGTAAATAACAATGTTTATGGCCGCTAATGTTGGATAAGTAGATACATGTATAACTAACTACATTTAAAACTTGAGAACTTAAATTCTTAAAACTTAGATTAGTTGTTATTGTCGTTTAACAGGAGAATATTAATAATATGTTTTTTTGGTACAATAAAGACTAAGCTCGGGTTCTCGTGGTTCTCACCTCCCTGCCGCGCGGTACTAGATTACACCAAACAAGCCCGACTACCTATTTACGTAATCCTTGCTAAGATAATAGCTTTATAAGAAGTCACTGTCATGAATGTGCCTTGTGATGTGTTACCTATAGACAATAAATAAATATATTATAAATCTTCTATAATATAAAAATGAATCGCTGAATGTGTTGCTAAGCGCAAATCTCGAAAGCAGCTGAACCGATTTCGCATATTTTTTTTTTTTGAATATTCCTTGAAGTACCAGGAGGTTTCTTACGGAGAGAAAATTTGAAAATAATGTTAAGAAAATAATTAAAAAAAAACAATTTCATTTTCCCATAAAAACTGTTCTACCTGTCAAACATCATTTCAGATATGAATCCTTCATAACATGCATTTAGAAACGTCAAGTTTTTTCTTTTTGATGCCTCTTCTATTATGCAAACTGCAATGATATATTTATAATGGCAAAACGTAGTGTACTGGGTCAGCTAGTAATAAATAAAGTTTATCCAGAAAAAAAATCAAAAAATCAATCAAAATTGTGACGAGTTCTCTGCCTCCTGCTGTAGTCGAGACTGTGTTGCTGGAGGTAGCGTCTTCCCCACTCTTACACATTTCTTACATGTACATTTGTTATAATAATAATTCAAGTACAACTTTAACTATTGAGCTTTAAAGTACTACAAGTTCTATCATATAACTAAAGTTACATAATTATTATATTTAGCAGGCTTATAGACAATGTTTAATGTAATCTGATCTCCGAGCAGATTGGTGGCGCTATCCCGCGTGCAGCCGCTGTACAGCGTGCGCTGGCGGTCGCAAGTGGTGCGCGCGAACACGCGGCTGGGCCCGCCCACGCCCGCGCCCGCCGCCGCCGCGCCCGCCGCCCGCCTTGACGCCACCTTCGCACTCATTGCTATATTAGCTTTGGCTGTCCTGACAACAACTCTGTTTATACCCGGAACTTTATTTGTTACATAGTGAAGTGGTAGATGTGCGTCGACTTTTTGATGACGATTTGATGAGTGAACTTTAAAATGTGAGCCATTGAAGCGCGCGCTCGCATCCGTTGCCGCCATACCCGCCGCCCCCCTTGACACGACCATTGCACTCATTGTCACGCTGGCATACGGTGTCCTGACAAGAACTCTAGCTATTGATGCCCGGATTTTATTCGATACCTACATAGTGAAGTGGGAATGTGCGTAATGGTGTATATATTTCACAATTTGAGATGTGGACCTAAAATATAAGAGTGAGGGCCGCATCCGCCGCCCGTCTAACCCACAATCTTTAAATTTATTGTCACACTAGCTATCTATTAGTCGTGACAGGAACTGTGTTAATACTCGTATCTTATTGTTTAAAATTGTGGACTGAAAATGTACAGACTTCGTGTGAGCAACATAATATTCACATTGTAATTTAATGTGCTTAAAAATTCATAAATACCCAGAGTGACGTCGCTCGCGTCGACACGACCTTTACATTCATTGCCTCGAGCTTTGGGTAACGTGACAAGAACTGTGTTTATAACCGGACCTTTATTCGTTACACGGTGAAGTGAAAGTACGTTAAAATTGAAAGTGCGAACGGAAAAATGTACTTGTCACATTGGCATACAGCTTTCGCCACGGCCGCCACATGCCTTGAGGTGAGTGAAGGTGTCGTGAGAAGTAGTGTTTATACCCGGATTTTTACTCGTGCCATAGTGAACTTATAAAGTTTTAGATGACATTAAATTAGCCTAATGATTAGAGAGAATCGAATGTGTCATTTAAACATGGTTAGTTACAAAGTGAGACCCACCTCCGCGTCCAGGCATGAGACATCAGTGTCGAGTTCACCGCTAACCTTGGTAATTTGATAAGAACTGTTTCCATACTTGGATATACTTACACCGTAATTGTAATTATTAAAATTAAATTTTGTGTATAAATGTGTACTTTAGTAAAATTACGAAGTATGTTAAAAACTTTTCAATTGGATGAAGCCTTAACCCTTGTATACCTAAAATTTCCTACAAAACAATTGTGTTGTGTAGTAATCATCAACTATTTGGCTGGATTTCACATTCGCAGGGACACGACTATCATTGACCGAAATCAGCACCTAACTATCACATACCTACCGTAACACCTGAATAAGTGAATGTAGTCCTACTTACCACATATCAACAATAATAAAAAAATACATTTAATTAATTCTATAAAGCCTATAAGCCTACGTCTTAGTAAATATACTCCATCATCTAGTATATTATAGGTACGGATAATTAAATTGAAAGAATAAATAGACTATAAAAGACTAGGTACTTCAGTGAGTAAAAAATTTAAATAGTGCAGCGACTCGTCTAACGCGTACGAAATGAATTTAAAGTGAAAAAGTGAAAATGAGGTGTTCCGAGAACATTATGCTCGTGAATGCATTGCATAACTTTGTGAAATGAATAACATGCCTGATATTTTTAGTAAATCTGTTTTACTTTACTATCAAAAATTGAAAAAAAGGGTTTTAAGAACAAATAGCGTCGTGAAAAAAAATTGTGGATGTACAACAGGCTTCTAAAAAAATTGTAAACAATGAGGAAGATAATGTTTGTTGTAACAGTGAGTGTATATAATTATGTTAAAAAACTTCGTAGTGAAATCGAATTTAGAGACAAAAGCAACAATGATTCCAATGTTCGATTTTGTGCATATAAAATAAGTAAATGACGTAATTTCTCCAATTGTGTACTGGCCGACGTCAATATTTTGTCTTAATTGTACATTTTTCTTAGATTAACGCTCGTGCGTAAAAATGGCAATATATTATGGACTTAACTATATTATCGGTGTTTTTGCTCACATATAATTTTAAGTCAAAAAGTCAATCGTTACAATAAAGAGCACGCAAAGTACGACGAAGAGTCGTCATTTAGGCACAACCGCACAGCAGATTTCTAAAATATAAATCTCTGATGACATCTGCTGTGACACTGCAAACGCTACATTTTAGAAGAGTTGCTTTTGAAGTCTACTTGTATGTAAAAGATTATTTCATTTATTTGAATTCATATTAAATTCAAATTAAACATATAAATCACAGTGGATTATAACATCAAAATCATAAAATAAAGTAAGTGACAATCACTAATTGAAAATCATTAAAATTAAATTAATAGTTTCACTTTAGATAGGTTAAACTAGAACATGTACTTACACAGACTGAAAACTGGGGCGTCCAGTGAGATACGAAGCTAAATAAATGTAAATTAGTAAGGAAAGACTGGCATTGATAACAGCGAATAAAAAGTGTATAATAAATTTATAACACAATTTTTGTATAATATGTAATAGACTCACTTTCAGTGATACCTATCTGTTGTGGACATCAAGTTCATGTAATTTTCATATAATTTTGTTTCAGATTTAATGTTTACTTTATTGACATAACATTAGTCACAACACTTTATACTATATACTTATTAAACTAATGTGTCAATTAGTAAATGTCTGATGTTTTGTTTATATCTTTTTATTAATTTGATATAATGAGGGGTAAAACTTTCTGTATAGATATGTCTATAAATACGGAAATTCGCTATAACGTTAGTTAAGAAACATCAATCATTAGTATGAAAGTATAGTAGTATGTAGAGTGGTAAATTCCTGAAAAAATATTTTACATAAAATAATGAAGGAAAACAATCATTGACCACATTACTTAAACTTACGCAAACCTTTACGCTTTCAACGCAAAACTAGTTTTTATGTATATCGAAATAATGACGGGAATGTTATTATTTGCATCCATAGAGAGTAAATGAGCCTATAATGCAATATAATGTATTTTGCACAATTTTGTTATTTATGAATACATTACAAATATTGTTATGTTTTAAGCCTAAACTACCTAAACTAAACGGTTCTTTTACATTTAAATGGTTCAAGCTTTATTACCTATATATAAGTCGCCGTTTACATAAAAAAATCTAATTGCACGGAGCTACATTAGAGTATTGGAGACTCCACACATAATGTTGACCACATTCGTTATACAGAAATGAAACACTATGCAATTTTTAGATTTTTTACATGCAACGACGTATATTTGTAGTTTTTAATGGAAAACGTAAACTTTCGTTACTAGATTCTAATTTTGCTGATTTTAAGTCCTTTAAAGGTGTCATAGGAATTAGATAAATACATTATTGATGTAATTGTCGTTGTATAACACTTTCTGTGGAGTAGTATGCTTTTGTTCATAGCAATAATTATGTGTGCAACCATCATCCCATGTAGCATAGTAGATGTATATAGGTAAATAGCAAATACTAGTCGTCAATGTAAGATAACTAATTCAATAATGTTTGTTACACCGAAATAGACAAAATGAAACGAATTTTGTGTATTATTTATTCCTTACCTTACCTTTCGCCGAGAAATGTTTATAAGGTTGGGAGAACAAGTTATGTTGCTCGAGAAATCAAATATATATACTGAATATCGTGAAGTTATAGCATCAGATATAACATCATACTTTAAGTTAATGAACTTAGCACAATGATATTAGTACGAGTAAATATTATGTTTATACCTAATAGGCGTATCATTTTAAAGTTTAGATACAATTGTATAAAGATTAAATGATATATTAAATAATATTTAAGATTAAATTTTAGATTTTGTTAGATGGTAAGATATTTAATGCTCCCAGGCAAATTCCGACTGTCACCCTAATAACCCGACGCATCTCATAGGTGAAATATCTCTCTCATAGGTTCTCTACACCTGCTTCTTCGTAGTAACACTCTTGTTAGACTGCAGTCAACCACAGATTTTTTCAGGTAACCCCTACTTTGTCGTTGTTAGTAGTTGAAGTAGATATGAACACGATAAGCTGTAGTGACCATTTATCAGGTTGCCAGCGCGCTGGTTGCCAGCTTCTGTATTATTAAAAACTCAATCCAAAAACTAGTACCAAAAAGATTGATCAGTTCGACGAAGCCAGTTTCAAACTTTCCATCTAAAATGTTCCGAGGCTGCCTTTCCCCTAACTTCCGTTACCATTGAGGTTTCTAAGAAACTTCTTTTTTTACGATAGATTTTCAACTAAAACTGCTTTTATTTTTCTTTGCACTTTACGTTCTTCTATAACGGGCACGAGTTTTAGCCCCGAGATTTATTTCAAATTTAAAATGTTCCGTGTTTCCGTAAGTTGAAATTCATATTTTCAATTCAAGGCAGTAGGTATAACTTCTCGGAAAAGGTTCAGGAACTTAGAATTTGATTTATTTTTACAAACTATAACTACCTTTTCAAGAATTGAAAAATAAAATTTGATGTCATAAAGTGATATTTGCGGCTATTTCGCGTAATTTTTCAGCTTAAAAGTTAAAAGCTTAAGAGTTAAAAGTTTAATATAAGTTATGTTTGTTAATCCAGGGAGAGTAAATTATGCTTTTATACTTTTACATATACAAAATTAAAAAAGCCTAAGCAAACATTACAAAAATAAATAAGAATTTTTTTTTGGAATTCCTCTTGTTAATAAGTGAAATAAATACTTACCTACAGCAAGACTAATACACTAATAGTAGAAACATCCAGAGCTGAAACAAAAATAATCATACCTTATTTTTATATTTTTTACCCCTATTACCACTATTTACTATTTGGTACAAATTTAAAATGTAGTCTGTAAAACTTTGCATCGGAATCTATGACGATAGTAAGATTATAGTTTCCCGGAACGGTGCACTTTTCACAAGTTTTCAGAGAAATAGCCGCCGGATCGACTCCCGGATTCTTTGCCTTCAGCCGACGCTTAAGAACTTAACTTTAAGAAACGCAATTTAAAATATTGTCAATGCGGGCGTGGTAAAAACATTCCTTTTTGGAATTAACTAAAGACTGGACTACTAGTAGCATTTCACTATTAATAATAGCTAAAAATAGCTGAATATCTTTTTCACTGCCTAAGCGGTGATAGTCTAGTGGCTAAGAATTCCCACTCAAGAAATCCAGTTTTGAATCAAGCACGAATATCCAAATCCTAATTTCCCCCGATTTGCGCAGCTTTTGTGCTTCTGATCTACACAATTAGCGGAACTAGGCGCGTAAGCTTTAAATATTATAATTAAACCGCGACTCTTTTGATCTTACAATTTGCAAGTTCATTTTTAAGCTCTACTCTCCGAGGCGAATATCTTTTGGCCACATCCAAGTCTACATTTTCATAATAACAATTAAGCAAATCCGAATTAAGCCGAACTTTTCTTGAACTCTCTACAGTTAGAACTCTAATTATTTCGGGCTTAACTGCTTAAGCAAAGGCATGTACGGCCACGGTTCGTCGGAAGGGGGATTATGTGCGTAAATACTTCATTCTAATTTCTCAATAAACTTGGTATACTTTGTGAATAAGTAATCCTTTGTCAAATTAAGGGACAGACGTAAAAATTCCCTACACGTAATGAGTGCAATTAAATTTTGATATTGCTTCATAGGCTTTGAACTAAACGTTTGAAATGAAATTAGATTAGATATTCAAATTTTTATTACATTTCATTGTAGGTACTCAACATAATAAATATTAAATTAAAAATTTCTCATTTGTTTACAGAGTGTTTTGACGCAAGTAATTCTTCCAATTTGCATCTGTTTCAGAGTGTACGAGGGAGTATGTTTGTCTTTCATTTTTAGTAGGTAACTAAAGATGTGGAAAATAAGTGAATTTCATAAATGTAATCACATAAAAACTCGAAAAGAATCAAAGTACCTACTCTTCGAATTTGTGATTTAATGCCTTAAAGAGATGTAATGTAAGGCGGTAGCATCTTTTCCGGGAAAAAATGTTAAATAAGCCGATAAGATGGATTAAGTTGGTAGCGATAGAAATGAAGTTTACCACTGCCTGAAGTTTATTTGCTGTTGATGTCATGATACATCTATTCTGTTTTCACTCTAACCACAAACTAGTGAGAGGAACAACGAAGGCAGTGGATCGAGCAGCGGCAAGCGGAACGTATGAAGCTGTACACATGTTCGACCAAATTGAAGATGGATGTTTTATTCATGGCTGCATGATGTTTTGTCGATAGCCACCTATTGCATAAACGATGTTAACGATTGTTTTAGGCCCTAGAAAACCTAGATATTGTCCAGTAACGTAACATTCAATTATGCTCAAAGGATCTTATTTAAACTCAACAGTAAAGTAACGGTTATTTGTGTATAGGAAAAACGCTCAATTGAGAATCAAGTGAGAAAATTACACCTACCGGGCATTTGTTGATTTCAATTGATATGACGTGACTCAGCAGAAAATATTAAAGCGTATATTAATATGTAATAAATATATAAATAGTAAATAATATGTAATGTATACTATTTTTGTTTAAATTCACGTTGTAACGAAACAAAAGCTAAACAGTGTCTGTCATAGTCATTGAAGTCGTTCTAATTATGATGTAACCCGTCTAATTAACCAGAGCTCTCGCAGTTCGTACTACGAAAATCTCGTAGACAGGTTACACCGTAGCACTATACTAACATGACATACCTACATATTATTATCCTCTAAAATCATTTGTCAGACCTTATATGTGTAACGTGTGTATTAGACACATAAATATAATGTTTATTCGAACAATAAATTTTAAACATAATTTCTATATATTTTTGAGATTTCTCATACATATACTACTGATATTGAAATGACAAATAAGTATGTTGGTCATAAGTTTAATAGAAATTAGAGGTATAAATCCATTCCATGAGCCATAGAGCCTGTTCAATAGAAAAATTTAATCCGAGATCGTGTAAAGGCCTAGGAGTTACTCCACTATAATTTTGAAATCGCCGATGATGTGGTGAAAAAGAAAAAATAATCCTTTCAAAACCGGACCAGACAATTTGTCGAAATTCCAAGTTTGACACCGTCGATAGGCTTCATGTTATGTCGTTTAATTAACCGAGAGTCGGCCTCAAAGTCACCGTTGCTATTCAAAGCCTACGTCGCGGTCGAGGCGCCATAACAATTATCGCGTACTCCAAACTGTTTCTTCTAGACGGCTAGTTTGCTCTCTTTTGGCACTATTTGTTTTTATTTTTAATATAAAATGGTAAGGAAATACAGGCAAGTAATAATAAATAATCGGAGTGATCGGAGTGACTCTCTGTAGGAAGTTTACTCGTATAACTTACATGCTCGACTGCTCGTGTAAGTACTATTTATACTTCATTTAAAAGTGAAATCCAAATTTAAAAAAAATATTAAGATATAGTTAAAGATAAGACGATAAAGTTTATAACGAATAATTTTCACAAACTATTTTGGTGCCTTTCACGCCTTAATTAGGGTAATTAATTTCCTTAATCATGATAAGGACATTGAATAGCATACTTAAAAATCTAATTAAGAGGAGTTTTAAGAAATTTGTCGTAAGAACAGGGTGGAATGTTTATTTTTACCTTTCCTATTTTGAGCGTCTGTCCGTTTCTGTCCGCGTCATAATTTAGAAATTTCCACACTTCTGTCTTCAAAGTAATAGCTGATATTAAACAAATATCACATTCATTTCTTACCTTAGGGACTAAATTGTAATTGTAATTAATTTAGAGAATTGAAAAGTCCACCCTAAGGATGTACTCAAGTGAAACTTAAATTTAAGTTCCAATTACAATCGTTTAATAACATTACATACCTACTAGCTTACTAGCTTAATAACATTACATAGCTACTATCTTAGCAACTGTAAGTTTACATTAGTTATAGGAGTTTATTTAAGTAAAATTAAATGATAATTGTCCAAATAATTAACGATACCATAACATTCAAAAATAAAAAGATTAGAGTACATCGATTCAGTTAATAAGTACAGAAAAACTATAATTTTTGAATTAATTAATATTGTAAATGCAAAAGATTGTTCCTATTCCAAGCAAAAACGAGGTAACGGATAATGAATGAGATGTCGTTAAAAGAATAATATTGTGGTACCTAATTTTTCAACTGTTTTGTACTCACATATTTAAATTTATTAAAAAAGTACGTATTTGGAGGGAAAAGATGCCCATTGAATATAAAATCGCTTGAAATTCTCTTAGAAGTTATACAAAAGGGTTTCTTCAAATATTTCTTACATCCATGCTTACAATTAGGACCGCTAAGCGCCCGCCGCGCGCCGGGGCTCCTTTATATCATCAAGCCCGACCGTCACAGGGCTCAGGTAAAATCAAATCAAATACAAACAAAAAATCTTATCGCTCTTTCTGAAAACACACAATTTATTTTCAATGAACGTATCCGTGCAGAATAACAAATTCCGATTGTGTACAGAACACAAATCGAATATCGAGGGGCGCCTTCGTATTATATATATGTATTTGTTTTTATAATTAAATATAACCGTTGTTTGTGGAATAGCTAGTTACAAAATGAAAATAAAGCATTTGGTCTATATTTGATGCAGTTCAAAATTTAGGTTTTATGTTTATAAAAATCGAATTTTATGTTGTAAAGGCTTAAAGTTAGGCTTACTCAAGAGACCTCAGAATTCTTAATCTCTGCAGAACGCACCATACCAAAAACTTTTCTGTTATAACAGTAAATGAAAAAAAAAGTTAAGAAACGTGCATGCCGCAGAGTTCTCCGCAGATTCTATTCTTAAAGCGTGTAAAGTAAACAAACGCGTATAACGCATATATTTTATCGTTTTCATCCTGGGGGAAGTGACCCTGCAACGGGCCATTCATGGGTTACAGGTATGTTAGCAGTAAAAGTTCATGTTAAATAGGATCTACTCGTACCTACTGAGGTTGTCACATATAATACACCACAGACTTACGTATTTGTGCAAGGACTTCATTAGGATTTCCTAAATTGAAACTTTTATTTTTAACCTCCACAATGCTATGTTTCATAACTCATATTACGTATCGATATTTAATTCTATACGGGTTAGACTGATACGGGTTACTACTTTGATTTAACAGCAGCGCGCACGTTATTACTCTAATAGTAAACAGCGTACCTAGCCGGATAAATGTGTTCAAATGTAAATGTACGAAGGCACAGATAACGTTATTTCGTTTTAGGTGTGAAATACGGTTAGTTTGCTTTGGTGCGGACGCAATTCCAGTGTGCAATGGAGCGGGGTCGCACCGTCGCGTATGTCAGTAGAATTCGCGCCTGATCACAGTACAATTTTATATCAAAAGATCTCTTTTGCTGTCACAGGGGAAATGACTTTGAAAGGATACCTTTACAACTAGCGAAGTAGACAGATAATGTTTGTTGATTGCAATAGATTTTTTTTTATTTTATAAAGTAAAGGAATTTATCGCATAGCGAAATTATTATGGTCAAGAAAAACGTCATATAGGTAAACACTACAAATTCACTACACACTAGAGCCCTTTCGGTGAATCTCAAGCTCAAATAGACAATAGTGCGTGGGTTCTTCTATGGAACATACTCGTATCTGCAAGTGCTTCCCTTGCATTTCCTTTTCAAACTTCCAAATGCACTTTGCAACGAGCAGCCGAGTCAGCAAGCTGCTATTAACTTCTCGAGCCCATTATAATACCAACAGAATCTCTATTCCGATCACCATGGTAAAAACCATACAACACAATATCCATAGTCAATCTGCAATAAATTGATTTTTCAGCACCTTAGTTAATTGAGAAAGAATAAGATTAATTGGAACTATTAATTTAGCGAATGATTAAATTATAAGTATTGTAATAGTAAAATTATCACGAAAAATTTAATAAAACACGAACATTTTCATTTCATAATGTATACAAACATAAGGTAATTTTCATCGGAAAAATTACTTAAATTTGTATGTTTACATAAACTCACTAGCTACTCACATGTGTTGACTAGTGGAGAATGCCACTAGGCACTGTTAAAAAATCAATAAAGCATCAACAAATAAAATTATCATAATTAACAAATTTCTAACAAGGTCCCTAAAATAAATGTAACAGAGTAAAATAAAATGACATGAAATGATGTGGGTATTCAGAATAGGCAAATTAGATAATGATGTACCCTTGTCACCGAGTTTCGCAAAAGCTGACAATTAAAATTTCTGGGGCACGTCAACTTTACATAGATTTATCTTGTTACATAATTATTACAACATCGGCCTTAGGATGCATCCATACTGCCGTCGACTAGTCATTAATCCAGTTTGTTAGGTGACCACCAGATTACGATCAATCAACGTCAACTGTTTTTATTGAACTTGGATCGATTGTCCTGAAAATCAAGTGTGCAGTAAACCAGTATCGAAGAAATCGCAATATTTGGTGTAGATTGGTCGAATTTAAAGGGTTCGATTTAGGTGATTATGTTTTGAAGTTACTCAAATAGAGTAATCGACGGCAAGGTTACAGCATTAAAAATTAAATTCGAAACATAAAAGAGGAAATGGTGAACGAACACCCGTGAATTCAATTTCCTCTCTTTTTCATATTATGATCTGATACGTAGGTAATAAGCATTTTTTCTCAGTAATCTGGCTTCTAACCGAAATTGGCAGAGATGGAATTATTACTTTTAATAGAAAGAAATACGTGACGCGGAATACGAGCTTTTGAGGCAGAAAATATTACTCCCGAAAGACGAAATGTTTAATTTAATTAAGGCCATGTGACCGTCCCTGGGTTTTTCGTAAATATTCAAAGAAGATAGGTACTATTCGTTACATTTTAATATAAAATTTTGTTGTTTTGCATGATAAAATATATAAGTAATATTATATAATATAGATGTTATTTCATTATTATTGGAGCTGAAATTTTGCTGACATTTAAAAACATGATAATCGATTCAATAGCCATTGCAGATGTTGGTGCAATAATATAATTAATGAGCCAGACAGAGTGTTGGTATTTAATTAATTTGAGTAATTATATTGGTTCCAATCCCTTTATATGTGCCACAGTGGAAACGCGGATCTCCCTTTAACATTTCTATAATTTGCAATACTCCACATACGTGATAAGTGGAGATATACGACGACTAGACTGTGCCCGCGGCTTCGCACGAGCGGATTTTAGAGCTTGAGCTTTAGAGCTTGATTTTAGAGCAGAGAAGGATAAAAAGTATCCTATATGTTAATAGGTAGCCTACAACCTCCCTCGATAAATGGACTATCCAACACTGTAAGACTTGAAATCGGACTAGTAGTTCCTGAGATTAGCGCGTTCAAACAAACAATCAAACAAACTCTGCAGTTTTATATCTTAAAGTATAAGATATAAGATGTGATGGCCTGAGTGACGTGGTGATAAGTAGACACTGATGAGCAGAACAGAGGACCCTTGGAGGTTTGATTTTCGGTGAAGCAGAGACTTCAATAATTGAAGTATACAGGTTACCCGTAAAACATGAGCAACCTCGCAGCACTAGGTGGCTTAAACCATAAGCAACAACTTTTGTTCTATGAGTTCGAACACAACTCAATACATAAAAAATAAATGGTTAAACAAGTTATTGTTGCACTGTTGTGATATTTGTAAGTCTACGAAAGTATGTTTCAATCATGAATGCGCGCATGACCGACGGTCGACTGGCGGGCGAATAGTCAAGTTCAATCAAAGGCGGTAGCGCTGCAACCCACCCCCGCGAAGTTTTTTTACGAAACTTTGCGATGCGCGTAGAGTTGAAATATTTTTGTATGAAATTAAAAATTAACAAATTACCAAAAGTCGTAGTATACAAGTTGTTGCTTATGGTGTATAGCTACCTAGTGCTACAAGCTCATGTTTTACGGGTAACCTGTATATAGCTATATTTTTCAGCTATAAATTCTGTTTCTGGTCTTAATATGCATTGAATTATTTCAACAGCAATCATCGTCATCACATCACGTGACACAAACGATTAAGGTTCTATAAATTTTGCAAACATTTTGTTGTTTATGAGATATCATGTTGAATGTTTGACTTACTTTAAATATAAAATGGGTTCAAAAATTTAATAACCATAATTTATCGTTGAACATTACTTACAAACGCAATTTTATTCGAGGCCACGGATATTCAAAACTGGTGGTTAACGTACCGATTTCATTAAGTGCTTAATTATAATGATGCAAAGCCTGTTATTGTACCAGCTTAATATCGGAAAATATTCATATCAGTGTGTACTATAAGTTCGATAAGGTATAATACTATCATTAAAATAATAATAGAAATTAATCGGACAATTTTTTTTTAAATTGGATGTTTAAAGTAGGGTAGGCAATTATAAAACACCTGAATTCTGCCAATCCGCAACGAACCAGCGTGGTAGACTAAGGCCTAGAATATGGCCTAAACTATACTATAAAGATTAACCATGACCATTAGTTTAGGTCTAGGTACCTACCACACGTCGCACTCTTAACCCGCCCTTAAGCCGCTGCAAGTTTTTTGTCTTACAAGTCTTTAAAATATGACATATAATAAATAAAAAACGAATCCACGAAATATTTCCAGTCGGAATACTACATTCGGGCCTTTAAACTGAGGGATCTACGACTGAGTGCGACGATAAATAACTGTGAAACAAAAAAATTGGACCGCTGGTTGAGAGGAGGTCGTTATTGATGTAGTACATAAACGAGGAATACTTTCCATTTGTTATTGCCGACACCTGTCTGATACCGTACGGAGTGCGGGTGCGTGTTTAGTAAGTTAGGTATTTTTCGTAAACTGTCAAAAACGTCTCTGATCTGGCATCCAAAAATGCGACCATCATTTAATAAGTTTTTGTATGTGATTTGTATGGATGTGATAGTAAAATCACTTTAGGGAGAACCACAAAAATCTAGAGAACAAACCTCTTCCGAGAAAAAAAAATTGCATTAAACAATCCTGCCAAATTCCGGAGTCCATTAAAAATCCTCAAAAAAAGAACCACCTGTTTAAAAAGCAATGATGATTCCATTCCGTAAACTGTTTTCTTTTTGTTAAGTATTCTGTAGTTTTAAATATTGGTGAGCCACCAACTGAAACGCAAAGCAAAAGAAACATCGAGTATGTATGTTTCTACATATATGAGTATGCTACCTACTCACAGCAGCTTATTTTTACGCTATAGTTCATTAATTAGAATAATACATCTTGGTTTAATTTTTTATTCTTAATATAAATTTATTTACCGCTGGTCTAGAAGGCGGTAACGGGCCTCACCGTGCACGTAATGTTCGCGGGCGTGTGCTCACACGTAGTGGATAACAATGCCGCGCGGCCTTTATTTGTCTTCATCAACCATTCCAAACAATAAAGAGTAACAAAATAGAATATTTATAATTCACTCCGCTACAAGGTCCCATGTGGCCGTTTATTTACACAGTATACTGAAAGACGTGACATTTTCATTCGTTTTGACAATGGTAGCCATTATTTTAATTAAATATTTACATGTAAAATTGTTCAGTTTCTTAATTTATTTTTGCCTACATTTACTCGTACTATCTACGAAAACTATGAATAGGATGATGACTGTGACAAAATCTGTTTGTTTTCTTTTAGAGGCCCTTTTATAAGGAGGTGCTAGAGCCGTAGTAGCTCGTCCGGGGAGATACCGTACCGGCATCCTCTTTACGTTTGGTTTCCGCATATGCTTTATTTGAGGGGATTGTCTTGGCCCTCATGAGTATCAACACCCAGCCCGTACGACCTCAGAAAAGATTTACATACCTACTATTTAAAGCTGGACTGTTTTTCTTATCAGTCATGATATTATCATGACAAATCAATCATTTTGCAAATTTAAGTATTTTTGTAGTAGGAGTTTCAATATTATGTTGTATGCTTTCAATGCTCTGAATATTCTCTATTTGAACTTAATTAAAACAGTTTGTAAGTACGTCATGCGTTCAGTTTTATTTACGAGCTGAGAGTTTAATAGCGTAGAAATTGGGTAGCCATTAAGCGAAAGATATGACAATAGTCACAGATAACGTTACCGAGGCATGTATAGAATGATATATCTGCCGATATTCCCTCAGAACAATCCAATCCCGAGATCGTGTTAACCAAGTTTATTGTGAGCTATCAAACTAGAAGCCTATCACATCGAAAAGCTAAAGCAGTAATGGGATTGAACGCGTGAGTAGAGAAGAACCGGGTAAGCCTGTGATTACCGTGATTACCCTAGTTTTAGACTGACCAACTTTAGGATAATTTGAAATAGATTTTTCCGAGAATTTGAATAACATTTTGCCGTCGAATGTATATTTATGATATTTAATTGCATTTTCATAATTATTATACAAATATAAAGAACCGACAACCCTTTTCTTAAAGTAAATAATTTATTATTGTATATATTTTTATAGCTTATTTACCATCACTTAACAACACTTCCCAATTGTGGGTACGGATTTCGACCCGCAGGATTCGTCCTATTTACCTATGAATATAAAATTTAAATACAAATCCTATGTGTATGTAGTATGTACATAGTCACAGCGCCAGACGGCCCTTTATCGTATCATCGTCCATTAGCCGCCAATTTGTTGGCACACCGTACCGTGATAGTCTTTAATCTTATTGATTTCGTGTCGCTCGTGAGGCGCTTCCATGTCTATATAAAATATATGTCAGTAACTCCTTAAGAATCCACTACAGGGTCGGGTCTCTTCTCACAATGTCCACCACGCTGGCCCACTGCGGGTTGGTAAACTTCACATGCCATTGAGAACTTTTTTGATCTCTTAGGCATGCAGGTTTCCTCATGATGTTTTCCTTCACCATAACAGTAGGTAATATTTAATTTTATAAAGCGCACATAACTTTTTTACAAAGTCATTGATGCGTGCTACTGGGATTCGAACCCAGACCTCTCAATTCGAGGTCGAATTCTAAGCCACTGGGCTATGACCGCTATAAAATATATATAAGTCGTAAATTACTCTACCTTTACCACTCTACACATACTCGGACATACACCACCAATCTGACGCCCTGATAACGCCCCATCGCATTGAGATTGGATCTGCAAACAATCACGGTTCTTTAAGCCTAACAAACACTTGACAATACGCTAGCCCGATATCGCGAGAGCCTTTAGATCCCACGTAGTTCTTAACGCTGTTTCTAGCGATGATGTCCTCAGACAACTGACATGGATTTTTACGCCCAACAAACATTTCCACTACGTAAATTATTATTAACCATGAAAGGTCGTGTAACCCTTAACGCCGTGGTACGTTGCTACCCATTAATCAGTTAGCCCACCATATTGTAAATACCTTTAATCTTACTCGTGCTAGTTCAGTCACTAGGTAGTAAAATCGGAAAAAATGACAAGTCATGCTGCCCTTAATCAGATTAATGTTTCCACTATGAAATTTATTCCCTTGGTGCCGCGATCTCTCATACTAAGAGGTCACGGCCCGCACTGCCTCCCTTTACCCGGCTATTTGTCAGTCCACCATGCCGCGAGAGCTTCCAATCTGACTAATCTCGCGGTACTCTTACTGATGTTGACTTTTGCCAAACGGTTCTATAGCCACGTAACGTTATTAGACTTCTAGAAAGCTACATTAAAATAATGCTTTTTTTATTAAAGGTATTTTCATGACACATAGGATACCATGCACATAAATGTTGCACGTATAATTTAATTTAATAAAGCACGTTAAATAAAATCGAAAGAATACCACTAAGAATACCCACACACTGACTCATCACAAATCTCAAAAACTTGATCTACGACCATGAAAACAAAAAACGTTTTTGAAAAATGTATCCCCATAAAGCTGAAAATGGGTTTCAAAAGTTGTATAAAACTCCACCATGAAAAACGAATCCTGAAGGGTCATACCTAATAGTTGTGAAATGACTATTATCAAACCCATTAATTATAATGTTAACGAGTTGTACCTATCTCTTTTAAAGCCTCTTATCTATGTAGAGTCGAATAAACATTTCACCCGGTGGTACAATTTACACGTTCTTATACGTAAAAGACCGCAATCCCACACCTCTATCCATTAAACGGTAATTTATTACCCGGGTTAGCCCACTGTCAGGGTATAAGTTTCATGAATACGATATTGACTAAACTAAAATAAATGTCTTAAAATACAAAAAGAATCAACAAATAGAAAGAAAGCTAGGGGTACTTATATTTTTTTACGCCTTTACTTCGTAATCATGCTTCGTTTTTCTTCGTCTAGAAGGATGTTCTTCATGTCTTGTGTTTCAGTTTTGTAAATAAATAAAAAATCTTTTTGATTTATTTATGACGGCTGGGTATATTTTACTTAAGGGGAGTATCTTATATCGTAGTCCTCATTAGTAGCAAAGCACCCGCATTCAACCTCCGATAGGGATGTTTTTCTCTATTTGAAGTTGGATGCTGACGTCCATGGGTTGCAGTTACCACTTAACATCAGTTGGCCTGCTTGCCATATTGCTACTCTGAAATATCTACCGTCCTGGGACGTAAAATTCATTTTCAAAATGCATCTTAAGACACATGTCATTAGTCTAAACACTTCTTTTATGGTCGGGTTACCTTAATCAGCTATAGAGGTCTATTGTCTATCTCCCGTCTACAGAAGCAAATCAGCTAAATGGTATTCAGCTATTGTATTGCACATAATGCGAGTGCCAATTTTCATTAAGTATACGTTTCGATGTTAGTGAGATTAATTGCTCAATTTTATACTCATCACTCAGTTAATGTTCATAAGTGATATGTTGATGTGATGATCTCAAAATTTGAATTTGATTCACTAGTACCTATAAGTTACACAAATGTTTGTCGCTAAACTTAAACTGGCACCGGTTGGCACTTAAATTGCTATCTAATGGAAGAGTAATGTGGGGCTCGCGGTCTCCCGCTCCAACGCTAATCCAAACAGTTAGGACACAAAATTTACAGAGTACAGAAGCGTAGCTACATGCCTAAAAATGCAAGCATAGCGCTTGAACATACACAAACAAAGTTTGCCACTGACACAAAATCTTTGAATAGTAGCAAATAGTAGGTATCCTCAGGCCTAATTGGCTGACATGACCAACCGACGAACCAACAAGGTATAATTTAAGCATAGCTCTATGTGTGTAGCTGTTTTAATTGAAATACGCACTGAAATGCGACAAATGTACGCAATGATGCCGTCGTACGAGCAACTTTTGCGGAAGACGTGGCAATTTGAACACGGGGTTCAGATTCAGTACCATTTCAGTATACCTATAAACTCAAACTAACTGCTGAATGAAATTATATCTGTTCGTATTGGAGCATTAGAATCTGCTTAAAACTCTGTAAGTGCTTTTTGAATGCAAAAAAAAAAACATTCTGTAGGTACTCTTTACTCTGTGGTAAAGGGTTGAACCATTTTCAGTCGGCCTTGGCTACATTAGCGCTAGTGCGGTTCGATGTTCAATAATACTAAGCCGTTGATAATTCCGATACAAATACTTACTTTGAATTAACTAAACTAACCCAATTTAGTAATCCTCCCATGGCAGGCAATAAATTGTTACTTAAATAATAATTCAATGAATATCAATCGATTTTCTTCAATGAGTAACGAAAGAACCTAATAGGTACATACCGAATAGCCATCTTAATTGTGGACATGACGGTATTTTTTCAAAATATAAGAGCAAATTAATAAAACCACAAAAATGAATCAAATGTAATGAAGTTACTTATTTACCTTTAAAATACCTAATTAAAATAGTTTTTTCGTGTCGTTGAGTTTGACGTACATCAAGTCCTGTCAAAATAACTGTTCTTTCACTTCAGCTCATTAAGTTGAAAATTATTTTTCAACTTAATATGATAACTTAATAATTTTTCAATTTAATATGAGGCCCAGATCATTTAACGTAAATCCTAAACTTCGCGGGTGATTTCAAAAGATTCTGCTACTGCAAGCCAGCTAAAAATAGATAACACTTGTTTACATTGAAGGCTAGTGAAATAGACAAACGGTTGACACAAAAACTTTACCCCGTTGACCCGGTTGTTGGCATTTAAATTGTTGTCTAACGGCAAAATAATACGGAGATCAGCGGTTCAGAGTTGAACCACCTCTAGTTACTAGTACAACTATAGTACTATTACCATTCGATGCGTAATATCTAAAAGTATCTTCAAAATAAACAGTTATTGTATACCAGCAAGAAAAACAGCCATATTTAAAAGTAGCTTATGGTACTCTTCAGCCAGTCAAGTAAAAATAAATCCGCCGCGCTGTTTTGACGTGATACAAGGACGAACAAACAAACGCATAAAACGCGTAAACAGCAGCTTACAGTGAAAGTCTTTACAGTGAAAGAAGAACAAACATTCAAACTTATTATAATACACTTTTCGGCGGTAATTGTTACTGTAAAAAATTTTTTTTTTGAAATTCGACCAGGAGTTCCAGTCATAGTCGCTTTCAAATAAATGTTAAAATCTTATATTATACTTTTTTTGCTAGATACTTATTGATATGGACCGGAATATTCACATAAATTAATACAAGCAATACTAAAACTAATTAAACTAAAGGTAAGTTCGTGGCACCCATATACCTTCCGCAAGTGGGTTGGATCCAATAAGCATTGTTATACACGTGATTGCTCGATAAGAGCGACCACACTGAGAACGTTTTCTGAGCTATTGTTCAAATAATTTTAAAATCCCAACATTTTATAATTATTTACAGATCATTAGTAATATCGTAAAAAGTCTAAAAGTAACGGTTCCTATAAAATATTTACGATTTTTTTAAGATATTTGCTCACTTAGTCCAGAATCACTTTACACTTCGGATAACTCTACCAACAATAAACTCACGGTTTACAAGCTTTTAGAAAACTTTGCTACTACTAGTAAAGTTTGTCTAAGTTTGTAGAGGCTTATTTTATAAGATGAAAGGGCGCCCGTTCTGGGCGCATTTAAACATTAACAATATAACATTATATTTTAAAATAAATATACAGTCCGGTTGCTTGCGATAAATCGGATGTATGTAGTCGCCCTAAAGGCAAAGGCGGTGGTTGCAATATCGTCAACCCCTATAATACAGGCTCCCCTTTGTCGAACGTCACTCACCACGTGCCTTCCCTTGGAACAGTTCTAAGTAACCAGAGTTTAATTAACGTTTCAGTATGAGTATACCTTGTACCAGCATACATATCCATAGGTATAGAATATATATTTAAAGTTAATTCATGCGTGTTTAAGAAAAAACTTTTTTGATATGTGATATCAATTTAATGACGTTAAAACGTTTTCGTTTTGGTTACTTGCTGCGTGCATTGTATAAATAGAATTTAAATGCATTTTGTACGTCTTTACAAGGCCAACTACTAGGAAGTTGGCCTTGGAAGGAAGGAAGGAGACTGCTCATTGTTTAGTCGCTGCCGCAGTTTTAACGTCAATATGGCTATTCAATTGATGTCACCTATGATTTAAAAAATGGCGTCTCAAACAAGCAAGAATTAAATTGGCGACCTCATGTTTTTCAATGTTGTTATTACTCATGGGAGTGCGCTTTTGGAGAACACAGCTTTGAGATAAGGCGTGTAAAATATGCGATATTTCACAGCCATAACCGATTTATGGCTGAGACATATCGCATGCTGTGTAGCCTGCCCATTGTTTAGCCTCTGCCCCAATTTTGATTTCGAAATGGCTCTTCGATGGATGATTTCAGCATTCAGAAATTAAAAGAAAGTTAATGGAACTTAAAAACTACCAACAACTAGCAGCGTAAAATAAAATTCTCCTAATTCGAAAAAATCCTGTTTTTCGTTACTTTCGTAAATCACTTAATTGCTTATTAGTATAATATTTAAAAATACTTTGGTGCTGCGAGCTTTCGCGTAGTAATGGTTTGAAAAGCACTGTACCACTCGAACATTTAAGATTCTAAGGTATCTGTACCAATTATCGCTTTAAAATGACAAGCAAATAGAAATGGTAGAAAAAACCGTGAGTAATTGTATTTAACTTGAATTTCATTGGAGTAAAAAATAAAATTTGAATGTATCAAAATTTGATTATTGTTCTAATTATGTCAAGAGTGAGAAGTATTTCTAAGCTAGCATGCTGCAGCAGTATCTTACATACCTAACGGCAAGATTTTAGCCAAACGTATTTGAAATAAAAAAAATATTACATACCTAACACTTATTTACTCGTATTATACAGCAATATGTACACCAATAAAGCAATGTAATGATGTATTTAGAAAAAATAAGGAATAACATTATCCTTAATTCAGATTATCTTTCATTAAATTTAAGTACGAGTATAATTTATTAATTGTTTCAATGATTTGCATAAGAATTCGAATGCTGCTGATAAGCCCTTAACTTAACATATTATCACTTTTTCCTATACCTTGTATTTAAAAGTAGTTTTATTCCCTTAAAAATGTCGTGACAAGGCATATTACATTCATTGATCAAATTAAACAATTTTATTGATAAAACATAAAAAAATGGTTAAAAAATTATTTGAGTATACAAGGACTAAATTTTTCTTTCTTTTGCTTTTAAATACCTATACAATTACACGATTTGTCGTTTAGCGCTGGCGATAAGAACGTTACCTAAGAAAGCGCAAGGCAAGTTCGGAGTGCCTACTTGGCAGCGTCTGTAAACAACCAAATTAAACGAGATTAAGTGCTTTATATTTACGAGGTAAGACGCTACTCCTTATTAAGCAGAATACAATTACGCAGTTCCAACAATTTACGAAGATCTAGCGCCATTTAACTGGTGCCCTATAAATTGTCCCTTTAACAGATAATTTTATTGAGGTTTTTGAGGCAGGTAGGTTTGGATGTTTAATTTTAAGTGGCCTTCTGACTTTGGGAATTCAAATAGAATTCATTGATACTGAGTTTGAAATTTTCGCTTAATTGTACCTATGAAGAGGGAGATAGATACCGCTATAATAATAATTATGTGTGTTTAAATTATTGATAATTCTAAAACAATTATTAAATCATTGTTTCAGCGTCATAATCTATTCTTAAAATGTAGTGGTAAAACGCGTAATACCTTAAATAATATGAAATAAAATGCAACATTTACTCATGTTAAGGTTACTGTTAAATACAATATATTCGTATATATACATATATATAAATTACCTATCTAGCTAAAATAAACATTTCAACCTAAGACCCAAATGAAATGAAAAGATTAAATATCAAAATATCTACTTTTTGTCTTCGAGTTAACGAACAGTAAAGTCTTAGATATATTCAGGTCGTGACGGCATACGAAATATTAATACCTAAGTAAATTATATTATCAACGCAAGGTGACTTTCTTATTTAATCCCCAGTTGTTTGCCCTCTGCGATATTAAATATTTATTATTTCGGAAGCTTTTGCAAGAAATATTCTTAAGCATAATTTGAAGAAAACGCAGAATATGCTTTCTTTTCTGTATTTCACCTTCACCTTCACTTTGCGGTGCAAAGCAGCTGTTGAATTTTTAGCTAAAAAGTCAAAGACCGTCTAGTATTTTGACTTTCACTTTTTTATATAACTACTATATATAGGTACCATAACTAATGAAAAAACACATTGCATATGTATATAACCACGCTTTTAGGTATGATGTGTACCTATATGAAGAACCCTGCCACAGTATAGTTAAAAATATAGTATCTACGATGATTTAAGGCTGTAATATTCAAATGTCATTGTAAATATAGTATAGTACTCATAAGATATGACCATATCCTAACCCTTAATTCAATAATACAACAGTTAAGAATGCCACGAAATAAAACAAAAGTTTTAACTTAACATTTTAAACCAGAAAAGAAAGGTATTTCGTGTAGCGTGTTTCAACGAAGTGATCAAGGACCGAGGACTTTTAATAAATGTCAGCGACGGCTTCAGAATGATTTATATAGCAGTCCTGGACGCGCCATAACGCTGAGTCAAGGGCATTCATGGCCCCTCGTGTCCGATCACCATCGACACTTTCCATTATGATTGCCATGAAATATGTAAAAGTAATTTTTTTTATTCTCTTCGCAATATGTCATGGACAGTGTGACATATTACAGGTTAACGTAGAATACACTTTATTGCACACCCAAAGTAACAGTATCTTTTTGCTACAAACATAAATTTCCTTAATTTAAGGAAATAATTGCTTCTTTTAGCGAAATATAATATGAATCTACCAATCTACTTATAATATAAATACAGATCGATTAATTTTTGATTTCTGAGAAATAATAGGTAATATCTGCACTATCGATAATTTCTTCAAAGCTTGTATGTTGTTTACTTTTTTTTTTAATAAATCGAGTCCGTGTCTGTATCTAGGTATAACATATATTTTTATAATCCAACAAGAATTAGATAATACATATGATTTTCAGTTAATTAAACGTTAGTTGAGGAGTTAGGAATTCTAATAGCCGAATGAGTATACAGAATTTACGTAGGTATTAGTACTTAGTTGAAGCATCGAAGCAGCATAGTTAAGTGAGAAGTATGCATGCATTACGCTCGCCAAGATGGACTCTACTTAACTAAAGACTGTGCTATCCTCTACAATTTCATAAAGGAACTTTGCAAAGGGAGATCTCCCAGCAGGCGAGGTGATCGTATTTGGGGAGCGGCCGTGCTCCAATAACGTCACGTGGGAGTTTTGTGTTTATAATATAATCCAGCGATGTAGAAAACTTTGATAGCATGACTCAGGAACTTGCGGCGTCATCTCTGATGAGTGGCGGAAGTCGCCTTAGAATAATCTTGGGTTTTCTTTTTTAATTGACCCTTAACCTTGACTGATGTAAAATGTAATTTCAACTGGGATAATTATATCTTGCGACCGATGACTATGGTCGGTGGCCTATTTGCGCCGAGCCTTATATGACTAGCTAACTGGAAGGCTGCGCCATTTCAAGTAAAATAGTTGCATTCAACTCTTTAACCTCAGGCCTCAGCCATGTAGGAATTTAATTTTGCAAAATTCGTAGTTATCTAATATCTCCTTCTTATGCTTTATTTCTGCTAGTTTGCTGCTAAACGTATTCTAGAATCAAGAAGTTTTCGAGATTGTGATTAGGCATCTTTCAAAAACAGTTACTTTTATAGAAATTGTCACAAAAACACGTAAAAGTTAACCTGTTCTAGTGAAAAATTAAAGGGAAAAGCAAAGGAAAATTCCCAGTCGTTAATTGTTCTTCCGTCGAAGTTTTCGACCTGTACCCTGTTGCGTACCTAAATAACTTATTAAAGGAATTTACTGGATTAACTTGTAATTGACGCACGTAGGGACTTCCTCCTTGTTTAATTTGCCTTTTGCGTGTTTTGTTCTACTTTGCTATTAATTTATTATTACTAGTTATATTTATGTTTGGGGGTGTTTTGTTTCACGAAATTAATTAGAGCCACAATTTTTTACTACCCACAGGAATAACGTGTACCAAATAAGATAACATCCAAATCTGTGTAACCGTTTTACGTGAATGAGTAACAAATATTCATCCATCCATCCTCACAAACTTTTAATTTTATGACAATTGTAGGACTCTTGGTAGGTTTCCTTAAGAAGTTTTCTTTCACATATTATCACTTAACCATGAGTTACACATTTTTTAATTTCATTGTATAATAAAATACTATAACTATCCTATCAACGGACCTCTGTACCAAAATGTTAAAAGCTTTCTTAATTGAGTAACAAGCAATAAACTTATTGTATTTTCCCATATTTACTTGTATAAATTGATTTTCTTAATATCATTAACAGCCCTACGCTCAAGACGCGAGCTTCTTGAATAATAATTTGCCTTGTGTTGTTCTGAACCCGCTCTGAAGCATACATTCTTGGCCTTTTATTTAATAATAACATAACAAATTATGTTACCATAATGAAATAAACACGTGTCTACGAGTTTGCGTGAAATTTTAATATTTCATTAGCCTTTCGATATCACGCTTTTTTATGTAGATCGTCCGAAGAGTATAGTAATAACCATAAACTGTCATAAAGCAGCATGTTCAGCATGCCTTATGTTTTAGGTGGAAAGGTGTGGTTGCTGTAAGTTGCAATTAAGCGTTTTAAATTTTGTTTCTTGACCTTACTTAGTTTTTTTTAATTTAAATTCAGCAAATGGTGATTCTGTGCTAAATTCATCAATTTTCTTTTTCGTTTTGTGCTTACATAAAAATGTTTCAACTCAGTAGGCAATTTGGGACTACAAGACAACAAGATTATTTCTCACATCTAGATTTTTCTCCGTTTATTTGAACATAGATTTGAAAGATAACAATATAGAATTTGTAGAAACAACAATGGCCTTTCACCAGGCATTGGAGCAAAAGCTTTAATGCCCTTGTTCTTTGCTTTGAAGTTCCCCTAAATCTCGAGCGCTACTTTCAAACAACCTCTTCGTGTGAACTGTTTGCTCAAGAAATTTTATCGGTTTTTGTTTTCATATGAAATATTATATAAGGTACAACGACTTTGAGATGAACAGAAATAACTTTTTTAGATTATAAAATTATAGCAAAAAATTGATAAAATTTAAGTTTTATAATTTTAAAGGTTCTCAATCAACAAAATAGTTAGTTTGCAATAAACTTTACGGCTCCTTCTGTTGGCTGCAATTTCGACTAAAATAATCTTAATTTTGACTGTTCAGTATATTAACTGCGAAATGATATTTTGCTTCAGTTTGCCTGCTTGCTTGGTTTACTAAATAACTAAGTTGGTAGAAATTATCTACCCTGCCATTGACCATGAAATGCAACCATTTTCGTTTCATGCCTTTTATATTTAATTTTCGATAAAACTAGTAGATAGATATGTTTATATAGTAGATATATATATATATATATATTTATATAGTAGATATAGTATGTTTATTTAGTAGATAGATATTTAATATGAAAATATTCAAGTAACACATTTACGAAATACAATGTCATTTTATCGTGTATCGTGTTCGCACAAATCAAAACAAAAAAGGGATATTGGGACTAGGCTAACGATATCAATGACACCTGTTACAAGGTTCACATTCACTTTACTTTTTTATTGTTCCAATACGCGTGACGTTATGCAAATATTATGTATTTCGCGCCACAATATTCTGTAGCAATTTACAAGAAAATTGGGCAGAAAAGTCATTGATATTCCAATCCCGTTTGGGAATTTTCTCGGGGCGTCCTGTCGAACCTACTTTTGATTCGAACACACATCGCGCCTCGATAGAATACTGCCAATCGTAAGGAAATATACCAATCACAAACAATCATTCTTCAATGCAACTATTTAACATCGAAGACCCAATTTTTAAACAAGAATAAAAAGATCATGTCCGTTAAAGAGCCTTATAATGGTATTAGCTGAATAGACAGTGTCTATTGCAAGATTTTTATTGATAATATTGTCCCAAAATCAACATGTTGGCTGTTGAGGAACAACGACGACGCCATGTTGTGCCATAGCTTTGGGATGCATGCAGGCGATGTGGGATGTTGCATGTGTAGATACCAGTGTATAATTATGTTTATTAGTTTAGTATATGTTTATGTGTATACATTTATTAAGGTTTATGCCGCAGCCGACCAGCCTAGGGCGATTTTGCGTCGGAAATATTCGCCGATTACAAAACTTAAGAGTTTGCGGCGTTTGGTTGATATGAAAAATATCATAGACATGTCTACCAAACTGCCCTAGCTTTGGGAAGCTTCTTTACTCAAAACATTGACATGTGCACCTATAGATACACAGGGGCAATGGTTCCAGTGTCCTGGCTCTGGGTATTGTGCGGTTTGTTGATAATGTTTTTTTAAGTTTGAGTTTATATTATTATTATTTCTATCCATGTTAAATAAATTGCCGGGCAATTTAAATTAAAAATGCTTTACTGCACGTTATGATGGTGGCGATGGATACCTGTCTAGAAGAATCTACTTGCAACCGTTATTACCTATATCTACGTTTCCTAATCCTACAAATATTTCAACACCAGCCATTTAGTAGAAAATAAATTAATAATTTTGCAACATTTCATTCATTCGCTATTCAATATTTGCATTAATAGCAGTAATAAACATGCTGCGTTATTTATAAATTCGACCGCATACCCATTACCACACGTTTTATTAGAATTGAAACGTTACAGCTAACTGTAAATTAAGAACCTTATATTAATTCAAACTAATATTATCAAATATAACACCCTCTGTATAACATGACCGATGTTTGCTAAAGTAATGGTCCTGTAATTATCTAAACATAAAGTAAACACACAAATTAATTACACAACCCCTAACAGTAGTCGTAATACGTGAACATCAATAACATGAAAGCCATGTTAGGTGTTAATAATCACGTAACCTCACAGTTTAATAAGATAGATCTCCAGAAATTTATATCAATAGCTTTTTAAATGAATTCAGCTCACTTGAACATTTGTCCATGAATACCATCAGTTTCTTAATAATTATGTACAGTATAGTTAAAGGACACTATACACTGAAAAAAAAAAATGATTACTTTAATCAAGATATTGTTAACTGTAATCATACATCATGACTCCATATGAGCCTGTCAAGATAATGATTTCTGTGACTAAGACAAATTTGTTGAATTTCTCTTATTATTGTCAGTCAAGTACTGTATTGCCTTTATAAAGGCTGGTTATGTAGTTTGATTCATAAATTGTCCAGGGCGAACATGAAACTTTACTGCATTATTAAAGTTCGATTGTCAATTCAAGTAATCTCACAGTAGCATTAACTAAGATAATAGTTGCTAGCAACGTATTCATGTTCAATGTAATTATTATACTACTTTAGATCAAAGAATATAATAGTGCATTCAACCATGGCGTTTAGTTCCGTCTAACTAATTCTTTACTATCCTTATGAATAGATTACTTCATTCAAACAAAGCGCTACGTTACGTCTAACGAATTCTTTACTGGCCTGGTAAAGACAACTTAGTCGTCTTGATTATATCTTGTTCAGTGCAAGCATGATCCCCTACTAAAACAACAAAGTTCTATAATAAAATCAATTCAAATTCCCATGCTATAGCAACTAAGATAAAAGTTGACTGAGCAATGGAAATTATTAATTTTAAATTAAGTCTTCTCTAGAACAGATAATATATTCTACTTCATACAACTAAGATCTAGGTCCATTCTGACAAAACTAATTATTGTATCTACTAAGAAAAGTTGTTGAAATAGTCATGACAGGTAATACATTCAAATAAGATCTTTTTTCATTCTACATTTGATTATTCGTCGTATTAACTAAGTGTAGATACCAATTCAAGTAATGTACATAGTTGCGCTAACATGTTTTCTATGTTAATACTTTTGTAATTCAATATCATATTGTGCATAGGTACTGCATCGTTCTTGAATGAATTACAAAAAAATTCACATTCATTAATGTGAATAACTTTGTAATTAATTCAAGATGCAGTACCTAGATACAATTTGATCTCGAATTACAAAAGTATTAACATATTATAGATACATGTTGGCGCTACTACGTAGAATACTTGAATTGGTATCGTACCTACAACACTACTGCCTATATGTATTACCTAGGAAGGATTTGCAGGTGTAAATAAAATATAGATAAGTACATTTAAACGTTTATTTTTATAAAGAACTACGCAATGTAACATATTTTTTACCATTGCTAAGAATAGACAAGTGACATGGAATAGGAGACACTAAATTTGTGTAATATCTGACAACATTTTCTTTTACTTTTGTTTCTGCGACTTCGTAGGCAAAAAAATGTTCATCATATACTAAAGGTTGCATTAATATTCCCATTAAAATCAAATTACTTGAATCATACAAGTAGACATTTTGCACTTTAAAAATCGTAGGCAATGAATCATTAGAACTTGTATCATATATTAGGAGTGTACCTTTAACATAACGTGTAGTAGACACAGTGGCCCAAGTAATATGTACTAGTGGCTTATTTTGACATAATTGTAAACTAGATTGTACAAATTGTTTAGAAATATCGCAAGTTGTACGAACAGTAGGACCTGTCGTAAGAGTATCAGGCAATTTACCTTTAAGAAACGTTTCATTTAGCTGTAGTTGGTGTTTTAACGTTAAAGTCAGTGTAATGTTTTTTCTGTTACATGAAACATTTGAGGCCATTTTAAAAACCCTATGTTTGGCTTCGAAACGCATAGACCACAAAGAAACAATTGGACCATATTTTTCTAACGCACTGTGATAATGAACTAAGTTATGAAATTTAGGTTTCAAGGAATCTTTAGTTAATGATAGATATAAAGTGTTAAGCTCCGTCACCGCTTGCTGTAACAATTCCTCAGTTCCTTTAGCAAAAGCTGAAGACAGAGTTATTTCTAAAACAGTTCTTAACTTCTGATACAACTTCCAAACTTCATTGCCTCTAGGCACATATTCCCCTACCAATAAACTAAAATATCGTATAAAAGTAAGCATTTCTGATGATGATTGGCGTACATTTCCCTGAATCAAATGTTCTATAGAAAAAGTACAAGGTTGATTTCTACAATCAGGGCCATATTCAAAAGCATGAATTTTGTTATTGAGTTCCGTTAATGTAAAATATTTAAAATGTCTTATACACTGGATTAAAACAAATTGCATTACATACTTAGCAACTCCTTCTAATATATCATGCATGCTATCGACACCAACTTGATTAAATAAATCAAAATCAGTTACATCAAGCCAAACACATTTTTCTTTAATACCTGTTTCTGAGGGATTTCTAAGGCTTAAGTCGTTTGCATAATTTTGTGAATTACGCAAAATTTCTTTGGATTCAGCGCATTGAGTTTTCATAACTTGTTTTGAGACTTTACAAACTCTGCAGGAATAATTTGCTGAAAAACTTTCTACAAAACCTGTTACAGAATGGATACCTAGATTGTCTCCCAAAATTAAGCCAAGTTCAAAATGAATGACACCTTTGAAATCGGGCAGATTAAATTCAATGCCATGTTCACTGAGATAGTTGAGCTCGTCAATCACACATCGAAAGATAACTTTGTTCCCAAACAAGATTCTATCAGATGAATGAAATAAAAGAAGTAGAAAAATGTTTCTGAGCGCAGAGGCACGACAAGGCGGTAAACAGGGAATAGAAGCGTATACTGCGCCTAACTTGTGTTGCCCTGCTCTAGAACCTAATGCGTTTCCGGTCTCATAGTCGTCAAAAAATATGTTAATTGGAATAACCGTTTTTCCTTGTCGTTGACACATTTTACTCCGCCAAAATGTCCCCTGAATAAAGTTTTCTATAGCAATATTTTCACCCGATCTATTTAGACTAATCATGTAGTCTAGAGTTTCAGATAGGATATTTGTGAGGGAAAAAAATGATTTTAATACTTTGCGAAGAGGTATAAAATGCTGCTCACATGTAATCGGTTGAAGGCGAGTGATACCTAATCTTTTAACTTTTTCTAATCTCTCACCTATTATCATTGCTTCCGGTTGAATTAATGTCTCTTTGTTTTTAAAGTATTCTAATCTTTTATGCTCAGTGTTTAGTTGACTTAAGGAATTTGATAACAGAGGTTCAATTTCATTTATGACTGTGTTAAGACTATCTTGTGCGATAATATTATTTGATGCTAGATTTTGAAGTTTCATTTTTATGGCCAATGTTAAAGGATTGACCATAAATTGAGTAAATCCACTAACCACAGTTTGTACAACATTTCTTGGCAAAGATTGGTTGGCGTACAAATTTGCTATAAACATTGAAAGTCCGTTCTCAACTATCTCATTACATGTAGGAGGCCCTGAAGTGTTTAAGGCACTAGAAAAAAAGCAGCAACTGTGCTGCTCGCTAACTGGACTTACAGGTGTACAGCTAGTATTCAAATCTTCCATGTTAGATGACTGTAATACAACATCGTTAGTAATGTTAGAAAAATGTTCACGCATAATATGCCTTCTAAAAGAATTAAACAATTGAAATTGACGATTACAACCATCTTCAATACATATATATACCCGTAATTCTTCAGGGCTATGCAACAATACAAAGTGCGACCTAAGAATTTTAATATTTGGTAACTGCAGTCTGCATACAAAACAAGTCAACATCTTAGTAAAATTAGAAGAAAAAAACAATTATAAACAAATATTTTCAATACAATATAACCACTTTGGACAAAGTAACATAGAGATCAACTTAGTAATTATATTATATGCAGGTACCTATTTTATTGCATTGCTATTCAACAATAGATACCTTCTCGGTCGTAGGTACCTAATAAGATCAAACTTTAAGATATTGTTTCTTTTTCAAACAATTAACACTTAAAGATAAAAATGTAACATATATTATACCTTTAAACTTGGTATAACTATTAATATTAGAATTGTTTCAAGTTGGTAACAAACTAACCGATTATAATCCGCACATATAAACAAAGGTTCCAAGAAAGAGAACACTAAAAATTACAATCTGTCAAGAGAGATTCAGCCGTGGTAGAGCCCCTGTCGAATTCAGAGGTCATTTTATATAGGCCTCGTTGTAAAAAGTACCACACGGCATAGGAGTCACACCCATACTCCAGATTTAACGACCAAATAGCCTTGTAGCATGTGTCTATAGCTTGCAAAATATTGGTCATTTGGTATATGACTGATGCACTTATAATAACAAAAATCGATTTGATTTCAGCCAGTGACTCACCAACTATCATTACATAAGGCTGGGGTGTGACTCCTTTAACCTTCAGCGTTTTCAGCCGAAGTTCTATTGCCTGACAAATTTCTGCATCAGTTCTTACATGCTTAATAAAGGCATCACGTGTTTCTGCCTTAGATGGCTTCCAGCTGCACCCGGCTGCCTGTTTTCCTTTTTTTTTCTTCTGCTTGATTGTAGTTGTATTTAGAAGATGTGGAATGGCCAGCAAAGCTCCAAGATTTTTCTTTTCCTCTTCAGAAGCTGAAATATAGATAAAACATTTTGAAGAAAAAAATACATACCTACATACTTAAAACATGCAAACTTTAAAAATTCCATTGTAAAAGGCAGCCTAATTGCTGAATGCAATTTTTTCCAAGTAACTCAATGTATATACTGAGTAATAAACATAACAAATAAAAAGTAACAAAGCAGTAAATTAAAAGAAATTTTCATAATATGACACTAAAACTCATGGGAGCTGCGATAAACTAATCTGCAGGCGAAAGCTAGTAAAAAATAATTATTATGATTATTCTGTATTACTATTAGTGGCACTTACATTCCCAAAGGCAAATAAGTTCTTGACAAAATAGTCCAGTCATTTTGAACATTCAAAATCGAAAATTTAACAATAATTCCAAAAGTTTTCAAACTTCGGTCAAGTGAATGGTACATTGGGACGACAATAAATCTCATTTTGCAACCTTGTCCGCAGTCCGGAACATTGCTAAAATTGCAATTAAATTAATTTTTGCTATATGGTCGTGAAAAAAATTCCAAAAGTTCTGCAAACTTGGAGTGGTGTTAAATATATTATTTTACATCACGTGTCAAATTTGCAACCAATTTAAGTGTACGGAACATTTTTTTTTATTAAAAATTAATGTTTTTCTTTATTAAACTGAAGGAAAACGTTCCAAAAGTTCTGCAAATTTGACAGATATATCGGAAAAATATACCGAACGATTGTATAAATTTGCAACCTTTTACGTTGACCGGAACATATTTATTTATAATTCTTTTTAATTCGTGGTCATTTTTTCGAGTAAGGTGGTCTCGGAATAATTACAAAAGTTTTGAAACTTGGTTGCAAACTTCGAAAACATCTATTCTGATGCATTTGCAAATTTGCAACCTCATACGCGATCCGGAACTTTATGCAATTTGCAAAAATGTAATTTTTTTATTTTATCACCTTATTACATTTTTGCAAATTGCATAAAGTTCCGGATCGCGTATGAGGTTGCAAATTTGCAAATGCATCAGAATAGATGTTTTCGAAGTTTGCAACCAAGTTTCAGAACTTTTGTAATTATTCCGAGACCACCTTACTCGAAAAAATGACCACGAATTAAAAAGAATTATAAATAAATATGTTCCGGTCAACGTAAAAGGTTGCAAATTTATACAATCGTTCGGTATATTTTTCCGATATATCTGTCAAATTTGCAGAACTTTTGGAACGTTTTCCTTCAGTTTAATAAAGAAAAACATTAATTTTAATAAAAAAGAATGTTCCGTACACTTAAATTGGTTGCAAATTTGACACGTGATGTAAAATAATATATTTAACACCACTCCAAGTTTGCAGAACTTTTGGAATTTTTTTCACGACCATATAGCAAAAATTAATTTAATTGCAATTTTAGCAATGTTCCGGACTGCGGACAAGGTTGCAAAATGAGATTTATTGTCGTCCCAATGTACCATTCACTTGACCGAAGTTTGAAAACTTTTGGAATTATTGTGAATTAAATGTTCAAACTGACTGGTCTAAAAGCCGTCTTTCGAATTTCGTTTTTGTAATATTTCCATAATCTTTATCCTTGATAGTGGAAATAAGGCAAAGAAATTGTTGGAGTGGTCTTTGTAGATTTCTTCAAAGTCAATTATCAGCTGGAAAATAGAATAATATTAAATTAACGATACTAAAGAAAAAACTGAAAGATTTGAGACACAACTATGATTTTGTCTAGTGTTCAAAAAACTTAATCATTAAAACTTGGTTAAATTAAATTGAAAACATACCTGCAATATTAACTATCCAAACTAATACATACTCAATAATTTATTGCTTCCTCAATGTGTACATTACAAATAGGGTACATATATATGCTCATGACAAGCCAAAGACTATTGGATTCCTAACCACTGTAACTACTTTCCATCAGGTGAACTGTATGCTTGTTTGCCATAAAAAAAACTTACTAGGTTATAACCTTGCGGAGTCCTTAAAGCGGGGTATGTGTTTATGTAAGATTCAACTGTGTGTTGATTGTCCTGATTATGATGTAAGTTACAAATTCGTTGTTTGGCTGTCTCTTTCCATTTTTTCTCTACTAGGTTCCAAGGTTGAGTGGAATTTTTTAACCACAATAAATCTTCTTCCACATTTTTTATTAGAAAGCCACTTGTATTAATGCTGTCAGGCAATGGTCTCGGGGAAGAACAGGATGGCCCAGGACTTTCTTCTCTGTTTCTTTTTTTAGTGGTCAAAGTCCCTAATTGTTGCAGACGTCGCCTCTTGTTCAATACTTGGTGTACAAGTTTACCTCGTGCTTGCAATATCACTCCAGACGCTGTTGTACATGCAGGGATATAATATGTTGTTGTCCGTTCACCAGGAAAGAGTTCATTGATCCATTTTGTCCACTTGAAGTATATTTGTCCAACTATCGGTGAATTTCTGTATTCATTTAATATTTCTTTAGCAATTACGGATGCTAATAAATTACGAGTAGCATCACCGTCTAAGGCACCGCCCTTATATATTAAGAGTGAAGAAGTCTCGAGGGATTGCTTTAATATGTTCTCAAGTATCTGAAACAAAAGTTAAAACCATATCGAATATGTGATTAAAGTAATACCTTACCTACCTACCAACTATAAATATTTGTATACTTTATGTACTAAAATTTCTTGTATTCTAGTATCTGAAGTTTATAACCCAAATGTCAAAATAAAACTTGAAACAATTATGTATATTATATAGTTTTAAAACTATAACACTTAAGGCTTATATATGATAGTAAGTACATAGGTACTCAATATAACTAAATAAATGTGTATTTTCACATCAAGTGCAGTTTACATTTAAATATCACTTGCTTTACATGGTGAAAGAAAACATCACGAGGAAGCCTGCGAGTCAGAGATTTGCACCCTTCAAACACAAATCCTTGACCCACTATCCCATTACCATGGTGGTCTTTGGTCTATACCCGGCTATAGGTATATGGGTCATTATAAGTTAAGAGGTACTTTCCATGGCAAGGACAAAAAAATAAGTTTTTTTTATACTAACTTCCTAATTAACCTATTTATTACTTAAAACTAAATGTTTTCTTAATGCTCACTTAAATTTATTACAGAAATGTATGTAGTTTAGTCACAATAAGTTCTAATATAAGAAAAAAGTCTCTCCCCTGGTCTGTCCCCAAACCGACTTTATTTGTAAACCAGTTATTATGAATGTATTAAAATTCTATAATTTCTTTATCATCGTTAATTTTATACAGAACAATAACTTAGTGACATTGTCTTACAAGTAAAATTACTTATATTCCAATTTTTCATAAATAATATCAACGCCGAAATTTGTCCTCCGTATTTCGTGTCTCGTCCCCTGGCTTTTTGTTTTCGTTTAAAAATCAGTTTTGTTTTGCAATTATGTGGAAGTTGTGACATTGAGTGCATAGGATGTAACGTGAAGCTAGCAGCAAGCGGCGCATAAGCTGACTGCGCAGCCATTTTAACGGCCATTTCAGTCACGCCGCTCACTGGTTGTAGAAGAGTTGAGTGAATGCAGTCTTTCCTCTGGTAAGTTTTATTTAGCAATTATTTGTTAAAATACTAATACAGACTTAAATATTCACTATAAATAATGCATTCATTGTTACGTTTGATTATGAATTCAGCACGAAAAACACTTTTACGGCTATTTTAGATATCAATCGAAAATGTATCTCCCCTGGCGTATTCCCCCTGGCTCTTTTGATGGCAGGGGAGATACTTAGTGTCCAGGGAAGATACATTTGTATGAGTTTTCATGAATATAGAAGACATTTTTCGCTGAACTTTTACTTGGCTTTATGTATATCTTAGCTTTACAATTTATTATGACTTTTTTACAGAAAAAATGGCACCTAGAAGAAAAAAGACGCACAATTAAGATAACAAAGAATTAAAAATGACAAATCTCAACAAAACACGCTCAACAAAACCTCAAAGAAAGGGAAAAATATGAAAAGAAGAAAGAAAAAGGAGTTATTAAGACAGTTCAGCAAATGACTCCCAGAGAGCAGCTGAAGGTTAGAAAAGTATGGAGTGAAAAGGCAAAAATTCGTAGACGTAGTTTAGCACTCCTTGATATAAGCAATGCTCCTGAAACACCACCATGTTCGGATAATGAAGACCCACCGCCCCCTCAAAATATAAACAGGCGAGCGCAGGCAGCACAGCAAAAGTCAATTCAGGCAAGAAAAAATTAAACTAGGTTCTACTGTAGGTATAGACTCTTTCAGGCACACTAAAGGTTCACGAAGTTACCGGTTGCATATTTATACCTAATTGCCTGACATTGAAAAGTTTGAGCTGCTTCTATGACTCTGAGCTTTGTTGTCATTTTCAATTGGGTACTTTGGATTATCCACAAATACATCGTTAATTTAATCTATGTGTTGATGATATAGTATGTCATGTATACGGAGCTAGTGACTCAGAAGATGAACCACTAATCAATTTCACATCTCAAGAACACAGGAGGAAGCCTCAAGAACACTACAGCATTCTGTACCTACCAGTATTAAAACCAGACTGCACAAAGATGATTCAAATCCCTCAACATCTGGAAAGAAATCATTCTGCAACGGGGACTTTGTGCTGGTTAAACTTCAAGATACAAAAAACAATATGAAGATGGAAGAACGTTCAGAAACAATGATGACGATATTTCTTTCATTATCTGGGATTAGGTTTTACAAAAACTACCCTCCCCTAACTTAAGAATGAGAGGGCAGCATATAATATATTGTATCAGGCGTTACTTTGCGGAAATCCATTGTTATTTAAGTTGTATTTATATTTCTTTGCAACAATCCGCACACGTGGAACTTGTTTTGGTATGGACCCACCACCCTCCCTTATCTCTCTGAGTAGGTATATACCATAACAACTGATTCCAATAGTTTTGGGGCGAAACACGTGTCGTGTACTATTGGAATCAGTTGTTATGGTATATACCTACTCAGAGAGATAAGGGAGGGTGGTGGGTCCATACCAAAACAAGTTCCACGTGTGCGGATTGTTGCAAAGAAATATAAATACAACTTAAAAAAAGGGCAGCATATTTTTTATGCATTTAATGAATCTATTGATGTCTTTGATCATGAATTTAAAAAAAAGATTTTTTTTTGTTACGTTTTAATTCAAATGTTTTTAGAGTTTAAATAAGTACAAGAAAAATTTAGTATTGTTACTCAGATAAGTTTTTGTTTCTTTTTATTTCATTATTGATTAATTATTGATAGAATTATAAATATTTTTGTTTTGATGCAAAGGAAAAGTTAAAACCTTTCTATGTTTTGTACCTAGCGCTTACGAAAATTTAATTTTATAAACAAAGACTGCTGAGAAATGACAAGTCTGAATTATAAATAACTCATTATTAAAATAAAAATAAATAAATAAAGTTGGTTCTAAAAATAACCCTGTTTTTAATATGTTTATCTCTATTACCTGCCCATAAAATATCCTCCCCTGTGTATTTTGTCTCTACCCTGTACTGAGTATTTACCCTGGTCACTTATATAACGAGAAAAAACCAACAAATTGACTGGCCACTTTGTAAACGTTTTCAACTTAACGGTTTCCATATAATAGATGTATATTTAAGTAAAAATATAAAAAAAAATGCCATGCCGTCACTTCATACAACACATTACCTCTTAACTGAGAATGACCCATATAGCTGTGAAGCTGGTTTAAGATCCACCAACCACGAGCCTTTATTAGAGGAAGGTGATTCCTAGACAAAATAAAGGCTAGCTTAAGATTAGCTCTAATTAAAAAGCTCCCTTTGAGGAGGATCCGTACACTCCACTGCAGCAGTGTGACACTTATGGTTTAATGCCATGGGACAATTTATGCATGGGATTAATATCTTAATATCTGTGAAAACTTTGAATTGGTTTATTTAAATGGTTTTTAAAGAATTCCTGTAATATTATAAACGTGAAAGTATGTGTGTCTGTTAATGAAATATGGTACTGAGGTGGATTAGACCACATAGGTTATTTTTAATCTGTGTTTATGCTGGTGAAACACTGGGGTGCAGCTATTAAGTATAAATATTTATAATATTTAACTTACAACACTCTGAGAATCCAAATTTGACACCGTTTCATTGTTATTTTCCTTTTGCAGTATTATTGGTGCATTTGGTTTTCCTATTTGTGTCTCAGACCCGCAGTCCTTTAATGGTACCACAATTAGGGGGGAGTCTTTGGAGTCAATTTCACAGTTATTTTGCAAATCCAGATCAAACTGTACATTTGAAAAATCGAGGCCCTGAAAAGAACACTCAAAATTTCATCACACAAATATTATTAGTATTAGCAGTAGCAGTAGACTCATATAAGCTATAGCACAACTAACACACACAAACATAACAAACAAACATAAACTTAACACTTAGACAACATTATTTCATCCCAGAAAAATGCAATGTGTAATACACCCTTTGCTGTCATTATTATTGGTAATAGCAGGTAGGTAGGTACATTAATGATTATAATGACAAAATGATTATTATGCTTACTGATAAAGATGATATGTTGTAGGTGCTGTCACTGTCTGTTGGCAAAAACTCTTTCTTCCAGGTAAGCCAACACCTTGTAAATAGAACCCTAGGTCCTGTTTGGGGAATTAAATCCTTCAGGTCTTCGTGTGTAAGGGCTGATAAGGCCTGGACTGTTATCTGCTGTTCTAAAAAAAAAATATCTTGAACCTACATCAATCTGGAACAGTTCCATGCGCATGTAACACTCACGTTAAGTAGGTAAAACCTTAATTTTGTATTATTTATATGTAACGATGACGAGATGAACTAAAGTACACCTGATGGTAAGTGAAACGGCTGTCCATACAGTAACAGCGTCATACGTTTGATCTTGCGACCAAGATTTTAAACGACAACACTGCACTGCGATCTTCGTCTTGAGATATAATATAAGATGGAACCTGACTCAGTTAACATTGCCCTGCAAGCCGGTGTTTGCACACAAACGCTTGACAGCAGAATACCTGGCAAAAGGTGTGGTAGGTAGGGACTTCCCCAAATGGCGATGGCGGCCCCCGGCATGATGCTTATTACATTACTACATGGCTACTGGCTATGTTAGTACAGAATTAAATAATATTTAGGTATTATGGAAGACATAGGTAGTGAATTTGTTTCTCTCTGATCAAATAAACATCTATGTAGGTATTTCATACTCACCTTCAAATACAGGTATAAGTTTGGGAAGTTCCCATGTTTTTAAAAGTTCTGCCACATCATCCATGTCCACAATTAAAGCACCTTATCAAAGAGAAACACACGAACCACAAAAAAACGGAATCTACGCGTATAACCTTTAAAATCTTTAAATACTAACTTAATTATTACGCGCGAAGCGCGCACGCACGTCACTCTGCAGGCACCGCAAACGAAGGAAAGAAAGAACACGGACAGGTCAAAACTTGTGAATATTAAAAAATAGCCGTTGCGCGCAGTGTTCCCACCTTAGGGAATTTGTCACTAGATTTAGGGAATAAAATTCTATAGTAGCTCAACGATTTTTGATTTTTTTAAGTCACTAGACATAGATTTAGTGACTTCTAGTGACTTTTGACGATCAATGACAACGATTTTTTATTTATTTTCCCCTGTATAATAAATATAGGAAACCTTATAAGAAAATAATAAAGGAAACTTTATAAGGTTATTTTTTACTATAATGTTGACAACACGGATACTCAATGCGACTGATCGTAGAACTTACTGAAACTATAAAAAAGTGTTTTTCTGATTGCAAAGAAGCCGCAAACCTCAAAATACATAGAACGAAATGTACTGAAGTGATTAAGAATGTTATCGCTCCCCACTTCATTCAGACACTTAAAAATGACATCGGATCACAAAAGTATAGCATCTTGCTCGATGAGTCCACAGATCTAAGCGTGTCCAAATATTTGGGAGTGGTGTTACGATATTTCAACAACAGTGCACTGCGATCTTCGTCTTGAGATATAATATAAGATGGTACCTGACTCAGTTAACATTGCCCTGCAAGCCCGCGGTGTTTGCACACAAACGCTTGACTATTATTAATATACATTTTTTTAAATAATATTATGCCGAATAGTATCTAGGGAATTCTAGGGAATTATTGATATTTTAAATTCTCACTATCTAGCGAGATTTGATTGTACTTCTAGTGACTTGTCGGAATTGAGGGTGGCAACACTGGTTGCGCGGGTTGGGAGGGCGCGCGGGTGTGCACATAGTCACGCGACGATCATCGTACTTCGATCAATTTGTATGCCCTATTGAATCTACTAAGAAACTTGTTTAGTATTACGGTAATTTGATTACAACTAATAATTTAAATTGATAAAAAGAACTTTTAACGTTTGTTTATGCTATCATTATTTTCATAGAAGTAAATAAATAATATTTTTGATTTAGCTTAGTTTAATGCTTAATATAACGCAATCATTACTGCAACAAATATATAAATTAATTGCTTCAACTTTTAAAAATTGTTGATGCTATCAAAGAATATTGTAGATTTTACTTTTTAGCTTGTTTAATTCGACAACTTAGCTAATTTCATGTAACCTGTCCAATGACTGATACAACATTGCACCTTGTTATAATAATAAACACATAAAGCTAATGCATACACAGGTTCTTTGTAAGTCAAAATATAATACACTTGTTGATTTAACTGGGATTATGTATAGGTTTAAGGATTTTGTAGTAGTTTTTATAATGACCTAATATTGAATTAACAATTTACTTATGTTGTTTTTCAAACAAATTCAGCTTGCTATTGCAACAACTTCATCTTGTTTTTAGTAAACATTACTAACGTCATTCCAAATATTTTAGCGCCAACTATGAGAAAACACTACTTAGTTGGAGTATATTTTTTTCAGTGTAGGTACACAATGCAGTACCAACGCGGTTCCGTGAAAATATGGGTTTGTTACCCGTATCAAACGCTTTCAATCACCCAGGTTCCAACTTTCCACTAAGGTACTCGTAAACGACTACTATTCATTCTACTTTATAAAAAACTTTAACGCTTGTTATGTCTTCCGAAGTATGTAAGCGCGCATGTATTCGCTACTAACTGTCTACCCATTAGCTACTTCAAATCCAAGTACTTAATGACCGCGTCTGCCGTTGCTTAAAATTTTCTTGTGCGTTTCTTGCTTGTTCAAAATATATACCGTTGACATTACAAAGATTATAAATAAACATTTCCGCGGGCCTAAATCAAGTATTTCGGTATACAAGGGCAGCTGAAGGCGGCTTAGTCCGCTATCGATCCCGACGCCATCGCGCTATCGATAAATTTATACGCGCTGCTCAGTTCTCCGGCATTTATTTACTCAATAGCAAATTAAGGACCTTCATCCTGACAGCTCCCTTTGTTCAGTTAGTTAATCCGTAATGAAATCCGCTCTAGGTTTAAGTTTCTATCACTTAAATAAATTTCCCGTACTTATCTGTTTACTTGTTTTAATTATAAAGAGGGCATAATTAAATCAATCACTTTGTAAATAGACACAATAGTTAAACAATGGGTATGTCACATGTGGCTCATGGGACAGTGAATGGGTTATGGATGCCTACAAAAATCTTAAAATGGTCATTTACCACTTACCTCTGTACCGTTAAAAGCAAGGATCCCGAGACCGGAGTATGACTAGTATGACTAAATAAAATGAAAATTATATGGTACATATCCATGTAGTATGTAGTTATGTATGTGTGGTATTTATACACAAATTACAAAATTTCGGGCCCAAATGTAATATTTCTTTCGGGAAATTATGTTTGAGTTTTAATAGACCATCGTGCCACCTACCTATACCTTATATTTATGCCTTTATGAGTATATAGGCCAAAAGCGCTAACTAATAACAGCGTTCACTATAAATCTAATCTAATAGTCTCGTGTTAACCCACTAATGTAGCGTTAAATCTCGCCAGTATGAATAAAACGTGTAATTGCTTCCATGCAAGAATGTTTGAAGCAATACACGAGAATAATGATCCCGGGCCTCATTCAGGATCTAATATGACAGGCCAATGATGACAGTGAGTAAACGTGACATGGGTACCGAGGACATATTATTATATGAGAAACTTAATTTAGGAATCCGGCAGATGCAGCAGCGTTTTCGATGAATAGTAAGTTCTTCCAAAGAACGGAAAAAGCTTTTTACGAGGCTTAATTGGTTAGTGGTGACTTCTAATCAATTTTCTAAACAATTTAAAATTCAAAATTCCTTCCTTCGTTACAGGCCTTTGCACTCCACGTAGACAGAAAGCAACCTAGACAGATTCTTCTTTATTTTGCTAACTTTGAGAGCTATGTCGGTTAGCCTGTAATAGGTATCACATAGTTTGTTATATCACAAACAGACGTGCCAAATCTATCCCCCCGTTACAAAAGAATACAATTTGATTGCTCTCCTGATAGGGACTGACTGGAATATACGTACTATGCTTACCTAAATAAGACGTAAAGTGAACTTAACACAGGATACAATTAATTTAGTAAACTGACTCGGTTCTTTAACATACAAATCGCTGCTTAGATTCAAAATTACAACAGATCAAAATTCTACTATTTTAAAGGAGAGCTAATTAAAAGGGAAAAGAACCTTTTTTTGCCTCAAATAGAGATTTGATTTGTGATACTTTTAAATTTAAACCGCCAAATGTTAGTCAATAAAAAGACAGGAACAAGTTTTAGTTTTCAATCCACCTTTATAGTGACATAAAATCTTTTGTAGGTACTATTCTTTCTTGGCACTTTACGGGGAAAGTACCCGTTTTCCTGGTCCCTCTCAGACCACTACCTGAGTTGCAAGTAAGACACATAAACATATAACATAGGTTAGTAGGTATATTCCTCTTCTAAATGTACTGTAAGAATTTCCGAAGCTAATAGATTTTGTACGTACCTATTGAGAGCAGAATACGGCGGCGGTTATCGGTGGCGTTAAGAGTAGGTATTAACGTTCTCGATACGGGTAGAACGCAGGGCTTAATCGAGACAGACTAAGTCTGCTTTAGTGTTTCGTTACAGTTGCTGTAGGAATGAGGTCTATAATAATGTACCTAATACAGAATAGTAGATAACAAAATAGTACACACTTTATTTGTTCTTCATAGGCGTAAGTTTGCATTACAATATTTTATTTTCCATGTAGATTTCTGAGTAGCGAACGGAATTATGAAAAAAACTGACCCCAAATTATTTTGTATGTAGGTATGTAATTATTACAATTGTTTACTGGGTGATTTCACCATAAGTATCCTGTAATGTGTCTGAAATGAACACTTTTTCTCTCGGGAATTAAACCATAAATTAACTATTCTCATCAGGCAACATTACACTCGTTTTATTTCCAACATGCATTCTGCATTTTAATGCTGATTACTCGACTCGTCTACGTTATAACATTCTACGATTGTCGTCTGTACCCTAAAATTACATTATTCTAATTAATACAACGTAACTTGAATAAAGAATTGTCAGTTCATTTTGGAGTATCAAGCCAGCTTGGCATGCATCTCATGGTCAATACAGCCCTCGGGGAACGGGGGATCTTTCATAATCTGATATGAAGCAAGGCTCAAACCCTATCTTTTTAGGCTTGGGTCAAACGGGCTACCGACCACAGCCACCGGTGGCCAGCGACATCATCTTAACACATTTTTTCATATTGCCGTTTGAGCTGAGCCTTAGAATACCTACACAATGAGATTTGACGGTCTAAGTATTAAAAATAGCGAAAAATGCTGAAAGGAGTTTGAGAACCGATTTTGATGAAAATAGAACTGCATCATTGGATTGTTGAAAAATCAATACTTATGCCTAGCCAAAAATCGAACCCGTTGATTTTGAAAAAAAATCACATCTTGTAATTATTACACCATTCGATAGTGTCACTAATAAGGAACAAATGCTGGAAAGTAATGGCATACGGCAAAGTTAAGAATAGAGCTAATTTTTAACAAAATACGTTTTTTTCATACCAACCTTAACTGATTACTAAGCATTCAAAATGATGGCCGTTGTTCCCAATTCACAGCTGGATTCGATGTCTCGAAGATTGTGTTGCATTCAGCATTAAAAAGCAGAAAACTAAAAAAAGATAAATTAACAACTAAAAAATTATTTTACAATTAGATTTACCGTAAGGTAAAATAGGGTAAAGTGTACCTCATATTGGACCATTTCATTTCTGTCTTCCATTTCATTTTGGAACAACTTTGGATTTTGGAATATTTGTGTAAAGTCTCTGAGTATTCCACAGCAGTAAAATATTGGCGATGTCAGTCCTCTGGGCAAGGTGGCAGATGGCGTCTTGGTGCTTACAAATAGCGTGGTGTGACTTCGGAAATTGCTGCAACAACTGCTACTATACTATCATACAATTCACGGTTTTAGGGCAGCTTTTGAGCACCTCAGTAGGTAGACGTCTTCGGGTAAATGCATTATTTCTATTGAGAATTAAAGGTTCATACTCGTAACTTGTAAAGTAGACGTGGCTCAGAAAGTAATATAACACTTAAATTATTAACATAAAATTTTTTTTTCTACAAAAAATTATGGATTTATTACGCCTTGACTAATCTTACGTATTGACGCGTAACGAAATTTCTCGCCGCTCACAGGGGTTGACTTGTAGAATGCTGTTAGGCATTACGTTCACCCATTACAAAGAAGAGCGTACAAAAGAGCGTAAATAAATAAATGTATCATTCATAATTCCAGAAACTTTAGTATAAATTACTACATATGTCTGTACTGATGTCGTGCTATTTTGGAGCACCTGTGCCATTGTGCTCTCGACGCGATCCGACAGCACCGATATTTACTACTTTGAAATGAAGGCAATATCTTACAAGCAGAAGCCAAAGCAGGTATCTAATTTTTGCTAAATACATCGTTTGTATCATGTATAAAGATGTTGTTGAAGGAAGGACATCTCGAGAACCTACCAACGATTATGTCGGTACCTACAATGGTCCTTTTTGAGATCAAATTAGTCTATCTTCAGGCCGCAGTGTTCACTTCACCAGGGAAATCGACAGTTATCTAAGCTAACAAGCTCGTTTCCTCTACGTAGTTTAAAAATCTACAATCACAGAATTTCTTTCTGTGCTTAATTGCTTCTAATAGTACGAGTAGTAAGCAATTCATTTAATTACATTAGCTAGCATGGCCCTAATCTCAATGTTAACGTGGGTTTTACGAGTGCTAGTATTATATTAATAGAATATTTAAACGCGGCCCGGCTGTAAAACCTAAGTACCCCTCATAACATTCACACTTATCGTATGGGGTAAAAATTAGAGATCCCCGGCTATTCACAGTCCAAATTACATGCTTACTATTCAAATTATCATAAATGTTTAGTACCAAACACGGTGTTAGCAACAAATTCGTGGTAAGGACGCCTTAAGCGTATGTATTTGGTGATATATACACCCAACACTAAACCATTAAAGCCTTGTTGTATGATTGTATACTTATTGCTACGGGTAATGTTTAAAGTAGTTTATTACTCAACTTCTTTTATCTTACGTTATCAACATTTGAAAAATATACTATTTTGCTTTAACAAAACTGGGATTGATCTGCTCAAGACACTTTTCTTTTCTGTTTATAATATATTTATTATTTACTTATTCAGCGTATTAGTAAATTGAAAAATTGATAGGTACACATATTGTACGTGTATCAATTTTGTTACAATCTTTCCGACTAGTTTAGGATGAAGTAAACGTTGAGAGTTGTTTCGTTGTCCCACAATGCTTAGTAATTTATTTGCAGCAGATTATTAGTTCAGTGTCGATCAAATAAATACCGTTTATCAAATAAATACTTTAATTCTATCCCGTTTTCATTATTTATTTAACGAATGTGTTCGAAAACATTTAATGTTAAAACTGAAATTGCTATAAGTATGTGAAATCACGTATTCATTTATTTATTTAAATAGCCGGAGAACGTCGACCGAGATACGTTTTATGTGTCGGCCGGTATAACGTTCATTTTATTCGAGCCTATATCAATGAACGTAAACATGAGAATGAATAAGCACATGCTTTTACGGTCGCCTCATAAACCCGTCAGAGGGCGCTGGGCATTATACTGGACCGAGACGTAAAGATATAATCCTGTGTGCCGCGATAAAATAAGCCATTAGGGCAACGGTATTGTAGATACCAGACGCAATTTTATGACAAGGTATTCTGATGATACCCATAAGCAATCATTGTACCTATGTACGGAGACCATAAAAGCTATAGATAGTGAAACGATTTTAATCCGAGGCCTCTGCAAATTACAGATAGTGGAAAACTTTGCAGGGTTCAACATTTACGCTATTAAGCAGGGTTTTTTATCGTATCTTAAGAATACTATAACTATTTAGTTTATAGTTGATACTTTGTTTAAAACAAGAGATCAAATCACCATTATCATATTAAAAATTTCAATATGAAGTATGTAACACTAAACAACTTCTGAAAGTAGGAACTGAGTGCAAAAGCTTTGTATTTAATAATATATCAAGCAAGTGAGCATGATAAATAACGAAAAATAAAATATTTATTAAGGTGAAGGAAAACGTACATCTACGCATCCGTGTTTCAATTTTGCAAAGAACCGTGCAGCTATCTAATATTCTATCAGCGAATGTCGCTCAGGGGAGAATCATAAGATCTCAAAATAACTCGGTCTCAAATCTAGCATTACCGTATTGTGTCAAAAGCAAAAGGAAGAAATCTGCCGCTGCGCTGCCGGCCATAGTGCTTTCATTGTAAACTTTAGTTCAGTACAATCGAAGTAGGTAGGTAAACCTAAGAAAATTCAGGTTAAATATTTTACAAATGTAGAATGATCCAATTTCCTTCCAGAGCTGTTGTTTGACCCAACTTGGCTTTTCGATAGTATTGGCAACGATAAATAATTTAGTCAATTTTTATGTTTTAGGATGTTTATTTAATAGTGAAGTTTAGCATGACTATTTGCAGTAGTAAGCTTTAAGTGTATGCGTTAAAAATGACATAATTTTATTTAGATTGCATTGCATGGCCGGTGGCCCTAAATATTTACATGTAAATATAATGATTAGTAAATTAAGTTACTGTCACTGTACAGAAATAATATCCTAGACATGCGAAAATTCTATTTACTAAAGAATATTGCTCTTGCAATCATGATACTCGCCTCGAGCTTAAGTTAAAATGCGTGCAATAATAATTTTAATTCCCTGAACTGAGCCGAAATTGACATTTGTATTGAATTTTTGATTTAAAAATGATGTAAAAATCTGTCTGCCTTTTGTAAGATTGGATAGGATAAATTGTGGACCAAATTACGGACGTATGGATTATACTTGTATAGTATGTTTAGCGGTAATTAAGAATAACGCTTCACACTCATAGCCCCACACTAGGATTCCCTGCGTCGTGGGTGCCATGGACACACACAAGACAACAACACCCACACCCAGACCAGAAACAGAAATTTAAACTCATCATTCAAATCTCTGCTCTGCTGGGAATCGAACCCAGGACCCTCCGCGCAGCGCATCGGCGTCTTAACCACTGCGCCATTCAGGTCGTCGGTATTGAAGATTTAATAAAAGTATTACCTTCAAAATTATTTTTGGCTTAGAATGGAAACACAATTACTTATAGAAATCAACAGGACCGTTTTCGTTGACTAAGCCCTTAAATGCTGACTTCACTTCCAAGAACTTTTTTCCTTTAAAGATTACGCGTCCAAAAAAACTCTTGTCGTAGAAAGATTCATTTTAATTAAGTTTTCTACGAGAAATAACGATTCAGGGCCGCCCGACCTTCACTTAGCTACCAATCTTCATTAGCTTCATTATTTTCACGTTAAATTCTTGCGTTTCTACCGACCTGGTATTTATGTTCAGTCAAATTAAATTCTTATTTATTCCGAAACTTTAAACTAAGTTCGTTTGAAGTAAAACGGGCGAAATAGATAGTCTGACAAGAAAGTGTTTGATTTATTCGAGTGGAATGCCGTCATGGGCATGCGTTACGGGCGAAATTGAGAAGACATAAATCTTCGACGAGTTCAAGGAAAACTGGTCGAATTGGTGCAAATGAATAATTCCGAATACATTTGCGTAGTTAGCAGAGTGGGAAAAAGTGTTCGAAAACTTAACTTTTGGCTATTTCGGCAAATTTGTAGCGGCGCCGTGATGAATCATTAGAGAAAAGGCGGAGAAATTGTTTGATTTTTAATTTTTTTGTGCTTCGAGATAGCAAGGTACCTACTTGATGTTATCAAGTTTATAAGCCTTTAACAGTTGTAAAATATTTTTAAGATACTACTTCTATTACAATCAGAAATACGTCCTGATTGCTTCGATACCAGATACTGTATCAATCCATTAGGAGAGTTTTAACTTTTAACTGTGCTTTAACCTTTTTAGTCATAGAAAAAAAATTCTAAACTTAAGATTTGATTTATTAAACCAACACAAAGCGAGGGCCACTCCAACAAATGTTTTTATTGTTTGGCAACATTCCATTTTAGCGATAATATCACTAACAGAGCGAATATTTTTGATTTATAGTCCGAGAACTAAATTATCTGTTGACGTTTTTTCGTCCGATGTGCCAAACTAACTAACAAGTTTATTGAATACGTTCGATGTTTACGTGTTTAAAGGAAGCAATGAAACTCAAACTGGCGTAGGTACTTACAGTATTGGAAATCCTTTTTTCAAGCTCAAACTTGTAGTGGGTAGAGCTATTGTAAATAGGTTCCTGCCGCGAATCAGTATGTTCTTCATTTCTTTTGGTCATAGACTTAAATAATTAAAACGGGGGTACACTAACAAGGCTCTGCTAGAGTCGAGTGGGACTATGTAAGAAAATTTTCTTGCAACCGGACATCAAGTTTTACAGAGAAAGTTTAATAAGTTATTTCCTACTCGTCACAGTTGAACTTGGAGACTTACACAAGGCATTTAAAGTTGACTTTTAAATTTGTTTTCATTTTATAAACGTACAGTTGGTTGACATTGGATTGTCGTCAAATTGTAGATTAGTTAATTTTATCATAACGAGAAAATACCGAATTAACAAATTTTTTTATAGCCATATCACTTCAATAGTATTTAGGTCGGGTTCCTATCACGTGATTGCATTCGCATGACAGCAGCTTCATAGAAAGAAACAACGCAACGGTATATAAATAGTCATGCTTGTTTTGTGTGATCTTGTACCGTGCTGTACCGACAACTGCGCGTTACCGCGAGGTAATGAAACCCCAGCCTTAGAATAAAATCAGTTAATATTCGAATTTATAATAAGTTAAAACCAATAAAGATATCGAGTAAAATAGTATAATATCGAGAAAATAGTAAAAAGTTTTTTGTAATTAATGTTTTTCGAAATTATAGGTATTTATATATTAAAAACAATGAAATGCATTGATATGCGCTGACGCATACCGGCATAGCGTCACGCCGCCATGCTATGAGTCGCTTGTACATACGAGTAAGTACAGCCAGGGCGCGCTCTATAGATGTCTCATATTAAAAAAACCTTTTAAAACTCAGATTTACTCAGACTAAGGGTCCTGACCTGAGACCCTTATAAAGTGAAACTCCTTGAAAGTGATCGCACATCGAGTTTCACAGAGAAAGTTTAATAAGATATTTCCTGCTCGTCACAGTGGAACTTGAGATGCGACGCGCTGAATTATATGAGCTTTATTTCTTACATGGCGGATTCAAAGTTAACTTTCAAATATGTTTTCCTTTTACACACAATTGAATCACAAGGATTGATCGTAAATATTTACTTAATATGTAAATATATTACACAAGAAATATATTATTCGTTTTAACAATTTTATTATATGAAATAAACAATGTAGAGTATCAATTATTTCTCAAATAAACATCAAGTTTTCAACAACACCTGCGTGAAAATAAGCTTTTCCCTTGTTAAAATAAATTGGAATAAGTGCCTGTGTTTATAATTATATGCTAAGGGCAACGGAAATTTGAGGAGGCTTTTGAGAATCTGATTGTTAGAACGATTTAATTTGATATTTAAATATATTATATGTAATAGGTAATTTTAAACGCGAGATGTTGCTTTGTTTTGTGCCGTATATATTGTATATTAATTATATAACCACAAATTGTAGGTATTGAAAATTTCAATATAGTTATTACACTGCATAATCATATTCGTATATTATTATACAAAAACATGGACTCAAACAAAATAATATAAAATATTTTTTGTCAAGATGTGTTAAATTTATTTAGTTTTAACAGTCCCAAATTAAAAAGATGCTGTGCGTTTCGTTTTTATAATCGAGTTACGCGAGTCCACTCCGTCCTTGACAGCTCAGAGCGAGGACCTGAGCAATGAAGGCTCATAATTGAATTTCCGCTGGTCGCGATAAACGCCAACTGGAGACAGTTAGCATCGTGGGGATGTCGCAGAAAATCCTCGCTGGAGTTTAAACCTCAATTACCGTAATTTTAATACGCATTTATTAAGACCCTCGCAGAAATTGCCCTAATTACATTAAGGCTGCGGACCGTAAAAATCTTGTTTATTGTTCAGCACCAAACCAGAATATTGGACGCTTTGAGTGCGAGCCAACAAAACCCGAACTCTTTCGCACCCTTGAAACTTAACCCATAACTATTTCAGTCTTGGAAAAATTGTATTAAGAGAACTTCAGTTATCCGATTATGGTGCTTCATAATGTGCCTGGTTCTTTGGCATTCCAAATTCTGCGAACACGAGAGATAAAACCTTCTTTGTTTTTGGTGTAGAAAAATAAGTTAGATAATACACCGAGTTATAAAGAGTTTTTCTAACCTTATCGGAGGTCTATTGGCTGTTTCAAAACATCCGACACGGAGTGGTCACTAGGCCGTTTCTCTACCAATCCGCATTGGAGCAGCGTGGTGGAGTATGCCTTTTTGTGGGAAGAGACCCATGCCTAATAGTGGGCCATAAAAGGGTTGCAACCATATGCAACCTTTTTGTTTTAAATTATGTTTCCAACCGTGCCCTAAATGAAAATAATAGAATTAGAATTACATTTCTAAATTTTGCACAAATGAAGTATTCAGCAGCACCAGCAGCAATAGCACTTCTCCTATTACAACAATCTTTCACGGATATTAATTTTGTTGAATGATATTTCCAAGCATGCCCAAAATATGAGAAACAAGAAATAAGTCCTTAACTTGTACCGGGGAGACTTAACATATTGCACAAATTTTCCAAACATAAATCTCGCGGCACATTTGTTAAAACAATTTTCGGCCTACGGAAACATTTCCCATGATAACGCGAACCACGTGTGAAACGCGAATTTGAATTCAGAATTCAGTCAGTGGTAGGAATAATAAATTCTTTCTGATCATTCTTTATTTCGTTCACCCTCATTCATATAAAATAGGACTATTCTGCAATGACTACGATGACTTCATAAGCAATATAATAGCAAATAAAATAGGTTGAGTTATTGCTTATGAAGTCATTGTAGTCATTGTAGTATAGTCAGAATAATTCCCCCTTGGACAATCTGGCTGAACACGTTAGTTAGTTTGTTTAGGTTGCAAATCATTGTACCTACTTACTTACTTATTTACGTACATCTTACATGAGGTTGAATGTAAACATTTAACATCATATGGACGGCACACTTGTTTTATACGTTTATAGATAAAGAAATAGATAAATAAAATATTTTTTTACATTTTATCATCGTAATGCACGTCTTGCTTCTAAAACACGGCGAGACTTTTAATTCGAAATTCTTAAGGAATGATAAGATCTGATGATCTGATGTGACCATACTACTATAGAAACGTATACTTAGGAATAAATTAATAATATATATAAATAAATAACGCTTTACACTCATAGCCTAAGATTCCGTGTGTCGTGGGAGCTATGGACACACACAAGAACAAAACGCAACACATCCAGACCAGAAACAGAAATTTAAATTCATCATTCAAATTTCTGCTCTTTTAGAAATTGAACCCAGGACCCTCTGCGCACAGCATAGATGTCTTAACTACTGCGCCACTGAGGTCGGAGTAATAATTCTTTCACAAGGTAAGGAAATCCTTTACGGGTACCTTAAAATTACGACGCGACGGGATCCATTAGCTTGTACGATAATTGCTACACTGACTCTATAATTGAGATCGTTAATGGAAACAGATTAAATTATTTGTACTTACTACGTGCGACGTACGGCGATTAGTCTCCATTTGTATTCAAGGTGAAACTCTATTATAACTCATTTTTAACTATACACTAGGATACTAATATAGCGCCCGTTTCTTCTGGTCTTAGACCTGGTTCATACATAAAATTTTTAATAGAACAACTGTTTTGTTATTTCTAGTAGGCTTATAGTAACGTTTTGAAGCACAGATCTCAACGGTCAACTCGATAATTGTTCTACAATAAAAATTAAATTAAAAATTTAAAAAACCCCCGACACAATGACCTGCGTTGCCTTGAAAAGTAAAAAATTATGAAAGAAACCCAATCTTAAAATACCTAAGTATGTACGAGTAAGTATTAATAATTCTTAAAAAAATACACCGCGTTGGGGGACCGCTCCAAACCTAACAATTCAATTACAAATACGATAGTCTAAACTAACCTAACCTAACTAAGCAACATAGACGAATAAGTAGGAGCGGTACCCCTACGCGAAGTATTTTTTCAGAATTATTAATACTTACTCGTACATACTTAGGTACTTTAAGATTGAGTTTCTTATATTATTTTTTACTTTTGTTTTATACTTTTTCTAGGTACACACTTATTATAATGTAGGTTTTGTGAAGTTGTAAATACATAGATTCTTGTCGAAATTTCAGATTTCCATCCTCATTTTCTCCCCACCACAATTATACTTATTTGCAGATATTGTGTATTTTCCCCACTTTTACTCCCACAGTTTTTTCAGAGCTCAACCGATTTTCATTGAACATATTATTTTGTAATGTGCACGTGATGCTCTTTCATTTGAGACCCCATTCGATTATACTATTTGCAGACATTCGGTTATTCTTCCCCACTTTCACCCCCCACATTTTTTAAACGACTCAATCGATCAAACTTATCTAAGAACACTCGCCCGTAACTCACCTTTCATACAAAAAAAACTAAATTGAAATCGCTTCATCTGTTCGCGTGCTATACACACTATGCAGACGGACAGACAGATACGTCAAACTTATAACATCTCTCTTCTTTTGCATCGGGGGTTCAAAAGTCAAAAAGCTGTATCGATATGCGTACCACACCACGTGTCTTGTCGCCACGTCATCATAGAAATTCTCACTCTTTTCATTACGAGGACAATTATACATACTTATTACCAATGCTGTATTCGTAAAGCTCGCGTAGCACTGTCGTAGCAAAGCGTAGCACATACATACGCACATAGATATCACGTACTTTATCTTAGAAAATGAAATAACGGGGCATAATGTTTATGTTCAAACGAGACTTTATGTGAACGAGAAATAAAAGATAATAATTACAAAGCAAAAACTATTAAATGCAACTTATGAACTTATGGAGTTATTTAAGTTGAAATTGAATGTTTTGATCCAAAAACGAGTGAATAAGCCTGATGGAATAGAAAAGTAAATAAAGTAACTAAAAAAGTTTACCAAGATGAATTCGGGCAAGCAAACGAGCAATAAAGTTGCAAAATTACAACATGAAAATATCCAACAAAGGTTAAACAACAGCTAACCTAGTTAATCAGGTATAAATTTCAGGGCAAGCAATTTTGTTGTTTGTTTGCCGAAAGTCGCCGGCAACAGCAATCGCCGGTTAATCAGCCGCACGGAATATTATATTGATCGAGACCTTAGAGTCGACATAAACAAGTTACAGAGTGAACGTTTTATAGTTACTGGTATTTTATAAACTTTTTAGTGTAATCCCTACGTGAGAGCATTGCTTCTCATGAGTGTGCTGGTTTCCTTAATAATCCTAAAATAATCTCAAGTTACCACACCTTCTCTTTATCAAAACACAAGATATCAGAAACGTGCTGCTGCACGGCTGACTATAAAAGCGGCGGTTGGATACCTTGAGCTGTAGTAGCCCTACCTTTCTGTTGCCAATGCCAATAATTGTAGTTATAAGATTGTGTCGTACCGATCCGTGAAGGATGTAGGGTGGGTACCTCACAAGATTTTCAACAATAATCAGTTTGAAAGGAAGTTAAACAGCTTTAAGAGTAACAACTTTTATTCAGAATTTGTCGGTTCATACACGTACCAACGGTTCACACCTATTTACTCGCACTCTCGCTATTGTATTCTCTAAGATCGCGACTCCTGAGGGACGCTCTGTTTAAAACAATCGGGAAGCCAAGTTATAACCCAGTTTAGGTGTTGCCCAAAATTTTCTAAGTAATTTTAGCGAAGTTGACGATAAAGTAGAGTCAATTAGTGATTAAACAAATCGAAATAAACAATATTTTCTGAGGGTTAATCAAGAACCTTTACTTTTTAAATTTACTTTTTGTAAATGAATTCCTATTGTACTCGTAAGTATATCTATCGTTTAATCATTTAATTTCAAGAGTAAAATGAAGCTACTTCATTTAAAGCAACGGCACTTAAATTAAGGCAAGGTAAGCAGAATTACTAAAAAAGTTCATATTCATTTTCAACAAATAAACAACAAATAAAATTAAAAAAGCACAATAAATAACTACAAATTTTTAAAGTACTTACCCAAAAATAACGGTTTTTATATATTATCGTTGGCATAAATAAATTTAGTAATATGTATTTAATATTATATTTTTATTTTCCTCAAATTCATTACAAATAATAATAAATAACACAGAATACTTAAAATAATGATCATAATTATTATTCTTCGAAAATGTATCTTTACTATTGTTATTTAATTTAATAATTTTATAGAAATGTAACATTCAATCAATATTAAATTAAATAAATTAAAACAGAAGCTCAGAATAACAAAGCCATTTCTCACATCAAATTGCGACGAAAATATTTTGGCTCTAGGAAATAATACGAAAATTGACAACACTACTAACGAAATGGGTTAAGATGTGGAGTGTACACAATCAATCTGACCTAGGTCGTCACCAACCCTTGACACCCAAAGAGCCTAAATCCCACATATGTGAGTGCTCTTGTCTGTTAACGAACCGACACCCGAGCCGTAAAACAGACAGATATTGCACGTTTTTATTACAAGTTTCAAGGTTTTGGTTTCAACGTGTTTTGAAAAGAGTTGTTTGAAATGGCAGATATTATTTCTGTAGAAATTTAAATTTTTGTTGGCTAATTACAATTAGTGCCTGCCTTGATTATCACAAATACGCTTGACTCGTTATGGCAATAACATTGCGTTTGAGGTATTCCTTCGGTTTTATGGTCAGTACGCGTAAGAGATATTAAATTAAAAATTTTAAAAAACCACCGACACAAAAATATGTTTGCAGATATTGGGTATTTTCCCCACTTTTACCCCCAGAGTTTTTTCGGGGCTCAACCGATTTTCATTGAAAATATTATTTTGTAATGTATGTACACGTGATGCGTTTTCTGTTGACGATTATCCTGCAGCACTTTCACCCTCCACAACTTTTAAACGACTGGCTTATTAAAAAAAAGGTCATAATAATATAAAGTCTTTACCCCACATATTTCCTAAGCTTATTTGCTTCTGATTATTTTGAAAGTTTTTCATTATTCTTTCACTCAGTCTTATCACTGATCACTTTGCATTAATTGTTTTAAAAAAATATCATCCCCGACCTTTAAACATAGTTCCTATTCATGAATCACTGGTTAAATACAATGTTTAAACTTGACATACATCGTTTAAGACACTAAACGGGTTATAATGGCTGTATAATGTAGGTGGCCATTGAAAACAAATTAAAATGCGGAATGCACAGCTTAGCAGGCCAAGGTCGTTGGCAGCTCACAGTGTCTCTAACAGCCAAGACTTGTACGAATGACAGCCAAATATAAACTATACTTAGCTAAAAGTATTAGTAAGTTATATAAGTGAGTAGTTGATACAGAAGTTTTGGCTCGCCAGGCAATAATGCCAACCACACATCCACGAAGCAGATTCAGTTCTTCATGTTTTGTGGTTTGGTTGCCAAGGCGTGGTTGTCGGAAGCAAATGGCATGTAATATTTTGTGGCGGAGCATAATTATTTATGCTAATTTAACTTCTATCTGCTATCAATTAGGATAATTTTATTAACTTGTCCAAACTAGGCAATCGTTGACTTTGTGAGACTTAAACGGTGATAGCTCAGTAGAATTTGGCCTCTTACTCAACGTGTCCGGGTTCGAATCCTAGTGTCACACACCAATGATTTTCTTAAAAAGTAATGTGCGCTGTAAAAAAATATTATCATCCGCTGTAACGACAAAGGAATACATCGCGAGCAAACCTGCAGACGAAGAATTATGACATGTGAAAGACATGTGAAGGCCACCATCCCGCATTAGGCCAGCTTGGGGGACTAAAACTTTCGCCAATCTGACTGACTCGCCCTGTAGTGGGTCACTTATAGGTTACAGAAAGTCGTTTAAAAGTTAGTTATTGATTTATTAATCCAAATTTTCTGTCATTCCTCTTATGTATCAACTTCCAAAATAATTAGTCAATTCTAACAAAGCTGAGCGGTTTTGTTCACGCCCCATAACGGATACACAACGTTAGTGAAAATGGGTTAAGATGCGTAGCGTAGCTACATAATTAATGTGGCCAAGGCCGTCGCTTTCCGCAAAGAACTAGATGTGCCGTATTGTAGGTACTGTAGGGCTCTTCGCTGGTAACGAACTGAATGGAATATTTTTTTACGCAATTAGTGTGTTATAATACCTAACAAAAATAAATCCTCTTAAAATAAATGACGTAAAATTTCGACCTCGCGTTTTCGTCTGTTCTCTTTCAATGATCCTTCACCGGGACAAATTCTATCATAGTTCTGTGGTACCTATTAATTATTCTTCCTTGCTTTGCTTACTAGCAATTTCAAGGACACGGACTTGGAACCGTCGCGATGTGATAAAGAAGATGAAGAAGTAAATGCAGCTGATGCTTTGGTGAAGCTGAATATAATACCTATATATCATCATAAAATCACTAAATATTACACATTGTTAATTACATATAAAGTCGTGAATAGGCCGGGAATCCACAATGTGAGTGAAAATGTGTTAAGATGCTGAATGTTCATAATTAACGTGGCCAAGGCCGAGGCTGTCGACGCCTCACGGAACTGTGCGCCAGTGTATGAGGACTCTTCGCTGGTAACGAACCGACACCCGACCTTTGTCGTGAGTCAAAGTAATAGTACGACAAACGCAGTCATTTATATCTCATACGCCAGTCTGATCGACAGGCTCCTATTGTTCACGCTCTGGGCACTTCAGTCACTTAGGAATGTCGTGGACTCATAGTCGGTTGAGATCCTTTTTGAACTGTCAGAAACTAGATATTTTACTAGTAATTACTAAGTAAGCGTAAAAAATACCATTTTACATATTCGTAACTTCGCTAATAACATTGCAAGGTCTTTGCATCTATGTTTTAGCGAAGCTTTAGGAATCATTCTATCCTCCCTTTATTCACACTAATATTAGTAGGTACTTATCCTATGAATTTATCGTAAAAAAACATGCTTCTCATTTTAACTCCATTATTTAGATACTACAGCTCACTCCGTCGACATTTTTTAAATAAATACGAAAATGACGGCCTCTTATGTTGACGTTCTTCTAGACTTTAAATTTTATCCGACTTCAGATTTTTAATTTCGCGTCGCAAATATTTTGTCGTAGATGCTTTTACAAAATAATTTGCTATAAAATTTCATACTTTCTGTCGTTACAATACAGCGGGGTCTAAGTTCTTGGTTTTATGGGAACACATAGAATTTGGCTTTGCGCCCTCTGACGGGTTTATGAGGCGACTGTAAAAACGTGTGCTTATACATTCTCATATTTATGATCATTGATATTTATTGAAATACAATCGCCATAGAGCAATTCTCTAGTGAGTTCATAAAAATTATTTTGTAGATTATAGTTTAACGAGTCCATAAAAATATTTTAGTTACGATACCTCAACTTGAAAGAACTGAAGACTTATGATCAAAGTACGAGTAATAAAAGGTTTTCATTCTATATCAGGTAACTATTTCTACTCCAAAAGGATTAAGATGCAAGACCGAATCGTACCAAAGATAAAATGAGAACGTCTAACGCTCGATAGAGATTAAGTCGTATTGATGTTATTTAACTCTATACTTTTAGTAGTTTGATTAAACTCATTACATTGTAACGGAGGCTTTGCTAGATATCTCCATTCTACCGAGTAGGAAGCATCCTTATTAAACTCTCAGCATCGGAGTGAAGCACGATCGCCTGCGAGGTATTGCATTCTGTAAGCGTTTGACATACGGCTCGCAAATAATACATACCTCTAGTCGAGCACTTGCAATAAAGTCCGCACCACTCGAAACTGCACGATAGTGCATAATTCTTAGAATACTAACTAAATGCAATAAAAACACAATTGTTTTTATTGCACGTAGTAAGTAAGGAAAGAAGGTTTTGAAGCCGATAGTTTTTTTTACTTTAATCATCTGTAAAATTTCAACACTACTCGTCTCCACTGGATCGTACAAAAATCATTTTATTAAATCCTCAGTATTAAAATGAAGGTATTGCACTCTGTTGGTAAATGTGTCCATATATTATATTATAGAGCACATATAACAAAGTTTATGTACCCAACTAATCAATAACCAAAGCTTTTTCGATACTAAAACCAGTAAAATTTCAACACATAGGTAGGTACTTTGCATAAAATTTAATTTTCATCTCCACTGTATAGAGCAGAAAGCATCTTATTAAACTCTGTAAAAGTGAAGCGTGATCGACTGCAACGTATTGCATTCTGTGAGCGTTTCACATAGACCAAGCAAATCTCTTATCGAGCTTATCGAGCTCTCTTGCAATAAAATCGAGTCCGCTTGGCACAGACAGTGTAAAATTATTACGATGCCATTCTATAAATATATTCTATGTATTTAAGTATTCAATGTATTTTTATGATGTAGGATAAATGATATAGTATTTTCCTCAATTAAAACGCAAAATGGCATGCATGACATCTGGTGTTAAATGGTTAATTTAGCATGTGCACCAAACGGATGCGGGAATGTATCTTTGAGGTTTAAAATAGAGAAAAAAAACCATCTGAGGATATATTATTATGCGGGTGTTTTTATTTATGAGGACTAAGATGTTCGCTTCAAATATAGGATCCCCGATAACCCCAGCTGAAACACAAGACATGAGGAACATGCTTTACAACGTGTTAAGAGGCTGGCGGTTAAGTACTCGTACCTCCCCGGACTAGCTACTATGGCTCTACCACCAAGGAAATTGCGAAGGGTAACCTTTACCTTCGCAACACACACACACACACACAAACACGTGCGCGCGACACTCCTGTGTCAACAGTCATTTCACATTTGCTTGATTTTTTATTATTCGGCGGGTAGGATTTTTAAATAGGATTTTCGCTAATATATACCCTATTAAAATAACGCCACGTAAAAAAAATTAAGTAGATTTTCTTGGAATTTCATTAAGTTTATTTTACGCATTTCCCTTCACAGATTATAACTACGGTTGCAAGACCTACGAGAATTTTCTATGGTTAGGTAATTTAGATTTACTCTTCGCCTCGTCACCCCTTTAATTCCAGTAATACCTACGACATACAAGTAAATAAATTTAAAGATTCCTAAACAGCAAAAAGGAGAACCCCGTGCCTCAAGCAGTGGTTGTTTAAAATGACGGCGCGACGAAACCCATTAGTTGGTAATTGCTGCCCTGACTCTATAATTGAGATCGTTAATGGAAACAGATTAAATTATTTGCTTTGCGAGTACGTGCGGCGCGCGATTAGACTCCGTTTGTGTTTGATCCGAACTGGGACTTGTGATAACACGATTTAACTGAGGGTTGTATGATAATAATAATATGTTTCCATAAGGGTATTGGTACCTAAGAGGATCTCAAGAAATAATTAAAATAATATAACATTTATAAATTATAAGTAATTTAAATTCTTATTAAAGATATTAATGTTGAATTATTTGAGTATTATTACATAGAGAAAAACAAATTTTGTAGTTTAAAAGTAGTTATCCTCTAAGTATAAGAATCTAATGTCTTTAGTTAAGTCAAGTCACCGTCAAAAGCTTTTATCATTACCTACCAGGTACAATATGTGCAGATTGAAAATAACGTTAAAGATTGCGATACAAAAATAATATTACTCATCATTTTAAACTTTAAACAGCCTTTAACTTTAAACCATTATTCCCCACAAAATTAAACAAGAACACTTGTAAAGTGTCATGTTTTTACGATGTCGAATATTTTTATATAAGTACTTAAACCGCTGCGAGCACCCCTCATGCTTGTGTAGTAGTTATTCAGCAATTAATGAAATAAAATGGCGGAAACCAATCTGCTAGCATCCCATTAATTAATAAAGCTTACTCGTGTAATGTGATAAGTTTTTAATATACTTTTTGCGTAAGTACCGTTTAAAGCGCGTAAAATTTCGAACACAAACCCCACTAATTAACTGCATTTCAATTTTATAAATCTGTCATGATTGTATGTCTCCCATCTCCTTTATTGACGCTTTAAACGCTTTAAGACGCTTGTTCATCGTGGTCCTTACAAAATAACCTTATCTCTATAAAGATTCTTTATTTTCTTTTTATAACAAATTGTTCAGTAAATTTTAAATATCTATTGTAGCCCAATCATTTGGTCGGAAAAAAGGGGTTTAAACTTTCCAGGTAAAACTACCAAATTTGGGTAGGGGTATTGGGGTATTTACCGTAGTCGCCGCGCTTAGCAAATGCATGGACCACCACACATCTAAAAGCTAAGTCGACTACCGTCACCAGACTGCACAAGATTTTATATTACTTACCCAGTAAGATCCTAGTGCCCATCCTCTGATATGAGGATACTCCCACAGATTGGGCAAGATTCGATCACTTATTACGATCTTCGCGGGGCGGCTCGGAGTAGCTAAACTTAAATAACTGTTACTTACATAATATGCTTTTCATAGAACTCATTCATTAGATCGTAGCACCGTAGAGATACTCTAAAATAAAAAATAAAAAACAATTATTTGCACGAATAGATATGGGTCCGTTATTGGTTTTACAGGGCATTTTGATCAATCGATATTCAGCTGTTGAAGTATGAAAATTAAGAAAGTAAAAATAAACAAATAAAACTAATGTTTACATACACATAAGAACTTATAAAAAATTAAATCTTATTACTAACACACAATTTGATTGACAAGTTTTGCACAAGTTTTTTTTAAAATTTAGCCTAGTATATTCATTATTTTTATATTTAGTTATAATTTTATCTAATCGAACTCATCGGCTGCCTATGTGCCACCCACCGCCAGTTATAGAATATCTATGCCATTTCAGGTTGGATGTCCATGGGCTACAGTGACCATTTAACATCAATCCAGTAACGAAACGAATCGAAACGCTACTCAATTCCAGTAACGAAAAATACGTAGAGCAGAAAAAGCACGTAGTTAGAGAAGCAGATCAAAAGCTCACAAAACTTAATTCGAAAACTACAGGAATTCTATTAAAGAAGTTTAAATATCTTTCTCGGGTGGTTGGTTCGTTTCTATGGCGCAGTTGAGTGGAGTTGTGGAAATATTTCCTGCAAAGTGCTCAGGTAGGCAATAACTTAGCAGAACAGGCTGCGGGCGATCCGGCGGAAATTAGACGAGTCTGCAATATCCTGCCCGTTCACCTACCACAAAACACTGTTCAACTAAACAAACTAAACAAAAGTTGAACCACTTCATTAAATTATAAAAATAATAACACACCCAATTAATGAATAATTGAACTGACAATTTAGTATTTCCGACTACTTCCTTTGTCAAAGAAGCTATAAATATAGGAGCTATAAATATTATAAATTTCACGAGTAAAGAAACTTTGCATGACCGAACATCTGGCAAGGAAACTGCAAAAGCAGGAACTAGCAATAAACTACGAATATGCCTGCCAGTCTGAAATTTCGACGTCGACTCAGCAGCTAATGGGTTACGAAACCTTTTTTGACAAAATTCAGGCATCGTTCTTTAGCAAAAATAGTTAAAATCCAGTTCTGGCCCGGAGCCAGTGCCACGATTTGGGACGATAACTCAACTTCCTGCCAAATTTTACCCCATTTAAAGGAAAAACAAGGTAAAACCGTGTACAAGTGTGCACGAATCAGTGGTTAACCTTAATCTGTAACTTCGTGGGATGGTTCTTTTTATTTTTTATTTTATTTTGATAGAAATATTTTTATAATTACATAATTAATACATATATATAAGTATATTTACAATATCTTACAAACTAATATACCTACAACTAAATAAAAAATAAAAACAATACTAAGAAAAACTATTTGGTTATTCTTAAATATTTTTTCTTACACTTTGTTTCGTGACAGTTAATTCCGAGAAGTGTAACCTAATGAACCATAGTAATGAACCGTACCGGTAGATAGGTAATCTTTTAAAATAGACAACAGGTTTCCAAGGAGCAAGTTGCAAGCTTGCTATTTAAGTATTTCATATACAATTTTAAAATAATACACATTAGGATGAGCTAGAACTCACATCAAAAATATTAATATTTCAGCCCTACTAATATTTCTGTAAGACCAAAAGGGTTATTAAAATCAAACAAATATGTAATTATAATAAATTGGTATCTTAAAATCGTCTCACATGATTTAAGGTAAGACGTCACTGTACCTAATTAATGTGTCTGAAGACTGGCCCACCAGTCCTGAGCATCAAAGTGCCGGATCCGTCTCCGCTGTAAGTGCTCTTAGCAGCTAACGAACCGACTCGGAATTGTAATAGTGTTACGACCCATATCCTACTGCTATCCATCATACTTATATGTATGTTAACCTTCAAGACTCAGTAATGTTGTGAAATTCACAATGTGAATGAGAAAGTACTCATAATTATAAATAGATATTTTTAATATCATATTTGGCGCATTTAAAACTACTGGAATGTGTACAGAAAAAAATCTATAAAAAGTCATATTTATATACATATACATTTCATAATCGAATTTAATGAAAAAAAATTCGCGAGGAAAAACTTATTTACACACAAATCTTAGATATACTCGTAATTTTATCAGCTTTTTGAAGCAATCACTTTAAAAAAAGCTTTCTGAAATGTTTTCTTTATATCAGGAACCTACATTTAGCAGTAGGTATTGCATCTAAAAATCGTCACATGTGAAGGACACAACGGCTGAAAACGGCTCGAAATAGGTCTGAGAATCGAGCCCTAAATTTTCACCCTTTTATCAACAACCCCTATTTTTTAATAGTCGATTTTTAATGCTCGATAACTTATATCGCAAAACAACGTTTGCGGGGTCAGCTAGTAACATATAAAATAAATGATCATACTTGCTTATATAACATATACTCTCAGGTTTATTCTTAAAAGGAAACACTTCAGAAGAAACACTTCAGGGAATCACGCAGCGAACCTTTAAGAGAAAATCCGTATACGGAAGGTAAGATGTCTCCGGTAAGTGTTAACGGCTAACAAGCAATCAATTTTTTCCTGGAGACGTTATTAACTTTCTAGCAAATTAACATCAGAGGGCAAGTTTATATGAAAATAAAATTATTCACAATCACCTGTTTTGACTGATGGAAAATGCCAGTAGGACCTTTTTGCCCTTAGTTTTTTAAGGTTGTATAAATAAATAAGTAAATTTTCAAGATTTAAAAATAATAATAATTGTAATTTTCGTCGTCGTAATTCCAGTAATAACGCGACTCTGAGCTGGATGTGCAACCCAGCGTATCGTGTTCGCTGACCAAAATCTGTTATAACACAATGATTACCTGTATTAATTAACCACAACCCTGATTAATGATCCGTACAAATACTGAGCAAAAGCTCATTTTATACACAATACAATTTCTCAGCTTCGTATGGCGTTTATTACCCGAATTAAATATTGATAAAGATATAAATAAATTATCCTTACACACCAAGAAACGGGTACTATTAAGTTCAAACGGTCCTGCAGATCTTTTATTTTAAGTGGACCCTGCAACCCTACGTTGAACGGCAAGTTCTCGTAATTACTAGTAATTTGTACTGATCTCCTTATTGGATATTCACTAACCACACGTTCTCAGCCAAAACACAAGATGTTGAGTACCTACTTCAAACCGGCGGATGGTAAAGAAAGTGGCGGCATTGTACCACCCTGAACAAAACTACAATGGTAGAGCCATGGATGCACAGAGTCAAACAGTGTGCAAAAATTTGTTTCATCTTCAAAAGAGCTTCGTTCAAATCAATTTAGAGCGGCATCTGGGAATAAATTATTTTGACTTGAATAAATTATTCGCCTTGGGTAAATAAGAAACATTAATTTAATAAAGAGATGCAAGAATAATTGATTGAATACGCGGTCTCATCAAATCTTCTGTCGTTCGTATAATAATTAAAGATGTTGGTGTTGTTATCTGTCACTTAGATACCGTATCTATCTTATGCTGTTTTATTTGATCTTACAATCAAAACAAAAAGAAAACAGTTTGTCACTTTGCTGCTTGTATTTCATTTTCTGCTGAAGGAAACAGAATGCTATATTACAATTTCACAATATTATATAAGTATGTAAGGCACTGTATACGAACTTATACGAGTAATTTGTTACGAGAGCTCGATAATATGATAAACATCTTATACTCGTACCTACGAGTATGTATGCGAACTTTCATATAGATTTTAGGAAAAATGAACGTATTCTTTATAATAATAATAATAATTCTTTGTCGTGGCTATTTGTCTACATTAGTTTTATATTTTTTTATAATGTTGATCAATACTTCACTTATCTGAATGCTTATTTACAGATTTTCAGTTTTCCACTATAAAGGGAATAAAATGAAAAGTCACAATGCAATAACCCAACGTTTATTATTTATATACTCGTATAATAATATTTCGCAACTATATGCGTGTTATTGAGGATGTAAACACTTTACTGTTATATCTGTACACTTCAGTATGGCAATGTTATTGTTCCCTCCTGGTTATTTGTTTAAAGAATGGGTTTTATTATTTGTGATTTATTTGTTTCGTTATGCTTCCAAACTCAATTTTTTGCGTTGGAACTTCAGCAGAAGTTATTTTCCTTTCTATAACGTAGACAGGTAATTACGAGTAGGTATCGAATTCTCGAACACTCGGTGTAAATTCATAAAATTCTGCAATTTGATTTCTCATATATTATTGATTTTGATGGATAGGACGGATAGGAATATGGTATTAAAAAAATTTAAGTCAGTACTTTTTTTATTTTGTTAAAGGATAGTAAGTATTATAGAGTTATATTCGTGTGAAGTGAATAGGGCAAGCCGACGTTGTTTAGCTTTCCAAAATTCTTTTACTACAATAGACACACTTTATGTGAATGTTTGAACTCATAAACTAAAAACATACGTGACAAAAATACCTTGATTTGACATTATTATAGAACAGACGTATAACTTTACTAGGTATTGTATTAGGTACCTTCTGAAGATTTGGCGCCCACATAAAGTTTCATATTTCCCTGATCTTAAGGTTTGATATCGTAATCCGATATGTAAGTACAGATCTGACATAAGTTGCGACTATTTCTTGGTCTGTTACTGTAGATCAAATAATATTCCCTCGCTCAGGAGTGTACGTCATCCCTCAATCCCTCGCTTAAAGTTTCTGTATTCGTATTTGGTTACTTGTAAGGGATGTAAATGAGCGGTCTATGTTAACATCGTAACTTATGCGTAGTAAAGCTTGTGGATTCAAATTCAGATTATATTCATAAGGATTTACCGCTATGATTTATTTGTTAAAAGGAAAGTTATTATACAAATTCTAAAATGGATAAATTGGTGGATTAGATTATTTTATAGTTCATAATATTCTACCAGCAATATTATTGTACATTTGGAATATAATTCAATTTTAATTACCACTACATACGGAAAACTTCTACACATAACGTTGATTCGGCGAACTGCGAAAAGTTAAACTATGAACTTTTATGAACAGCTCTAACTCTACTAAGAACGAAAAAATTTGTTTCGTTCTTTTTTGTATTGATAACAGTAAATTCTTAACTAGTTACCAAACAATTCTTCAAACAGAAAAAGAACTAAAAAGAGCAAAAAACAGAGGAGATAAAAAATGTTCTAAGCTGTTTAAGGCTGCCTATTCACACAAAGATTTCATAATACAAAATTTACAGCCTTCCTTCCTTTAAGGAAAGCGGTACGTACTTCACTTTCTTCTCACTAAAGTATTACCTCTCATGTCTCCACGTTTAGAGACATCTCATCATTCATATTGCAACGTATCTACATGAAGATAACATAATTTTACGACGCTCTTCCGGCCCTTTCACCCCTACTTGATGTCTCTCGTGGCATACTTACTATATACCCTACTTATGGGTGACTCTCGATTTTATGCAATATGAATAAGTTATGTTTTTCGCCAAAATTGTAAACAAATTTAAATAAAAGTCAAAAAAGAAGTTAGACTAGCTCGCATGCCTACTGATTAGCCGGTTAATCGGTAACAACAATCCATAGGTCACACATCACACAAAGCATGTCTAAAGTTTTAAATGGATGCAATTTTTATTTAGAACCTTAAGGATCAACGTCACCGTTCTATAGATACGACAAGAATTGAAGGAGAGTTTTTTACACGGTTAAACGGAAAAGCATTTATAAGCATTGAAATTTAGTTTATTTTTCATAACATCAAACGGAGTTGTAAGCCTTGCTGGCCAGCCGATATGTAGTGCTCACATGGACTTGACAAATGGACAATAATAATGTGGACTACCTACATCGAACCGTTATCAAAATGAAACTTATTTTTGGTCGTAGCAATTTTAGCCACTGTAGCTACGAGTACCACGAATACCATATAAAAAAATTACTCCCGGAAGTCATTCAATTTTTTCCTGATCCAGCGAAAAGCGTTATACGAGACTCTTTAAATGACTTCCACCGATAAACGTGCAGAATTTCTCGATAAAACGTCCTTAATTGATTTCGCAACCTTTCTTAAGGGCCTCTATTCTATTACCCAGTAAAAGGGTAATGGTACATCTTTGTTCAATGCTTATACAAACTTATAATGGTTTTAGTAAGCACTGGTATTTTATAATGGTATTTTGTTTCAAACAAAGGCACTAAGTTAATAAGGTAGTAGGAGCTTTGTAAGCTTTTTAGTAATGACAATTCTAGGTAAAGCTTCTAATATGCCATCAATTATTATTTTACCGAGAACAGGTAATATGGACCATTAAGTACATCATTATTAGCAGCTTATGACTATAATAAAAGGTTGATTAGTATAATTATATACATTTATTGTAATAAATTTATACGCGATAAAATATTCAATAAGTTAGTTAACAATTTTTGTAATTCACTTTACATTCAAAGGTGGCGTTCACTTGAAAATATAAATTATTATCTATTTTATTTACAAAAGTCCAGAATCGATTATTTTTTTAGGTTTTAAATATTCAAAAATATTCGCCTCCAAGGAACTCAATTGCCACTCGGAGAATACAAAGCCTGGTTTGGCCCTTTTAAACGCACGCACTCAATGTTATGTCTCATGCAGTTTTACATTGTGTGTCAGTGACGTCGTTGGTGCAATACATGTACCTCCTGTATACATACTGTATACCGTTACTGTATCTATACAAGCTTTACCATGACATAGTGCCACGTGCCACGATTAGTAAAATTGTCTATAAGCGAAATACAATCCGCAACTTCGCTAATCTCAATATCTCCCCCAAACTGATCAGGTCTGATCGTTTAGCATAGCATGAAATTGTGGGATATGGGATGGGACCCTATTGTGAGAAGAGTCTCTCCCAACAGTGGGCCTACAAACTAGCTATTCCAGTATCAGTCGACTACAAAGCCTGTCGAAGCGTTGACAATGCACGTAATTACGAACGGTAAATTGATTTCGAAGCGTTCACCTGAGTGGCCCGATTCGATTATCTAGTGAAACGGCAGATTCATTAGCTATTACCACTGAAGCTACGCTTATTGTATCGCAGCAAATGAAACTGTGTTAGTTTCACGTTGTTCAAAGAGAATGATGTCTTTTTAAACAAGAAAATAATATAATGCATTCTTTGTAGACTTTAATAATAAAGAAGGAAATAATAATGTTTGAACAACGATATTATTATAATCTGTTGTTCATTTAGGCAGACATTTCTTTCCAGACACGACGGAAGACGAAAATAACAAATTGGCAAGATTAAAATAAAGTATTTATAGTTATGCATTTCGACATATACCTATATCAGGATCATTTTAATTGTAAACTACCATGTACTCGTAACTGTGAATTGAATAATGATTTCGATTTGAATTTAAAAAAACTACTGGATACTCTATAGCCATTCAATTCAAGAATATTCCATTTGGGGTTTTATAGCGATATATTTTTATTGTGTTGGGAATTTGAAATTTATACAGTTATTTGGAAATAACGTAGTTTAAAACGTAGAAAGATAAATATGGGAATAGAACAACAAATGGAAATTTGTGATGCAGCAGCATCACAAACGATTGTTTGGCAAAATCTATGCATAGATAGGAATATGCTTCGATTGTTTATTCATACAAATATTCGCAATAACCAATTCAAATCGGAATGCAGTAGTTTTACATGCGTGAAAATTTTAGTAGTTTACATTCCGCGAAAATGTTTTATTTGTTATGAATTGAATATTGTTATAACACCCCTTAGATTATTTTGAGTTTCTATAATATTACTGAAAAAAAAAATCAATTTGATTAAATCACGTGCGTTTAAATATAATACAAATTAGACACTTTATGCTTATTAACTGCAATATTTTATCTTTTGCACTCCTAATAATTTGTTTCGTGTTTGCAAATAGACAGAAATTAGGTGATCTTCTGTCCTTCCTTCGTAATCATAATAGAGTGAGATCCCAGTCACCCCAGACTTGCGTCATTTTAGGAAAGCTAAATTTTGAACATTGTACGTAAACCTCAAACGTCACATCATCGTGTAATAATGCACACTCGAAGACAGCTAGTTTCAGAAGCATGAACCTGCATCGAGGTATTGACATGCCAATTCATCGCTGTGCATTTTAAAAATTCTGTCTTATATTTCGATTCCACGATGCATATAGCGTCAGATTATTCTTTCGAGTACAAACACATTGCGCGAGCCTTTCTGCCTGAGGCTGTCAACCGCGTACAATAACGTGAGCTTTCCCGTCGAGTACCTGCATCATTTGCCTGCGTGGATTTATTGAGATGCGTTTTTTCTGCAGTAGCTCTATGGTTCAGTGCGGATTTGGTAGTCGTTTAGGCAAGTGTGCATGTGCCTGAACTGTGAATCGCTATGTCATGTGCAATGTGCAATATTCATATTACAAATGTAATTCTGTGCATTTACATTCTGTGAATTTCAAGAATGAATTTTCACAGTATATTTCAAGTGCATGAACCTATCATTTCGACACACGTCTATTCTATATGTACTGTTAAGAAATCTAACATACCTATTAAAACGAAATTATACAACTTATTAATCTTTTCTATTTTACGTCTGTTACAATTATGACATTTCTTATTTCAACATCTATGATCTTCTTTTTCTTCCTGTGCGTGACCAGCCCTAGCTCTTAAATAGACTGTGGAGGCCTTAGCTTCAGTCATCTACAGCAGCCGCTTACGAGCTCCAAACTCCGTCTTACAGCACTTACATTTTGATTCCACAATGGAAAGCAGGTAAATGTTTTCGAGTTGCATCATCGGAACAAATACATTAGTTACGCAAGCCGTCGCTGAGGTGTGTCAAATACGTTACAATAACACGAGCTTGGATTTATTGAAATGCATTTTCTCTGCAATAGTATGTTCAAGGTTTTGACTAAGGTACGTGTCTGCTGCGTGGGTTATTTGTTGTTTAAGTAGTAAAAGAAGCTCATCTATATTAAAATTGAATTGAATTGAATTGAAGCAGCTTATTAATTGTAAGTGCTAAAAAAACTGTCTCAATCACTATAAACGTATTTGTTCAGTTTTTGTCTAGAAGAGATCGCTTTATAGCGAAAGAACCGCCGTTTGATAGTCTTATGGAAAAGTTTGATCTTGACATTTCATAGAGATCGTTAACTTCTTCGAGAACGTATAAAGTTATGCTAGACTGCAAATGTCTTTCATGTAAATGTCATATATACTGAGACTTAAGGCTCCAGTTTATGAATTATTAAATATTGTTGACAAGGTATTCCTACGAAAAATACAAAACAGCATTCAAAGCGAAAAATAGCAAACGTAGGCGTCGATAGAGCAAAACAACCCTGAACTATGAAGCGGAAAGGTAAATAACAATACATAACAGAAAGTAATATTTTTATCATGACAGGTATTGTAGGTATAACTTAAGACTACGCCTATCCCAGTATGTAGAACAGGACAAGCCTCTTCACCATACTGGAAGCAAACGTGCGAAGTCATATTTATGTCGTCATTGGAATAAACGTCGGATTACGTTGCTATTACATCCCATGATAATATGAACTCGATTTGTTTCCGAGTTGTTATTACAGAATTTATGGAACTACGAGGAACGGTGCTCTTATATTGAGCTCAAGCAAATGCACCTTGGAATAAACATCGACAGTCAACGGACTCCGTCCAGTCGGTCCACTCCTGTCCAGACGGTGAAGTCAATTTAACACGAAATTACGAAAAGAATGGAAACATAATTTACTGTTAATATATGTAATTAGGATTAATGGTAGTAGGTACTGATAGAAACTTGTGTGAAAAGATTTTAAAGAGCCATACTCATTGCGTTGTGACGACATCTACAGCATTTACAAACAAAAGGGCGGTGAAATACAACTAAGTAGGTAACTGCATAGAAGCAGGCAGACAACTTAAAAGTAAAATGATAATAAGGAACAAGTGTTAACAATAAGTGTTAGAGGTAATTTTCTTTTCCATTTATCTTATTACCGAATTCAAAAATCCAGATTAACAAAGAACTAGTCTGACATTATTTATTTATTATTAGAAGAAAGAACTTGTCTAACATAAATACAACATTCTCTCTATCTGCGAGTACGTTGAAGCCGCAAAATTTGCCCTTTTCGATACTCAATATCAAATAGCTCTTGTTGATGTTGAGCGACACGTCAGCACTTCGATTGTCGATGATTCCCCACGCTACAATATGCTCTGGGAAAGCATTTACATTCAGTGAACAACCTTTTTGTGGAAAACCAATAACTAAAACTCTGCTATAGTTTTACCATAACTTTCATTATTAATACTTTCGTGGAATTTATCTACGAGCTGTATAGATATTGTAAGAATATATTTCTGGTGAATATGTCTAGGCTGTAATTTAACAGTGATTAATTTCAGGGTCGGGTCTCCTCTCATAATGAGAAGGACGTAGGCCTTAGTCTACCACGCTGACTTGATGCGTGCAGGTGGAATTGATATGCTCTTAAGAACACTGTGGAGAACTCTCAAGCATGTAGATATGTCTCCTCGTGCTGGTTTTCTTCACCGTTACAGCAGATGAGTTCTTTAATTTTATAAAACGCACGTAACTTTTAAGAAAGTTATGTACTAATAAATTGTGTAAGTGATAAATAACTGCTGTAAGAGGCCGAACTACGAACGCTTTAAACGTGAATGTGCATAACTGCATACAATACTTTCAACGCACACTTGACACTGAACGATATATTGACTTGTCAATGAGTTGCGTCGCTGCAATTTGTTCTGGCTTAGATAGCATTTACAGTCTGAATAGGAAAATCACAGTTTCGTACACAACCTATGAACATCAGAACTGTTTAATAATGCATTGCAGTAGTCGTCATAGTATACTCGTACATGATTGTTTTTTGATCAAATGGGATTAAAAGTGTTGAATTTGATTTGTTCAAACTTTAGGATTGGGGAACATTATTAAAGGTGTCAAAAACAATCCTGAAGATCATCCTCAACATCCTGAAGAGTATGTTGAAGGTTTGTAGCGCAACAAGATGAAAAAGGCACTTAATATACTTTTATACAATTAACATTTCTTTTACTGTATTAAATGAGCACAGAGTACCTACAACTGTAAATGTAGGTTAAATACTTATAATTATGTAATTTCGACGTACAGTAGAATTTTGCTCATATATCTTCGACGTAATTACGGCGTAGATTGTGTGTCAACACACGATCTGCTATCGACATAATGTAGGAACGCGCTCATGTTACGGAGGGAATCCGTACTTCGGTTATCAAAGACGCTACGTAGAGAACCTATGATTAAACATCTATTATTTCAAAATTGTCTTTTGTTTGTTGCTAGAACTTTGATCTTTTAACCTTTTTATCTTTCAGATATATATTTATTTTAATATGTTTACTACGGTTCATGAATAGGTAAAACAAATGTGGGGTCGCCACACTAACAGGCGGTTTCATCTATCAACAAAAATTTTTAGTATCAATAGATAACATAAATTAGCGTGCCGCTAAAATCTACCCATACGAAATTCGTAAAATCTTATTTGAATCGAGCTAAATAAATACGTGAACTCTGTACCTAGGTTCGTGTTCAAATTTCATGTTAGCTAAAAACATAATTCTTCTTTCAAAACAATAGCATAACATTTTTAAAATTCGTTATCGTTTCTTTCTTGAACAAAGCTTCATTATATTTGGCATTTTATGTTTTCGCTTCTACGTTGTGAAGCTGTGGGGACCTCTTATATTTTATGAAAACGGGTTATTTATCTCGCCGGGGATTAATAAAAATTTAATGTAAAATATATGTAGGTACAATAATACGAAGACCTCTTTTATCTTATCTATTTTATGTATATAAGTATAGTGGCTTTAGAAAGTATAAAAACAATTTTATTTCGTTTTAAAAATAATAAAGCATCATACGACCCGAGCTCCGTCTCTTTAATTTGATTTGAAAAACGCTTATCCAGGAAGTAACATGTAAATTGAGAAGAAAACTGCTGAAAAGCTTTTCCTTGCCAAACTTTGTTCGACGAAATAACGAATAGGCTTTGCAATTTTCGAGCCAACATTGGCGTTACCATTCCTCTTTAAGATTTAGCTTTGGCGTGGTTTTCGTTTGAGTTGTATGTATATTTCATATATAAAACTCATTCTGATTGCCCTAATCATAATTCTATGCTAGATACTTATAGAACTAGTAAAAACTTTTGTAAATCTCCACGGTTTAAAATAAGGTGGGTCTTATCAAAAACTACTAAATGTCCGAATTTAAGGGGTGTAACGACAACTGTTTAGAAGTTTCATTGTAGAACATTTAATCGTATTTTATCATCAGTAACCATTACAAGATAAAATCAAGATAGTATCCTGCTATTAAAACCTGTGATTAAAGCTTAGTAAAAGTGGGTGAAGGAGACGTTTCACGAATGTATGGAGCCCCGGCCTGGACATTGTACATATTTAATTTAGAATCTACGTGATTAAATTAATGGGCAAAAATTTGAAACAAAGATATTATTATAAAAACAATTGATCAGCTGCAAACACACTTTATAGATTAAATAGAACTACTTGAAAATAGGCAGGAACCTGTTTTTCATAATATCAAAGTAATCTAATTCATTGGTACCTTATAAACTTAAAACACCAATTTATAATTATAAAAACGTTTTTATATTAAGACGCTGAGGTGCCTATTATTAGGACAAGAAATGTCGTTAATAACTTATCCCGTTATACCTAGCAACAACTTATTAATTAGTTACTCCAATGACCGGGAATATGACTCTTATAGAGGAAATTTGACTTATTAAATATAGGGACAGATCAAAGAAGGTCCTTAAGGTAAGGAAAGGTCATTATGTTTTGGGAACACGTTTGAAATATTAATAGTGGTGACCTCAAACCCTAAAAGCAATATGGTTAAAAGTTTCCACTTATAACTAACATCAATGGCTTGTGATCACAACGCATAATAAAGTACCAAAATATTAAAATTTTTGTGAATTTGAGTGAGAAAACAAAATTGGTGATAAAATGCTATCATGAAATTCAAATTTTACTACAGCGATGTATGAATTCAAGTTGGTGCCTATAAGCTTTAAAGAGGAGTGTCACGATTCCCAGTAGGTAGTAATAAAATATGATCTTACTTTGGAATTCTAACATATATTGAGCTCATGCTGAGTTTATATTAAAGCGGTATCTCAAGTGCATTCAATTCATAAGCCTTTCAGCGCTATCTTGAATTTTTTCGGCAGCTTTGCTGTGTATTTTCTACGGTTACCTCAAAGACTCTTTACTTCACAAGCGAGTATTTTATCAGCTTTCATTTAAATCGCAGTCTTATTTCATTTCAAGACTCTGGATCTTGATCCTTTGTGCTTCAGATACGAGTGGTTCTCTACCTTATTCCAACCGTTTAGGAAAAGGAAAAATGGCGGTGACTCAGAAAATGCAATCTGGGCGACTATTTCAAACGACATTACATAGCGCAAGATATTACTATCTACAATTTAAAATGAAAATGTGTTTAATGAAAAATATATAAAATTAATGCATTTCTATTGACAAATGAAAGCAGAATTGATTTTAACTATCCATCATTCTAGGCTATATAATTTTTTACAAGGCATTACTAGCGAATAGCTCTCAATTATTCCGTTCCATTCTCTGCTTCCGAAGATCCCTTTTTAATTTTGAAATAGCCGATCTGATGAATATGATCCCAACCCCATCCAGTAATTACCAGCTTTCATAAATCAAAAACAAATGGTCCCATTTTCGTTGGTGTGTACGGAAACACTAAAAAGGCCTTGCGTGCCGCCGCTAAATGAAGATTTGTGGCCGCAATAAAATACTATTGTGTGCCCACTCGGTATTCACACTATTGACAAAGCTAGCGGAAACAAAAATCTATCCGACATTTATTTCTATTATTATCTTTCATAAATAAATAACAACATTTTCTTCGTGTTTGTGCCTCGGTTGTTGGAAGGTGTTTTTGCCGGAGATACTTTATTGGTGGCGACCATCTGACTCATCGTATGTAGCAAAAACCTATACAACCTCAGTTCCGCCACCGACAAAATTTACTTATACCTAGTAAAATAAGTAAAATAGTATCGAACTTAATGCTAACAGCATTTTCTTCCAGTCACCCTTAGGGCAAAATCAAGAAGGAAGGCCACATACATTAAAATACAATAAATACATACAAACTTCAATAACATGCACATATTTACCACATCTTATGTAGAATCAGAACATACGTTTCTCCCATTTGCGCCGTTATCACGACTTGAACGCAAGGTATTAACATGACAATGTTGTGATAGGCCCCGACAAAGGGCAAGGATGTTGTCGGACAATATTAATTGAACCTTGGTAATTGCTCACGTTACCCTGCGAATATGTAGAGCAGAATTATAATACGTCGTGTCTGACAATTTAACACGTTACATTTAAAAAATACAACAAAATATGATATGTATAGTATAGATATATATAGATAGAATAGATAAACAAGTGTAAAGTAATAATAAAAGTTAACTTCATAATTATTATGCATATTCCATTACAGATACTGCGATTCTTACTTATAGCGTAGGATCTACGTGCTAATAGAATCTGTAACAGATTTTTAGATAACAAAAATATGACACTTATCTACCTGCCTTCGCGCCGTAATGACTTTCTATATAGAACTTAAAGTAGCCTGTTGGAAAAAGAACATTTTAAGCCATAAGAAGCAGAAGCATTGCTATAGAAGCATATTTAGAAACATAATATATTCTGACTTAACAATGATTTTTTGTCATAACTCAAACTTATTGTGATCATTTAAAACATATTTATCGTAGACCTTTATGAACGTGGATACTTACTTAAAGTGTAAGAGTCAGTTCACTTCGTTCACTTCCTCTGAGCACAAACACACAAGCTTAGAGATTACTGCAATGAGCCCGGCTTGACTGCAAGCGACATAGTTCTAAGACGTGTCGGTGTTAGTTCGTAACAAAAACATGACACTTGGAGAGCTTATCTACCCGTTTGCACGTTCTAACAACTATGTATAAAAACAGGAAGAAAGTAACTGGAAATCGAAAATCGTAAACCAAGGCCGATGTAAAGAAAGTTTTCTTAAAATAACCTGTACTTAAATAGATGAACTATGAATGTACCTATTCTGTGTGCCCAACTATCTCGTTTAGAATCTTCTAAGCCACATCTAAGACATGTCAATGCTAGTTTGCAATAAAAACAAGGTACTCGTACTACCTAAGGTGGCTCTTCCACCTTTTCCAAGCTGTCAACGAGTTTTGTTTTTTGCCAACAAATCAAGCAGAGGTAGTTTAATTTAAAATGGAATGGTTAAAAATTAATGTTTGCATAATATAACAACTTTTGACATTATCAAATATTCCACTTTATACTACGATTTGAAAGTAGTTCATGCGTTAAGGATTATTGTACTAAAAACGTCCATAATCTTTAAAACAATCTTGAACCACCCATAATAATGATAATGATATTACTTCGTTTTAATGCTCCCTTTGTAAGATGGCAGAATGTATAAAATTAATTCAAATTGCTAACCGAATACAATGTAAGTACATAGGTAATTAGGTTAATAACCTCCTCCTACTTGAACCTTTTGATAAGTACGTGCTCCAATACTTGTCCTTTAAATATTCCAGAAAGATATATAAAATTATAATGAAAAATGAAATAATTTCGTTTACTAATTTGATACAAAGCTCAAAAAACTTTCAGATTATTTTATAATCATACGATTTTTAATTTCTTTTGATGTATTATTTATATATAAGGTTAGTGCTTCCTGCTTCTATTACGCATTTTATTCAATAGAATGAGGTAGGAAACTTCTCAGAGTGAAAAATTATTTTTAACTGAATTTCCTAACAGGTCGTTTTATATCCCGGACGAGTGCGGGCAAGTTTAAGTAAATTTACCAGCAATTTGCAGTATGTTCAGTATACGAGTGTGCTCATAGCCACTCAGCCCCGTTACACTCTCAGGCGGATGATATTGCTAATTGGGTTCCCTGGCACCGGAAATCGTATAAAGTTCAACTAATACCCACACAAGCGGCTAACAACTAACGGCACATTGTATTAATACGATCATTTCGCTGAAAGTTGTACGTGCAGATGCTTGGACGTTATTATGTTCGTGTTCGCTGCTCGTGTAGATGGGTTTCATAAAAAGCCAAGTGCTCAAGTTGGGCCACACTTGAGGAGAGTATTCAAAATGTATTACGAAAACTGTTTCAATATAATGAAGAATAGTGTTTCAATGAACGTTTGAATCTTAAACTTAAACACTTAAACATCTTCGTGACTTTCGTGAGTGAAAACATGCTAAATCTTTGTAAACTATTAGTGAGTAAAATTTCATATAAAACACTGTTATCTGCTAACAAAAAAATTACATTTATATACCAAATACGTTTTATGTTTAAAATTGTCCTAGTTACTAGTCATTTAAAAAAACTCTAAATCACTTTTAATAAATAGAACTCGCACGAGTAACCAATTAATTGTTCCAAAAACTAGTTCCACCAGCTTTCCAAATTTACCTGCCGCTTTCCGAAATCCAAATGCAAACTGGGCACTGAACTGTGCACTGTTCACGTGAAATGAAAAGGCAGAACGGAAACAAAACGTGCAATTGAATTAATTGGTGAGAAAATACGATTGCTTCGTGCTCTTTGCCGATTACTACTCAAATGCGCTTTGAAAAAGGTAAAGATGTAACGAATGCGCTTGCTAGATTAAATTCTTGGATACAAAACATAGTTAAATGTTCTGAAGAAGGTTCAAGTGTTTTTGAAGTGAAAACTTTTAGCGCGGTACGCATATTTTAAGATGAGATAAAATCTCTCTACACCGTTACGAGAAGCAGCTATAGAAGCATATAGAAAGTCAAAGTAACTATGGAAACTGTCAAAAGAAACATTCATAAATAAATAATAAGTGTCTATTGTCATAGAAAAGAAAGCTAAATAATATAATTAATGTGATTTTGGATTCGACATTGCGATTATTAAACCACATTTAATGCTTTAAATGTGGTTTCTTTTCTTGCAGAGAAACTCAATTATGTTTTAATTGAACTGTCGTCCAAATCACCAAGAAAACACATCTTATAAGTTTTCACTTCTGCCGGCACTCCCGGAGTGTAACCCGTTTTCTTTTACTTTATGCTTTCCAACTGTGTTATTGTCACTGCCCACGATTTATTATTGCTAGTAAAGTGAACTTTTTATGAAAAAACAACATTTGTTTATAACAAAAATTTCGCTATTTACAAAGCTAACGATCTCAGGCCGACAACGAGCTTTCCAATTCACATAATAACTAACTTCGATTCTTAAATAAAACTCATTTGACTAATAAACTATTCCAAAAACTACTCCACCAGCTTCCCTAATTTACCTGTCGTTTTCCGAAGTCCAAATTTAAACAGGGTACTGAACGGCGCGTTGTTCGTGCGAATGCGAAATGAAACGGCAGAACGGCAACAGAACTGCAATGGAATTAATTGGTGAGAAAATACGATTGCTTCGTGCTTTTTACCGATACTCAAATGCACTCCAAAAATGGTAAAGGTTTAACAAATGCGTTTGCGCGATAAAGTTCATAGGTAAGTATAGTTTATAGTACGAAGGTCAAGGAAATAATTTTGTGTTTCAACTGTTTGATTGCTGTTTGATTGTCATTGCCCGAAAGCCTGCTTGCTTCATTTTTGCTAGTGAAAGTAATTCTAATCCTATATGTATGGGAAAAATTATCTCTTTTAATATTTATGTCATACAGTTAACTTACCTATTGCTATTTGCCGAATGCTACTCAAATAGATGTACTGTAAAAATGCGCTCTCCACGTGAAACGAGTAAGCTATTAGATATAAGAATAATTTTCAAAGATCTGCAATATTTTTTACTCTTGTAAACTCATGTTCAAAAAGCAATCCAAGGTTTATGGTGTTAATTAAACTCTCAATAACAATATTTATAGTTAATAAGGATTATTGAAGCAACAATATAAAATATTTTGACTATATCAGTAGATAGTCAGAATTTCTTACTCAGAAATGTATGAAGGTAAACAGTTACTACAGTTTTTAAGAAGCTTCGTAAATATAAACAATTTTGATCCTCAAATAATATTTTGTGAAAAATAAAGTGTGAAAATCCATACAAAAAATTATTCAAATAACACTTCCAACATTTTAAAAATGAAATTCTACGTTTCATTAAATCACTTTCAGAACGCAGTACTTTTAAAATTGATTGGCAACTTTATTTTTCGTTGTAAAATGTTCGTTCGTCCGTACCTACCTTATTTTTGTAGTTCTGTAAATGAAATTCCTTTACAAATTTCCAAATCAAGTTTTATAAAAACCTATTATTTTGAGTATTTTGCCGACCGATTTCATTAATTAGAAAATATAATCTAGAATGATGTATAATAGACACTATTATAATAGACATTAAATGAAAAATGATTTTCTTTTAAAAATTGTTTTAATTGTGTATTTACTAATTGGAAACTATTTACTAATTCAAATTTTTCAATATTGAAACTTTTAAAAACTTTAACCATATTACGATACAGTTTTGCATTATCTTCACTTTCAAAATAACAGTCAACTAAGTAGATATATATAACTAAGTAAATAATTGTCCATTAGCAGAAAAACAAAAGAAAAAATGTGCAAAAAACTAAAAAATACTACATATTTAGAATAGTCAATTAAAAACACATTGGAACGAGTAACTTTATTCCATTAACGTTTAGATTCGCATCAACACAGCGCGCGTCGCCGAAGCAAATCGCAGACTCATTGTTTGCCTCCAACAAACATTCGTGGGCTCGCTTCCTTCCGTTCACAAAGGAGCTCATTTGCACCAACTACATTATTTAGTTTGAAATTTATAAACATTTGCGGTACCTCCCTTATACTAATGACTTTTAAGAAACTTGTCCTACAACTTCTAAAAATTCTGGTGATGAAGTCAAACTGAAACAAGAAAGTATCTAATATTATACACAGGACCTCAATGTGAACTGGTTATTCACTAGGAAGTAGCACGTTAATATTAAATTTTTTTTATATAGCAGGATGTGAATTTCATGCTCTGAAGGCTGAAATTTAAAAAAATAATTACCTACTTAAATTATATTATAAACAACTATTCTTCATTGCATAATTTATTGTATATGCATCATAAATTAAATACAGCTAATATAAAAATTCGCTCCATACACAAATCAATGGTCGGTTCTTATTAGCGTCGAATCCAATTAACTTACCTAGTAAACAGTTTTGTTTGGTTCGAAAAAACATCAACGATTAAATTAAAAATACTTAATATACTTTTTCTGTTTGAGTGAATGTGGAACCTAGGTATCGATTTTTTATGAAGGTTTTTCATATTACTTATTTTTCATATTATTTCTTATTATAGTTTACGTCTTCATGTTTGATATTAGACTTACTAAGCATAAGCTTTTTCTCGAGTTGAATTCCAGGAAAAGTCTAGGATGTTTACAAATATTGGCGCAGGAATTAATAAAATCGGTAGAACAGTTTTAAAGCTATTTTCTCTGTACTTCTTCATCAAATTTACAATAATTAAAGTAAAAAAAATTATGTTACTTTAAATGAATTTTAATAAAAGCCTTCCTAAATAAATAAATAAAATTAAAAGCCTTCATATCCAAAGATTTACAGCTATCAAAGCATACCAAACCTTACTTTGCTCACTTAACGGCTTAATAAACACGCACAGCGCCGGATGCGATCAAAGCAAAAGCTATTATGCTGGATGTGAGTTTCAACGCAATTTGAATCATTTTGATTCAACGACAAAAACAATTTGAGACTTGTTTTTAGCAAACAAATTTTATCCTTGGAAGCCTATCTTCAATAGTAAAGGGACACAGGCTGATACCAATGCTCATGAAACATATTGTAAGGATAAATAAATAAATATAAATAAAATAAGTTGAATGTTTAGATAAACAATACGGGAAACTGGATAATTATGGTATCAAATCTAAGGATCCGAATGGAACAACTCGATTCGCAGTTTCCTGATCTAAATAACAGAGTAAATGTAAACATTCCAATGTAGAATATAGCAATGCGAATCAACAAAAATATCCTTCCAATATGGTTTTTGAAGAATCAACCAATATAGTTTTCGTCGAACCGAAATTTTCGTATTCGCGAACCATAAAGCATTGTATAGGAGACGGTGGTATTCATAGCTATTCGAAATTGGCAAATTCCACAAACCGATGACGTCCGCTCACCTCGAACAATGCAATACGATTGCTGCAAAAAGGGCACGTGGACGTTGGTTTTACGCTGCACTATTGCACCATAAATTCGTTCGTTCGCCGCCCGGAAGCGAATATCAAAGGGGGGATGAAATGCTTACTGGGTTGGACTGCAATAATTGCCGGTCTGAATTTGCAATTATTTGTCTAAGCTTATCTGTTATAATAACCAAAGATTGGTTTTCAATCGACGGCCTCAAACCCATTAAAATATTAAAGGAATAAGATATCGCGATAAACACTCTAAATACAGACCTACCTAGATAACCTTTAAAAAAAAATATGCTAACCAACAGGCTAACCCTACGGTTACCCCCTTGGATGCAATTTTATATGCATAAGTGTAGACTTCAGTATATAAAATAGAGTCAAGATGCTCGTTTTTTGATACACTATATTCGGTTAAATGTTTGTAAATAATTTATATATTCAGAATATAAAATACATTTACAGTTACCCCCTTGGATGCAATTTTATATTCATAAGTGTAGACTTCTGCATATAAAATAGAGTCAAGATGCTCGTTTTTTGATACACTATATTCGGTTAAATGTTTGTAAATAATTTATATATTCAGAATATAAAATACATTTACAGTTTTTTCAAGCTTTAATATTTCACTACTAGTGTTATTATTCCTTGTTTTAACGTAGAAGACGCAGTTGATGTTTGAAATTGGCAAATTGTAGCAACCGATGACGTCCGTCCGTCTGGAACAATGCGACTGCGTGACTAGGATGACGCTGTATCAAAGTAGTGTTTTACTTGTAGTCTAAGTCCTTTAGGTTCGTTTTATATCTTGGTTTGGTTTGCCTCATTGGCATTAAAACTTAAATAAAAATAGTTTAAAAGTCCACTCACAGTCCAGTTGTTAGCAACAATGGTTACCACGACTTGGTGGAATGTTTACCTCCCTACGCCGTCCTCCGAGCAGGTGGACTGATTACCTGAAGAAGACAGAGGGAAACCGTTTTATTCAATGGGCTCAGTACCGGGAGGTTTCGCCCATGTCCAGCAGTGGACTACGGAGAGCTGAAAAGGAAGAAGAATGGACAATGTTGTCCGTGCTTACTTTTACATTTAAAATGCATTGAAAGAAAATAATAAACACATTGAAATACTTAGTTTAGCTTCACATAAATTTACGACGGCTGTTCATTGTAAAGCCAATACGGTGTGGTGTGCCGTGTACAGCAGCTCAACGTTATTAAATTGAATCGAAACTTATTTGAATCCATTTTAGACAGGAAATTAAGCCATGGATCAAAAAACACCAGTAGGTACACAATACATAAAGTTAGAAAAGAACAGGTTTATTAACGTTGCCTTTATGAATAAAATTCACTCCGATTTGATTGTATTTCTTTGTTTAAAATATCAATTCCAAATCGAGGTTAGACGAGGGTTTTATTATTTTGTGGATTCTATTATGTAAATTGTTAGGAATACGCAATAAGCCGTGTTTAACGCGTCGCGAGGTTTTATCAGCGCGCGCCAGGCTGCCGGCTGCGCGAAGGATGAGAACAAATTTACAGCTTCGAATGACGATCGTTTATAACGACACTCGGTACCGCATTCGATTGTCTCGCTGAGGGCACTCGACTGGCTAATAGGGTAGGCTCGGAGGACATCGAGTTGATGGCGGTGTACATTACCTTTTGTGGACAATTTAGTGACATTTTCTAATGCTCAATTGTATGGATGACAAACTTTCGAATTAATGTTTATCTACCTATCTGACTAAGAATATTGCACCATATTTTATGTTTACCCAGAAACGTGTTTATTATGATGTTATAATTATATGATCTTATATAATATTACGGTCGCCATTCGAGGACCTGTCTTCCCCACCGCTCATCGATCATTTCAACGATGCGTCCAGCTCATTGCCACTTCAGTTTGTTAACTTTGAGAACTATGTCGATTAGGTACTCTGGTTCGTCTGCGGATTTCATCGTTACAAATAATAATGATGTTATTTTCCCTAAAACGTTCGGATCAATCAATGAGCACACCTGTTGCATACCTGTTGATGTGAAGACACACAAAGACAAAAATTTTTTGCTCTTTTCATAAACACAAACCAACGCTTGCATTCAGCAAAAAAGAAAAGGACTTGGTATTTGTAAAATAAAAAGTGCCAGATTTACTCACCGTATAAATCTTGGATCATCAAGATGAGTGCCTTACTATTGTGTCTGTTCCGGACACTGCGGTAGAGACCTTTCTGAAAAATAATACTTAATATCAAGATGTAAAATTGAGCTGCTACTACTAGTAAAAAAAAGTTGAAACTGAAACGACAAAACTGCTACCTACATTAAAATTTAAACAGCATTTTTGCTGATGCTACAAAAAACAACTATAACGTTAGCTAACAACTATAACAAGCGGAGAAGAAATTTGAAGTAAGTATGAGTTAAAACTATTATCTACCTGATCTACATGAAGGATCATCTACTGTGAGTCTATAGCACCCACGGCTCAAGCAATTTTACTTTGGTAATGGAGGTTTTTTAGTGGTGGACTAAGGCCTACGTCCCTCTCATTGTGAGAGGAGACCCGACCCTGTAGTAGGTAACTATGGATGTAGGTAATACACATTTATTTACAGAAAACGTTCTGCCATTGCAACAGGAGGTACAGTCAGCGTCATATAGTTCGTGACACTCAGGGTACTCAAATATATAGACGCAACCAAAAAGTCGATAATATCGGTACAAACAAAGTTGTCTTATTGTTGTCAACAGATTTGTCGCTCAAAAGGTCGACACACTTAAAATGTCATATAAATCGGTTCAGTCAAACTGCCATAAATATGGTTACAGTCATTCCGCCAATGGTATCCAAACATTCTAAGTGTTCAAAAATATGGAACACATTAGAAAAATAAACTTTACTGCTATAATATTTGAAATATTATTTTCCTCGTCAATTAGTATCAAAAAATTTAAACACAAAATGAAAGCAATAGAAACTACTGCTGTCCTTTTCATTTTAAGCACGACGTCATAGACTTCTCTTTTGTTTTGTATAGAGTTTCAGAATTTCTTGCATAGCCATTTACGATATCTGGGGGCACGGCAGTGGTGAGGACCAAGTCGAGCAAAAAAACCGGCACGGCCGTACCATCCTTTTCAGGCAATTTTCGATCCCTTATAGCTTCGTTGTCGACAAAACTAGAAGCTTGAATTTTCAGTACGGACGATATATCTCAAGATATGCTAAAAAAATATGCAATAAACAGTTACAGCTTAATAGACTGATGTTAACCTCGATGATAATGAATATGAGTTATTAGGTATATTTCGTATTTAATTTTACTTGTGTACCTAACTGAAAAGAACACATTCCGTATTAACGATAAACTGAGCAGTTCTGATAAAGTTACTTTCAAACGCAACAAAAGACTGACCCCTTATTCATATAAAGCCAAATCGCATCATAAACCTATTTTCTATTTCACTGTTCTTTCACTGCACTGTCTCTTTCTTTCTTGGTGCTGTCAACGTTTGAAAGAAAATGGCAAATCAATGTAATGGCTAAAATAGGTTTAATAAGCGATTTTTGTTTTTAAGAATAGGGATAAGAATCTCAGAGGGTGTAAATAAAAAAAGTTTTGGTTCAACTATCCTTATTTTTAATATATAATTCGATGTTTAGTGGTGTCATCAATGCGACATGTAGCCCTATTTAAGTATTAAGTATGAAATTGCTTCAATAGAAATTACGTAGGTAGTCAAGATTTCCAGCTTTCTATAATACTAGCTGACCCAGCAGGCTTCGCTCTGCCAATGATTTTTTTTATTTTTTTTATTTTTATTTAATAGCCTATGTTACTGTAGTAATGTAGCTTTCCAATGGTGAAAGAATTTTTGAAATCGGCCCAGTAGTTTTTGAGTTTATTCGTTACAAACATACAAAAATACAAATGTTTCCTCTTTATAATATTAGTATAGATTGCACTTGACATTGATACGACAGATGGTTATTTGACATACACTGACAGATAATAGAATTACATTCAAACACTAGATTGCGTAATGAGGTTTTAATGCTAGCTTATTTTTCTAGTGTGTTCCATATTTTTGAACACTTAGAATGTTTAGATACCATTGGCGGGATGACTGTAACCATATTTATGGCAGTTTGACTGAACCGATTTATATGACATTTTAAGTGTGTCGACCTTTTGAGCGACAAAAGTGTTGACAACAATAAGACAACTTTGTTTGTACCGATATTATCGACTTTTTGGTTGGGTCTATATATTTGAGTACCCTGAGTGTCACGAACTATATGACGCTGACTGTACTGTGCAGCTAAGATACCAATAATGATTACCTAATATTGCACTACTCATGCTCATCATTTACTCTACAAACAACTCAATTGCACTCCAACTCATCAACTACGTAAATGGATTTTGTAATTCAGGGAATAATTTTCTCGTCTGATTAAAATCCTCCAGCGTTGTTTATACAACAATCCATTACTCACTTCGAACAAGTATCTTCGTTTGAGATCGAGAGGGGCCGAGAAAGGGAACAAAGTTATAAATCCTTTTAAACGATAATTCAGTGACTTCTCCGTAGTATCGAGGCCTCGCCCTGTCTACAATATTGACAATAAAGCGGTTACGGGGACATGAGTGCCACTTGTGTTCTGGCAAGAGATTCCGCTTTGAGATATAAAAGTTCTGTAGAATCAGATACGATTGTTGACTACATAGTACAGATATAAATAATGCTTTATTGCGCTTCGTGACCATGCAGTGACAATGTTTCGTTTGTGTCGCTAAATACATTGTAGGTGTTGATACAAGAGTATAAAATCTATGGATACAAGTTAAACAACACGTTCCCCGCCTAAAAGGCAACATCTTTCTTCAAACATTCTATCCTCGTGACGCCTCGTGTCCTCCTTGGGATGCCTACGGATACTACTCCGGCCGCTCCTGATCACTCGGAATCCAACGGTTTTGCGTTGTCTTTTTCTGGTTATCATTCCACCTAATCGTAGGGCGGCCTTATAACGGGCAAAATTTCCATCAAATAATCCTCGTGTATAGCTGGGTAAAATAAGGCCAAATAATTCTGTTACGGACCAACTTCAACTATATTATATTTCGCCGAATAACATTTCGAGGAAAGAAATTGTACCACAGTAGAAAAGCGTCAACAGTATCTTTAGAGCCCTCGTTAGAACAAGTTTAATTAAGTCTCCAATGTACACTTTGGCGCGAAAACGAGTTGCCGAAACTAGTTAGTGGTAGTTACTTACTATAATTAAAGTTATGCCAACTTATGATGAACTTACAAAGATGTTATACTTTTCTAGTTGGTACTTGTAATGTCTTACTCATACTACATAATAATATATTCAGTTCGCGTTTAAAGATTACCCGGTACATACTTGCACATTAGATAGAAACATAATATAAATAACTAGCTGACCCCGCAAACGTTGTTTTGCGATATAAGTTATCGAGCGTTAAAAATCGACTATTAAAAAATAGGGGTTGTTGATAGAAAGATGAAAACTTAGGGTTGTATGTATCTTTTGATACCACATTATTGAAAAATAAAAATATATCAATTTGTCCAAAAAATAAAATAAAAATGTTAGGTGTGGACAACCCTTATTACCTAAGGGTATGAAAAAATAGACGTTAGCCAAGTCTCAGACCTACTGAATATGCATATAAAATTTCATAAAAATCGGTCAAGCCGTTTTGGAGGAGAATGGTAACCTGAGAATTTTATATATTAGATATAGCGTTTATCAACCTCTTATGTTAACAGTTACACATACGTCCTTCTAATATAATAAACTAGCTTGTTCCCGTGAAATCGTCTCCGTAATCTATTTGTTTAATTTGAATTAAATATTATTATTTATAATAATTTGAATTATGTCAAGAGAAATATAAAAAAATGCCCATTAGGATTGTTCTAAAGTAATTTATCAATTTATCAATGAAATAGTATTATTATGGTTTGTGTGTGAATAATATCATGATTTAATTATCAAATACTATGTACCAAATTTCAACAACACTGCAAACCACGGTTTGACAATGAATATTCCAGAACAGTCAAACTTAACAACAATTTGATAGAGATAGAGTGGACTCGCCAAACTAGGTTGCTTCTTGTGAACTAGTTATTCACCTGACACTATTGATAGGCAATCTTTCTTCGTGTATTCCAATAAAATTTAATTCTATTTTTTTTAAAGCAGCCCAGTTGCTAATCTTAATCTAAGATATAAAATAAGATTCTTAATCTAGAGGTCCGTGTTCAATTCCCGACAGCGGGCACGAATGTCTTTACTAGGCTATTTATTTCTCGTAGTTAATTGCGTTTTGCAAAGTATTGTTAGTAAATAAAGAAGTATTCCCGAAAACACACGTGAAAGACACACACGAAGACACTCGTGACATCCTTATTTGTCTAGGTTTCCATTTAAAAATTTCCACCTCATATAACCCCTGTCCTGTTTTCGCTATAAATCCCCATGTCCCATGTCCCATGTCCCATGTCCTATGTCCCATAAGTCCTCTAATCTCTCTGCGATGCAGTGAGTCCCTTAACGCTTTCAACTAAGAAAATACATGCATGTTTGGTTATATTAACTCTATAGCATGCACCCTGTAGATAGAAAGTTGTATTATATTGCAGAAATCTCAAAAAACAGATAATTATAATATAGAAGGTGATCTAGGTATTCGGATACGTTTAATGATCCTTGCCATCGCTAGAAATCTACTTTCAATCTCCAACAGGACCAAAACATAGTCAAAAATGAAAATAGATGATTTGTTTACTTTGAAAATTACGAATGAGGTCACCCATGCTTATTTTCTCCAGGAACAACAGCTACCTAAAAAGGCCTTGTTACAATCGTTCAACCTAACATTTTGGAACGATTCTTGAATCAGTAGGTATATCAATCAATTTTACCAGCATATAGTTAACTGATGTAAAAGCTGATGTTAAATGTGAACACGGTCGCAATATATTTTCATTGCATTACAGGAGTCTGTTCAGGCGGACTACGCAAACTCAAATATTTGCATACACACGAACGCGGGAATAATGTAGGAAGCACCCGGAAGTGCTCGGCCAAGTGCAGCGGCAACGAACTCCGCACGTCTGAATGCGGCAGTTTATTCCACATTACGTACCGCAGTTGACATTTTGTACCGCTACGGACATACTCAGCAGAATACAAATTCTTGAACGACGCTTGCCAACCCTCAAAAGTCGAACCATATTCCGTTTGAGAAACAATCGAACGGAAATTATAGATCCGGCACCACGTAGGAATAACGTCCACTAAGAAATTGTTGCCGGGTAACAATTTGCTCGGCAAAAGACGTGTGTATAAGTTTTTATGAAACCTTTCCGTATTTGATGAGATCGTGAATCTCATTTAGGGCTCCCAATAATAAATACGTACCTTCTGTTATAAACCAATATTAAAAATGTAGTTCATTGGCTAAAAGCCATGTGCGTTCGATGCGGCATCGGCAGTTTATTCTACATTATGAGTTGACATTCTGTAACATACCCAGCAGAATACAAATTTTTGAACAACGTTTACCAACCGTTTGAGAAATAAAATAGAACGGAAATCACCATGGCACCATTCTTCAATATCCACTGAAAAAACAATTTGCTCGATAAAAGAATTTGAATTATCGGGGACAATTCTTCCGATGGGTAGGGATTTTTCCCAGAAGCAAAAAAGTCATGGAGCTTATTAAATTTACGGCTTCGAATTTTAAGAAGACACTCTTACTCACCAAATTAGAGACTGTAATGACTACAAACCATGTATAACGATGCGACATTTTATGTCCACATTATGTTCTGCAGTTGACACTTTGTACCGCCACGAACGTACACAGTAGATTACAAATTCTTAAACAAAGTCTAGCAACCCTCAAAAGTCGCCGCTACACACCCGTTTGAGAAACCATAGAATGGAAATCAGCTGGCACCACGCTTCAATAACGTTCACTGAAAACTGTTATATTATGTTAACAATTTGCTCGACAAAAGACATTCGAGTTATTGGGAAGGATTTCTTAGATTTCTCCCATAACTAAGATGTCTTCCTTAGCTTCCTTAGCTAATTATTTGGGCATCGTTATTTTCCAATAGCGGGTGATATTTAATTTTATAAAGCGCACATAACTTTTTTTACAGCCACTGGGATTCGAACCCGGACTCCTCGAATCGAGGTCGAATACGGGGCTAGCACCGCTTAATATAACAGTTTAATTGTTAAAAATTCGGCAAAGTTAGTCACGGTAGTGAAACTGTGCTATATGAATAATTGAATCTCAACCTACGAGTACTTGCCAGTAGTTTGTAGAACAAAAGGTCTGGCTCGATGAAATATCAGTGAAAATTTAATTTATAGACAAGGTTGGCGACGCAGAGAATTAATATTTTATGCCATTTCATAGAAATGGCGTCATGTTATTGAACGTACAAGAGCTCTAATATTTGCATAAAAATGTTAATAACTAACTATAGGTGACCAGACTCTGACATCTGTTTTGTGTATATTTAAAGCAATTTTTTAACCATTTAAATTAACATAAATTAACGCAGCATTTATGGAAGGTGGTAGGTATCTTATGATAAATATCGCTATATATAAATATATAAATTACATTTTTCACATTCACAAAAGAATTTTTATTGTCATTTTCTCTGGTAGGTATTATAGCATAGACAATAATATTAATTTTATCATCGTCTTTATAAGTCACCGTGGCATTTTCATGTGTATTAGCGCAGTATATCCCTAGAATAGATTTTTATCGCGTTATTATGGCATAATAACGGGTTTCATAACTGAAACTCGAACCATAAAATGATGGCAGTGCGTTCTTCAAATGACATCTACATCATCACATAGCCGGGCATAAATGGGTCGTTCAACGTATTCGTATCACACGAATGTACGCTTACTTTGCGTGTGCCTCATAATTTGGCCGAATAGAAATGGCATAATTGTTATCACTCCCTCCATTTCTAAGTTAAGCCTCAAATATTTTTCTGAGCAGCTTTTTACTAAAAAAGGAGGGACGTAAAGCGAAAAGACTTATTTCTAGCACATAAGCCGTATTATTGCTAAGGAAAATATCATCTACCATCCATATACTTAATAGTTACACTATAAGCTTAACGCTAAACCACGACCATTAAATTTTCCGATACATTTATTTTCCCATGATCTGCCATAACCTCTACATTGAGCAGAAACAATCATTGAAGTATGAAATTACACACTCTACATCATGTGTAGGACACATAACAATTAGTGTTCTACATTATATGGTTATTTTAATTAATACAGGCCTTATCACAATTAAATAAATACAGGCCTTATGACCATTTAACATCGGGAAACCTGTAAAATCATTTGGTACTTGTATCTTGTGGGTAAAAGAAAAAGACTGCCACCAGATGGTAAGGGGTCACCGTTGCATTGACACGTGCAACACGTCACCAGTACGTTGCCAGTATTGAAGGAAAATTCTTTTTAACTTTTTTACTCCATGTCATAGCGAAAATCTTACATCAGACGCAAGACGGTTCTAAAGTTTACGCGCAAAAAAAGAAAGACGAACTATTGAGGACTGCCTGAGATCCACATTAGGAAAACGGTCGGTAATTCCAAGCCTTCATATTATCCTTGTCAACTGAAAATAACCTTGGCGGTATCGGAACACAAAACTCCCAATGTCAACGAAAGAGGTCATCTTAGCGATAAAAACCTAGTAACATAAGAAATAAAAGTCTTGTAAGATACCTAGCCCTGTGAAGACAAATTAGTAGACATACTCATGTAAGCTTATTCATATGGAGCGAAAATAGCGAATAAGTACTAAGCATTCGGTCCATTAAGCAAATTGCTTTCCCGAGAATCCACAAAACATACGAGTACATAAGACGTGTCTTTGACCACCACGTGCACTTACGTACCTTACGAGATGTTGGTTCTGCTTTTAAGGCCACGACACAAGACATTCTTTATAAAATTGTAGATACCAAACAAACAAGCATATTTAAAAAGAAACTAGCTGGTTAAATATGAGATGATACCGATAGGGAATCACACGTTCAGAATGTAGGAAAACGAACTTTGATGGTATCGACTTTCCCGAAATTTTAATGCAAGACGCCTCGCCTCCTTTAACTTTAATACATTAAACCTTTAATTATAACTCGAAACTAATCATGTGCGTGCCAGAATGTCAGGACCGCAAATTGAAACTTGGTTCAAAGTCCTTTGTTACAGCGTATTATTATAATATGAGTTACAATTTATGCTCCCACCAGAAGATAAATGATGTAAGATAATCAATTTTACTTGAAGAAAATTCACATCGTTTAAAATTAATCCTTTATGGACTTTCTGTAGGGTCTTATATATCAATCTATAAAGCGCTTATCGTAAGCTAGTCTTGTTTTACAAAATTATGATTCTGAAAATACTTAACGCTTTTGTTTTGATTTGAACTGTGTCGGATAAAGCGACCCTTTAGCATGAAGTAATTACACGCTAGTTTACTAAAATACAGAAATATACAAGTAGAATGTAGTTCTAGTATGCATAGCACCTCATTTGCTGCTGCTATATTCCGTAGCTGCTATGTGCCGAGACCTAAACACAATATTGTTCTTTTTAATTGAATTAAATTAGAAGGAGTACTAAAATCTTATAATTAAAGGTTAAACCCGTCATAGACTTACGTATATCATACACATTACCAGAACCATGTGTTCTTGGGTTTAAAGTTCACCTGTTTCCGCTGAATTCCAGTTCGAGAGAACATCCGGGAAATGGGTACTAAAGGTTTTGTACCGTCAGCAATATAGATTACCAACTTCCACTAACGACTTGAATAAAGGTGTCGTAGCCAGTCAAACTTAGTTTGCATTAGTGCGCACTAATGCGTGATGTTCCCCACTTCGCCGATGTTTTCCTTCAGCATTGCATCATATGACATAAACACCCGTAAATTATTAATTTATTAAATATAAAAAAGATCATTAAACAAATTTAATAATGTCGCTTCATAAACAGGACGGATGCGTAATTTCTTTATAATATTAAAAATCAAGGTTCTGTTATTTGGGCGACTCCTAATTTTAATTTCGAGGAACTCAGTGGCTACTAATATTAATATAAAGAGCAGGAAAATACAAATTTTAAAGCAACCTGTCTAGAAAACAGGACTCCCGCAGGGAACCAAATTACGATCGTCTCGCTTCGCAGTACGTATGAATGCCGTCCTATCACCCGCAATGTCAAACTACTTATATAATTACCTAGTTACTTCTATATTGAATAGGGGAGTTCAGATTTTTCTGAAAATTATAGGTGATAGAACCATTGAAAATTTGCTAGGGAGATACCTGTTGCTGAGCACTTCACACGGTAGAGCATCATGTTTTTAATGTTTGTTTGTTTTTGTATTTTTAGGTGTGGTTGCATCATGTTTTTAATGTTTGTTTGTTTTTGTATTTTTAGGTGTGGTTGCAAGAGTACTGCTACTGCTTATTTAAGTATTTAAGTCGTTTGCAGAATAATGTCCTGTTTGTTAGGTGCCCTGCATGCTGCTTTACAATAGTAAGTAAAAATGAAATGTTGATTCGGAGAGAATTACAAAAAAATATTTACCTACAAATAAAGGCGCATTTTGTTTTCAATAAGAAAAAAGTCTTAGATGTTTGAAAATAGGCCTTCAGTGTTACCGGCAAACATTCCAAAAAAAATACAAAGGAAAAAGTCTAGCAAACAGCACGGAGCTCAAAAGACATGCCAAACAATGGTCTCAAATGTTGGCATTCTTTTCTAGCAATCTCGAACAGGTACCTACCCATTCTTGTAGAGTACGTGATTGTGGACGACTAAAAGCTACACTCGGTGTAAATTACTAAGAATGTAGGTATACAGTATCTAAAGGGTAAATTATGGAACCAAAGCCAGCAAGCAACTTTTATCAATAGGTACATTCTTACTTTTATTAGGAGGTAGAGCCCAATTTACCCGAAAAAGACTGTACGGTAGTGTACAGACGCCTCCATAAACCAACGTGAAGGAGATTGTTCTCTATTTTGAGTTTTGGCTAGGGATGTGTGGTAAATGAGAACAATTGAATTTGCTCTCTCCTTTATTTCTTTTTGACTACAGTAGGTATGTATCTGATATTTGAAATGACAAATAAACACTTTATTTACCTTTATTACCAGAGCAGTCACACAGAACCATAAAACAATCGTCAAAATACATCCTCAGACAACAACTCCTAATTGCCAGACTATGTTTAATCACTATTCGATACCTACTCGGAAAATACAAGAAACTATAGCAATAGTGCGACTCAACAAAAGTCCAATCTTACTTCATCCCATTCAATTTAGAAGCGATGGCTTTCTATCTACCATCAGTTCGATGGAAAGCGACAACTCGCCAAGCCACAAGATTAAAGTCTTTGCGTGATCCCTGAACAAATTGGCGGCTAATGAGATAGTTGGGTGCGGGGTGGATTACGTCTAAATGAATCAAAGTTGCCCGGTTCCCGACTTTAGTACTATCAATTACCCACAACGTACTACGAGTAGATAGGTTACCTTAGTTATTTACAGACAGAGGATTGTCATGTCATGTCAGTACCCATTAATGACCCACTACAGGGTCGGGTCTCCTCTCACAATGAGAAGGATGTAGGCCTTAGTCCACCACGCTGGCCTACTGCGGATTGGTGGACTTCGCATGCCTTTGAGAACATTTTTTTTGTGAACTCTCAGGCATGCAGGTTTCCTCACGATGTTTTCCTTCACCGTAACAGCAGGTGATATTTAATTTCATAAATCGCACATAACTTTTATTACAGAGTCATTGGTGCGTGCCACTGGGATTTGAACCCGGATCCCTCGATTCGAGGTCGAATTCTAAGCCACTGGGCTATCACCGCTGATAGCCCAGACAGAGGATTACTAGACATTTAATTTATTTGAATTCATTTTTGCCATGGAGCTGATGTGATGATCAAGGCATAAGGAAACTTGAACTCCAACACCAATTTATTCATGTTTAAATTTTTTATGTGATCGTTTTTAACCCGACTACGGCGAAGCAGGAATAATCCCTATATACTATGTGTTTGACTGATGTTGTGTTTTCTTGCTTTCTTTCTTTCGTTCTTTACATATTTGGATTAGTTGCGTTTACTTTAAGATTCACTTTGACGATGACTACTTCATGGCACCTAATGATTAGTCTGATGATATACATTAACCAAGGTGTGTTTTAATGGTAAAATATCAAAGTAGCTATATTTATATTCCCCTATAGTATTCGGCATGAGTCCTGAGCACAATCTTTATTGGTCGGTTTGACGTTGACTGCGCTGTTGGTACACGGGATTGGTACGTCATCTACTGGCCTAGTGCGTGCAAGTGCTGCACATTAGCCGGAAGTGTAAAATATCCCTACCGCTGATGATATAAGACAGTATGCTCACGACTTGTGACAGTTACTATACCAACTATTGAACAGCCACGCTGTGTGGGCACACCCGATCTATTATGAAACAGGAAAGCCTATAAATTCCTCGATTACATTGCGAGGCAAGAAAACGCACGAGTACCTTGTGGTGGCGACATAAAGTCGAGTGGCGCACACGAGGCAGCGAACGGAAGCTCTTCACGTCACCAGCAGGTATGTAAACAGACGTAACGTCGCATTATAATGATAGGGAAAAAATATTTCTAACGTGTTTTTATTAGTTTCACATGTATCAGTTCGTCTTGCGAAGGTTTTCTGTATGTTTATATTGCAATATTATAGTGGTTTGTAGTACGTACTCGTACGTACGAAGACCTGTATCAATGATGCTTGATCAAAATTACCAATAGCATTCATTTTGCTAATGATTGCTTCATTCGCTTATTCTTCTTAGTATTATCTCAAGTCGAAATGTTTAAAGTTAGTGGTGGAAAATTAATAATACATAATAGACATCATAAAATTAAACAACTACAAACACCGTTGCTTCTGTTTTAGAAATTTGAGTTCTTTGCTATTCATTTTAAAGAATACTTACATGCCCAGAAAGTGTCCCATAAAGCAACACTAGCTTGAGAACTTATCCGCTTATCTTCAGTGCAACACCGACTTTGGAGAGTCTGGTCTTGCTACAAGGCAACAATGTTGTTAATCAAATAGCTGAGTAATAGCAACTACTTGCTTTGTGTTGCCATCGAATACCAAGCTTTTATTGACATTGCATGAATTGGAGTACAATGTACGATATTATTGAAAATATAACGCAGCTACTACACTGACTTAAAACGGCGATAATAAAAAATAATAACTATTACCTAACATACCCACGTAGTATTACTCTTTCGGGAAGTCTAATTTTCGATATCTGGTCTTATGCGAATGAATTCTCTCTAAGCGAACAAAAAGAGGACCTTTCAGTGATTGGCAGGAAAACTCAAACATCTTTGTCCTCGGGAGTGTCGAATCTTCCAAGAAATTACGTTTATGCCGTTTAGGTTTGACAGTAGATAGTTTTGCAATAACCCTAGAGATCTTTACTGCAGTTCACCATTAATATCTATAGGCCAGTTCTGTAACAGGACACCTCACGCCCTTTTAAGTCTTTTGGTGAAAAACCAAACAGATCTGCTACGGCTGAATGGGTATTTAGCTTAAAGACCAACACTGACACCAATTACCATAGCAAAGACCCGCTTTTAGAATTTTGCGTCAGAGCGATGCGGTCGAGGTACCTACACGGACTTTGCAGGTGATAATTAAAACTCTATTCTGCTTTACATTCCACCCTCTTCAATTTTCTGAAACAGGTATTTGATTACATTACGAAAAAATGTAGGCAAACTCAAATATAAAATTAGACTCCTCTAAATAAAATAAATTCCTCCGTAAACACAACTGCAGATTTTTACAACCGAACATTCACGCGCAGATAATAATATAGAGATCCGAGTAAAAGAGGACTCACGGAATGGAGGCTGCAAAAACATTCGAAACTAGGTGGTCACTAACTCATTGTCACAGCTGGTGAGTATAACCAGTATAACTAACGAGTACATACCTTGACTCTAAGAGACGTCGGTTTTTTTTTCTTATCTGCTTTTTTAACTTAAACTTAAATTTTCTATTATATTATCAACAGCAGGCTAGAGGTTGATTTTATTCTTTATTTATTTCATAATCTTTATAGATCTTTTCTCACCTATAATACATTAATATTTGGTAAAACAGCACCCACCCTAATACGACTTTCAGTTATCAATACAATGATGAAACTTTCAACACAACCTGACATACAAACAGTTCCAACTTCGAGAGACAGGTTTCGATACTGAACCATTTGAAACTAAAACAATGTGTGTTTTGAACCTTAGACGGTGTTATTACTACTACCTGCTGTTCTAGCTCATGAGATAACTTTCTTCTAAATAGAAAAGTTTTAATTTGTTGCAGCAAGGTGAGACTAGAGAGACTAGTAGTGAGTTGGGTACAATAATTTAGGTTTGCTCATATATTTCTGCATCAAATGTTGAATTAGAGATATACGGATGACTGTCCCGAAGTTCTTCTTGTTTTGCAACAAGGCAACTTCATACTCGTACTTTGTCAAATAATTTACATGTTGGAATGTGGGTGACATGCGGCTCGGTTGAATATAACTTTGGTAGGTACATGGTTAGAATATTTTCGTTAGGAAATTAATTAAGAATTGAATGATGTATAGTTAATACATAAATAATATCGTGGGTTATGTATTCACAATAACCTCAGACACCGCAATCTGATTCTAACCTAGTCAAAGAGAGATGCCGTTTCAATATTCAATTAAGTAGGTACTTTGTATTCAGAATTGTGGTTTTTGAACTCATAGCTATATTTTTACCTTAAGATAAATATAATAACATAAAGGAAAGATTATAATATCATAACTCACGTACGGATCTTATTTTCTATTTTAATTGAAAACCTGTGTTATTTTATTTAAAAAGTATTTTATTTAAGTGTTAAAAAATTCTTTGTAGATTTATAATCTAAATTAGAAACAAAATGAAGTGCTTTATAAAGTCAGCGGAATAGTTTATAACGTTCAAACAAAGAAAAGTAGTAAAGTGTACCATTAAATAAACAATGAAACCTTCGTAATAGTTATCCGGAAAATGGAAGCATTAAATAAATCGCTGTGCAAATTAGCAGCTTGTTTGCTAAACCCGAAGTGACAAAAACTAACCCCAATTCTCGGGCCATCAAGAGGATAATGGTAAATTAGCATTATTAATTACATTTTGCGTCGAATACTTGTTAATGTTAATAGTTTGTAGTTACGGTATCCAGTGTAGTTAGCAGGCACTAGTTACCTATACGTGGTAGGGCCACCCTCCTACATCCATTGTTTTTCCGGTACTCATACTCAACTACTCAATCTATAATACCCTGAACTAGGGAGGGTTAAGCCTCTAATACTTTTTGTATCAGACACAGGGAGACTCAACAACAAAATATGTGGATCGCAGTGTCTGCCGATTAAAGGCTCCAATACTGCTAAATATTGACTGTTTAGGAATTATTCCAGGTTTTACTTCAATATGATAATATGTAAGTAGCTGCTGAACGTGCATGGGACATCCATGTCTAACTACAATGACTACAAACGATTACTAAAGTAGTAGCTTCTTATTTCGTTGCTTGGGTAGGTTATGGAGGTGGCGGTGGTACTTCAAAAGTAGGTATATGGAAATTAAATGCTCCAACACTAGCGAACCTTTTAACGTTGAATTTCTACCTTCTCAGTAACCCATTAATGACCCACTACAGGGTCGGGTCTCCTCTCACAATGAGAGGGTTGTAGGCTTTACGCTACCTTACTTGTGGACCCACGCTGGCCTACTACGGGTTGGTGGACTTCACATACCTTTGAGAACATTTTTTTTCTGAACTCAGGCATGCAGGTTTCCTCACGATGTTTTCCTTCACCGTTAACTTTTTTTACAAAGTCATTGGTGCGTGCCACTGGGATTCGAACCCGGACCCCTCGAGTAAGAGGCCGAATTCTTAGCCACTGGGCTATCACCGCTACCTTATTCATGATTGAATAGTGTGAACGCGTCTAGATTACCTAAACCACGATTAGTTCAAAGGCTGGGTAACACTTCACGTAATAGCTTCTTAATGATGTTAAGAAAACGTAACACAATGTCGTACGAAGTTAAGTCAGTGTTGTCGAGAACGTCGGAGACGGACCATCGTAATTAAGTTTCAACGAAGCTGAAAAGTGGTTTTACGGTAAACATCGTGGACTAAAATATAATTTAGCTGTAACTTCCAGTAAGTATACGACTTTCTAGGTTTTATGACTGATCTGGCCTTACTTTTCGTATTTTTACAGGACAATTTAAAAGATTTTGTTTGAGGGAAATCTTATATTTGTCTATAATTAATAGGCAGGTAAGCGATTCTGAGATTATGGTTCCAGACAATATTTGGTTGCCAGACAATATTTCTTTTTTCAAAGAAAGAGCAACCAAACAATAACAATCTCAATCCATTATCTGAAGTTAGATTATTAATTTCGGGCGTAAGACGTGACGTGCTACGTTATGCGAGTGAAAACCTGACTAAACTTTATGACTAAACTTCAATGACCTAAAATGCAATTAATCTTATTTAATATAATTTATACGATTTTTAATTGAGAACGCTTCATTTTTATGCTATAATATAAAAAATGGAAACGCAACATTATAACCTACTTATTTATTTATTACTTATAATATAAGTTTTCAATTCTTCGATGTTATTTTTACCATATTAAGTACTTATATGAAATAGGTTTACGGACTCGGCACTACTTACGCAATAGATTTCAAACTCGAATAACTAGAGATCAGATGATCAAATAAACGAGGCTGTTAAACTAACGTACCTACTGCTACAAACTAGTTTTAAATCTATTAATTACATGAACCTACGTACCCAGTATGTTGAAAGGTCAAGTCAGTAAAGTCTGATTCAGTTATAATTAAGTTTCCTACAAAGTTCAAATGGGGTTTTACTGCAAACACGAAGAGGAAACTCGCGTGTGACGAATCTGACCAGTTCGTACTTCGTCGGTAAAGCAACGGACTAAGTAATTTAATATGAACAACTCTTAAACTTCGTCGTATGTTTAAGTAAAAAGCTTTTAGTGCCTAAATGGTTAAGTTAAATGGAAAACATTAGTTATTCGCGTATAATTTTTGCAGGTTCATAAATATAAGCAGGGCATACCTATACTTATTCCTGTCCATTGTTTTTTGCTTACTTTTAGGTACCTATATATTTTGTAGAGAGTAGAGCCATTAGAGCTTGTCCGAAGAAGTACCTTAATGCCACCCTCTTAAACCTCCCTAACACGCCGAACAACCGTGACTATGCTTTAGTTAAGTCTTATGTTCAGGTGGCCTGCATGACCGTTTCACACAAATTCACTATAAAAATGCATTATGCATTGCATAAGTACACTTTTTACCCTATTGTATATCAGTCGAATATTTGTTTTGGGACTAAAATAATATTATAAACAGCTGAAACATAACAACTAGGTTGTTCGAATCATTTATAAACGGCAATTCAGTTCTAATAAGCACAGTATCGAGCTGAAAGATCAGTTACCCGGCCTAGACCTACTTCACGCGAAGCGTAAGCACGTACTTCACTCTATTGGGCCTATGATGGACGCTTGACTATAATTACTTCATAAGTAGTGATTTATTCCTTAGCATTTTAAACAAGGAATTATTTGTTTTGATAAGATCTAAACCTTGAAAATTTAAAACTTACGCGTTCGATTAAATTATGTTTTACAAATAACTAATATTAGTGGTTAATTATTAAAATTTCAATCTTTGTGTTGTGTTGAAGAACGGAATTAAAAAAATTCAAACTTTGATTGTTTAAAAAAAACAAAATTTCCATTTCAGTTGATATCAAAAGGAAGACGTTTCACACGTCTGTCCGTCTGTCTGTCTGCCAGATTATCTGTTCGTATCCACCTAAAGGCCAAACGGACGAACCGATTAAGAAGAAGAAGTAGTTGAAACCCAAACTCTTTCCCAAACAAAATATTGCTATGATAGTAGAATATTATTGCACTTTGCTTAAATTCTCGCTTCGTGAAACAAAAGCGTTATCTTATGCCATCATGATACTGGAAATACTTACAGAGCACGAGCGTAGGTACTCTTGTCTTATACGATCGCCTGTTTACAAGCTATTTCACATCATAGCTACTTTGATATAACAATCTCTTTTAGTGTAAAATTATAGTTTCAAACAAACTTTCCTGTTATCTCCTTAAAATTTTGATCGAGTTTGCAGTGTTTTTGTCGCTTAGATCTCAATATGTTTAGGAGTTGAGTTTTGTGATATCCATTGATCAATATTAATTTTGTCGTTTTACTTTTATATGAACTTTAAAAAAACTAATGTGTCTCGTGAAATTAAAACGTTACTAATTTTTTGATAAATAGCAGGCATAATATAAACCACAAAAACGTATTACTACTACTGGTAATAAAATAGATATCATCAACTTTAATAATTATAACTTAAACTTACATAATATTGAATGTTGTGGAAACGAAATATTTCCTACCAATTACATATACATAGTTATGTTTAGAATAAAGATATATTGAATGCTGACATAGAGCGAGCCTTTAAAATTTGGGCTATGGGCTATTGATAATATCTTATACGTTAATTAAATGGTTAAAGTTAAAATATAAAACGAGATGTCGCGAATTTTCTTGTATGTACGTAGGTATAGATAGGTATAAAAAAACGAAAAATATAAAGGAACCAACCAAACCGAAATCAAAACTATTGTTTTATTTATTATTTACCTGAAAACTTGTTATTGTTTTGTCATAAGATACCTAATTTCCAGGGAAGTACCTATTTACGTCAAATGTCTTCAAAAGCAGTATTAACCGAACAACGCGTCTACAATCATATCTGATTCCAAAAGACTTTTATATCATGAGCGTGGAATCTTTACCGATACACAAGTAACACTCATGTCCCGTAACCGCTTTATTGTCAATACTGTAGATACGACGAGGTCGGAGCACGCTTCGAAGAAGTATCGTTCAAAAGGATTCATAACTTTATTCCCCCAACTCACTTCCGCTCGGTCTAAACGAAGATACTTGTTCAAAGTGAGTATGAATTGTTATGTACGGGTACACAACGCCAGGATTTTAATCAACTCAAGAATTATTCTGAAAATTACAAAATCCAATTATTCTGCTGATGAGACTGAGTGCACTTAAATTGTTTGCGGGGTGAGTGGGCGTTCACGCAGAAGTTAGACGGAACAGCGCCCAAATGTAAAGTAAGTAAAAGTCAATATATACTTTAGAACAAAATACGTGGAAAGTAGAGTAAAGTTTTGTGAAACCATGTGAATTCACTTTAAGTTTAGTTTTCTTTCCACCACAATTAACATCATTTCGATCATGTTAGGAAACCCTGTTATATAGGCATCTTTCCCTAACAACTACGAGTAGGTAGCTAACTAGTTACCTATCTATAGCATGTTCAACATGAAAACGCAGAGCATATTAATTTATGTCATTTAAATAAATTTTTTTACTTTATCCATCAAAAAATGACATTGCAAAGCACTATACAAGCAGACTCAACTTTTTCGCCCAAATCATAATGTTAAACTTCAGCCACGCAAAATGAAACTATTAACTAGTTTACTGCGCGTATCACCTACGTCCCAACATTGCATTATTTAGCAAAGTACGAAGTTGCGGAGTTTCCAAACAAGGGGAGCTTCAGGCAGATTCTCCCTTACTAGGTTTGCTGCATAGAATCACACTGCGCTACCTACGATTTGTTATATGTCCATTATACATACATACGAGTACCTCGCGCGCTGCCACAACAAATTAAAACTTTTCTATTTAGAAGAAACATGTCCCAAACTGAATATTGCGACATGAGAGGGTTGAAACAGAAGTAATTATTCTAACCCCAGTACAAAATTCTAGTTTGAGGTGGTGAAGCCATTATAGAATGTCCCAAATGCCCACACCTCACGTCACAAGTTACCTCTTAATCCGCCGTGAAGTAGCACGTTCTTCATGTCTTGTGTTTCAGTTGGGGAGGTTTGATTGCAGAAGTTACTTTGCTATTATTTGAAGCCAGCTACTTAGTCCTCATGAATAGTAACGATCCCAGAAACAATCTTAGGTTTTTCATTCATTTACTCATTGGTTGAGTGACGATTGAGTGACGATTCGAGCACATTCCTCGCGCGCCGCCACAACAAATTAAAACTTTTCTATTTAGAAGAAACATGTACCAAACTGATCACAGCGGCATGTGGGGGCTGAAACAGAAGTAATAATACTGTCCCCAGTTCAAAACACACATTGTTTTTGTTCGTTGAAATAGTATCGTATCGAACTTTGTTCCATAAAGTTAGCTGCGTTCAGTTCTATTTGTAAACCGTATCATTGTATAGGTATTCGATGGCGGAAAATGACACACAATAGCGCTGGTTTACCTCGTATTTTTGTGCACAAGTAAATTACTGCATCCAGATAACTTTGGAAGATTCCGGGATTATAGTTTGTTATTAAAGATTTTGCTGCTATATGTAATATTCGCTATTATCGATCAATGGTAGCGAATTGACAACGTTATAACCTTGTCGAGGTGTAAAGAGACAAACTCTATCCAATTTAAAGATAAAACTCGCAAGTGAAAGGCTAGCATATTATATTAATTATGCTTTCAAGAATAATAATACACATAGCAAATCTTTCAAGAATCGACATGTAGTCATTGCTCCGTGGATAATTTTCATGATCAGCTGTTAGTATTTTTGTAATAATTAGTAGGGATCGCTTTTTCATCACCAGTGGACATGCAACAACATAACATACAAATTTAAATATCGCCTGCTGTAACGGTAAAGGTAAACGTCATGAGGAAAGTCACCTGCAGTAGGCCAGCGTGGTGGACTAAGACCTACATCCTTCTCATTGTGATAAAAGAGTTGGGTCTTCCTGTAATGGTTTTCCTTCACTAATGGGTAACATATTTTATATTATTATGCATGATGAAAAATAATATCATGGAAAAATAACCCGTATAAATTAAGTGGGCGTGGTAAATAAGGCAGGATCACAGTTTTAATTACCGCGTGCAAAGTTCGTGTCCCGATCGCCGTCGGAACAAACTTTGAGCCAGCGCTTTTGCATGCAAATAAGTAGCTCAATATTACTGAGTTATGCTCAACATTGAGTCCGCTTTTAATTTGACGATTGGATTATGTGAAGGTACAGTCAGCGTCATATAGTTCGTGACACTCAGGGTACTCAAATATATAGACGCAACCAAAAAGTCGATAATATCGGTACAAACAAAGTTGTCTTATTGTTGTCAACAGATTTGTCGCTCAAAAGGTCGACACACTTAAAATGTCATATAAATCGGTTCAGTCAAACTGCCATAAATATGGTTACAGTCATTCCGCCAATGGTATCCAAACATTCTAAGTGTTCAAAAATATGGAACACATTAGAAAAATAAACTTTACTGCTATAATATTTGAAATATTATTTTCCTCGTCAATTAGTATCAAAAAATTTAAACACAAAATGAAAGCAATAGAAACTACTGCTGTCCTTTTCATTTTAAGCACGACGTCATAGACTTCTCTTTTGTTTTGTATAGAGTTTCAGAATTTCTTGCATAGCCATTTACGATATCTGGGGGCACGGCAGTGGTGAGGACCAAGTCGAGCAAAAAAACCGGCACGGCCGTACCATCCTTTTCAGGCAATTTTCGATCCCTTATAGCTTCGTTGTCGACAAAACTAGAAGCTTGAATTTTCAGTACGGACGATATATCTCAAGATATGCTAAAAAAATATGCAATAAACAGTTACAGCTTAATAGACTGATGTTAACCTCGATGATAATGAATATGAGTTATTAGGTATATTTCGTATTTAATTTTACTTGTGTACCTAACTGAAAAGAACACATTCCGTATTAACGATAAACTGAGCAGTTCTGATAAAGTTACTTTCAAACGCAACAAAAGACTGACCCCTTATTCATATAAAGCCAAATCGCATCATAAACCTATTTTCTATTTCACTGTTCTTTCACTGCACTGTCTCTTTCTTTCTTGGTGCTGTCAACGTTTGAAAGAAAATGGCAAATCAATGTAATGGCTAAAATAGGTTTAATAAGCGATTTTTGTTTTTAAGAATAGGGATAAGAATCTCAGAGGGTGTAAATAAAAAAAGTTTTGGTTCAACTATCCTTATTTTTAATATATAATTCGATGTTTAGTGGTGTCATCAATGCGACATGTAGCCCTATTTAAGTATTAAGTATGAAATTGCTTCAATAGAAATTACGTAGGTAGTCAAGATTTCCAGCTTTCTATAATACTAGCTGACCCAGCAGGCTTCGCTCTGCCAATGATTTTTTTTATTTTTTTTATTTTTATTTAATAGCCTATGTTACTGTAGTAATGTAGCTTTCCAATGGTGAAAGAATTTTTGAAATCGGCCCAGTAGTTTTTGAGTTTATTCGTTACAAACATACAAAAATACAAATGTTTCCTCTTTATAATATTAGTATAGATTGCACTTGACATTGATACGACAGATGGTTATTTGACATACACTGACAGATAATAGAATTACATTCAAACACTAGATTGCGTAATGAGGTTTTAATGCTAGCTTATTTTTCTAGTGTGTTCCATATTTTTGAACACTTAGAATGTTTAGATACCATTGGCGGGATGACTGTAACCATATTTATGGCAGTTTGACTGAACCGATTTATATGACATTTTAAGTGTGTCGACCTTTTGAGCGACAAAAGTGTTGACAACAATAAGACAACTTTGTTTGTACCGATATTATCGACTTTTTGGTTGGGTCTATATATTTGAGTACCCTGAGTGTCACGAACTATATGACGCTGACTGTATGTAAGTGAAATTAATCCGATTTATGAACAAGAGCTTCTGGTAAAATATTATTATTAAAGTTATAATTGATATATATTAATACATCTAAAGTAGATAGATCGCTGACAGAATTTCATACCAAAAGGGTCATAAAAATAAAGATCGCGTCTTCTAAAACCTAAAAAATAAAAGAAAAATTCGTCACGATGATAGTGACTGCGTTTAAAATACTTTGTGATCGCAAAACGTATAAAAACGTATAAAACGTATTTTGCAATATATCAACCATCCTTTTTTAACATCTTAGCCTTAGTTCAACCTATATTTTACTTTGTTACAAAATAAAATATCAATCAATATAATGTAGGTATACCAGTAAATTTCCACATCTTACAAATACCAAGGTAGATTAGGTGGAAATGTTTTATAAATACCTTTTTTACTGATATACTTATACGTAGACATTTTAACACCACTTTTTACACAATTTAATAAAATGACCGTAAAGACGTGTATTCAACAGAATTTTCCAGAAAATAAAAACATTCAACAAAGGAAAATAAAGAGTACCTACGTACGGTGCAATCAGTAGCTTGTGACGCTACATATTACACATTAATGGACCAATCCCCAGTAGAGCTTACGCGAAAGCCTTTATGCAAAAGCTTAAATATTTCCAACCACAGCGACACTGAAAAAGCTTTGTGGCCAATAACATTTGGTATTATTTTATTGGAATTCAGAGGTACCTACATTAAACTACAAAAATAAATGATTGTCATACATACTAAAATCAGTCTTTTACCCACAGAATCACGGATGTCAACTTTCGACTTCAAGCAGCACCGAAACGTAAAACATTAGAATTAGAAAATTAGAATGTAAGAGGAGGTTGTCGGCAGACGCAGTTTTCTTCAAACTCCACGGACGCACTACAACCAGGACTACAAAGGATGGGGAGAAAGTCTGCGAAAACTGAAAAGGCAGGTAATAATTATTATATTTAAAAATATTGAAGTGATGTTCAAATTTTCAATTTATAAAACAGAATATGGAAAAATGTTATTCTAATCTTGTATTCTGTGATTTAATATTTTATGTTTACCTGAAAAGTGAAAACATCTGCTATTTTATGATTCTACTCAGTCGACGGGCGTTAGCGATTCGAAGAATAGCGCATCGTATGAAGGCACATAAGTTTTACTGCGATATGTGTGTAATGTCCCTGACTGGTGTCATTTTAATAGCACTTTCATCCCCCACCCTCTTGTAGCGAAGTGTGTTGCCATCGCACGACTACTTGTACACCATTCTGTTTTCTCGTAACTTGTGCGACGGAAACTCGTAGTTTTGCTGTTCTTATCTGTAAATCACAACTCGGATACACTAGAAACAACTTTTATGTGCCTAGATGTACCAACATGTTCGACACATCGGTAGAAACATTTTCATACTAAGAATAAAGATTTTATTTACCCAGTTTGCCCTAAATGTTTCGACTCTACCTTTAAATTATTATTATTCGTAAATTTAATTTATTCGTATTTTATTCGTAAATTAATAGTATTCTTCTGCTGACAGGGATTGACGCCATCACCCGGTCACTTGGTCCTACAGTTAACAAGACTCCACGGTTTCCTGTAGCCTTCTTCAGGTATATCGTGTGAGAATTTGTCATGCTGTCACACAAAAACAAGCTGTTTGTCCATCGATATCATTACGTTTATAGTTCTGACAATTTGGTTTATACGTATGTAGGTATACGAATTTAGTATTAATTTAAACTTAAATTCAAACGAGTTGTGGAGTTCAAAGCTTCTTGTTCTAAAATTGCGTTAAAGTCGATACGATCAAAGTTTGTTGAGCTAAACGTATGAGTACGTTATAGCAAAACCACGTGTAATTATCCGAAGAGAAGGGTAATATAAAGTTGTGGCTTTCAACATGTTGAAAACTGTGGTTGTTCTCTGAAACTTCGATATTTACTCTATGCTCGCTACTCAGCGCTCCGAATTGAGATGCTTCGGATTATTGCTACCAAAAATTCAATATAACGGCCCCAAATGTTAACAATTTCTTAAATTAGTTTTTTTGGAAAGTTTTTAAGTAGATACCTTTACTTACGCAATGCTTGCATAGTGAATTTGTTGCAAACTTGCTATGTATGCCATTGGATCACTCATAAGCACACAGAAAAAGGTCAAATTAAGAAATAATAAATTAATTTAAGGCTTGCCGTTGTATTTCATGGTACATACATTGGCTGTCATGCCACGCTAGCACTCCATGCTAAGTGTCGGATTCACTTTCAAATACAACAAAGTATGTAATAGGTAAATTAAAGTAAGTAGTTAAGTAGGCACCGCTGTAAATAAAATAATTTTATCAAATAAATAGAACAAGAATAAAGACGACTCGGATAATGTCTTAATTTTTGTGTAACTTTTGAAATAAATTAAAAATATAGGTACATATACCTATATAAAATAAACGCAAGGTGTATGCAACCTCGTGTGCAGTAGTTTATTCCACATTATGTCTCCGTTCAGTTAATATTCCGAAGCGCAAAGCTCTACGTTGAATACAAATTTTATTCAGAGTCTGGAACAACTCTTGAAAACCACCTCAGAAGTCACAGACATTATCTGTTTGTAGAAACACTCAACAGAAATCAATAACACGACTAGGTATGCTTAAGTTAGGTACCTATCTACTTTCTTTTTCTATTTCACTATCCGCTATAACGTATATTATATTCAACTTTTATTGCCATTTTGGCTTAGCAATAAGGCTATTGGCTTATTGACTTGTATGTCATGTATATAATGTTAAATAGCGTGCATAGTAAAATTGTGGTCGTCATAAGCAGGATCACGTACATACAATTTTAGCATTTAAAAAGGATTAATCAAAGAAAACAAGGTCTGGAATTTTAAAAATTGAGTATTATATGTAATAATTAATAAATAAACTGAACATAATAATAGCTAATTAAAAGTAGTTTCCAGAATATGAATCATTATACATTTTGAGCAATAATTAATTATAGGTATTCTTACGTTACATAATTTTTACAAAAGCTTATAGAAATAAAAAAATAATTGTCTCACAAAATAATAATATTTCGTTTATACATGATAAAAAAGTTTATGGAACAAGAGCTAGATCAAAGTATTGAAATATTTAACTGTTTTATTACTATTATTACCTTTTTCAGCTCGTCCTCAAATTTAGAATTTAATGAAACCTTGTCACAAAAATGAAATGAATGACCTACTTCCCATTGCCGCATAAAAACCGCTCATCCTATATTTTTGGTAAAATTTTAATTTATAAGCGGAGTCGACAGCGCCGGGACTTAATATTTTATCAGATATTCAGCAAGAATTTGTCACATCTTCAACATGTAACGACTGGGAAATACAAACTTCTGACAATAAAAAATACCTTATGGATGTAGGCCACATAGGAATATTTTTGTCATATTGCTCGCGTTACAATTAAAACTAGTTATTTATCAATAACAATATGTTTTTCTTAAATCAAATATTTAAAAACATTCAAAAACGAATTGAGAGCCTCCTCCTTTTATGAAGTTGATTAATAACAGCACTCGTTTGACTTATAACAATAAATAACAATTAACATTTCCTGCCGTCCCTTATCAGGGACTCACAGAAACAAATTTAATCTGATGCAGTAAGACAAAGGGCTAAGCTTGGTCCCCAAGGGCGTACGGGCTCTCTGCGTTAGTCTTGAGGTAGTAGATCCCGTCCTTCCTGCAACGAACAATAGACTCCATCTCGTACATTCAAGCCACCACTCCACTGTTTTACAAACGAGCGTTCTTTGTTTAATTAAACGCTGAACAAGTTAACCATGTTCATGAATAGTTAAAATTACTTGTTTTGTTTGCTCAGCGCTTAATGGAAATGCTTAGCGTGACGCGATTTTACACTAATTCCTCCGCAACGAACAAGGAATATAACAATGCCGGAATCCACACGCTTTTCCGCAATTTTGAGGTTAGGGAAACAAAAGAGTTGGCGAACTTCTTTTGTTTGGGATCCGCGTTATAATAATGACTGTGTATATTGCGGTGGGTATTCCCCAAAAAGTACCACTGCCGTCACTAAATTAACCCTTTATGAAACAAATTCTGATGCAAATATATGAGTGTGGTAGAATAATTAGAGGTGACTATCTCAGTTCTCTTACAACTTCTGTCTTATATGAGTTGATTGTGCTTATCAATCAATAGACTGTCCAGTGCCCACCCACTTAAACTTATAAGTTTCCTATTTAGCCTTACACTTTCCTTACCACCAAACCTTTGAAACGAAATGTTTCTGAAGCATGTAACTATATAAAATTCGAAATATTTGAACTTTAGCTTACCTACATCCAATTTCACAGTTCCCTTTGTAATAAAAATCAAGAATTCTCATTGAAATCCAGATGAAGTTTAATAAAAACAACAACGTGATATTTAAGCCTCGAGCACTTACCTAGTGGACAGGAGCTTTAGTGCTTCGCTGCCAAGTGAATTAGTGATGCGGAGAATTAAATATTTTTCGAATACGAATACTGATAAGACTTTCAATAAATAGAATAACCGTTAAAATAGAAAATAATAAAAACATTTAATATTCACAATGATAAATAAAAACGTTTAACGATAAGAAGCATAATATAAACATAACCTAAAGAAGTCTAGTAAATCTCATTGCGATCGAAAAAAAGTTAAGCATGACTGCTTATAGCGAAATAGCAGTCGTCTACACATAGATAGCAGTTGTTAAACCTCATCGGAAGGCTGGTTAAGGTCTGCCAAGATCCGACAAGCAGCTCCGCCAATCTGAATTTTAAAAAAGCGTTGTGGTAATTTCCCCAAATGTGGTAAAAGCTCGTGCCAAACAAAGGAACCAATTCATCACTAGTGTCTAACTCGATCACTAGATTTATTTAGTTGATATTTTACTAAAACAAACATTCGTATTCAAATTCCTTGCATCACTAGTGGTAATAGTGGTTATTCGAGACTCACCCGTAATGTATATCGAATCCGCCCATAATCAGGGTCTCTCCCGTGCCTTTACAGGATCCCTGGTAGTAGAGCTCGTCGTAACTCTCGCAGCGAACAGCCGTGAAGGGCACGTCTGATATTATGGATTCGGCGAAAAACATATGTGCACGGTTGTGGGCGCATAACCCTATAAAAATAGTTCGGGGTAATAATAATGATAGATGATTAACTATGTAAAGATATACATACGTAAAATACGACTTAAATGTCAAAAAATATAAATATTTTTCAATATGAAAATTAAAGATTTTAAAATTAACAATTAATTTTAAAAGAATTCATAAGAAAATACATCAGTTTCAGTTAAATATTTGCTTGGTATCTACTAACTAGGGTGCGGTGATAGCCCAGTGGCTTAGAATTCGACCTCGAATCGAGGGGTCCGGATTCGAATCCCAGTGGCACGCACAAATGACTTAGTGAAAAAGTTATGTGCGCTTTATAAAATTAAATATCACCTGCTGTTACGGTGAAGGAAAACATCGTGAGGAAAATTGTGAGCCTGAGAGTTCACAAAAAAAAAACAAATGTTCTCAAAGGCATGTGAAGTCCACCAACCCGCAGTGGGCCAGCGTGGTGGACTAAGGCCTACATCCCTCTCATTACGAGAAGGAGACCCGACCCTGTAGTGGGTCATTAATGGGTTATTGACATGACACCTACTAACGGTTTAAAACATTTTAAAATATGTATAGATAATATTTTTAAAACTTTTTTTAGTTTTAGATTTATAGATACCTCTTTCTAAGTCTTAATTAAACGCCTTTTTAATCTGATCCAAAGAACTATACTCGTACACATTAGTGTCGATAACCATTTTACATAAGATTTACATTTTACATTTACATAAGACAGCTTGTGTATTCTGTATCCGAACAGAATCCCTGATTAATATGTTTTTGTACTCATTACAAAAGCCTGTCAGATATACTTTATGGATGGCAAAAAATAACATGTGTGCGATTATGCACGTAGCCCCTTGAGTAATAACTCATGTAAAATTTACATAAACAATAACTCTTGTGAAATTTGCATAAAGGGCATACGAAATGTAGCAGAATATTTTAGGTAACGTAAGATTCGGACTCTGTACCTATTTTTTGTATGCTTTGTATTCTATTGCAGAATGATTTTAATAAATATAATAATGTCATCGTATTTAAGCCTAAAAACCTGGAGTACCAATAGTCCAGTAAAACTACCGCCAGCTGCAGTACTACTGCTCGTCGAAAATAGTATAAGTATCTATTTTAATTTATTGCGTGCCATTGTATACTAACAAGTTATATAGCTATAATTAACAAGAGACGACCATTTTACCCCTCTGACCTATCAACGCATCGTGGTATCTACTTTGATCATCTTTAAGGTCGAAAGTAGTTATCCACACCCATAGACGCAAGTAATCCGTGGCTGTAACCGGCCCATAACAGTGGGGTTACTCTTAAAATCAATTCCGATCGATCGTCATTGGAATTGTTGCACACTAGCGCCTTATTTTTCCAATATTGAACGGATATTGCAGAACTAAATGAAATTGTGTAATTTCGTTGCAATCTTCTTAATGCCTAAGAATAATGCCAATTGCGTTCAAGAGTACCAAATCGTGTGACATTTCAGATTTCGGATCGGAATCGGAATTGAAATTGAGATCGTTTCCAAGAGTAAGGCCACAAGACCTTATCTTGTTAAAATTAAAATAAAATTGTAAGAACGGATAGCCAATTGACATCAAAAAGGCTACATTTACAAATAAACAAATCCAGATCAATGGACTCACGAGCGGAATAGTTTGTGGCTTTCAGAAGTATAAATTGTAAATCCGGTCACAAGTGCATCGGAACTTCCGAGCGAATCGGAATTGTGGCGGGCGGTTTCCCCACGGTCTCGACTCACCGGATACTTCGGACTAATTTAACTGTTGTATTGTTCCCGTTTTAATGCCAATAATATTTTGCTTATTCACTTTATTCACAATAATATGAGTGGTGCAAATTGCAAATCGATTGAATCGGTAGATTACAATCGAATGCAGTTCTTCTACGAGTTAAAATAAAAATATGGCGCAACGGTCAAAACACATTGAACTCGGCAGAAAGACCAAAATATAAGTGCTGCAGTTTTGAAATTGATTCGATCGATAGATATTATACTCGATGTACATGCACTAATGCGGTTTATTTTTTTTATCAAAGCCAAGGTAAAAAAAGCACAGCGGTCAAAGCTCATTGAACCAAAACTGTATTTATAGCCATATATTTCTTCACATGAACAAAAACACTCTTTTCTCTCCGGATTATGTGGGTGACAGGAAGTTCTTTATACCTGATTGAACTTTATAAGATCTATCTCTTCACTGAAGCATAAAGTAAATGGTTCCATTAAATATTATAAGAATGGTCGCCAGGTCGTGCTAGTCTGTACTTTTGCGTAAGATGAAAATTGGTCTTGTTGTGTTAAAAATGATCGTTAACCAATATGTAATGCCAGTTTACTTCATGGTAGAAGGCATATTGTAGGTGAAGGTATCAAATGTGTTGAAAACTTTTAAAGACCAAATATATTCAACTACAAACCCTTGTTAGGACACATTACTTCATCGGAGGACGTCCCAATCAGAGTAAAGAGTGCTTATTTCACATTTGTTTTAACAAACCTCTATAGTCGAACCGACAGCCGGGCTGCCTCGTGCCACCATTAGGGTAGAAGTCGATATGGCCGAGCGGCGACGCAAAACCCAAATAGCCGCCGCAAGTGTGGATCACCTCTACGTGTCGCGCGTCGTGTTTGTCCAGACGGGCGTCTTTGTTGCCGAGTGTGAATAAGGGCAGTGCTGGATCTAGACCTATACATTAATATTATCATCATTTTTAATTATAAAAAAATGCTGAAGACGCAAATTGAATTGGTACTTAATAATTTAGCCTCTTCTTATATGAAATGATAATCTCGAATGGAAATAGGAATCCGTCGACCATTACCTAGATATATGATTTAATGGTCACGAAGAGTAAGAATAGTAAAACTCTATATTCAAGTTAAATTATTTCATTAGTTCACGCGCCATTTTAGGGTAATTTATAATTGGGTCCAACTATAAAAGTCTTTAAAAGGTAGAAATGTATTGCACGAAACGTATCGTAGCAAAAAATTGGAATTGAAATTTCTCGCAGCTTCGCGGAAACCGTTTTAAAAATTGTTAACAACGTACGCCGAGTTTTTATAGGATCGGACCCAAAAAACTAAAAACATTTAGGTACCTAGCAGAACTGCGGACACGTAGCTGTGCGACAACCAGATATACGTGGCTTAAACGCGAATTTTCTTGTGCGGTTAAATCTTTTCAGTGCTCTGCTTAATTTTCTTTTTGTATTTTTGGGTACTTATGGAATTTATCGTTGTGAACCCCGGAAGAAAATATAGGTTTTACCTGAAAACAGTGATAGTACTGGGCTTAGAATTCGGTCTCTTACTCGAGCTGCCCGCCTTCTAATCCTAATTTTACTTAAACGTTGCACATTAAAGAAATTGATACCTACATGATATACTCGTAAATATAAAGCACAATTTCATTACCGTCTAAATGTATGTATGGGCTAATTAAGATTTATAACTTAGATAAAATCAATTAAAACTGAATAGCTTTTTTTGCTGTATCAGTTACCTCCTAGTTTTCAGTTAATGAAATATGTAACGTTAAAAGAAGAGTCGTTATTTAAAGGAAATGTGCTCGTAAAAAGAATTAGACCCCAATTCATTAAAATTCAAATGTGTTCGTGTAAATCCGTTTTGTTATAAAAAATAACCTCTAAGTCTCGGCAAGGCTTAGGTGTCTTGGTACTCGTGCATACATTCATTACAGTGCAGTGGGATCTCCCGTCCCGATAGTAGGTAAAACTGCTTTGTTTAAAACCGAGAACAAAACCTTTTTACCGACTTCAAAAAAGGAGGTTATCAATTCGACTCGTACTATGTATGTAATATTCTGTTTTATGTTGGTCGGCTTCCAAACAAGAATACCAAATTTCATAGGTGTATGTATGTAGGTAGATATTCGTTTTCTGTAGATATTTATTGTCTGCGCATATCTCATACATATAAACTAATTGACGGATTGTGTTCGCTCTTTTTTGTTTGTTTGCATTTTGTTCAACTTAAGGAATGGTAAAAGTTTCATCAAGCATTCAAGCGGTGATAGCCCAGTGGCTTAGAACTCGACCTCGAATCGAGGGGTCCGGGTTCGAATCCCACTGGCACGCACCAATGACTTTGTAAAAAAGTTATGTGTGATTTATAAAATTAAATATCACCTGCTGTTACGGTGAAGGAAAACATCGTGAGGAAACCTGCATACCTGAGAGTTCACAAAAAAAATGTTCTCAAAGGCATGTGAAGTCCACCAACCCGCAGTAGGCCAGCGTGGTGGACTAAGGCCTACATCCCTCTCATTGTGAGAGGAGACCCGACCCTGTAGTGGATCATTAATGGGTTAAAACAACAACAAAAGTTTCATCAAAATCGGTCCAGTAGTTTCCGTGATACGGAACTACTGGACTAAAAATTAACCGACTTCAAAAAAGTATGAGGAATAAAATTTGTTACATACTATTTTTGAGGATAGTGCCAACATTTAACTATAGAAACAAATAATTGATACTAAAGACACCAACCTCAAAAAATAGCAGGCGTAAAGTAGGTATGTACTTAACAAATTTTATTTCATACTTTTTTGGAGTCAGTTATATTTTTTTAAATTATTGTTTTTCGACGTTCCCACTAAATGACATCGTACGCATTGCCTCGTAAGAAAGAAGTTTGTATAGAAAAAGTGCCTAGCTGTTTTCAACATCATTTAAATATGGTGCTGAAAAATACTTACCTACATATGTAGGTAATTTTATTTGTTATTTCATTAGCAGCCATCATTAGGCTAAATGATTAAAAATATGTATTCGACCTGCAATTAATTTGAAATCTTTACTATAACGTACTTTTTGAGAACATGTTTGCAGAAAATCCTTATTTAGGAAACCATATTCTGCCTAGTTCAAAAATAAAGTATTATGGACCAAAGGGGTTTCGTATCCTATCGTCGGTCGTTTATTCAGACGATTTAGGACAAAATTCATATTTAAATAATGCTTATTCATTAGTTTGGGATTTTATTGTATTAGTTTTAAAATAAGTATCAACTCGAATAAACCATTTATCATTAAAATAGGGTTATTTTTTCTTACCTGTTATTGTATCAATGGGCCCTTCCTTGACATAAGCACCAGCAATGCCCACAACATGAGCACCGAGACTGTGCCCAATGAGGTGTACGTCATCCATTGACACTCCTTCACCACTCATGAAGTTGAGGAACTCAGTCAGTAAGCGCCCGACCATGGCCACATTATAGCTGGCTAAGATATAGTTCACATTCGCAGCGTTGCCCCAGTCAACCACAATTATATTGATATCACTGACGTTGAGATATGCTGTAAACAAAGTAAAATATTCTGTTGAAATAGTGTGACATTACAACTCTTTAAGTCTTACAATAACAGTTGATAGCAACAAAATTAAATTAAAACGACACTAAATAAAATTAACTGTGGAAATTATGTAAAAAAAGTACAGAAATTTTTCCTGTTTTTTTTCAAGTTCAAAATCAGTTTTAATTTCAAGTCATCCGTCACCAGCGCTTCAAATCTGTTTAATGGTTAAAATAAAAAAATATTTGAAATACGGAATTTTCATCCACACCACGACCGCTTGATACGAGTACATAATATAAAAATGATAACAAACCTTCTTTAATAGATTCAGGCATGGGTCCATCCCCGTGATTAAGCCACCCATGAGCGAGTACTTTCACCTTGTTCTCAAAGTTGAAGTAGGAGTTTTGAAGAGATGACGAGTCATTAATCTTGAGTACTTGGTAGACGTATGGATTTCGCCTGTAAATGGTTTATTAATTAATTTTTAATAGATAGTATTAACCAAGCTTCAACATGAATTACAGTCGCTGATGGCATCAGATGACCATGCAGGTTTTTTGCGGTTCCTTTGCCACTCATTTAAGTCCTATTAAAATAAAATATTTACCTAGTGAAAAGTCTGAACTCAACATCTTGCTCATATACCCAACCCCAGAGACGGGTCTCATTGGTCGCAGGCACAGGCTCGAAGGTCTGAACGCTAGCGAACCACACTGGGTCGTATGGGGGTGGCGTGTCCCACTTCACAGCTAAACCTGAAAACAATTAAATATCAAATTTCAATTTGAAATCTAGTCCACAACCTATCAGTGACACATTACAGGGTCAGATGTCACAATAAGAATAATCATTCTTCAAACCACCACACTGGCCGAATGCGAGTTTGTGGACATCTCATGCCTCTGAGAACATTTCATTGAGAACTCTCAGGCATGCAGTTTTATTCACGATGTCATGTTTTCGTTCATTGTTACAGTAGGCGGTAACATGATATTACTAAACTTCGAAAAGCCAATTTTGTGAGTGCCAATGGGATTCGAATCATCGGGTCCAATGTTATACTACATACGAGTAGATACATTTTAGTAAATACATTATTTTATATATATGTATTATTGTAAATCGATACAAAAGTTCATCCAATCATAAGCAAATACCAATTGGCGACTTAAGTCATGCCACACTGTAGGTAGGTACAGCCACTATCTTCTTATCTTCAAGATCTTATCTTCAAGAAGGGCATAAAAAACCTCTCCTTCATAGCCGGCAACGCACTGGCCACTCCTCTGGTGTTGCACGTGTCAGTAGGCCACAGTACGGTGACCACTTACCATTAGGTGGCCCGTCTGTCTGTTTGATTGCTCTACTTATAAAAAAATGACATTTTTATACTTGTCATTTCAAAGTATTGTTTATATGCCACCGATGTAAAAACCTTCGATAGCGTGATTCGGATCCCTTGACGACTGGCGGAATTGTAAGTTTTGCAATTTAGTCAAAGTTGCGATCAAGTTAAAGTTCTGTTTACATGAACTTACCTAGAGTACCATGAGTGTCTCTGTGAGTGTGATGTGTTTAATTCAAGGATTTGGTATTTGGAAATATTATTATTTGTGAAAAGAAAACCTTAGTTTATTATTTAAATATTTTCCTTGTTACTTTTTTTTATAAAAAGTAATCTCTGTTTTAATTATAATAAAAACCAATTTTAACAAAACTTGCTGGTGCGCTCAGTTGGTTGAGTAAATTTCTCGCAAAGAGCAGAGTCAACTAGAAATTGATCTAAACAGCGAGCACTCGCCGTCGCGTCGTATCAAATCGAAAATGTTTCATGAGATTGATTAAATTTAGAATATTGATTTTTGTATATGGCTTGAATAAAGATAAAAATATACCTACAACTTTCCTAGCCGTGTGAGAATTAGAATATGGCATCTTGACGAAGTCAAACTTGCTAGGACAATTTGCATGGCACCTACTTTCCCTTGATAATATCAAGTACTGTCTAGAATTATCTTGTTTAACGGCTTGTTCTGTGAAAGATCTTGTTGCCTCTCACTACGATTTTATTTCACCGTTCATCTACCTCGATAAAACTTTTGTAGCTGGATCACCTAACGAATATTTCTGAAGCAATGGTTAGAGGCTACCAGCTTGTAGTATCTTGGCAGTAAATGATTTTTTTTTTATTTGAAAGATTGTCAGATGGTTAATCTTTTGAACGCCAAAGATGGCCATAGTCGGCATATTATCACGACATTCTCGACAAATATTTTTTTTGGGGTTTTTAGCGGTTGTAAAATTACTTTTGATTAATTTGCACCAAAATTGACATTACTTTATCTTGGTTTTCGTGTATTGGTGGCATATTATAGGGAGTGGATGCATCATGCATTCAAAAAGTTGACTTATAATGTTTATCTTCAAATTTGCATTTACCTGCCATTTACCTATGTTGGATTGATTTCCCAACACAGAGTAGGTAGGTATATCAGAATGACATGCACGTGCACTCTTGCCACTTCCATCCATCCTCCAAGCCATAGAAAAAAGTACTATGGCATAGATACATATGTTTTGGGTAGAGACCATCCGGCAACAAAAGTTAGTAGTCACATGTCATACCATAGATGGTGACACCCATACAAATACAATCGAGATTCATATCTCTGAATTGTCATTCAAAGAAAGTTTCAACAACCTTTTATTTACTGAGTGGAAGTCGGCAATATTAAACTAGTGTTACCGTATAGAATGTGAAAGTGCATAAGCGTACCTACAAAAAACAAAAAAGCATTTTTCTTTATTTTTTAGTGGGAGACAAATTAATTTAAAAATTTTATAAAAAGTTTATTTTTTTATTTATTTAATAATACAAGATGCAAGTTTACAAAAAAACAACGTTGTTCCCACAATAGGCTTCCCGGTGTTGTCTACAACTCAGGAAATTTAAAAAATGCCCAAATAAGTGACGACATTTCCTAAAGTAAGAAAAATATATTGTACCTAAGTACATACAACTTGCTTAGTTAAATGTAACATCCAAGACCCCAGGGCCGCCTATAAACTGAAATTTCTTCGCACGAATGTTAGTGCTATGACTATGGTCCAGGCATTTATATATTATAGACCCAAAAAGCGTCTGTTACATAAAACGGCCCACGAAAAATCAGCTGGGAGAAAATAAGTGACGTCAGTTTTTTATGTACTTTGATTACCTGATACCTGAAAATTGGCCGTCTAAGCAGGCTAGCTAGTAGACATGCGATCTTAGTGCATTTACTATTATAAAACTACTCAATCGTCCACATTTTGTTCGTCAGAAAATAGGTGACGTCTGGCGGCCCTTGGATCTTAATTAATCTACTTATTAGGTAATATGTCTTAATAAGCATTGTATAGGTATGTGTGTCGTTTGTGAGTTCGAAGGTGTGTGAGATAGTGTGATAGAGTGAGTCAGATTGTTTATGTGTGAATATAATATGCAAGTGCTTATTAGAATAATAATATTATTATTAAATCTCAGCTTTATACACCAACATAACTTTCGGTCTTATTTTTCGTATTTTACTTATTATTTAATTTTAATATCAATTGCGATATTAATATTTCTTCATTAAATAATGAAACAAAGATCAATAGATAAACAAATAAAATAAATATTTATTTTATACCTAATACAACATTGACGAGGTATCTAGTTAATTTAAACCTTCACTCTGCTGTATTTATAAATATAAATCATCACGTGTCGTGTGTATTGCTTAATGCAATGTTATTTAAAAGCTACTTACAAGCTGATTATTATGTTTGGAGTTATTTTTAATTAAAATAGAAAATAAACATCTAACTGGTCCACTACAAGGCTTGGTTGTCCACTACTGGTTGGATAAGATAGTAACTTAGAGAGAAAACATATCTTATTACTAATTTATTAATTACGTTTACTAACTAAACGTATTTATTTACGTACGTATTTTTACGTGTTACGTATAACGTAGATAATATATACATAGGTTCCGTTATACTTAATAGGTATGTGTACTTACATTTCTGGCTTGTCTTATAATATTTGTTTGCAAAAATTCATATAAAAAGCTTTTTGACATAGGCCGTAATACCCTATTTTAAAGCTATAAATAAGCCCTTTGGTCTGATATATTTTCTAATTTATATAGGTATCTTAGTATAACAAATCTCAAACCTGAACACACTAAAAGGAACAGCAAAATCATTCCAACAGCTTTCTCTAGTCAGGAACTTTGATATCACAAAACTAACTACAGTCGACGCACTATATAAATTTGTTTTGAATTTCGAATGAAATGGAATATTCATTTTGAAGCTAATTCCTGTAACGGACCGATAGCTAGGACTCCCACATTTTTACTGGTCGCATGGCGACGGTATAGAATTTAAATTCGCCTAGCGGTATATCAGGAATCATTACGATGCATAGTATGCGTTCGCAACCTCTTCATTGGTCATATTAATCACACGAAACGTACGAACGAGTTAATTAAATTGGTTTATGTTCTCAACGTATGATGTTAAATGTATCTCATCAAATATCCCAATTCCATGGATTATGAAGGATATGCAAGCGGTGATAATTGACGAAATTAAATTGTAGATAATAATTATTATCATTCTGTAAGTAGGTACTTCACAGCAGCTCTTAGATATCAGCAATGGTATTATATTATTCATGGTCATATTTTTCAGGTAGGTAGGTAAGGCAGCAACGAGTATGCAGACCACCCGGAATAAAGACAGAGGTCACTACAACCCAAACATCCCATGTCCAAAAAAGATTAAATTTGGTTACCTACTTGTGAGGACTAAAATAGAATAGACGCCTCAAATAAAATCTCCTGTTAGAAGTAGAATATTATTAATGTAGGTACCTACCTAATGACGAGATGCTAAAAAGTGCGTCTCACGACAGGATGTGCATGGCTGATTAGACTGCTACTTTGCTGCACGCACATCTTTTAATGAAATTTCATTCAATTATTAGGTGTATTTTTCCAATATTGGCCATTTTAAGGTAAAAATAGCCTGGTAATATTATTAATGGCATTTAAACTTTTCAAACAAACTTAGATTCTTTGTTAAATCATTCAAATGCAATTCCTGTCGTGAGACAAACGATCACTGGCGACTGTCACTGTCGTTTCATTTTTTATCAGTCTCTCACTTATCACTTTGTCACAGACAATAAACATAATGCCAGCCATACACCTAAAGCTGCAGTTTCGTGGGTAGCGGCCGACGCGACGCGGCTGATGCGACAAACAATACTAAACAAGTGAAAACTATGAAATGTACCTATAGCGGCGCCATACATTTATTTTGTATTGTCGCATCAGCGAGGTTCCATAATACTATTGCGTTAACTAGTAGAGAGAGACAGATACGGTCAAGATAGGGTAACATAATCTTATATCTCTTTCTAAGTGTCGAACATTTCCACTCAGGCAGCCGTATGCCTCCCCTACTCTAGTACCTATAATACCTCTACTCTAGTATAATAGTCCTACAAATCGATCATAATATGAAGTGGTTTTCTTATTTTGGCACTTTAGTTAGCTTTAAAGTGACTTTTCCTCAAATTTAATCAAACTCAAATATCTCGAAAACCGTTGAAAAGTTTGTAAGAGATTCATAATTCATAATTATTTTATGGCTTCAATTATTGCTTTTGAGCTTATCTACGCCCCCTTAGCGGGGATACGTCACAAAATAATTGGATTTTTGTGTGGTCGTAACAGCTAGTACTTAACAGCTCAGTTTTATATAATATCATTGAGCTCAGTTTAATCAAGTTCAATCAGTCTACGTGCTATCCTGTCAGTTCCTCTACGTCTATTAAAATTCTGCCCATTTTTCTGCCCCGGCCATTATTGATTCTGCGCCCCGCGCGTCTTCATGACAGTTTGTCAGTGACTGTCAGTCTGTCAGCGAGAGTTCTGACAGATGACTTGACTTAGTTTAGTTTTCGTTTCAGTGACAGTCAGTGAGATTGAGATCCAAGTCGTCATAGTTTTGCACAAATTGTGTTCTAATAAAGGGCAAGACCCTTTGTCCGATTTTAGCATACTAACTACTTAAATTAGTCAAATTCGCAAAAGACTTCATATATAATAGCTCCAATTGCGATGGCTTTAATAAATGATAAACAGAAAATACTTGAATTTTTGGAACTGGTTGGGCGCCTGAAGGTTGGCATGTTTTTGGGAAATTATTATAATAATAAATAAATGTAATAACGTATCTTAATCGAATTCAGTATCAATACGTCCTTGTTATTTATTGCAGCATGAGAAAAGAACTGGTTGGGTTCTCTGCGATATCAACGAATGTGAAAGTATAGCTGGCCACATGTACCGTATGGGAATGATGACTTTCCTATTAACAGATGAAAACAATCCCACAAAACTGGACCGCTTCAAATGTCTTCAAATAGGTAAGTACATATAATTATCGTGTTCTGTATATTCTCCAGTTTGTAAAGTATATTTTTCACGTATTTAAGACATTGGTACAATAGGTGGTGGGTCCTGGATTTCATTTCCAGCAGAGCATATTTTTAATGCTGATTTAAATTTCTGTTTCTGGTCTGGGTGTTTTGTGTTCTTTTCTCTATTGTGTCCAAGGCATCCTAGTGTGAGATTTTAGAGTGAAGGGTTATTCATTTTATTTATTTCAGCATTGGTCCATGACCTTGCAGAGTGCATTGTAGGGGACTTAACTCCCCACTGTGGAGTCTCAGTGGAAGAAAAGCACAGAAGAGAAGATGAAGCAATGAAGAAAATTGCTGAACTTACTGGTATTGCTGGAGATAGAATGTATGAGCTTTACAAGGTAAATGCTTTTTTATAATACCAAAAGTAAAAATTCACTTCACCTAATAAAAACTGTTATAATAATATCATGTGCAGTGCATTGCTTTGCAAAGTAAGTAGATAAGATTAATACTCTTTATTATTTATACACCAGTAATTTAACAAAAAAGGAAATAACAATATAAAAACATATAGAGAATGGGCTGCCCTATCTCTTAACAAAGATCTCTTCCAGGCATCCCACAACCAGGAGAAAAACAGAAAAGTATAATGTATGTCCACAAAAGAGTTAGAAATACAATTGGTATGTTATAATTTAAACTCTATTTAAAAACATACCAATAAGCACATAGATGCTAAGTTAAAGCAAGCGCATGCATACCATAGGCGTAAAGGTAGGCTGCTAGCCTCTAGCTTCTAGCCTCACTTCACATATCGACGGTTCCCGGGCTATTTGTATTAAGCGACATTTTGGGCGAAATTGACTTATATACATATTCGGAATCAGCGAATTTTTCCGCGTCGATTGAGCGGGGTTTGGTGACGATCTGAGCACTTTTTTGTCGCTTAATACAATGGCATTTTTGGAGCCCATTTTGCACTACGATGTATGAACCGACACAAAATTTTGACAAATTTAGGCACTGTGTACTTAAGCTATACTATGAAATACCAGAGAGTTATTTAAACCAAATAGCCTCACCTGATAAATATTTTGAAATGTCGCTTCATTCAATTAGCTTTACCTTATAAATACATAAGAATGTCACTTCATACAATTAGCTTTACCTTATAAATACATTAGAATGTCACTTCATACAATTAGCTTTACCTCATAAATACGTAAGAATGTCGCTTAATACAATTAGCTAGATACTTGAATTTGCTAGATGTGGCGAATAAACCCATGTTCCTTAATATTTTATTGAACTAGCACTGTCGCTACAGCTACTACAAAAACAAAATTTTAGTACTTCAAACAAATTTAATAATAGCAGTATACACTTAATACAATCAAACTTGACTATGGATTGACTATTGAGGCGTCGGTTAAAACATTGGTTTTAGCAAGGGCGCGCTGGCGGCGCATCCATCTAATACGGGCGTCTAATAACAGGGCGACTAGTTTTAGAAATTTAAGGGGTCTGAAATTCTACAAAAGGCGGACATTCTACGTGGGGCGCTCGTGGACATGGATGTCAAAATTACCCATCCCACTAAAACCGGAGAAATAAGAATATTTAATTTGGTGGAATCCGTAAGCCGCCAGGAAATTATGGCAGCGATTGCGGACCTGCGGTTGCCCTTGGAGGACATAAAAGTTGGCGATATTCGTTTCACCCTACCGCACTGGGAATGGTATGGGCTCGTTGTCCACTCACTCCAGTTAAAAAACTGTCAGGGCGATCAGGGCAAGAGTTCAAGTACTAGCACCACGCAAGCTGCAGTGCTTCCGATGTTTGGAGTTTGGACACGTGCGACAACAATGCACGAGCTCTGTGGACAGAAGTTCTCGCTGCTAAATGTGCGGTGAAAAAGGTGACGATCACAAAGCGAGGGAATGCTCAGCTAAGTCACCTAAATGTACCGTATGTGCTGACATTGGCCTACCTGCAGACCACCGAATGCGAGGTAAAAAATGTACTCCGCCTTGAGCAAGAGCTTGGCTGGAAGTTCTCAGGATTCTTCTAACCCATCTCAGGATTGACATAGAAAGTCAACTAACGACTGAAGAAGCAATGGAGATTTAGAATTCACAGGATTTCGAGTCCTCCAGGGCAATCTGAATCACTGCCGCGGGGCTCAAGCTTTATTGTTAAGGTCCTGTGCGGAGTGGTCGATTGCCATGGCAGTGGTGGCAGAGCCGTACGATGTGCCGAAACATCCTCTTTGGTTCGGGGATATCGATGGCTCTGTTGCCATTTACTGGGGTGGAAAGAGATACCCTTCGCACTCCCTCATTGATGGAGGGCAGGATTAGGCAGGTGGAGTGGGGACCTCTCGCATTTGTACGCTGCTACATACTCGTATCTCCCAACTGTGGAATTGGTGCCTATGAAGCATACCTAGATAGACTCGCAGGTTTTACCCGTAGATGCCTACCACGCCCTATTATAGTGCTGGGTGATTTTAATGCTCGCTCAAAAGCATGGGGTGACACAAGGGGAAACAGAAGAGGAGAAGTTATCCAAATGTGGGCGACAGGGTTGGACCTTCGGCTTGTCAACACTGGATTCATAAGTACCTGCGTACGGTGGCAGGGAGAGTCAATTGTGGATTTGACATGGGCTTCAAATGATATCGGGATGGAGAGTGGCAGAAGAGTTAGTAAGTCTATCCGACCATCGCTACATCATGTTCGCTGTGACATTGCGACCCCCTAATAACAGACACGTTGGTCAAGCACGACGATGGTCTGTTAAACAGCTTGCCAGTAACCCATTAATGACCCACTACAGGGTCGGGTCTCCTTCTCGTAATGAGAGGGATGTAGGCCTTAATCCACCACGCTGGCCTACTGCGGGTTGATGGACTTCACATACCTTTGAGAACATTTTTTTTTTGTGAACTCTCAGGCATGCAGGTTTCCTCACGATTTTTTCCTTCACCGTAACAGCAGGCGATATTCAATTTTTTTTTATAAAGCGCACATAACTTTTTTACAAAGTCATTGGTGCGTGCCACTGGGATTCGAACCCGGACCCCTCGATTCGAGGGAGGTCGAATTCTAAGCCACTGGGCTATCACCGCTCACGCTGGATTTTGAGCAGAAACCCTGACCTTTTCTGATCCCGAGAATGAATCAGTCTGGGTACGGGAAGTAATGACATCTATATGTGACGTAGCGATGCCCCGATGTAGGGCCTCTAATAGAAAAGAAGTATACTGGTGGTCTGAAAACATTGCAGGATTGAGAGTTAGATATCCTTTGAAGCGGCAACAATCCTGACACGCTTTCCACCCCTCGACATCTTGGCGGACATGGATGACAAGATTTACCTGCAAAGTCGTGCAATTCTCCCAACGAGAAAATAACGATGAGCCAAGTCTTCTGCGAAAGTAGGCACATAGACGGGCTTGGACTGAATGGCGCCAACGTCTGGAGGAGAAGCATGCAGGTCAAAGAGCTGTTGGAACAATTCTGCCCAATTTTGACGCCTGGATGGGAGGGTAGTGTTACGTTCCGACTGTCACCGCGCATGGCTGCTTTGGTGAGCATTTGTGTCGGATTGGACGGGAAGAAAAACCCCATTGCTACCACTGTGATGGAGATCAGGACGACGCTCAGGACACCCTTGAAGCGTGTCCTGCATGGGAATATGAGCGTTCCGCCTTGGTTAGCCAAATTGGGGTTAACTTCGCTCCGTCTGCAATTGTAGCAAAGATGCTGGCGGAGAAAACAGACTGGAAGGCAGTGGTCTCCTTCTGTGAAGCCGTCATGGTAAAGAAAGAGGCCCTTGAGCGCACCCGGGAGATTGTTGACAAGATAATAATTCCTAGGTACCTTTAAATTCAACAATGTTTTAACCGCCCATTTCAGTAAACTTCATTACTCAGGCACGATTAGAAACAAATTAGTAAAAACAAATCTTCAATTTAATGCATTTAGCCTGGAGCTATTATTTTCAGTTCTAGGTGGTTAGGTCATTTAACCTGGAGCAAGAATTAACAAACCTAGGCGGATAAGTCAGTTAGCCAGGAACAAAAAATACTAATTGGAGGCGGTTAATACATTTAGCCTGGAACAAAAAAATAAAATAAAAGGGTTATTTTGTATTAAACGACATCTAACTTCGTTAATAATAGGAATATCAGAAAAAAAACCTAATCAGATTATGCAGACTATGTAACCTTATCAATAAATATCCATCTTTTTCTAAAATTTTACAAATTGCGGAAGTTATGAATTTTTTTTCAAAAATCAAAACTTTAAACTGCTCTGGTGTAAAGTTTACAAAATGTCGCTTAATACAAATAGCCCGGGAACCGTCGATATTATTTTTCTATTTTTATTGGACAAGAAAATCACTACCAACTATTATTATAGGTCAAATGAAAATTTAGATGTACCTATGACTAGCTAGATCTTCAGTGCCTACCTCTAATGCACACCACTAAGTCCACGGAGTTAAAGTGAAGAGAAATATTGAAAGAATAAAGATAAGGACAAAGAAAATGAGTCCTTGTTTTTACCAATTCTTGACTACACTTATGTTAGATGTTAGTTATCCTGTAGTTAAGGTGGAGCAATCTGTTGCCTCCTTCCTTTAAGCAATTTTCTGTAGCGTCTTCAATTAGTTCTATTCAATATGTAGAAACCACTTAGATGATAACATCTGATTGTTCAGAATAGACTCAATGTACAAATGGTGTCATTACAATTTAATAATGAAACATAATTATATCTTTCAGGAATATGAACATCAAAGCTCTCCTGAAGCCAAGTTCGCAAAAGATCTAGACAGATATGACATGATTTTGCAAGCCTTTGAATATGAAAAGCGTGAAAATGCACCAAACAAGTTGGAGGAGTTCTTCACTGCAACATATGGAAAATTTGATCATCCCTTCATTCAAGACTTAGTTAAGGAATTGTATAGGCAAAGAGAGTCATTTGAAAAGAAATGTCTACTCAATGGGAATGCATAATAACTTTAACACAAAATATAGCCAAATGTTTTTGCATTAGAACTGCTATGCCATACTAAGGCTAGGTATTGATATTGAGTATTATTACCAAAAATTGATTTTTCAGTAGTATAATAAAATTGAACATTTTTAAGTCAAATACATGTTAATGATTTGTTATTCATTAGTTACTTGAATTGCCTTGAATTTTTTTTTTGTTGCTTTTATTTTATTTTATGATGATACAACCATTACTTGAATTGAAGATAAGAGAATTTTAATATTTATGAGATATATTAAGAGTTATCTTTCTTAAGTTATTATTTACAATGTCTCTTATAATTATTTAATACCACAATACAATATACTGACATAATACAAATATTTAATGGCCTAGAAAGTATAGCACAAGAATATTTTTATAAGTTTAAATACACAATATCTAAAAGAAAATGTACTTATACCCATGGCCTACACATATTAATTTAGCCTTTATTGAGTTTACAATGGCCGGACTTAATGTTTAGATGCATTCTCTACTAGCCAAACTATGTGAAAGTGAAAAAAAACTTAGTTTCAACTTTCGTAAAGGCGACACGAAAATCATCCATAACAGTTAACGGCCCCCCCTTACGTGAGCAACACAGTAGCCGGCACAATACAGTAGGTGACCCACTTTCATAGGACAGCAAGCTGCTGACTTATGGCACAAACGCAGAACACCGTCTTGACAGTGTTCAAGGAAGAACAGTTAATAGTTGTGCATCAAGCAGTAGCAGTACTGTTCTGCTCTCGTGTGAATCCAGTTTAAACCAGTTATACTTTAGCAGGGCTTCTCAAACTTATAAGCTTTGTGCACAAATATTGTATTTTGAAGAATACTAATTCCTTTAGTTTTAATAACCATACTTGTAAAAGATATCAAAACGAAATAGTGTAGATACAAGAAATTTATTATTTTGCAGAATGTGATTAATTTTTTTTGCAGCAAAAATTCCCAAAAAAAAAACAAGATTATCTTTTCACTTCGACATACACAATATTATTGTAGATGTGTGGCTAGGCATTAAGTAATCAATCTATTTAAGTTTGGCATTGTATTGATATATGAAGTGATATTAAAACCATATTATTATAATCATAAGAATTGTGATAGGCCAATAAGAGATCTATCACACAGAATCTCTGAGCGTAGCAATAATTACCTTGAACATTTCATAACAATTAAATCTGCACATTGTACCTCACATAATATATACTGATGGGTTTCTTATTATGATATAGGTAGATAAATTATTGATTAAAACTCTGTATTTCTGAATGTACCTCTTTAATTAAATAATTTTCTGTATTACTCATATAGTAACATACAGACTACAAAGTCTGCACTTTAGCTTACAATTCCATGTTTATAATAAATAAGTATAATCTTATTTAAGCAAGTATTAATTAACTGGCAAATGTTAAAATACAGTGTTTAGTACCAATTTTGCATTTTATTTTATGAATCCTTGTGTGGAAAATAGAATTATTTCAGTTAATTTCATTTTTAATACCTACATCAGAACATTACAATTATGATAACATTTTGAAATCTTAGAATTTGATGTTGAAACAATAAGGTCATTTCATAAGTATAGAATTTATTACTGAGACGGTTGTATGTCATAATGCTGCTGAGACATTTTGCAATAATCATTCATACTCAGAAATTGAGGTCAATGGTCAAATACCAAATAACAGAAGTTCATAGTTTGATAATTTATTGTATAAAATTACATACTTGGGGCTTTTAGCAATACATATAAAATCTACTCAGTCAAATTAAGCCATGTAAATTATTATAAATGCTTTTTTTAACAAATTCCATTCACATGAAACAATTTGGATTATATTTTACAATTCAATATATTGTTCTGTGTGGATAATTTAATACAATGCTATAAATTTAATAAGGCAATATTATACTATGATGAGATATTTTAAAAATTGTTAAGATTGCTTATATATCACTTGAACAATTTAACACCCTGAAAAAATGTGTTTATTCATGTTCATATCTTCTGCCATCACAACTAATCTATTGGTTAAAACTTATTTAATTTACTGCCTGTTTTTGATTACTTGATGATGATTGTTCCTCTTTTTTTCTTTGCTTCTCTCTCATCAGTTCAGCATCTCTGAAATAAGAAAAATGCAAATAATCATATACCAAATCTTATCAAAATTTCAATCACCAATAGGTTAATAGTTAATCATCTTGGAAAAGTTGACATGCCTTGGCCCGGCAGATGCTGGTTGGATTGATGCTCTAACAGCGAGTCATGCCAGACTATGACAACAATTAAAACCTTCACCTATGGGCAACAACTCAGGGGAACATTAATAAACCAAAATAAAATGTTTGAGATAACTGGGACCTGATAATTTGCATTTCCAGAAAAACAATCTGCTATTGCACAATTAAGCAGTTAGCCCAGTAACTAAAAATTTGGTCTCATGCTCAAGGGGTTCAGGTTTGAATCTCAGTGGCATGCACCAATAACTTACTTAACAAAATATTTTATGTGCAGTTTATTACATTACTGACTTAAATATCACTTACTGTAACTGTGAAGAAAAACATCGTGAAGAAACCTGCATGCCTGAGAGTTCACAAAAAATGTTCTTACAGGCATGTGAATCGAAGAACCCTGAGCTGCTAAAGCTCAGGAAATCTATCCCAAATAAAAAAGAAAATCATAAGAAAACTAATATTTGGGTCCATTGAAGATTTTATAAATAAAGCAGTATTAATAGGTACTAGTCCTTCAATCTTGGTATGAATGGAATGATGAATGAAAACTATTGGGAAAGATAACAAGAAAATAATATATAAATATGTGTATTGTGTTACATACCTATGCTTTCTTTCGGTGAGGGATAAGCCAGTTTTCTCACTAGCGTTTTTTTTCTTCTGCTGTTCCTGTTGTTTTTTCTGATTCTTTGCTCGAGCCAGATCTCTCTGATTTCCTCCTTTAAAACATAATTATGAGGGGTAATTTCTGCTACAAATTATAACAAGCACTCTGAACATAACAAGGGTATTAATTTTCAAAATGCATTCAGAATACACTACAATGTTTATGTATTATTTAGCTAGCAAATCAATAGTCCAAATAGTAACCAAACCATCCAAAGGTATAATTAAATGCCAAAGGGTAACGTCATGCAGCGGAGCAAACCAATTTACGTATTAAAGATTTGTAAAGCGTGATTCATGGATGTGGCTGGCGATGTCAATAGTTTTGTTCTAGAACATTCTATGCTAAAATATAGACAGAACTTAAGACACGTTCTTTGCGTTTATGTTAATATAGCTATTACTTACGGGTCATTGTGGCCAATTTTTCAAAACAATGGTTGCAATAAACACAAGACCACTTTTTTACGTAATTTACGGAATGGTCTGGACGATACGCTTGTCCGGCCGAGACCAGGAACCACGCACCGCCCGTGTTACAATAAAAATCTGAAAGCAAAGGACAACGACAGCGAAATTCGATCAGTTGATTCAGCAAACAGCAGTTTTTACTTATTTTCTTGTAATTAATGGCACGACACGACACGACCAAAATTGAAAATTCTAACATACAAAAAAAAATTGCCGTAGACAATAGACAGTATTGGACACAGATTATGCGGCACACAGATTATAAAAAAATAGCAAGCCTATTGTCTGACAAATTACCTCCAGTCCAATGAGATAAAAGGGCCCCTGCAAAGATAAATTATTTAAAAAATAATTAGGCCCCTGTATAAAAGACCTTTGAAGCGTCTGTAAGCAAAACGGCCGACGGAGTGTCTGAGAGTATGGGATAATAATTAATATAAGTTTACGATTTTTTTGATGTGTCTATTCTATTGTGGCTAGGTATGCTTTGAATTGCTTCCCTAATTTTTTATTCCTTAAATGAATATTTAATTTTGATAATAGGTGAGTTTTAATCATTATCAATGGCAGCCCTGTAAGGCAACAGACAACCCTGACAGAGGTTGGATTAAATTGGATTTGATTTTGATCAGAAAAAAAATCATGTCATACTCATAGGTGTCAATACTCAATTTGTCAAAACTCAAAATGTCGGTCAACGCTCAAGTGCATTTGGGCAATAATGAAAATAATAAAAGAAACGATAAGGGCCTGAAACCATTATTTCCTAAACAATCTGATTGTTCTTACGTGTCTTGTTATTGGCAAGTAAATTAGTGAATTACGGTGATTTTGTTTTTTATTTTACAGTCGCATTGATGTTTGCTTTGTTTCTCGTTTACTGTTTTGTAGTGAGGAGAATGTGTGGAAATTGTGTGAAGACGCATCGCAGCGAGTTCCGGAGGAGCTGGACAGGTGCTTCGTTGTTTTTATTTCGAATCCGTGCCGTACTGTGCCCTTATGGAAACAAAGGGCTGGGCGTGAGGAGGATCGCCTTGTAATATGGGTGTGTACTAAAACTATACATTTATCTTATTTGCAATAATAACACGTATCAAAAGCACATAAATGTTATATTTATAAGTATTCGTTTTTTATGTGACTGTTGATTATATTACTTTTTTTTCAGGATTATCATGTTATATTTTTATACTCATGGGACAGTAAATCCTGCCTTGTGTACGACCTGGACTCAGAATTGCCTTTTCCAACGTTCTTCCATAAATATGTAACCGAAACCTTCCGCACAGATCAAGTTCTAAAATCTGACTTTCATAGGTAAATATCAAAGCAGTTGATAGTATTTCGCTAAATGAATGAATAAAAAGAAAATTAATCTATACTTTAATTAATATTATAAAGCTGAAGAGTTTGTTTGTTTGAATGCGCTAATCTCAGGAACTACTGGATAAATATCAAAAATTCTTTCAGTGTTGGATAGTCCATTTATAGTGGAAGGTTATAGGCTATATTTTATTTTCAAAAAAATTGGGGATCTGTAAGATAAATGAATTGAAAACCTATTTATGTGTGCGCTGCAAAAACTATTGACAAGAGAACAAAATGATGTACTACAGAAAAGTCCATGAGAGCACATAATTATCTAACTATCATAGTTTAGTCACAATATCCACATGTTCTAAAATCGATGTGGGCAAATCCGCACTCACAATCTAGTTTTGTAATAATTACTAATAACTCGGGCACAATAACTAGACACCTGGCTCAAATGAAGTTTGTCTATATAGTACTGAGTGAAAAAAAAAATTTTGACATGATAACATTTTATAAATAATTGATTTTATTTTTCTGGTTATGTAATTTGGTTATATAATTTGAATTTTATTTTTCTGGTCAGGCTTTATTATATTATAACTAAAATAACAAAAAAGGATGTTATATTCATTTATGATGCTAACATTACTGAAGGATGAGAGCGGGGCCTCACCCGGTGTAGCGGGAGGAGGGCCGAGTATCGAGCCAGGTGTCAAGTTATTTCGCCAGGGTAGTAAATAGTTCTAGATTTTTTCATGATGTATACTTGATTTTTGAGCCAAGCTATTGTAAGTTTCAAATGTTGGAGAATGAGTTAATAAGGATGAGGGAATCCCTCTATTCCTTTTGATTCTATAGTCAGCCTAACAAATTTAATCTACACTAAATTATAGTACTACACTGAATTGACTTGACCATTTGGATGTTTAGTTTATCTGAATATTGAGTTATTTTCAATCATTTCCTCAGTCAATACCTCATAAAACTCATAGCAAGTGCTATCCGGAAATAAAACACTATTATGAAGCCAGAATATCATCAATGACTCCATGGATGGGTTGAGGCCATAAATAACTAAATCTTTTTAATCATTTCCTCCTAAACTGAAAATTTATCAAACTGTCAGCTTATTGACAGCCTGGAGGAACTCGATTTGTGACCTATAAACATCAATTACCTTCATACATAATTATTATATATAATTATCATATATAACAATTTATGAAATAAATGTAATACAAGTATAATAATAAATAAATAATACTATATCTAAAATGAAACCAATAAATTAACATTATAAACTACAAATATTTAAATCTGTCTATCTAGGTTTTTCCGAGTTGTGCCTGCGAAGTACTTCATGCAGAACTTTGCATCAGACAGACGTCATATGAAGAGACCAGATGGATCATGGATAAAGCCACCGCCTCCATATCCTGCCATTAATACAACAGGTATGTTCAAAAATAACTTTTCTTTTTAAGTAAGCTTAAAAGAAGCTTTTACTTAATATGCTTACTTTTATATAAAAGTCAATACTTACTATAAATGCAATGGTTTGCGAGGCTAAATAGACATTATTACTCTTTCAAAACTACTTAAAATTGTAAAATTTAATAAACAAGAAAATATCCTGAATTTGTGATTGTACTGTCCACATTAAATCTTATGGCTCAAAATTATTTTCAGCCTCCAGCCACAACTTGGATGAATATGTTAACATGGACATAGGCTCAGGACCAGGTCAGGTCTATAACCTGACAGAATTTGTTCAAAGGTTCTACAAAATTGACAAATAAAAAAAAAGCCGTAAATATTAGATAGTACAATGTTATTTTTTAAAGTATCATAAACTTCATTTAGGTGTTTGGTTTTTATTGATTATGTTCTAATAATCTTTTGTTATGATTTTTTGAATGATTGCCCTTGCTCGACTGAGCTTTAAATATGTTTGTTTTGTTTACTAGTTAGTTAAGTAATTAGTTATACAGTTAACTTTCTTATCTTTTCCAGTTATACTTGTATGGTACAAACTAAATGTACATTTTTACAAAAGTTGCAATAAGTTTTCCCTACCTTTATTGTTTTATAAAATATAATGGGCAGTAGTGCAGATATAGCTGAATAGTGGAGCCATATTAAGGAACCCCATATGTGGTATGTAAAGCTTCACTATGTCTAACATCAGAAAGATTTAAATGAATAATGTTAAAATTTTCAAATATAAAGCACAACATACAATATGGTATACTCACATATTCACATTTTAAAACGATTTTTGCACAGAAGGTTTAAATTTATCAACATCACTAGGAGTTAATGTTATTTCTATATAGTATGTTATTGTATTGCTATGTTGTTACTTGTGCTATAATTTGCTGTTTTATTTGAGATGAAATTCGATGATAATAATTATTGTTATTTAAGCTACATAAATATTTATAATTATAAAGTTTAATATTAAATTTTACAAGGAAAGTTGTAGGAAAGGTTTTTGAATAAAATTGCTATACATAATTTTTGAAACATTAAACTAATCATATAACCAAGTAATTTCTCTATAATATTATGCTAGACTATTCTATTTTCCATTGGAAAGCTGTTATTACATGCAAAATGCCTATAAGTTTAATTGATGTCATTGTTATTAAACTGATATGTGGCAAAAAAGTGGCATATACAAGTTTAAATATGTTACAGTATATTTTTGCATGTTCGATATTAATCGAGCCATAATATTATTGGCATTTACATCAAAAATTTAGATAATTATGAGGCTAGTGCTTAAATTTAAACAAAATTATATACTTAAGTAAGAACCATACCTAGGAGTATTTTCATTATTTATTTATCTGTGTATTTTATCTTCATTTATACATTAATGGATTTTTTTAAATTTATTGTTGCAAACATGTATTATGTTCTATCTAAAGTGTTAATAGGCATTTCTTAATTTAGATCGTTTAGTGTTTCTAAGGTGCAACACATCCACTTAAAACAGTTACAACCTAACCTAACTCGGTGGTACTCAGGCTATCGTGACCACTTAACATCAGGTGGTCTGCACGCCCATTTGCTTCTTTTTAACTATAAAATAAAAACGATTTTTGAAGCAACGCCCAAATAGAAATGTAAGCACGCTTCGCGTGTTCAATTTGCCCATTTGAATCGTGATAAGTCAGGTGCGATAATCAAGCCTAAACAAAATTATAATAATCACGCGATTAATTCTACGTTCATGCCCCTCGGTAATTTGGATCCTAATGTAATACTTATTAATAATAATATGTATTACTAAAAATGCGAATGTTTGTAAGGAAAGGTGGGTGAATTTGCAAAGAACAGCTTAGCGGATTTGCAACCTGGACACAGATAATTTTTTTCTCTGTTCACTAAATGCTAAGGTCACCCCAGACGTTAGCTTTCAGAAGTTAGCTTTCGAGTAAGGTATAAATTATGCGGGAAAAGTAACGTTGTACTGAAAGGAACAGTAGTTCAGTAAAATTTTACGATGTCTTTTTAGTTGTTTAGCTCCGATATCGGGCTATTATTTTTTATCAGTATGAAATAAATTACCCGTTAACATAGGGCGGTTCGATTAATCAGCAACTTATTAACACGTAAGTAAAGTTGAATTCAAATGAGGAACGAAATAAAAGAATCGATTGCGGACCTACACATGCACAGTTATATGGAGCTCGGTCAAGCATTAAATATTGCTGCACTGCGGTAAGCGGGCATGCGGTTGCGTTCGGTAAAGATTCTTCGGGGTGGGGCTCCCGGTGATATGTTTTGGCCCGCTTGTTAGGGGACTGCATGTTAAACTTTTTCTTTTAAAACTACCTCTGGTTGTGGTCTACTATAAAATAAATGTCATCCTTTTGTATTGAAAAACCTTTGTCGAGTGTAATCATTATAATAACTTAACGTTTCGTATTTATAATTTTAATTTAAAACTGTAAAACTGCGGCCTTTCCCATACCGATACATTTTTGTATTAACCCGAATTAGGTCAACTCACAAGGGTTGTGTAAAGTGGGTTAAATTGCCCATGCCCTAATTTTATTTAACTGATGTAAGCACCTACCTAATCTCCGCTACCGTGTTGAATAACAGTTTCTTTTCTAATTTCGCTGGCCTCGTTATTATTAAGCGTTAATTTTATTATGCAAGAATTTTTTAAATATTTTCAAATCTTTTTTGTCGATGTTTTAAATTTGGCTGAAATCAAAGCTGAAAATCGTAATATTTCCTTATAATTGTAAACCTTTTGTAACTGTTATTTAACAATAATTTGTATTTATTTATAAGCTATCATCAGTCGCCACCCCTTTGTTCTATTGCCCTGTTGGACATAGATTTAGAGAGCACTTTACGACGCTGCTCCAGGATAGTTCAATTTGGAGAGGAACGTAGGTGTACTTTCACAAAGTGATAGGGATAGAAATGATTTAAATAGAAACTGTTATTAAGACTTGCATTTGGATATAAAAAATAATTTGGGACTTTTAAATGGAACATAATAACATGTCTGTGACAATGTACGTAAACTTCTTATAAGTTAATTTTGTGCCCAGTTTGAAATTTTGGATGTATTATTCATACTTTTTTGTACCTTGAGTGATATATTAATATTTAAGTAACCTTATTGTAGTGTATATTATTATGGTCGGTGAGTAGCTTTTGTATGATGTTAAAACTATTTAAAAATTTTGTAACAACTTTTATACACTCTTTTTATCCTTCCCTAGCACCCTTAGCATTATATTATGAAAATTAAAAAATATGCATAATTGTATATTATGTAAAATGATTAGATTTTAAGAGTTAACGGTTTTCATAGCTTCCAATTTTTGTCCTGTTAAAATAATTTTATGGTTCTCAATACGTAAAAGTTTATTCTTCTTATATCTACATCCGTCTGATTAACCTAAACGAAATTAATCTGTATCCCTTAAAATCTTGTTATTAGCACATACAAATATGTTATTTTATCACTGAGATTTCTAATAATGTTATAATAATATCGTATTTATATATTAATACTAATTTTAAGATTTGAGTATAATAATATGATACAAGATTAGCACAAACTTTTATGATATCTTTACACTTTGTAAATTCGTTTCGAACTTATTAATTTCGACACTTTCTGCAGGGTTCTCGATCTGTGTTCAAGACAGTATCTACTAGTCAATATTGAAGCCAATCTTTCATTAATTATACTTACATTTTCCAATTTTTGGCATTTGTGGCAGTCCCTCAAGGGCTCACGACCTTATTCTAGTCATTTAATTAATCTATTTCCATTTTACTATTTAAGGATATCTCTAATAAAGATAACAAATAGTTGTATTTTATTACACGAGGCGTAGCTGGATCTCTTCTGGGACCAAAGTACTAAAATTGTGAATGAGTGAGTTGATACAAAGTGAGTCGAGCGGACTTTATGTAGGGCCTTCGTTGTGGTCCCACTGGTTACGCCTTATACTTAGTCTTATTACGTACTTATTGATACTTCACTTTCAATCAATACCTTCCTTCTACGCCTTTAAAATTTTATCTATTGACTGACAAGTTTGAGTGATAATTATGTGCTTGTGCTTATAAATGTAACAAGTTACATGTTTTTACTTTTAAGAGTTGGCAAGCTAAATAAAACGCAACATGCAATCCACTTGTTTTATTTACTCCTACCTACTTAACACTTACAACTTCCTTATAAACTACTGTCTTCAAATCACTGAACGCTTCCATTAAATCAACAATTTAATAAATTATAAAACAATTATTACATATTTACTTATTTACGTAACAGTTAAGTATACGTTACTTAATCAAGAATTATTATGGTTAGTATATTTACTGACAAACACAATAGGTTAGTGTCCATTTCCAGGCACAGGGATCAGAACCGAGGCGCACAGAACAGACCAGAGCCAAGTTTAGGGGGATTAAGAGAGTTTATTTCATTTTGTTAATATTTCTGCACCATCCTCCGTAATTAATACAGTATGTTCTACTTGAGCAGCCCTGGCATTGTCTTCCGTGATGGCAGTCCATCCATCTTCTAGTATCACCGTCATTTCAGACCCGTGCGACAAAACAGGCTCTATCGTGAAAGTCATCCCTGGCTTCATTAGTCCTGGGTAACAATTCACTGTGAAATGAAAATTTTTATAAATTCACAGTTTTGGTGAGTGTACACTGCTGTACATAAATCCAAGCTAAATCCAATTCTTTGACATTGGACATCACAAGGTATAGATGACATTATACAAGTCTAAATAGAAATGAAGGTAACATGTTACTAATCTTACATGAGTGGTATATGTCAGGTGGTCCATGAAAATATTTTCCAATACCATGGCCAGTAAAAGCTGGCAACACTGTAAGTCCACGCCGCCTCGCATACTTGGTAATTGTGTTCCCTATTGAGCAGAATGGTACATTAGGGCCACATAGTTTTATTCCCTGTAAAACAGTTATCACAAATTAAAATCTATAGCTACAAGCTGCATACAACGAAAATTAAAGCCTTTTGCTTATTGTTTTGGATCAGGAAAAATGAGAGTAGGTAGAAGATATTGTTGATCACAAGGACTGAGATGTTCAAAAATTTATAAATCTGTATAATAACTTACAACATCCAAACATTCTTCAGTTATACCAACTAATTCTAATCCCTTATCATCTACATCACCTACTAGAAATGTTTTAGAGCAATCACCGTGGTAGCCTTTGAAGAACACCTGAAACATAAAAATGCATATGCATGAAAATGAACGACAATTAAAATCCATTATAATTAATTACATTAATTATAATTAAACCACCATTAAACTACTATCCCTGCACAAAATTTTACAACCCATACATACAATGTTTCCCAAAAGCCAGTTATAACATACTAGCTGACCGGCAGGCTTCACTCTGACAATTAATTTGACTAAATCTAGCAATAAATATGTTACTCAGGGTGAATGTAACTTTTCAATGGTGAAAGAATTTTTGAAATCGGCACAGTGGTTTTTGAGTTTATTCATTACAAACATACACACACACACACAAATACAAATTTTTCCTCTTTATAATATTAGTGTAAATTTCACATACTTACTGTTATATCAACATTGATGATATCACCATTTTGTAGGGGCCTGAGATCTGGTATTCCATGTACAGCCACATTGTTTACAGATGTACACACACTTTTGGGGAATCCATTGTAATGTAATGGAGATGGGTATGCTCCAGCCTCAACTGCAGAATTATGAACAAACTCATCTATTTCATCTGTTGTTACCCCAGGCTGGAATTAAGACCCACATAAATGTCTTTATGTTAAGTTGTCACTGCTGCACATGTCTGTAACACCTTAATTAGGGTTGGGCCTCTTCAGTAAGATGGATATAGGCCTTAGCTCACCACACAGGTCTGTAAGCCAATGGACTTCACACGCCTTTGACAATATTGCTACCATTGCTCTTGTTTATAAGTGCTAGCAAGATAATTTTTAAGCTGCATTGTTTGTATTAGTTTCCTGCAGGCAAAATGGTTTCTACTTATTTGCTTATATTATTACAAGTCAATCAATTTACTTACATAAGTACACTAAACTTACTTGTATAATTTTTTCTACTTGTGATAAAACATTAGATGCCAATTTACAACTTCTTCGCATACCTTCAATTTGCTCACTGTCTTTTATCTCTGGGTGTCTTGGCGAATATATTTGATGACTAAAAATGTAATCCGGCCTTTCAATGTGCTCTGGTACAATTCTACTTGGTGTTGTCTCCACAGGCAATACCTTGTCATACACTCCAAACCTCATTCTGAAAAGGACATTCAGCTAAATATACTGTTTACAAAAATTGTTATTTTATGAACTTAGTGTAGTTTTATTTTAAAGAATATGAAGTAAGAATTTTGTAGTAAAAGATTCTCATTAATTATTGACAAAGTGTTTACCTTTTAGAAGTAATAACAAAGGGTTCAGTTGAAGTAATTTTGACATAGTTAAAAATTTTAGGAGTTAAGGAAAAGTTAAAATTTAGTGTTAAAAAAATATGAACTTGCACTCACAATAATTGTTTTCTAAGGCGAGGGTTTAATGCTTTGGGGACTCTCATTTTTCTGACTGATATCTTAAGCCTAGTGATATTCTGCAAAGTGTTAGAAGAGCGGCTTAAAAAGTATAATTATCTGTTTTTTTATTAAAGTTTTATATTTACATATTGGTTCTCCAAAATTTTCCCAGTGTACCGATTACTCCTCTTGATTTCATTGTAATAAATTAATAATTCTTTAGTCTTCGTACAACGTACACTGTAAATAGGTACATAGTATTCTTAATCCAATACAATTTAATATTTAAACAATAAACAGTAAAAAATTAAAAACAAATATAGGTTATATTTTCTGATTTGACATTGTGAATTTGTGAGTATTGTATTTGTGACTTGTGTAGAGTCGACCGACTTGACTGACATTGACATGATTGACAAAAGGATGGATTATTGGATTTATTTTCTCTATGTTTTCTCTATGGACTCCTAGAGTAGGGCTGCCCATTACGATACGATATATCGAAATATTGATACAACGATACAATATCGAAATATCGATATTTAAAACGCTCCAGTCCAGCCTCAACTGCAGAATTATGAACAAACTCATCTATTTCATCTGTTGTTACACCAGGCTGAAAATAAGACCTGCATAATTTCTGTCTTTATGTTAAGTCGTAACTGCTGCGCCTGTCTGTAGAACCCGTTAAACAGTGTTGCGATGACAGTCACGCGATCTCCTCAAATCTTTAATTACCGAAATCTTCCAAAAATTCAATTCATCTGGCAACACTGTTTGGCTTGCTAGAGTTGCTAGATTAGATTATGTGATCGACAGAATTGATGACACTGACACTGACAGCCAAGCCAAGTCATTAGTCAAATAAATATTAAATAAATTCTTCAAGTTCAAATTTGAGAACAGATTTTTAATTTATATGAAAATAACAATTTTAACAGACTATTTTTTTTTGTAGTCAGCATAGTTTTCATTTAACATGTCTCAGAGTAAGTATTGTATATTATTATGATCTTTTTTCGAAGAAACGGAGATTATTTTTTATGAATGAGCAGAGCCGCATCATTGAAATATTTATGTTTAAAGGTTCGGAAAAGCTTCCTACTCAAGATGCAGCGGATCCCACGGGACCGGCCACACGAAAAGGTGTTCTGATATCATTCAGAACTGGGAAAACTATGGAAATTCCTGAAAAAGATATCGTAAGTAAACATAACCTCCATTGGTTGTACTTTTGTTTATCGTTAAGTAACGTAAACGTTTTGAAAGTTAACTTATTGAATGTTTAATTAATATTTTAGATTGTTGTTCACAAATTTAAATATAACTGCATTTTTTACTGTTATTTTATTAAATAATTTTTATTTTAGCTTGGCAGATGCAGATTTGTTGGAGAGTTTGAAAAGTTAAATCGTATTGGAGAAGGAACCTATGGAATAGTTTGTAAGTGATACTGATTTTTATATATCTTTTTGGTTTTTAAAAAAGAAATAAATCAGTCTTTAGCAATTAAGTCAGTTGCTTCTTCTTAACAGGTGTTAAGAGTAAATTTTAAAAATGCGTCAAATGCCCAAGAATTGTCTGTTCTTAAAGGCTCCTATATGTTCTTAAAGGCATCTTAAAACTTATTGAAGTTCACTAAAGCTCCTGCATCCTTCTCTTTATGATAGGAGACCTAACCCTGCAGTGGGTCACTAATATGTTACAGACAGGAAAAGGTAATATTTTATTGGTGTTGTAATTTTCAGATCGTGCAAAAGACAAGTTAAATGGTAACATTGTAGCTTTAAAGAAAGTTAGGATGGATGTGGAGAAGGATGGATTACCGCTCAGTGGTCTACGGGAGATACAAGTGCTGATGGCTTGTAGACATGAAAATATTGTGCAGCTTAAAGAAGTCTTAGTTGGACGCTCCTTGGAAAGGTCAGTTTTATGAACACTTCATGGTGAAATCTTATGGAATTTAAGATCTATTTAACAAATATTTCAAGTTTTTAAGCTACAGATTAGTGATTGATGATGTTAAGTATTTGATCAACAGTGCCTAGCTATACTTAACCCTGCAGCTTACTTACAGCTTTAAATAGGACCAAAGTAATGTCCATTCTTCGATGGAAAGAATTATGGGAGGTTGGTGCCAAAAGGCGCACTGATTTAATTTATTTTATAAAACTGAGCAATTTATATTGTTTCCAAATCATTTTAAGATGTTATAGAAGAGGCTTGAATATAATTTAAAAACTTCAATCTCATTAAATCATGTTTCCTTGCAGCATTTTTCTGTCCATGGAATATTGTGAGCAAGACTTGGCCTCTCTTCTTGATAACATGTCATCGCCCTTTACTGAGTCACAAGTAAAGTGCCTTATGCTGCAAGTTCTCAAAGGCTTGAAGTACTTGCACTCAAACTTCATTGTGCACAGAGATTTGAAAGTCTCAAATCTTTTGTTAACTGACAAGGGCTGTGTTAAAATTGGTAAGAGAAAGAAATTATGTGCTTTGTATTATAACTAAAAAATACTTTCCACCCTCTAAGTGGACAGTATTAAATATAAGTAATGATGGTCTACTTATGGTTCCACCTCATTACTAATAGACAGTTGGATTCAAATGACCCAGGACTGGGGGGAGTGGGGTTAGCTGAGGAATCCATCCAGTGGATATAATTATATATGTATAATATAAATTGGAACTTTTGTTATCCTGCTGCCAATTAGATTAATCAACCATTGCCTTCTGCATGAACCTAGGCAATTTCGTATAGTTATTGTATCAAGCTGTCATTAGTATGCGAAGATGTCAAGACAGATTGACATAATTATGACGAATACTTTGACGATAGTGTCCATACTCATGGTACAGTTTTAAATGTTTGTTTTTAACAGCTGACTTCGGTCTGGCGCGCTGGTTGGGCGCACCGGCCCGCACGGCGACGCCGCGCGTCGTCACGCTATGGTACCGCGCTCCGGAGCTACTGCTACAGTCCCCGCGTCAGACACCAGCTCTTGACATGTGGGCCGCTGGATGTATCCTCGGAGAACTGCTCGCCAACAAGCCATTGTTACCCGGTCGGACTGAGATTGAACAGTTGGAGCTCATTGTTGATTTGCTAGGTGAGTCAAATCTTTGTGTTGAGTTACACTGTGTCATCAACTAGGCCCATTAAAGCATTAAAGAACTAGGCCTCTAGTGCCAGCCCTGCAGCTCAAGAGTAGAATGTGAGCTATGGTATCTTCTGCATATTGTAAGAGGAAACTACAGTGGGGCTCTTGGAGTTATGTGTGCCTACAGTCGCTTCTTCAGACCCCAGTTGTTGACATAAAGGTATTACTTCCCTAGAGCTGTTGCTCACATTAATTCTTGACTAAGATTGTTCCTTAGATTTAGTTCTATAAAAATTAATATTTAAAAAACTTTTATATTGTTTTATATTCCAGGCACGCCTTCTGACGCCATCTGGCCGGAATTCAGTTCGTTGCCAGCTCTTCAGAACTTTACATTGAAACAACAGCCATACAACAACCTGAAGCAACGGTTCCCGTGGCTGTCCGCCGCAGGCCTTCGCCTCCTCAACTTCTTGTTCATGTACGATCCTAACAAACGAGCCACTGCAGAGGAATGTTTGCAGAGCTCATACTTCAAGGAGCAGCCATTGCGTATGTTTTTAAAAAATGTTTTATAGATTCAGTTATTTAATTTCACTTATTGTAGGAAGGAAAAAACGTAAGTGTTTTTGCATAAAATTTCAAGAAGAACTTCATACAGGCTTATAAGTACTTCGAGGATGAACTTACCTAGCTTCGTATGCAAATAGTTCAATGCTCTCCTGGAGACTCACCTTGACACTTTCCCTGAGTGTGATTTGTTTGCGGATGGAAGGAAATATTGTTGGTATACTTGAAGTTCTGTGAGTGAGAAGTATGGTTGTGATGTCCTTTAATTAATGTAATTGGTTTGTATCGTTTTAATTAAAGGAAAATAAATAAATAAATAATAACTGTGTATAAACGAGCAGGTAGGCCACCTGATGTTAAGTGATTGCACATGCATCATGGTCACATACATTAAACCTCAAAAGAGGCTAGATAGGCCAGTAAAAATAGTATAAAACGTCTATTTTTACTGGCCCTGTAGCAACAAGAAGTTTTTTATGATTTGTTTGTTTACTTTTTAATTTCGAATTTAGTCAACGTTTTTCTTTTGGTTTTTCTTCCTGTCATTCTTACTTACTTCGATTCTAGATACTGATAATTTTGTTATGTTGTTTTATAATAATATATGTAAATAAATATTTGTATATAGTGGTAGAGAGTTTTATTCGTGACGACTCAAGATACACTCCACCGCCACTATATAATTGGTGACCCCGACGTGATCAATTATATAGTGGCGGTGGAGTGTATCTTGAGTCGTCACGAATAAAACTCTCTACCACTATATACAAATATTTATTTACATATATTATTATAAAACAACATAACAAAATTATCAGTATCTAGAATCGAAGTAAGTAAGAATGACAGGAAGAAAAACCAAAAGAAAAACGTTGACTAAATTCGAAATTAAAAAGTAAACAAACAAATCATAAAAAACTTCTTGTTGCTACAGCCCAATGGGCAATAAATCGTAAACGGTAAGTTTGACAAAAAGTTTACTGGAAACAAAAGATGCGAAATTTTATTCTCTACAATAATGGTCTTTATGACTTTTGCCCTTAAGGCTGCATTTCCACCAGAGATGCGTAGCGAGGGATGCGTTTTTGAAGAACCAATAGAATTGCTTGATTTACCTAGCTTCGCTTAGCACAGCTCTGGTGGAAACGGCTTAGCGGAGCGAGGCTAGGATAATGGAGCAATTCTATTGGATCTTCAAAAACGCATCCGTCGTTACGCATCCTCGCACATCTCTGGTGGAAACGCAGCCTAAGTGCATAGTTTTCGAGATATCGGCCAAAAAGGTTTTTTCAAGATGCCGCTTGAAGCTCAACCTGGATCTGTCAGCAGTTTATGATTTTATGCTCAGTCAGTGATCCTAAACCTTATTTAAAAAAAGGATCTAAAATGAAATATAGTGCAAAGTTGACCAAAAAAACGTCTTTTTTTACCTATAAAAGGCTTGACTAGTGTAAGTTTTTATGTGTACTTACGAAGACTGAGAAGTTCTTTTTAAATAAAGTATCCCCGGCAACCATACATATCCAAAACACAAGACATTAAGGACATGCTGCTTTATGATGTGGTAAGGTGCACCACGTGAGAGCAGCTATCTACTCACATTTAAATTCATCATAATAAAATTTGTTTCAGCGTGTGATCCCAAGCTGATGCCCAGTTTCCCACAGCACAGGAACATGAAGGGGCAACAGAAGAGTTCCACAACTCAGTTGAACATTCCACTCTCGAATTTAAATACTGGTGCCAATGACCAAACCAACAATTTGCCGGCCATATCGGATCTTCTGGGATCTCTTGTTAAGAAACGAAGAATTGATTAGTTGTGTGTTAGATTTTAAGCTTTCAATAAAATGTAAGGTTTATCATTATTGTTTTATTTCACTGTCTTAAAGCTTACAATTTCATATAGATAAATGACTTAAGAAAATTGTTTAAAGGGGTATGAATTATAAATTATTTCATGTTTACTATTTTTATAATTTGTATTTTGTCAAAGGTTATTCCGTTGATGCCTCTTCATCGGCCGATAGTCCCATGGCTTGATGGAATCTTTGATACTTTTGTATTTGTTCTTTACTTTTCGCTTTCACTTTTTCTTTCTGATGGAACAATGATAATCGCTTTAATAACTACCATTTCATGTGTATTAATATTTGATTAAAAATATAGAACAAAGGGGTATAAAAATGCAATTAAAAAACTAGAACTAACTAGGTACATACCCATTACACAACAGTCATTGTTATTTGCAATGAAAGACTTTGTTGGTAAATGTTATTATGCACTTACAATTTCCCTTTCTTGCTTTTCTATATTTCTGAGATTGCGGACGCATTGCGAGCAAAGTATGACATCTTCCATATGGTTAATGTTTTTCTTTCTATGGTGATGTTTCAATCTGTAAATAAATAATATAAAAGGCACACCAGTGGTGTGTGAGAATAGAGGAAAGAGAAAGAAAGCATTAGATTAGGGATCAACTTTATTTTATTTCAAACATTTCTTACAGAAAAAGTTGCCTACGTGTGTGGACTCGAGGACGAATACAAAAGTATAAGTCAATTTAACTACTTATTGGGGGGGGGGTTGATTAGTGCAGCTGTTTGAATGGCTATTTTATGAGCAATTTAATCAGCATTGTTTTGGAGTTCTTTCCTTTTCAAGGTTTTCCTTAGGCTAGCGTGTTGGACTAAGACCAACATCCCTCTCATTGTGGGAGGAGACCCGACCCTGTAGTGAGTACAGAGCTACGAGTATGCAGGTCGTCAGCTTGGTAACGTTAGTAGGTATTTAAATTGTTACCTCGCGGCCAGTCGAAGCCTGTAAACCCTACCTACCTTCAACGGCGTATAGCTACGCTAAATACTCCTTGGGCGATGATATCTGGTGCTGCTTTAGATACTCGTATCTACTCCCATTACATACGTATATGTCTAGACGCATTTGCTAAAGTTATTTTACTTTGAAGATGGTAAGACAAGGACATTTTTAGTTGTACTTACAATTTCCCGCAGTAATCGCACTGTGATTTATCAGTGCGATGGGTCACTATGTGCCAGCCAAGTTCGTGGTAGGTAGGGTATCGCTCAGAGCACCTCGGGCAAGTGATCTTGCCTTCCGATCGTCCGCCGTTGCTCTGGTGCTCCACCAACTCTTGGGATGTTTGAAAGTTCTGATGGCAACTGTTACACCTGAAAAACCATTATTAATCCTCAAATAATGGACTTGTGGTATTAGAAGTTGGTACAAGATAAGCTCCTCTTTTTGTCAGTGTACCTAGTGGGAAAAGATCTTACATAAATATGTTCGGTTGTAAATGATATGCCATATGCTCGATAATCTTCTTTGGATAAAAGTAATGGAATTTCTTTCCACAACAAGTAACGTATCCAGGCACGCCGTGTCTATCTTTGTAATGCCTCATCAAGGATCTAAAGTGGAAATCCGTCTCGTGGCATATACAACATTCCATTTTGTAAAACAAAGTTATTTGTTTGTCTAGCGCTGCCCCTTGCTTCGCCGGTTTTCCATCTATAAGAACTATCGAATCGAGGGTTTCGTTATTATGGTCTGTAACATTATTTGCTACTGTTTTATTGGTATCATGTTTATGAGAACTTGTGTTTCTAGGTGGTTTATTCGCTGACGTTGAGCTTTTGAGTAGTGATTTATCAACACTTTCAGTTTTTGCAAATTCTTCTAGCGGCATCGCTTCCATAAATTTCATATCTGATACAGATTTTTTCTTTATTTTCATAGGTTTTGCATCACCCTGTTGGTGTTCGTTTTGCTTCAGTGCATCTGTAATTTGAAATCCTGTCGGTTCTAATTGTATTTTGTTTTCTCCTGCTTGTTGGCCTTTTTTCTCTTCGGCACATTTGGCTTTATAGAATTCTAAAAATTTCTGTGTTTTTTCTACTTTTACAGCATATCGATGTAACGCTCCCATATGTTGTAAACAGTCGTGGCATATTGCTTTTGGAAGATTATCGTCTGTATTTATCTGTAAAAAAGAATATGAGTAGAATGTGTGTAATGTAAAAAATACTGGACGAGAAAGTTCAATCTATTGCAAAATGAGTAAGTAAAAATAACATACAACAATATCAAAGAGCTTTTTGATCTTTCTCTTTGTTTCTGCGCTGAGAGGTTTCAATTTAACGACGTCAGTACACAGACACAGACGACAGGATAGTTCTCGGACTATTGTCTTTTCAAAGCTAGTGAAATCATTCATACTGAAAATTTTAACAAAGCCGAAAGGTTATTACTAATTGCGCCGGTTGAAGAACTATCGAAAATAGGAAGTTTTGATGGTGGTTTACATGCCGATGACAAAAATATAGCGAATGATTCAGTCATCGTTTGATTTTATTTATGTCATTTTTGATTTTATTTTGTGGAAGGTGAGCTAGAATTAGGTATACTTTTTACTTGTAGATACCTTCTTTGTTGCATAAAAAAGCAAACTGGTGATTTTTTATAGTACCTAGGCGAATAAATTGCAGAAAAAAGCATGACCTAATTATTATGTTTAAGTTTGGTTTAAATACGATGTACCTACTTTAAGGTACCTATTAGTTAAATGGTCTCTGGCTTCACCCCGTCCGTCGTAGAAGTCTGACATTTGAAATTATGTGTCTGAAATAGTCTGAATATTCATTCTTAATAGAGTTACTGAAGGCACTGGAAGTCAAACTATAATCCGAGGAGTCAACTCGGTAATCTCCTGTGAGGCTGTGATCCGTAACAAACGTTAGCTTTGTAGCTCATAGATCACAAGATACCTATTCCGTGAATCTATTAAATGTTGTCTTAAACAAGCTTGACAGTGTTTGCTAAGTTACTATGACATACTCCTAAATAAACCCTGTTAAGTTTCTTAGATAGCCATTTACTCTCCATTGACAGGGAGAAAACGCCGTCCGCCCTTTATTAATATATTTATTTACATATTAGATTAATTATAGGTAAGCAACTAAGCAATAATGAATCTTCGTGACTTTTTTTCGTGCCATATCTAATATGAAGAATAGGATGGATCTATGTGTGATATAATATAGGTATATACGTGCCACATAACTCTGATATTAATTATATCTCCGTGATGATATGGCTAGATTTATGTAAGCAATAGTAGGTATACAACATGCAATGTGCCGTGATGGTCGGGTTATTTCAATTTACTTGTAGCATTCCCCTTTCCCACTGGGCGCTGTTGCCGAGGGCCTTGAATTGGAGTCCTCTAGTTCCTGTAAGATCATCAAATACCAATCCAAATTAATTACCACATATCACCTACGATATATCTTGCGTCTCTTTCTAGCGCGTAAGTGTTACCTATTCCACTTTCCTTTCCCCCACTGTATAACCTGTTCGGACAGGTCGTTGTGCTTAGGTACATTTTTGATACCTACACGGGGAGTGTAGGAGGGGGCCAGGCCAGGCCAGGCCTGCCTATACTAGCACCCATAATATAGGGGTCCTATATAAAAATTCAAATGGCTGCCAATTCAAAAGGAGCAGGGCTAGACCTCTAATATGGGGGATGTTTTCTCGATGAAATTTGTTCTATCTTATGCCCTCAAATTATCGGTAGTTCGAAGCCAAACACCCTGTATATTGCACCTACACTTACATAATTAATTGATGTAAAATGGTTACTGCAGCACATAGAGATCCACGCCCCACCTACAAAATACGAAAAAAATGTATCTTAGTTAGCTTCATGTTTCTATTTCAGCTGTGTATCAGACAAGTTATAATAAATATCTAGGTAGGTATACCTTATATGTATCTACTTATGTACACTTAAAAGGTAACGTATAGCATTGCTAGTATTACTACTATAAATGTTAGTCAAAATTTAGTCAAACAAAAATTGTAATTTCTGGTTGAAATTTCCGTATGCAGTATGAATACGATATTAAAACTACGGTTATTTTCAATAGATAAACTTATAAATATTAGGGTGTAGTTGCGTAATGATTCCATGAATAATTTAGGTAGGTACTACAAAATCAGTTTTTCTAAGTGGGGATCAACCAATAGCAAATTTATTCGCAAACTTAGATAATCCTAAACTTCTTCGAGGAATTGGGAAGCCCTTCTTCGTGCGAATTGGAAAGTTTCACAAATAAAGGTATTTTGTAGGTACCTACTAGGTAAGTAATTATATTTTGTTATAAAAAATATAAGAATAAATTAAGAAATAAGTTACGTTTCTAATCAAAACAATTAGGTACTGGCAATAAGAAATATAAAAATGTGTATGCAGTGTGGATAGTGGTCCCCGGTGCCCATATGGTCCTATATAATTAAATCCTAATGCAAGATAATTATTTTCAAATTAATGCGTTATTTCTCCTACGATCTAACTCACCAATAATGTTCAAATGATATATTTTATATATATAATATATGTAGGTATCTACATGATTATAGCCATCTTGCTTAGTTAGTTTCTCGGCAAGGAAAAAAGTTTTCTTGATTTTCATTGTGGCTGCTCCGTCGGCAAAAGGTGGTGTCAATTTTCTTCAACATTTCTGGACTTTAAACATCGTAATTAAAAACTATGAAGCCGTAAATAAATCTTAAAGAGTAATTAAGATTTATTTAAAAATGTTGGATTATATCTATTATAGCTTTGGTACCTTATCTTATTTTTAAAGGTGCAGAGCCTTCTAACTTACAATCACACGAAGGCCATACATTCAAGTAAATGTCATTGTAGAAATGTGCTCCTCTCAAAAATTTGCTTATTTATTTAACTAACAACCAAACTGACATCCTTCTCATTTGCCTGTCAAACACAATAACAACAATTATTTTATTAAACATTAAAATTTATAAATACGAATATCTACATCATTATCACCTATTACAAAAATTAAATACATATTAACAACTCCATAGCAATTTACCGATTAAAATTACGTTTCAAATTTTTGACATATCTTTTTTTTACTTATATTACCTATCGCTTTTCGCTTTTGAATTAAAATAACATTGTATGAGTGACACAAAAAATATTTTCTTAGGATGGAGCCATAACAATTCCCGTTAATAAACTCGCGAAGAATATTGGATACGGCTCGTTTTCATTACTGAAGTGTTTCCCTAGTCAACTTTTCTTTCACTAACGAAAGAGAAACACAATTAGCTCTTTTGTGTTTCTCTTTCGTTAGTGAATAGTGATTGTATGCATTTTCCTCTCCAACCTGTAGTCAACCTCGGAGAACGTAGTTTTGTGCCTGTAAAGGACAAATCGGAATGAATGATTCAATTATAGATTTGAATGGAGCGGATTCAAAGCGTCTGATAAGCTTAAAGTCAATTAGAAACTTTGTGGTACAGATTTATGTAAATTGTAGGGTAAACAAAAAAATCTAGAATTTACCTGTCGCTGAGATCCACAATAATACATACAAAAATATTAAGAAGTCTTGTTCAGTGTATCTCGTTATCAGCCTATTGAAGTAATTTATGAAAATAACAAATGAGTGAAAAATACCAACATGATATTACATAGAAAAACATACATACAAAAACACATGTTACATAGAAAATTAATTAGTAGAAAGAGAAAAATAAAACCGAAAGATTCCATAAATAGACTGCGCGCATCGAATGACACATTTTATAGTAAACACAAATCAACAAAGTTTATTATTTATTGTGAGAAAAATAAATAAGTGCTATTTATTGGTTTAACGCGTTTTTAGGTAGCGGCTACATCCGTAGCTCCATAGGCACGTAGCTCCGTAGGCCCGTAGCTCCGTAGCTCTTTGGCGCTCAGTGCTACAGCCGCCGCGGTCGTCGGCGGCAAGCGCTCATCACTCACGCGAACCAACTTCTGCTCGCATCGTTAATCATATTATTTTACGGACGCTATAAAAAATTTACTACTTAAATCAACTTTTTGTGCCCGAAAAACCTTCATTGTTGTGATATTTATTGGATGTTGTAAAAATAAAAAAGTTAGTGGCCGGTATAGACCGATATAATGTTATGTCGAAGTTAAAGAAATAAAACTACGTAGGTGTAGAAAGTTTATATTAAGGTAATTAAACCATTAAAAACAACTTAAACTTTTAAGGATTCGTAATCAATTACTTAAGTGTGTTAAAAAGTTGCGCGCTATGGAAATTTTGTCGAAAAAAGAACATTGAAACAAGAAAATCTTCGAAACTCCGATGAAAATGCTGATCTCAAAGTTCTTAAGAAGTTTAATGTGGGTGGTGGCGTCAATGTTTTTAAAAGGTAATTTTTATATTGATGTAATTATAATATTTTTACTTCTTTTTTACTACATCAGGTAAAACAACTCGGCGTTATAAGTTAAACTTATAAAAACAAACAATTGCTAGCAGATTTTCCAGTTAAAAAGGAATGATTTTAACGAGAACAGTAAATTATTATCATTTGTTAAGATGGTTTAGGAGTTTACAAATTACGGGTCGAACAATTAACAGAATATTCGAGAAATGTCAGCTTTCTCTCTTAAAATATTTTATTTTAATGGTTAAGGATTTCGTTATAATTTTAACTTTAGAAATTATACACGTATGGGAGAAGTGGCGTGAAAGAGCCAGGTTTTGAAATAGCTACATGCATTTCCCCCTACATAATTATTTTAAATAATTATGGTGTCACAGCTTTACTCTGTAAAATTCAGGATAGTTAAATTTAAAATTACAGAATCAATATTTGAAACTGAAAACATTTCGGGTCACTGTCACCATGAGAAGGCTTAGTTCATCGCGCCGTTCCAATGTGGGTTGGTGGACTTCATATTCCTTTGAGAACTTATGGAGAACTCAGGCATCCAACACAATATCTACCTTCATCGTTCCGGCGGGTGGCATATACGCAATATTGTAAATAATCTTAGAAATTACATCTGTGGGTGACACTGTGATTCGAACCTAAACTTCTGGAGTAAGAAGCCAATTTTATGATTCTATTTTTTTTTTTGAGTAATTGAGTAGCAAACGGACTTGCAGGCCACCTGGTGTTAAGTGGTCACTGCAGCCCATGTAATTCTCCTAATTGATGAAAGTCACCACCGCCAATGAACAACTACAACACTATACACAACTTATTTATAATACTTCAATATCTAAAGAATAAAAGTCCACCAACCCGCAGTAGGCCAGCGTGGTGAACTAAGGCCTACATCCCTCACATTGTGAGAGGAGACCCGACCCTGTAGTGGGTCATTAATGGGTAACTGACAGAATATCTAAACTTAATGAATATAGCAGGTCTCAAACTAATAACACGAACCCTTATAAGCCTGGTCTTCGATTGAGCTCTTGTCGCGTAAAGGTCCTAACTTTAACTTCGTTCATAACATGAAAAAGTAGGAAAAGTTATAGAAATGTAAGTAAGTTTCCTTTTAGAACTCATATCTCTTGTATTAACTTCTGCCTGACTCTAAACTTCCTTTGTGAAACTTTTGCTTTCTGAAACACGAGAACAAATGTAATATGGGTAGGTATGGATACTTACGTAAGGTGAGAGTGAATGTTTGCTTTATCCTTAAACTTTTCCTAACAGCTAATAGCGTAAATTATATGCTCAAAGATTGAAAAGAAAATTTCGTGATATTAAAAAGTTCTTATTTATATAATAAGTTACAAAGGTTAATAAAAATTATTCATTGTATTGTTATTTATTTATAATTGAAAATGACTTTTCAATTCTTTTATTTTTCGTCGATTTTAGGCAGATGATATATGAATAGAAGTTTGAAAAAACGGGTAAACATAAAATATTGTGTTTCAGTATATTAATTAATTATTAAGTGTTAAATATAAATTGCAACAATTTATAAATAGGTTGTAATTTCTATTTATAATTTTCTATGCATAGTTTACGAAAGGGTCAAAAATACTAAGACATCATGGTCAAATTGTCTGATGTCCTCTTTGACTGTCAGTCTGTTAGCAGACCATTGTCTCAGACACGATGAACTGATCGATTAGATTACCTGTTACTGTGCGTATCTGCGTACTTTTGATGAGGGCATCCGTTTTTAAGCTTTTGCCCCTTCAACCAAAATTTCCCGAATTCTTTTTATAAATAGAACTTGGACCTTTAAGATTTACTCATTTTGATTGTAATAGCGATGCACTTTAAGAATTTTAGTAAGTAGGTAGGTACCTCTATTAGCTGCAACCCTCTACATCATTCTCTACAAAGACACAGAAAGGCTGCTTTGACAAACCTAATTATATCACCTAAAGCAAAGGATGACCCTAAACCCTTTTCACAATGCCCGAAATGACAATGATATTTTCAGTAATGCATTATTTGTGTACCGAACCAGATTTTTTAAGTTAATCAATAAAAATTTCGTTGAGCAATATTTATGGAGGAGAGGGTCTTAAGTAATATAATATGACGGTTACATTACTTTTAAAGAATATCAATGATCATTTGAACAAAAGTTTTTTAGACGTTACTTAGTTTGGTAGTTGGATTTTTATAAAAAAGTAACATGCTGAGAAGCTTTTCAGTTGATAATTTTATATTCCAAAAATAATTTTCAATATGAATTTTATTTCTCTTATAATATATTTTGCATCAAAACTATGTATATATATATCTTCAAAAATATTAAAGACTAATTATTATTCTAAAATTTTATTTCTAAAATTTCGATTTAGCAGCATTTCATTAAGTTTTGAAAACGGATGCACTCAACACAGGCAGATAAATTTTATACTTAATTACTATTAAACATCGATGCATCTTTGTAGCTCTGAAATGGGAGAAGTGGGAAAATTGGATGAATGGGAGAAGTGGGTTGCTTTAGACGTTATGTTTAGATAAATTTGTAATGTATTTTCTATTGTCAAATCCTTATCAGCTGGGTTGAGCTTGGGAAATTATTGATACGATATATAGTGGGTTTCCTACTTGAAATTGATTACATAGAAACACAAACTGGACCGTAGGACTGTCGAGGTTGTAAATTGATGAACGTTTCGCTCGGGATCGCGTCGGTTTGCAAAACGGCTATCGCTAACATTGCGCTCCATAGTATTTTAACGGTAATAAATAGGTAAATTTTGTAGCTAATGAGTGCGTAGCAAAAAGACATGGCGTCTGGTCATTTCAATCCTTGAAGATATTTTTGGTTGTGTTTCTAATCGCATCCCCTGAATTATAGTATTTCTGGCAACTACGCCACCCCAGCTGACATACTCGTAGTTTTAAAAAATAGGATTTTTATTATTTGTCACTGAATTAATGATCTTGATCAATCTTTCATTTATGAAAGGATTAAATTCTCTGTTAATTTCATTAAGAATATTGATAATAACGATAGCTCGTCCAACGTACTCCCACTTCAGTTTTATTATCTTCTTAAAGAAACAAAGAATTTTCTTACAAAGCTTTAACTGAAGCTCGAACACCTTTGAGATCTCAAGCATAGTTAAAACTTATTAAGTACTTAGATGTTTATAAATAAAATGTAGACAGGTACTATACTCTATTTTTAGCTGACTTCAAAAGGCGATACTCAACTGAAACTGAGCACAGAGTTACTTTACTAATGATGTATTGAAACTAATGCCTGAAACGAATACCTAACAATTCTTCTTATATAAGAGCGAAAGGATTTACTGATAAATCAACTAAAAAACTACTTGACCTATGAACGTAAAATGATAGATTTAGAAAAATTCAATCCCAAACGGACGAATTACATTTAAAAATATTTTTTAAAAATTTAAAAATTATTTGCCATTTTTTCATTTGGAAAAGCGAAGCCTAGAGGATCAGCTAGTGGATGTACAAATACTCGCCGTTTTATGCATCGATAGTTTTACTCATAGATGGTATTTTTACAGCATCTAGTGATTATGAATCTTATTTCATGAAAATCTGTATTAAAACTAGCTGACCCCGCAAACGTTGTTTTGCCATATTAGTTATCGAGCGTTAAAAATCTACTATTAAAAAATAGGGGTCCGTGATAGAAGGGTGAAAATTTAAGGTTGTATGTATTTTTTGATGCCACAATATTGAAAAATAAAAAATAAAATTTTGTCTAAAAAATAAAATAAAAATGTTAGATATGGATAACCCTTATCACTTAGGGGTATGAAAAATAGACAGAAGCCGATTCTCAGACCTACTGAATATGCATATAAAATTTCATAAAAATCGGTCAAGCCGTTTTGGAGTATGGTAACTTAAACTGTGACATGAGAATTTTATATATAAGAGAAGATAGGTATAGATATGTACATAAAGCAGAGATATATGTACATATCTAGAGTTTACTTTACTAAGTAAAGTGGCGAAACTATTAGGTAGATATCGCCTAAAACCTCGAAGACACCTTTTGCCGCCTACTTGGCACCCGCCGTGAACCAAGGCGTTTCTTAGTGTTTCTCGAAGAGATTTGATTGCGGTTTGTTTTGTTTATAACGGGTTTATAATTGATTCAGTTAGATGGTTACCTGACTCTATTATTATGCGTTCGTATGGTAACACATTTATACCTTGTTTACCCGACTGTCTTAGTTTCTATAATATTAGTATTGAATAGACGTGACCACGTGTTGCCAAATTAAATTACATGGACCAATTCAGGAGGATATTATAATTGATAGTACCCACCAACCGCAATTCGCTACGGTATCTATTATACTCTATTCATTCGAGAACAATTACGAGTATATAGACGATGATATTTACGAATATCTATCTATGTTAAGGATGGCCGCCTTATTAAAGTATCTGAATCAAATATTCCTTTATTGTATCATTCGTGGCTCGTTCTTTGTTGCATTCAGAGAGGAGATTTGCTACGAGTTTAATTGTTATATTGAGATTCGAGCCTTATCTTTCTAGGAGATTTACGTCGTAAATGGACACTAAAGTGAAGATGCTAGTACAACTTTGTTTAGATTGGTTCATGTATTTAATTGCAAGTTTAAAGCTTAAACACTTTTTGGATTTTCACTTTAAGCTTTGCTATTTACGTTACCTACTTAATATCACAGATAAGTTTAAACAAAGCAGCAAGAAACATTTTTTCAAGTTCAAAATAAGTTATTTGTTATAGATATATATCTTTACATCTTCTCATATCATATAACGTAGCTGGTAAAAATACAAATCAATGTCTAAAACCTAAAAATACTAATTAGTTATATGACCGCTTTTACACCCTATAAATAAACAGTTCATCGGTTCATGTCCTATAACAAGGTGTATATATCTGCTAAAACATTTACCATACATGCATAATATACATAAACTCCGTTAAGTTATGTTATTACACTAACATGTCGATAAGGAGGTACTGGGAACGCCAATAATAATACTACATTATTGGACGAAGAAGATCATTAAGTATACACAGTTTAATTAATTAATTAATATGTTAACCAATTTTGTGATATGGGAATCTATTGTAATATTTTTGATATGCGTGTTCTTGTACCTACAAATATGTGTGTTTGAGTTGTAGGGTTATCTTCTATAGTACTCAACTTAATCTGTTTCATAAAAACAATTAAGAATGATCAATAAAGATATGGATTAATAAAAAATAGACAAGCTGACAGCTACAGGTATATCATACTTTGTGTATTGCCTGTTTCGATGCGTTTGAAGCAATTGCTAGGGGTCGCCCTGCATCAGAATTTTTACTGTATTCGAAATGAATCCATGCTACAGTGAAAACATATGTAAACAATTTTGATTTGAGGAATAGTAACATTTAGGTACGTTTGAAAATGACTTGTAAAGTCGTCAATAAATTATATTTAACAGAACGTAGTACTGAATGATAATAATAAAATCAGTAGAAAAAAAAGTTTGTTTGTGTATCTAACAAGCTGATGTTAGTTAACCATTTGCGTAACGGAACCTTTAGTGTCATATTTTCTGTGGTGATAAGTTCGATTCATAATGGAACAGAAATCTTTAGAGTGTTTCTGGTTGTGTCTTCAAGTGGTTCTTGACCTCTGCAATACCGAGAGACCGAGATTAGGAGCGGCGCTTTGTATTTATTTCTGCTACTTCTCACTTTTATCTTATTACAGACGATGTGATAATGGCCGTTAATAAGAGTTAATGTTATCGTATGTTTTAATATCCAGGACATTTTCGCGATTTAGTTTTGAATTTTGAATACCTAAGAAGTTGTAGTGTAGCGTAGAGCTTACCATGGGCACCTTCTGTAGTGAAAGAAGACCGGTGCTACGGGATCTACCTAATAACGATGAAAAATAATTGACCTACGTAGCATTTTAAACTTAAAATAAAGGTTTAACTCACGCGCATTTTTCAGGTGAACCCAACTTGTTTGAACCTATCCGTTGTCCTTCCTCATAAGCTTACCCGCCAGGTTCTAAATGGCTTTGTTGTGAGGAAAATTTGTCTTACAGTATATTTTTGTGTGGGCTATGACGATGTTATAACGGAGGATAAGGAAGTATTAAAGTATAGCATTGGCACCCTCGTTATTGGGAATCCTTAGGGGTTGTGCAGTTTTTATAATTTTTAAACTCTCTTAAGTTCTCTTTGTTGCAGGTGTGAGATGCTGCGACGAAGAGTACAGCTTGATAAAGCACCTAATGGCCAAGTATGACGCCTCAGTGCGCCCCGTAGAGAACTCCTCGCACCCCCTACTCGTCACCTTCGGGGTGTCGTTACATCATATTATAGACGTAGTAAGTATAATGCCTTATTGTTTAATAGGTGCCTAGAATTGCGTTTTTAAGGTACTGGAAGGGAGGTAGAATCTACCTTTATCTCGCCTTGAAGTAAACAAATACCAGTGCCCCTTCAGTCTAGAGTTTAAAGTCCAAGAAGTAGTAACCCGTTTGGTTCTACTTTTTTGAGATGAGATGTGGCATGCTATAAATTGCATTGATTACTTAACACTAGGGACCGAGTCTACTATTACAATTGAGTCATGATCGCACGACGTACGACTATCATTATGTTTGAAATTGGTAGTATTACAGTTACAGATATAGGTACTGGGGATGGTTTCATATTGGTGTCATAGTTACAAATTAGTAGACTCGCCGGCCGCTCGATCTCTGTTTTTACATAAAAAATAGTCATGACGCGCGATATTAAGTACAACGGCTACTACAAAAGTAGATCAAGTATTATATTGTACGTTAAGGGTACCTATAAATCATTTCGTACTCAATCGTTTCGTTAAGGGTATATAAAGCAATTCATATTCATGATTATTTGTTAATCAATGTTTGCCTCGTATCATTTCGTAAAGTGTTGTTTTAATGAGCGTCGATATTGTTTGCAAAGTTAAAATGCGGTGATTGAAAACAATACAAACATAAGATGACATGATTCAGTATTTTTGCGCAGATATTTTCTCAAGCACCTTTTACTGGAATGCTTTTGCTAATTAAACTCCACTGGTCCCAAAGGCAACTAACTGTTCAGTGGTTGCTCGTGTCATGTTACTTTGCCAAGAGTTTCGACGGGAAAACATTACCTCTGAAATTATTTAATCGCGTGTCAAATACATTGTTAGTGACGGTTATTATCTAGTTCAATAGATAAAATAATGAACATTTTTTTATTTCAACAAATAAAGAAATTGCAAAAAAAAGCACAAAAAGCACCATTTTCGCTCGATATACATATGTAGATTTCTATCAACTTTTGGGTACAAATTAATTAATATTTAGAAAAAGGTAGAGTCACAATAATTATTCTATAGTTAAGTGTGTGAATAGGTTATAAAGAGCTTAGCTGTTTCCTAAATAAGGTGGTTTTGGTGTAGTAAAGCTTTGCAACTCTAGCGTTCTAAACCAATGAAATTTCAATTTCAGCTGGATCATTTATCTCTCTGATTCATGTCTAGGGATCTATAAATATACTTCAAGCAAGGCTAGTAAACTCTAGACAGAAGATGTGCACAAAAATGCATAAAACAAAACACATGGTCTTAGGAAAAATAAGAATAATTTCTATATTTTGGCAATCAAACGTAATAAATAGCTACTTCTACTATACAAATAGCAATTTATTATTTGCAACAAAAGGTACCTTTTAAAATTATTAAGTTAATACCTTTCGATAAACACAGAATAAAGTACATTACTAAATGAGGATGATATCTGCTGCAAGTAATTGGTATGTAGAATACCACTGTAACAGCTTGTGGTTACCATGCGGTATTGGTTACACACACGCCATGCTCGTAAGTTACTAAAGGCATAAAGGCACTTAATAATAACATGTTATACATTGAACAGACTTTCTATGTATGTTTAAATAAATTCTTTATCGCTTCTTAATTAAAAATCGTAACAAAAATCCATTGTGAAATTTTCGCAACTTATGCCCATAAAATATGTATAAGTAGATATAGAAGAAACAAAAAACGCGTTATTTTATTAATACTCAAAGTAGTATTGTCAATAAAATTTTTATTTTTACAGATATCAAATATTATTATTAACATTTCCTAAAAAAATTCTCACAAAAGAAATATATAATAATATAATGTTCCAAATTTTAATTTTAAATGTACCTATATTACATAATTATTAAATGTATATTAATAGCGTATTAGCAAGACAACTTTACAAGTAAAGTAAAGATTTTATTATTTTATCGAATAGAAGGAATCCTTACTAGTTGTTTGTGCCTTACAAGTGGGGTAAAAGTGCTATTAGAGCATTCATTTTCAATATAAATACGAAAAGTCTTTAAGAATGAAACGAATTTTTTTTATAATTTCATAAAATTTACTTTAAAGAGCAACGAGCGTTCTACAACTCTCGACTCGACATTTACGAAATTTTGTTCTACTATTTATTAAATGAAATATTCAAAGGTCATCCCTTAATTCAGTTTCCAAAAATGTAGCGGAGAAATAACTGTTAATCCAACTTTTGTCTGTTAAACTAATTTTGGGAGAAGCTGACGTTCCGGCATATTTTTCTAAGCTCAACCCTTCTCCAGAGGAATAATTAAACCGGCGGTAGTTCGCGTTAAAAATTGCAAAAGATATCATGATGCCTTATTTACATTCAGATTGAATTTTCTCAATTGGCTCGCGTTTTTTGCCTGGTTGGAGTTAAAATTATTTTCCAAACAAAATTCGGTCTTGGAAAAATTTCGGTACGAATTCCAAAATAAATCAGGCACACTCAGTAGTAGGCCTTATGGTTTATGTCACCCCTCGAACTACATAATCCCCAAATTTTTTATCGTTCTCGGCAGCGCTCAGGCGAGTCAGATGTCCCAAATTGAAAATCTGATCCTAAATTATACAAATTTATTCATATTGAATATTTGGTCTCATAGGTATGTTTGTTTATGTTTACATTTACAATTTGAATTTTTTTCGTATTGTTTTGTTTACTACTTTAATTCAAATAGAAAATAATAAATATCAGCTGCCTACATAATTATTATGTACAATACTTCTTTAGGTGGCAGTCATTTTGCTTTAAAGAAAAGATAAAGCTCTGATTAGCAAAGCTTTACTTATGCATTGTATATTCGTATTTCAAACTGTAAACACTAATTTCATCTTTAGGGCATTTAAACTGCCTGTTTTACGTATTTTTAAAGCCGTAATAAAGTAACTCTATAAGAAAATCAGCAGAAATGTCAATTTCGAAATCGTAAAACGTTATGACCCCAGAGATATTATCTTTATCAGCCATAATTTATAGTCCATATCCAATTTCAGTTAAAACTAATTTGTTATTGGAAAACTTGCATATCCGAGAAAATTCAATTCATAAATATGAATTCTTAAATCTTAAACAAAGACAAACTTTGAACACCGAATGCATATTTAGTATGGCATCTGTGTATATTTTTAAAGTTATACTTCAACTAAACTTGGAAACGGCTCAATCTCGTACGGTTCAATTTTAGATTAATAAAATATATATCAATGTGGACAGCGAGCGATAAAAAGATTCAATATTCATTTTTTTTTCTATATACACTTACTTTCTCTTTACATATTTCGCACGTTACAGAGATGTATCTACTGTAGTGTACGTACAGCTCATATGAGCGCTGCTAGCGTGAAATGTTAAATTTAATAATCAATGAAACAAAACAAAATATCTTCTAACTCGATTCCCGAAAATAATGTCATTATTTGGCTCACCAAATTGAGTCACACACATTCGTATCAAAAATGTTACCTATGATTTCAGATATTACAAATTTCCGTTGCGCCCGCCTTACTTAATTTTATACGTTCGTGTGGAAATAAGATTTTCTCCAGTAAACACAATAAATTGAAGAGGTACATATTATATCATTTTCGGTAGGGAGTTACTGAAATTGCTTCAGAAAATGTTTATTTGATTCTAGGTCATCTTTTTAAGGAACGTGGCCCGGATGAATCTTCCTGCGATGATAAAGTTTGGACCATGTAGGACAAAATAAAATTTCTATACCTACTAAAGCAGTAACTCGACTATAAATATTAAAATACTAGATACACAAACGAATCTACTTATAGCGGTCATGCAAAATCTGTTTTAGTTCATGAGTGTTGAATTCGAAGAGTAGAGTTTTATTACCATTTTCAAAAAATAATTTTATTATAGTGCAAACATTCATTTTATTAATTTTAGGTGTTTTAATTTACTGCGCAGGGTTAAGATTTGTTTGTTTCCAGTTGTTTCTTTGAAATTATATTCATTCAATTCAATTAATTTTCTTTGAAATAATCCATGTACAGATGTGCATATTGTGGCATGTAGTCGTTCTTTCTAGAATGAAATTTTTAATTATAAATAATTTATCTAAGATAATATTAAAAAGCGGAATTTGATGTATTAGATCAAAATTACTTTGTAAATATAGAAAATATCACATTTGCTGTTCGAGCCCACGCTTCGTCTTCGAAACGATATCTAGCGATTTAGATCACTCGGCTAACCTGAGTTGACTGCTTAAAACGTAACAATAACAGATACTTCGTATTAGTTTTTACCAACTTCAAAAAAGGAGGTTATTATAACCACTTTATTAATTGGTTAACTATTATATGTCACGCAATGACAAATTCTCAACATTCAACATTCATTCAACTCTGAAATTGGCTTCTAAATTGAATAATAAATCGTATTCAGTCAACACACGGTTGTATTTTGCGTAAATGTAAGCGAATTTAGTAAAATTCGCGGACGCTGTGGCAGGAATGGTTGGTTACGTTTAAATCGAAATTACCTATATGAGAAAGGGTCGCATATATAAGGGTCTTGCCATTCATACCGTTGAACTAGTATACTTTCCGGAATTATAGATATAAATATCTACGACGTATAATTAACATCTGTGTGTATACATTCTATTTTGTTTTATTTACCTGCCTATTTCATATTTTAGTTTGCTTTCTTTCGACCGACATACCTTTTTCTATACTCTCATTATTACTTACAGGAACTACATTTTCCTCTCCATATTCTGAGTCTTATTTGCTGTCCAATAAATAAATACCTACTTATTATACACTAATAACAGTAATTCTACTCAATTAAATAAAGGTCGAACTTCGAGAGAGAGGTCACTCGAAGAATCCAACTCGGCTGGGCAGCGTTCGGGAATCTACGACACGTCTTGACGTCCGATATACCTCAGTTCCTGAAGTCGAAAGTTTTCGAGCAATGTGTGTTGCCAGTAATGACCTACGGTGCCGAGACGTGGTCCTTTACTGTAAGCCTAATCCACAAGCTCAAGGTCGCCCAGAGGGCAATGGAGTGAGCTATGCTTGGTATTTATCTACGAGACAGAATCAGAAATAATGAAATCCATAGAAGAACGAAGGTGACCGACATAGCTCTCAAAGTTTGCAAATTAAAGTGGCAATGGGCTGGCCACATCGTTCGCAGGACTGAAAACCGATGGGGAAAAAAGGTCCTCGAAGGAATCCACGTTTAGGCAAAAGGAGCACAGGCCGCCCTCCGACCAGGTGGACTGATGACCTGAAGAAGACAACGGGAAACCGTTGGATTCAGAGGGCCCAGGACCGGGCGGAGTGGCGTCGATTAGGGGAGGCCCATGTCCAGCAGTGGACTACTAAGGGCTGAAAGGAAGGAAGGAAGGAAATAAAGGTCCAATGTATAATGTAGATCCTCCCTCTAACTTCGTTCAGTATTCGCGGCAAACAGAAATTATTATGAATGAGGACTACAGATCTTCATAATTGTCATTAGAAAGGATTAATTACGCTTATTCAGCTAGAATTATAAACGATATCGGTTAAATTTTAGCTTGGATTGGGTAATGCCGTCATAGCGCACTATTTTGACTGAAGCGCTGAATTTATCCACTGAATTTATTGAATTTTTTCAATTCATGCTTGATCAGAAAAATATCAAATCTCGATTTCACAGTTCCAATCAAGATCAATTTCAATTTAGTAAGAATTATGGAGATTATGGAGATAATTATATTTCTTGTCAAGCATTTTTTTTTGACGAAAACAATACATCAGCGTATGTGAGCATTTAGAGACGGTGTTATAAGCAGTCATAACTGCTCAATATTACGTACAGTACAGTAATTTGTTACTTTGCACAAGAATGACAACGTGTCTTTAAAAATAACTAAACGTAGTTAATATACAGGTGTCCCGTAATCAGTGGTACAACGGAAAACTGGTAATAATGGTCCCATTATCTATCAAAATCACTAAATTTTATCATCAATAAAGTATGAATTTTACAACAATATGATATTTGAAAGAAGCTTGTACAAAAAAATTGTATGATGGAAGTGTGGAACTTTATTTTAAAAATATCTGCAATTTACACCGAAAGGTAACATTTACCTAGGATTTTAAAGTAATAAAAAAAGTTATTCATATTTACTCAACATAAGGGAGCATTATCTCCACAATATTTGTATAGATACATACTGAAATTGTTAATTTAACTCGTTATTATTTTTGCTTTTTGTTTGTAGGAGGAGAAGGACCAGTTGCTAACAACCAATTGTTGGATAACACAAATATGGACCGACTACCACTTACGTTGGAACGCAAGTGAATTCGATGGGATCAGCGTCATAAGAATACCTTACGAAAGAGTATGGAAACCTGACATCATCTTATACAACAAGTAAGTATAAATAAATAAAAAACAGTTTATTTTCAGTGTCGAAATAATCAAGGAAATTCTTGCTTAAATAATGACAACTCTTTCTCATACGTTTTATACCGTCACTACTGAAATTTTCAGAATGCCAGCGGTCGGGTGGGTACATATGCTACATTTTCGTTGATTCAAAAAAATATTTCCTTCTTAACACAATAGAGGATTTTGGTTAAAAGAACTCAAAATATAGTACATTTGCGATGGTGAGGGCGAATAATACGCGGCGAATTCATGAAATAATCGCACGCGGGAGAATTTAATACAACTCGTGTGTTCGTCGCTCACGAAAGCGACTTGATATTGTAGAAATAAAGAAAACGATTAATATTTTCCTTACAATAATACAATTGTAGTAGGTATGTACTTATAATAATTTTGTCAAAAAACCAATATCAATGAAAATTATTATACAAAGGCGAAGTCATAGTTGTGTTGACTATGTTTTTTGTAAACAAAGAATTATTTTGGCAATTTTTCATTTGTAAAATGTGTACTAAAAAGCTTTTTAATATTTTTTTCTGAGAGGTTCATTTTAAAGCGTGACAAAAGATACAAAATCCCTACAAACGATAAAATATTGTGACGTAGGTAGGTATGCTGAATCCTTCTATGTTGCTCTCATAAATTTATCCCATATATCATGAACTTGACATATACATGACAGCTATACTTTTGACTACAATTCAATGGGTCGGTAGGAGGTTTTTCTCTTATGTGTGGTGTGTGGCTTATTGTTATATCATTCCTTTTTGGAAATTCGAATGACTTATTTTTTTATTTAGTCTTACATTGTATGTGTGCAGAAAACATGACACAAGCCACAGTGTTGTTAACATAGTGGTATCCACATCATATTTGAAAGTAATAGCCCTAATTTACAACATAATTATACGTAGGTATTGTGGTTACGTTAACAATCTTCTTTGTAATTGAATAACTACTCAAGTAGGCAAACATACGCCACGAGTAAGTAAAGTATTCATACAGAAAACGTGAGTCATTAGTATGACATATGTAGGTATATTAGTGTGTCTGACATCTTTCCATACTAATGGCACATGTTAGTTATACTAATGCTTTGACGATAGTGTTCATTTAATTTTATACGTTTGTTTCCTAAATTATTTACGTGCGATTTCCTACCCTTTCGTGCCTTACCCCTAAATCCCAAAACATTGAACTAATAACCTGTTCACTTTTAGTTGCGACCACAATTACCAGTCACCCGTGATCAACACAAACCTAATAGGGAGTAAAGCGTCGGGGGGTAACTTTAACTGTCTACTGTAAACACAGCTACCTAATAAAAATTGTTTCGGTAATTTTTTGTCAAATTTTTTAAACTAAGATTTCAATTAAAGGGACGCTAAATTCTTCCGTGTGTAGCAGTCGCAAAAATCAATTAATTCAAACTGTCGACGGGAGAAGATTATTGGTCAGTTTGGTTGACCCCTCCCGCATCTCGCAGGCAATGGGCAAGCCACTGATACGGCGTTCGGACAATAGGATCATTGACTTTCGGTTATGTACTAGGTTTGCACATTTTTTTGTCCATGTGGATTTTTGAATATTTATTTAATTATAAAGATCATCAATATTCATCATAGTCATCATGATATATAAGTGTCTGAATAATTATAGGAATAGACATGAGCGAGTTTAAAAGTAGGATCGTATTTTATGTGAACCCAAATTCCATCAATCTTCATTGGACGTTTTTGCCTGAAGCAGTCGGAAACATCTATCCATCATCACAAACTTTTGCAGTTATACTTAATATTAATTTAAGAACAAGGTTTCGTTTTATAACTCCAGCATCAAAATCAGCACCAGAAGAAGGTGCTGATTTTGATACTCTGGTTTTTACAACTCTACATTTACTAGGCTACTTTAGCAATGAGTTTTTTAGTTTCAATAACGATCAAACGAGCGAAATCAGCATTTCCAGCGCTGAGTGGATGAATTAGTGGTTCAATGGTATATGATAGAGTCTTAGATATTAAAATATCTATTGTTAGGGTCCACGATATTTACACACGATGCGGTCTGTGGGAAGTGTAAAAATAGAAATTAATTTAAAGTTCAACTGGAGTGCAGTAAGATGAATGATTTGTACGTGTTATAATTACTCACACATAAAATTAAATAACATTATTCATTTATTTGTAACAGTAATAGGTAGATACATATACCGACACTATTTTGGATACGTTGAAAAATTTAACTGTTTCACCAAATTACATTTTATACGTTTCACTTAAGTAATGGACATAGAGCAAACTTTTCGTACCGGGGCCGGGGTGACATCAAAGCGCGTCCTTCCAAAAGTGAAAGTTGGCGTTTATGTTATTTAAATGAATTTTTTTTTTGTTATTCAAAGATTCAAAATTCATGTCGCTGGAAAATAAAACAAATATATTAAGTTGAGGGATATATTCACGACTCGAATCATGTAACAGAACAGTTTGGTTTATCAACTTACTTTTTAATTCGCAAAATCATTAATATCAAAAGTCTTATTAAGATAATATGGACTGAACTTCACGAAACTTTCTAGTGCGGACCCCAATTACCGCTCGGCTGTGATCAACACAAACGTGATAGTGAAGAACACTGGGGAAGTGACCTGGCTCAGCCACGGAATATACGTCTCTGTATGTGACATCAACGTCGAACAGTTCCCGTTTGATGTCCAGCTGTGTACTATGAAATGGGCTTCGTGGACCTACGATGGGTTTCAGGTAAGTATTAACTTTTTCTAAAACTTCGTTTGTTTGCCTTGATGTACTGTACGTGATTGAAAGGAGATAATATTTCCAATATCGATCGCTTAGCCGATACGCTTCCAGACCGATGTTTTAGTTTCATGCGGATTTAAAGCTACTGTATGATATGGATTTTCGTTCGTCAATAGGTTTTTATTACTGAACGAGTGGAAAGCAATCAGACTGTAGTTACTAAGTACCATTCCAATAAATACGCTCTAGCCTAAGTATCATCTAAACTTACATTAAAGTCAAGCCGTATCCTAATATACCGACCATATGTGGGCTCCGTTGCCCACAAGAAAATAAAAAAATGTCATCCCAATCCAACGACACAATCCCAGAAGCAACCCTAATTGGTTCAGAGTTAATTCAGCAAGGATACCCATGAAAATTATCCGGTTCAGTACATATCTGGTCCGAATCGAGAACGAATTCATTTTCCTTGTTCTGCTCGTACTGATCCCTATTTACGTTCAGGAATATTTACGAGTATGTTCGACTGCTCACTACACGTGTACCTACAAGTTATATGCACCAGAAAACGAGAAACGAATAAGTTGATTAACATACAGGAATAGGCTGCATCTCGTATCTTCTGCATTTACCGTAAGTACCGGTATGACTGTAAATTCCAAATAAAAAGTTTTAAAGTTTCTGTTAAAATTAGAATGAAGACCGTCGGTTCAAATTAACCTAAGAATTGAGAATAAAAGATATGCCACAGCGGTCACAAATTGCGGTCATTGTAAACAAAAGGGACACACAGATTTTGGTAAACGACTCGCAATCAATTCGCTGACCCGTTACTTAGAATTTCTTACTTAGCTTCGAAACGACACAGAAGAATTACTCATGCATTTATTTACGGTGGTGAACTTTTAGCATTACAAATATACCTTATTCGAGTCGGTTCTTTACGTTAAGCTGAAACAATGCCCAGATTGCGTTAGACGAGAAGAACTTGACTTTTATAATATTATTTCTGTGGGGTAGAAATTGCTGAAAGCACAACGATTCTATTTACTTCGCTTGGAATATTTCCTCGTGTGCACTACACGCAGTTTGTAGGTACGTTCTGAGAAATACGAAACCTAAGTTAAAATACGAGCAAGTTTCAACAACTTTAAGGCCTAATAAGTCTTAAATTTCCGTAATTCGTTTTATAATGCAAATTGGTAGGAGGAATAATTTAATACTTTTAAATTTAAATGCAGAAAGTCACATCCACTTTTTCCGTTTAGTGGCTGAAAAATGTTCTGATTTTTATTTTCACTCTAAAAGTTATTGTATAAATAGTAGGTAATCTACAAAATTTGTATTACTAAATATTTTTAGTAAGTACAAACAATATTAAAATTATGGGATTCAGTTGAAAAAAGAAATCGTTTGACGCAGGTTGAAGCTATTAGCTTACTAATTAAATTTTCCACAAACTTGTGCTGTTTTAGAATTTAATAATTTTCGAAATAAAAAATTCTCTTCAATTGAATAAAGTTACTATTCGTTGAAATCTCGTCATTATTAATTCGAATTGTGTGCTACTAATGATAAAACTGAACAAATAACTTCAAACATTCAAATTTTGTCATTAAGGGTTTAATTTTGCAGAAAGCTGTGAGGGAATGGTATAAAAGTTTCTCAAAGGACGTTTATCGTTACAAAACAAGAATGTCATTGTAATTATACACCCGTCGACGCGAAAACTCCTTGTGTGTGTGGACAACAATAGACCTCTGTGTGTGCCTTTTATATTACTACATTTTTCATTACACTCAGCAAAAGTTCACTCATATGAAATGGGTGGATTAATTACTTATTCTGTTTTAATGTTGTCCTTTGTACCCTGGGATGTCCCATAATTATGTAATTATCTGTTGCCATAGCAATAAAATATTATAATTATGTAAGGAACATAAATAATTTTTACAAATATGAGTAGAAAGAAACATACAGAACACCTGATGTTAGGTGGATACGGAAAGAGTCATCACCATGCCACTGATATTTGTTTTTATTACTACCGTATTATTACCTACCATTTTTTTAATACTGGCAGGCTGGATCATCATACTATACTGAGCCAGAGGGATGTATCACGTGGTCTGCCCTTTTGTTCGCTACTTATTTATAAATATATAAATATTTTAAACTAAGTAGGTACTATTTATTTATCACAATTCTAAGTTAATAATGATTTGGATACTTAGTATAATACGAGTACGTGACTGTCTTCATCGAGTAACAACTAAACTTTGCATATTCTCCTGTATCTATCTTTGTCGTCTCGCCAGATATTACAAATGTTATCCCTTCTGCACATAATATACTATGTTTTTCGTAGCAGTATATAATATACGGAAGGTTGGCAAGCCATCCATCACACGGGTCTCACCTTTCAGAAAATTGTCAAGTACCTATTCTTCTGGTTATTTTTAGAAATATTATACTGTCTGGGTCTCGGGTGTAACAGCTGTGTGAAGCCGTGGATAAATAAGTAACAATGGGAATATAAAAAAGAACACTAAGAGTAAAATAATTGAAGTCCACTAATTTTGCGTACAATACGAAAAATATCATACTTTATAGAAGACGAAATTTTTATTATTCGAATACATGTACAGTTATAATAATTTAATTCATAGAGCCAAGCTACACATTCAAACGTATTCATACGTCTAAAGGTATACATGTGAATGCGAAAGACATATACGAAACATAACGCTACACGATAGAGTTAGCTAGAGCCCGCGCCACGACTCATATCCTCTGATATAAAAGATGTTGGTCCTTATTAAAAGAAGCATAAAGATCTATCTATCTATCTATCCCTATCGCACTACAACTGCGAACATATTCGCTATCCTTTTTTGCGATGGTTTAGAAATAATAGATAATAATATTTTGTAATTTAGTAAAAATTTAGAAATAATGTAAATTATTGATGTACTTACGTGTGATAAGACACTCCATTGTCCTTTTACACTTTCGAAACACACAATTCGGCATTTTGATTATTTTAAGCGCGCAAGACCCACGTGCTTCGCCAACCGCTTATATTATGCGACAAAGTTGCATTGTGTCAATTGACACAATATAAGCGGTGCATTTTCCGCGCGCTAGTGCGGTATCTACTTCTTTTTTAATACACTATCATTGGTCACAATCATCATTAAAATTGAAATAAGCATATTGTCTATTTATACATATTTATACCTATAGGAGCATTTTTGCTATATTTTTGAAGTGAAAACTTCTTTAGTGGCGCTTTGCACTTTTTGGTATGGGTAAAAAATGTTAAACTAGCGACAGGACAAGTGATCGTAAATGCGTATGACGGGAGGGAGAGTGATTAAAATATGGAAATTGAACAAAGTGCATCTATTAATGACTTCACTTCACTTTCTTATATGTTTACTATTTTAATTTTTTTATTTTAAATTGAAATTGTTTTTTTCTAAAATTGTAAGAGTAGCTATTCATTAAATGAAAATCACGACTGTCCATGTTGGCAAAACAAGTATTCATCGCTCTATCCACTTAATAAATTTGCTCATTTGTAATACGCATTAGTTATTAAGAATTATTTGTTAGCCCAAATTAGCAAGCACAGTGCGCTTTGTAAAACGTAGAGACATGAAACGAATTGCAACCAGTAGAATTTATAACTGAATAAATTTTAGTCATACCTATTATTTATTTATTTTAATATTGAATTGATGATATGATTCAAATAATAACACGGTGATACTTCCCGTTTAAGAACCTTACTGGTAATCATAACATAATTATATCAATAATCAAGTTAAATATCAACAGAATATTTGTAGTTCAAATACTAATAGCATTTTTAATTGCCGTTAAATAATTACGCAGCTTAATTTTTTTCTCGCAACTTAATTATCTCAACAAAACTTGTTTCTAGTGAATAGAAATGGATCAATGGAAAACCTTTGCATTTTAATTAATGTACCTTCTTTGTCTCACACCGGCACTTATAGCCAGCTCTACATCAAAGGCTGCACGCGGACTTTTGTTTATCGTAAGCACACATAAAATTTGTTGAGACAAATATTTGAATGTGGAAAATATCCTGTCGCGGCCTACAATTGTTTTTATAATGTTCAAAAGGCCTGGCTGGCAGGCGAAAAATGTGTGTTTTATGGCTTACGGCATTTACTTTTTCACATTAAAAGCTTAAGCAAACATTTTCATTGCGATTTAGGCCGTTCACTCACCTGTGAACTTATTGCCCACGTATGTTGTCTAAGAATTTAATGAAAATAATTGCTGGTTTTACTAATAATAATTACTGTAGGGGAAGACATTTATTTCACGGAAGGTATCTACAAAGTAGAGTACAGAGTATAGCATGTTTTTATAGAAATTAAATAATAGTGTCCTAATAAGAAACCGTATCATGAACACTTGCAATGATCATTCGTAAACCTAATATTTTGCACATCTCCGCTATTCTGTAAGCCGATTAGTTGATACATCCTATTAAAATCTCATATTTTTCCTGTAATCCTCTTAGTCTTAACATTCCTGATTGGAAAACAACTTAGAGGCACGGTAAAATCGCTAAAAATACTCGGGTCCAAAAAATTCACGGTTTAGTTAAATAACAAAGCCTCTTAACCGGGAGAGAATTTTTCAACCCTAAGAGTGATAAAATATTTTATCTATCAAATGCCTCAAGAAAGAGCTCTGTAACTATATGGCATGGCATGGTTTAGGAAGTGTAATTTTTTTACCTACTAGAGTGGACCCACGGTATTCCGGCCCCTGGCTAAACCGGCGCCCCCTTTGATCCGACATGACGTATAGGTATTATTCTTGAATATTTTTTTAAAAATCTTCGCTACCGTTATTTCATATTGTTTCGCTTATCAATGGGTTTGTGACTTATCGGATTACAAGGTACTATTTTGTAAAAAAAATCCGGACTATAGTCAACCGACAAATTCGATGGTTCGACTCGGCCCTACAAAACGTTTGCTGGATTAACGGGGTTACACTGTAATTAGATTTACATTTACCCATTTTCTCAACAGTTAGATCTCAAGAAGCAGTTTGATGAAGGCGATACAACTAACTACCAGACGAATGGTGAATTCGACCTCGTGAGCTTCGAAGCTATCAGACACGACCAGTACTATTCCTGCTGCGTAGAGCCCTACCCTGATATCACATACGTCATCAAACTAAGAAGAAGACCAATGTTTTACGTGTTCAACCTTATTCTACCCTGCCTACTTATCAATGGAATAGGTAAGTGCTGACTTATATAAAAAATTAAAACCATTGAGACAAGTTAAAAAGCAAATCTAGAGTCATAAATCAGTTTATCAATTTCCTCTGCATTCTTTACTTATTACTGACGATTTACTGCAGATGAGGTTGTCATTTAAGGCCCAAATTTATTTTATGTCGTAGGAATATTAATATCATTTTAAATGGATGGCACGGATGTTTCTGATAAAAAAGGATGATTGTATCTCACGTGGTTACTTTATTAATTGTTTATAATTACAGATTGACAAGTTATGTTGATAATGCTTAGTTATTTTTAGCGCAAAAATATAAGTATTTATTACTTTTCTTGTCTCTCTTTTACATTCTTAAAATAAAGCCAGTGTAAATGTTAATACATAGGTTAGGTACATATTATTATACAATGTAACGTAGGTTACAAAGTGGTTACAAATGATTGAAATGATTGTAAGGTAAATAATTTCAGTATTTGAAACATAAGCAATTTTAATCATGCTCCTTACTATATCACATGATAATAACAGTATTTTTTTTATTTTAGCACTGCTAGTGTTCTACGTGCCGTCAGAATCAGGCGAGAAGGTAACCCTAGGAATCAGCGCACTGTTGTCTATGACGGTTTTTCTGATGACCATCCGTGACACGTTGCCTCCCACTGAGAAAACTCCCTTGATAAGTAAGACAACACTACTTATTGATTTTTATTTTAAATAAAAAAAATGTTTTTCAATTATGGCTTATCGTGAATGTTATTTTATTCTGATTAACATATCTGAATATTTGTATGGTTAATTTTAATTTACAGAAAATGACAGATTATATGTCGAGATAAGTTTTAGCAACTCTGTTTGCATACCTACTTCATTGTCTATACTTCATTGCATCACTACTTCTTTTGGTGTAATGGAAACCTAGACCTTTTGGTGTAATGGAAACCGAAATAGAATTACTTATAAATTTAATTTTAACACTTTTTTAATATTTAAAATCTTTACAACTTTGTTCACATTTAGAATTCTATTGTGGGCAAGCGATTAATTCAATGTGGGGAATATCACGTTTTTTTTTTGTTGCAGGCTTATACTATGGAGTGAGCACATGCTTAGTGTCGTTCTCTGCGTCACTTTCCGTCGTTACCCTCAACATATCTTACAGGCGAGTTTGAACTATCTTTAGTTGTATCATAATAAAATTGGAAAGTTTGCAAATGATGCTTTATGTTATAAATAGGGCTAAAATTGACAGGTAAAACAAGACAACCAAATAATAATTCAAAACTAGATAAGGTCGTAACCAAGAATTTTTATATCGTTATTCTTCATAAAGATTTTAATTCAGGAATAAAAAAATGAGAGACTAATAATGAGGAAACTTTTATTTTAGGACACTTTTACTTTGGTGGAAACTGCTATTATGACACTTTTTAGTGATAACCTCTAACAACATATTTTCCCAAGTCTGAGGGTAATTTCCTTTCTACGGTATCCCGAAAATGTTAAAGCTTCTTTCCTATTTTTAAATAATTATAAAATTTAAGCAAATTTTTACTTTTTCCCTAGTATTGTAGAACTCCTGGTTCTTTTATTTAATATTCTTTTATTTTGAAAGCTTTCTGCTACCTCGACTCTATAATAATGTTACGATAGCACTATAATTAAATATATCATTGTTTCCACGTGTTCCATGTTTGCAAGGTACGCAGAGCAGCCAATATCGTTATAAAGTCAAACAAGTGATTACATTCCAAGGCAAATACGTTGTGTACACTTTGAGTCATAAATTACATTAGCTATGTACAAGTTATTTGAATAGCCAAACTAGAATGATTCCGGATTAGAATTAACGGTTATAAGCCCGTTATAGTAAGTCTTATAATAAGCCCGCGTGGCTTATAAACCCTAAACTTTTATTCACTGGAGTTTTAGAATTTGGTCCAGACAGAGATTAAAGGTATTCTATAATTATGTTTAAGCAGGTACTAAATGGTGTACATTTTATCCAAATCTGGTTTTTGTTGTTTAATTACCTATATTATAGGTACCTACTTATATTATTTTATTTCTCAAAGTTATTATTTTTACTTTTTGAAGTTTTTTGATTGATAACTTTTGATGAAATTTATAAAGCCTTTTTCTGAAATGTTCTTTAATAATTTTAACCCTGTATTAAGGTTTAAAGCTTGTGTTTCATCTTTCAACTCTAAAATAACATTTAATTTGTTGAGCCAGGTAAAACGAACCTTTTAGGTTCTCAAATAGATTCTCAAATAAATTCCAAAATAAGATAATACTTGTATATATACATATGTAGCACATTATTTCGTGAAATTTCCGCATAAAAATTGTATGAAATGAAAAAGACACACACACTCGTACAAAGGAGGCTGCAATGTTCAATTAAGAAAAAACGTTCGTTATTTTTCAATGACGACCGTAAACGAATGTATTCACCACTGTTTATTCACACATGAAATAAATTATTGGTATACTTTTTAAACAACCACGAATTGCATAATGCTCCTCAAGCACTGAATTTGAAAAACAATAAATACATGGTTAATGTCATTTTTAAAATTAAGTGCGTGCGTGAAGTGTGTTGTTGTTCGTAGAGGAGTGAGAGGGCAGCCGGTGCCGGCCGTCCTGCGCGAGCTCGTGCTGCAGCGCCTCGCGCGCCTGCTCTTCATCAACTTCGACACTGACACACCAAAGGTAACTTATCCTTCTTGATTTTTAACTTTTAACTCCTTTATACACCTACTTTTGTAGAATACGTACGACGGCTTCGAATCCCAGTGGAAAGCACCGATGACTTCGTAAAAAAGTTATGTGTGCTTTATAAAATTAAATATCATCTGCTGTTACGGTAAAGGAAAACATAACATATTAATGGCTTAAAGTCTCAATGACTTTTAGAGAACAAAAAGTAGGTAAGGAAATTTCATTCAGTGATATACTATCTACGAGTACCTACACTTTTTTGTACAGTAGATTGCACAAGATTAGGGGAGGCCCATGTCCAGCAGTGGACTAACAAGGGCTGAAAGAAAGGAAGGAAGGTTGCATAAGTACATTTAGTTTACACTGAGCAAGTTTAGTGATAAATACAAAATTATCAGCATTTTCAATTTAACACATTTTAATATCGTCTTTGATATTTTTGTAGGGGAAGACAAGTTCAAAGAGTGTATTTATTACTCTGTAGCAGAAACGTGAAATTAATCTTTTCCAAATGTTAATACATATGTAGGTACTCTTTTGAATGTTTTCATTTTCTTGAGCTTTGAACGTTATTTTTTAACGAAGCAATGTTTTTTACTTCTTAAGAAGGTAGGTACTCGGTTAATTAGTAAATTGCAACAAACAAAAGTAGTGTTAATAACAGGTAGAATTTTCTGTTTCAAAATATTCTGTCAAAACCTATTTTGTTTAGGTAGGCCTAATACTCGTGCAATTATCGTAATATTAAAAAATCGTTAGAAAAAATCCTGATACGCCAAGATGTTTTCTACCAAACAGTAATGAAATTATTCAGGGCGATTTTTTGCTTTTCCATTAATGGTGTATTTAATTAAAAACATAATATTATAATTATTTATTGTAACGGAAATAACAATGAATGTTAGAACAATCGTAAAGTCCAAGCTAGTAAAGTGATTGCGTCTACGCAAAAGCTCGTTAATTACAATTGTGGCAGGTACACCTACACAATTCCGTATAATTAAAACGTCGCTCAGATGTAATGGTCTGAAGGTAACTCCTGTAATGTTCATCTCTTCGGTAGAGATTAGGATTCGAGGACCTTCGCAAGTCTACCTTTACTAACTGTCGGGGATTTGCTGAATCATCTATTTGTACGCCGATAGATCATTTATCTTTGCTATAACCAGACGATCACGATGACAATTGCTTTAACGGCATCAAATTTATCCCAAAAACAACTATTGAAGGTAAGTGCTACGGACCAATTTATTTATCTCCATTCGTATTTCACTGAACAATTTCAATTATGCTTGATCAGAGATAAAATCAAGGCATCAAGATTTTTTTTTCTTTAATTAAAAGACATGGCTTGAAGGTTGAAAAAAACAGCCAATTACTTTTGAGCGTTGAGAACATTTGTTTACTTCTTTAGTAGAATTTGGCTTCCATTATTGTTGGGCTAGTTGCGTCAAGACAATCTTCAGGTCCAGTTCGTTCATGACTGCTGAACAGTCCGGTCTGAATGAGAAAGATAAAGGTGTGTTCATACTTCGTTTTTAACTCCGTTGATAGTGGTGCATTTGTAATGTATCTTTAGAGCAAGCATCAAACAAAAAAGCTAACTAAATACTTTGAACCTATCACATAAAATCACATAATTTATGAGTATAAAGCTGCTAATAAATTACACAAGTTTGAAAACATCTAACCAAAATAATTCCCTATACCTACTCGAAGCGAGTGTAAAGAAAGATGCCTCTGAAACCACGGCAATGAAGTTGCCGAATATTTTGGGGCGAGTGAGCTGACAGCGGGGATTGACAGCCAAGATTGATTGCTTGCGTACACTTGATTAAATAAACACAATCCTCTTACCATTTTTCAACCACACGATAGGTGTTATACGTTTTTAATGTTTGTAGACTTATTTCGTATTCATATGTGTTTTATATGACAACTACATTTTTACTGAAACCATAATCGATCGAACCGCGATCGATCGTTTCTAATGTAGAGCTTCCTAATATTATCCACAGATAGCTATTTCTACCAGTGAGCATTTTATTATAAAAAACAAGTTGATTCTTGAAACTGGAACAAAATATAAAAGCGTGTCGTGAAAAACTAGTAGTAGGTAGTAGTATTGTCGACAATTTTATAATTTTGAAGGGCATTAAAGTTCTAAATCTAAATTACAACAAGAAATGTTGGCAAATTAATCGAAACGATATCGGAATGTGTCAAGAAACAAAATTGCAAAATATTTAAATTTGTTGGCAACTTCGGATAAGAAAAATTTGTAACTTGCCTTAAACTTTTCAGTATTGATTGCTGGAAGTTTTTGAACAATCAGATTTGCTTAGTAATCTCTTTATTGAATCGAAAATTTAAGCTATCAAAATTCATACTCAAATAGGGTATAACGTAGAATTTTGTATTGGATTTAAATTTTTCACCATTTCACCGGGTAAACAACAAAATCGTAGCGTGTAAATTAAGTATTATAATGTAAGTAGTATTATTTTACCTGTAACTGTAATGTAGGCAAAATCTCAAGCTAACCTAAGCCAACCATATCAATTTCGTATTCCCATATTCCAAATGCGCTTAACGCAGTCAGTGTAGTTTGTATCCATTATTTGTTAAAGAGGGTTGTATTGTGTCCTAAAGTGCGTTAGTGTCGGCGAAATTCGACGTGACAGGAAAATACAAGAATATTATTTGTCGCACATATCAGAAAGCGGACATTTTCTCGCTAATGTAACCACTAGATTTGGCAAATGCTAAGCTTTTACCCTCGTTCCTTCACTCTTTAGCAAATAGAACTACTAAAAGCAGGGATTCTGTGTTGTTTTTACCCGATTTCGGGAAAGCCGACGAGAAAGGGTAATGATTTTAACAATTATGCATATACATATGTGTGTAGGCATAGGTATATTCCGTTAATAATACGAGTATAATAGACAGTAGCACAGACATACCTACACCTTATTTGGTAGGTAGGTATTACTTGGATGGCCTAATAATTTGCCATTCCGTTGAAAAAACACAAAATCCTTCTGGTGCAGTGCATCAAAATTTATAATATTACAAACCAAAACTTAATATTACAAATAAATAAAATAAACAAAACAAATCAACATTTTTACTAACTGTGAAGGAATTTTTTTTCGTACCTCGTAGCAAAAATATAAAATATGTTGATTAAAATCATAAATACATAGCGGAAACTCTTTGACGGTCCACTGTTGGGCAAAGATCTCTCCCCACAACAGGGGATGCCTGAAACATGCTCCATCGCGCTCAAATGCGGATTAATGGAGAAAAAATACATTGCCAGTAACCCATTAATGACCCACTACAGGGTCGGGTCTCCTTCTTGTAATGAGAGGGATGTAGGCCTTAGTCCACCACGCTGGCCTACTGCGGGTTGGTGGACTTCACATACCTTTGAGAACCTTTTTTTTGTGAACTCTCAGGCATGCCGGTTTCCTCACGATGTTTTCCTTCACCGTAACAGCAGGTGATATTTTATTTTATAAAGCGCACATAACTTTTTTTACAAAGTCATTGGTGCGTGCCACTGGGATTCGAACCCGGACCCCTCGATTAGAGGTCGAATTCTAAGCCACTGGGCTATCACCGCTGTAAAAATACATACATTAAATAAAACAGTAAGTTCGTGTACCAGGGCGACAGCGGCGCCCAGCCAGTCAGCGGGAACGTGCAGGTGAATCCTCGCACCGGGTCGAGGCTGAAGGCCGAGGTGCGCTGCGACCGCGCGCCCGCTGCGCCCGCGTCGCCGAGGTTTGCGAGACACAACCACAACCACTTAAGTAAGTGCGTAACTTTAAATCGAAAGACATCTTCAGGCGTCCTTGCAATCTACCATAAAACAAAATACTTCGACTTCATTATGTTGCCGAACACATGCCACTTTATGAAGTTAATAACATAAGGCCTAACGGCATTTAAGATCCCGGAGGCTCATTTGCCTAGCCTATGATCAAAGGTATAAAAAATAGGAAGCTATTCTATCTTTATCTTCGCAAAAGTGCCTACCGTAAAGTTACATTGAATATAGTATTTTTATAATGAAAACAAAAAGGAGTAAACTAGAATAGAAATAAACGCTTTATTATATAGCCATTTTATCCTAGCGTAGGAGAAAACTTAAACTGCTTTAAAGTGTAAAGTGTATCCCTGTTACTTTGCAAGCTACACGAGTTGCGCTTTACAACGGAGTAAATGTTCTTTCTGAAGGTCACGCTGAAAGCCCTTTACTTTCTTGAGATTCTTATTTCTCTACTTTAAGATGTTAAACTTAGAAAATTACAATAATCTTATAGGTTAATATGATAATATTTTAAAAATTGTAATACACTATTCCAAATTTCATTAATATTTTTAAGTACATTTCTCGTAATTACTCAGTTAAGAAACCTCGTTTTGTTTCAAGACCATTTCCCTCTATGGTAACAAGGTATTCCTTGCAACTCGTTAACAGAATCCGGCCCTAAAGCAATTAAACACTAAACGAAACTCATTACTTTCAATTGCTTTTTTTCACGATATAATTATTTAATCCCACGGGAACCTAAATTCCGAAACTTCGACGAATGATTTCGAAACTTTGAAGAGCCAATTTCGGAAGACTAGATTTTTTTCATCTTTTAAGTACTTGACTATCATACAGCTCAAGTAGTAAAGTAAGTAGGTAGGATAGTTTAACATTTTATGACTTTGACACGAGCTAAAGGTCGCGTTTAAATTACACGTAGTATCGGGCACAGTTGCAGCGTAAATTCCCTAAACTGTTTAGTTAATCCTAAAGCCGACAAATTTAGACTCGATGTATTATATTTAAACCAAGGTTATGTGCTTTGCTTCCACAAGACGTTTTTAACCTTGCAATAGGTTTTTCTACCTTAATGTGGTAAATTGTTATTCGAATTATTGGCGAATCAGCAGACTGTTCTTCGAATTGTTGATCCCATTTTTGTCCCGACTGTTGATCCGCCTGTTAACCCTACTTTACAGGATGTAAAGTAGCGTAAACTTTTAATCGACTGTTCGCCCAATTATGGACCTGATGGTTAACCCGACTGTTGAGAATAGATGTCCCAACTATTGACCCAACTCTGACCGAAAGTTGATTCGATTTTATTAATCAACTGTTGTCCCAACCGATTCAATTCTGACTCACAGTTGATAAGACCATTAATTTTCTAACTGTTATCCAAACTATTGACTCAACTATTAACCGACTGTTTATCCAACCCAACATTTCACCAGACGTTTGACTCAACTGTTGACCCGACCGCTGATTTATTGCTCCATGTTTAATTGTCCTACCAGATCGAGGGACAGCAGCACCCGGCGCCCCTGCGGCGGAGGCCTGCTGCGCCCCGGTATGTCCGCGCTGTTCTTGCTGCGGTTGCACCATTCGCGAGGCCGCCGCGCGCCACGAGCAGCGCGTCGCCGCCAATGAACGCCTCGAGAGAGCTAACCTCGAATGGAAACAGGTACGGCTGCAACCCTTTGTATGTCACATTTTTGGGTACGGGTCTTTCTCTCCCCACAACATGGTGAGGCCTGGACCATACTTCACCGCGCTGTTTCATTGCGGATCCATTAGGCTGTAACCTTCTTTTTTATTTTTATAGTATTTTTTTTTCTTGCAGTGTTGTATGCTTATCATAATAAAAAATCTATTTTTATTTCTTTCAATATTCATCTATACATATAAGCAGTTAATAAGCATTACAGATTAAAATTAGGTTTTTTATATTTTTCAATAGTTTTCAAGTATTTTACACGTTAATGATGATACAATGTGACAGTTTTTTGTTTTTTGAATTCATTGCTTTGTTTTTTGTCTACTTGCTGATCAACATGAGCAGACTAAAATAAAGAACTTCAAAACCACACATTATTCCCTTATCAAAGTGTCTTTTGTGAAATAAATGGCTTGTCATAAGGAACAAAACGAGGAATAGCCTATACCTTGGAACGATGATTGTATAGTTATGGGACTGGGTCTCTAATACGGGCGTTTGATAGATATCTGTAAGGTTGGCCAGCAACAACATTGTAGATAAGACACCTAAATTTAACACTAGTTAATTTTAGGTGTAGGTTTAGTTTTTTTATACTAATAAAGACAGGAATAGGTTAACGATGATGGTGCACGAGATTAAAAATCGGAACACTATCGCAAATCCTAAGGACCTGCGAAAATCATCTTTAAGTGTAATAATACTCTAATACTCTTATAATACTGATCTATTTTATTAAAGTAACGCCGAGGTAAACGGTGTTTATTCCAGGATTTTCGTCATCTCCGCATTACATTTTTCGTTTTTTGTTCAGCAATTTGAAAAGAGTAGGTAATGACGAAGAATGATATTCTTGTGATAGAATTGTACATGAACTGAATGGGAGCAAATAGGTCTTATTGAATATGTAATAGGAAGGTGGAAGGAGAATCAATAAGGTACAAATTGAACAGATGTTCGCGATTCGGGAATAATGTTTATTAAACACAGTATTATGATTTAGCGTATCTTACGGAAAGTGTGTTGTAAGTTGTTAAGAAAGATTTCAGAACTATTTGTGTGCAACAAAGGCATTCGAATTTGCAGCTCAATTTCATCTTGCATTATTTAGGGAAATAGTTTTTTAGAATGCGTGTTCTGAAACATCGTATTCAATTTCGATAAACCTAATTTTACCAATATTTATAATAGATCTCTAGAGTAGGCACTGTATTTTAATTTTACCGATAAAATAATAAAGGGAGTGGAACGTTGCCTTAATGGCGAATGCGTGCTTTTAATGGAATTATTGTCATATTTTATGTGTGTACATACATTTTTTTATTTTTCTTTCACAATATTTTGGACGAATATGTAAGGTTCTAATTGTACCGTAGATATAGAATGTTAGCCAATTGACAGCGTATTTGCCTTTTAAAATAGAAAATAAATAACAAATAGAATTCCACACACACTTCATTGATTTCACACACATTTCACACTCACAATACAGACATACAGCAAATAAAATGATCACTTAAGCTTATGTGGGTGATACCTACGCGTTACATTTTCCTGGTTGTAATTCTCGCTTTATTTATCACTAGCTGACCCAACAGGCTTCGCTCTGCCAATTAATTTTTTATTTTTTTATTTTATTTAATAGCCTATGTTACTCAGACTGAATGTAGCTTTCCAATGGTGAAAGAATTTTTGAAATCGGCCCAGTAGTTTTTGAGTTTATTCGTTACAAACATACAAAAATACAAATGTTTCCTCTTTATAATATTAGTATAGATAAAACACGAGGGTACCATATTAAATACAAACTTTACAATAGGTGGCAGTGGTTGCAGACCGTGCGCTGTTGGCGGTGTTCGTGCTAGTGACGACTGGCGCCACGGCCGCTATCTTGTTGCCACAGCTCAACAACCTTCACGTGGGAAATACGCCGCTCAAGCCTCCTATTTAATGTACATTGGAACCTCGACACGCGCCCCTATCTAATCTAGCGCCCTCTGTAACCTGACATCAGGGCCCATCCAGCTAATTCACCGCTCCGTCTCACTAGCAGTGTTTGTAACTAGTGATGACCTTTTTTCACTGAAAGTAGGAGGGACTCTACGACTGCCCCGGCGCCTTGTTTTTTGCCGATCTGGGTAATTGCCTAGCTTGCTTTCCTCTAGATGTAGCGTTGTGTTATATACTCATAACATTTGTTTTAACAAACCTTTGTTTACGCCAGTTTTCCGAACTACCTATCCAATTTTCAGTAGGTAATTAAAGGACTTCAGAAGGTAGTCCGAAATTTTAATTTTCAACAATTTGGATAAGCAGAATATTTGTCAAATTACTGAACTTAAATCTAAAGAAAATCTTTCGAAGTTCAGATGCTGCGATATACCCACACTATTCATTTATTTTCAATTTCGCAAACCATAAAACATCAATATAGAATTGATGTTTTATGGTTTGCGAAATTATTTACTTGTGTGTAGTTTTCAAACAACTATTGTATTTCAATTAAAGTAGGTAGTATGGCGCATAAAAATGTATTTATTTATACTATTTATCGTGCACACATAATAAACATATAAACATAAAAATATAGGATAAAAATAAAAATACTGTACTAACAGTATAAACGAAATGGTACGACACTGAAACTACACGATTCAAGGAAGGTCATAGAAAAATCCCGGCTCTACTTGAGCGCGGAACTTTTCTTTGTAGACTTATTTAAAGTGTTGTTTTACAAATCCATAAAAAGTTAAAATTTTATTTTATATGACTTAAATGTTATGAAACAGGCTTACTGATGTTTCTTACCAGTTGTTTTATGTATGTTGTTGATTTTTTAAATTGTAACTTAAAAAAACGTGCCAAAGTTTCGTTTTAATTACGTATACATATCTATCTTGTATTTTAAATTATGATCGGGTATAAAAGTAAAATGACTATTATTATGATATTAAAAGCCAATTTGTTTAACACCTGATAATTCTATGCCTGAATTTTCTTCAGATCAGTCATCTGCGATTTTGGTAGGTATGTTTAATAATTTCACTCAAATTAATTTTTATTATGAAATTGCTCAAGTCAATTCACGTGTTGTTAATTATTACTATATTGTATTTTGTGTGTGTATATGAAATCTATTTTTAAGTGTACAATAAAGACTAACCATTATGGCTCTATTAACTACATAAGATAAATAAAATAATATTCAATGTTCTAGACAAAGCAACATAATAAGTTTTGCCATAAGTACTTGTGGTTGCAAAAATTAATATTAAGTAATTGAATATAAGTTTTAGCGCAATCCGTAAATTTTAAATACCTAAATTGCTCTAGACTCTAAGTTGCCAACTAGATATTTGTTTGCGTTATTAAAGTAGACAACTCTATTACAACCAGGCCTACCTTCTATATAATAATATGATATTATCATTATCAGACATGAAGTTTAACTGCACGGGTTCTGATCATTATTCTAATTATTCACAATCGTTGTTTTTAAAATTTATAAGTGTATAATGTAATTTGCAATGATATGATTGAATATGCTCAAATCTGTTTGCCAAGCTAAATATTATAAATAATTAATTAAGTAAACAGGGAAGTTATACTAATTAATAAACGTTACAAATATATTGAGTGTTTTAGATGTACCCATTTATTTTTGTTTTATAATTCAATATAATTAAGTCAAATGCATTGTAAATACATTAAATTAATGAAAAAACACAACAAGCACACAACGATACGTTTTTTACACACAATAGACAAACTCACACATAGATACAAAAAGTGACATGTATTTTTGTTTCTTCTGGTTATTGGCGTGAATGGGCCCATTCACGTTCAACCCACAGATTAAGTATTTTTCGGCCAATGACAAGTTGAAGTTATAATATTTATATTTTAAAAGAAGGAAAAGAAAAGAAAAAAGTAGATAATAAAGGATTTGACACTACCTAAATTTGGAAGTTTTTTTTTTTAAATTTATTTAAAGGGACTTTGTCGCTGCGCGACCACATCATCCCGTGAAGAATACACAATGTAATTTTAACAAATAATAAAAACTGCAACAGCTAACGTTTTGAGAGACCTAATACAATCAATTTGCCTAGTACCCTGGCCTCTTCCGACATAGGAGAAGCCAGAATACTAATGGGCGACCACTGTTTTTTTTAATTGGTATTTGTGTACAAGCATTTTTTGTGTTTGAAAACGCACGAGACATAATAAAATCATATTGAATAGATAATTTGTATCATCCGAACACAAAAAAGCTCTTGGGCTATAACGCTCACCAGCTCAAAGAAAACGTTGCCGGCCCGTGTCGGCACGGACTGCCGCCGATACGCTCCGTTCGCGTACGATAGATTTGAATCAACCCGTAGACATTGTAGAAGAAATAATTTCTTTTTGTCTACTACGTTACGTGCTTGACATGCTACGTCGTGTGCTGGTAGAATGGAGTATAAATTGTTGCTCCTCGTTATAGCTAACTTTCTTCGAGAAGCTCTTCATAATATCGCTTCCGGTTAGTTTTAACTTGGTTTTAACCCAATTCCCTGGGGTTACCTAAGCTCTTTTGTCATGCATGCTTCACGAAACTTGTCGAGTACGACGTAATGACCGTATTTATATTTTAATTTAATAAGATTCAACTTTATTATTAACTGAGTATTCAGTAATTATGATGTACTTACCTGTTTTTATGCCAGTTTTTTCAAGTTTTGGTTGGTGGTGGTGGCAGTTTCGAGTCTGGTAGTTATCGTCCAATGATATATCATTGTGATATGACATGATTATGATATATTCAGTGCTTCAACCAAACAAAGGTACAGGATAGAAATCCGAAAACCGCAGTTTTATGCATAGAATCGAGAATTCAAGCTTATTATCCAGTTTATTTCAGAATTTGAATATTCCACTTCATAGACGAAATTTGGCAGCGCTAAAATTTGCTGTTTTCAATTTTGGAGAATTTCTTCGGGAAAAGTTATTTCTTTGCCGGCGGCTGTGATTTGATTTGTTTTTTAATTTGTTTCGCTGAATTTTATGACTTTGAAAGATTTGAAGAGTGTATTGAAGAGGAATATACATATAATGTACATTCCATAAAGTAGAGAGGCAGACTGCGTTAGGCATATTGGAAAGGAAGAACTTAAAACCTCTGTTGAATCCCACAAATAGAATTTCAAAATATTCCTTCGATTCAAAACAGGTTTAAGGCTCTTTTTAGTTTATACATTTTCTCATGAATTAACTAAACAGACATTTCTAGAATCTTTAAATAAATTTTTGGGTAACTCGATTTTTCTATAATCTTGCATAAAACTTTCAGTGCATTAATGGAGATTGGATTTTGAGCTTTTGAAGAAGAAAGATTGCAGTTTTAAATTAATGCAATTGCCAATCCGCTTTTTGTCTCCGTCAATTCATTTTCATTTCAAAAATTCATCAGTTATTTTTTTACTTAATTTAGGGATCTTATTGTTTTAATTCATTTCAGGTGATTATATAACTAAGTGCTTAAATTATTAACGAAAAAGATATCATATTAAAACACATTTAAAACACATTTAATAAACGTTTAATAATTGTATTAACTGTACTGTATATGAAACCAAACCCCTAAGTAGTTAAAGAAGATCATAGATAGGGCAAAATACGTAGGTATATTGTCTGTACTTTTATTAGAGACAAGTTCAAAGAACTTTTCAAAGCCTTGTGTAGTAAAACAACAGGTAAAAGTTAGATCGACTTGTTAAAATGCAGTCGGGAGTTTAGAGTTTACAGTTTTCCCACGGTAAGGAAAAATGGGAGCAAATTCCGTTAAGCGGATATCCGTCGTATCAAGATGCTTGAACGAAGATGAATCGTTGCTGTATGAGTTGGTATTTCTTTTTCTTCTTTTCTCTTTCTTCCTTTCAGTTCTTCTATATCTCTTTCTTATTGAATATTGCAAACGGGAATGCAGGTCTCCTGATGTTAAGTGGTCATAAGTGGTTCCCCTTGGTATGGAGACCCGAGGCCAACAGTAGGCTGTAAAAAGAATATTATTAGCGGTTATAGATTTCGTAGTTAAATTCATGCAGATGTTTACTCATATTATTGATTTATTTGTTAAAGAAACTGTAAAAGTGATATTATGGTGACAATACAGATACTTTTAGAAATTTATGAAATATAAAGTCAAAAATTTATTAAACCACATAAATGTATTAAATATAGGTACCTATATAGGCATATTATTCACATCAATTTCATGCCAATGTCGGACAACAAATAATAAAATCCATGCTTTGGTAAGTACTTTAGCCTTAATAACCCGGATTATCTCTATTGAAGCGCAGAACCCACAAAAGAAATACCTCTCTGGCTTATTTCACTGAAATAGGCGGGAGTATAGTGAAGTTTATTTGGCATTGAAATCCTACAGAAGAGCGCAACCCGCATATTTGCAGCGTCGAGCGCGGGGCAAACACGCGACTGTCACTCCACTGAGCGAAAATACTGAAATATTTTTATTGTTATTCAAATGAATAGTAGCGCTTTTGTACAGTAACTTCAATTTTTCACCCGGGACCGACGGCTTAACGCGCCATCGGAAAAACGGGTGCGGGCATTAAATTCGCCACTAGCGGTAACCAATCTAGGCACGCCGGACGGTGCCCGGCCCTTTTAACCGACTTCAAAAGAGGAGGAGGTTATAGACTTTTACGATGGCTTGATGTCTACAAATATCGCGCGCGTACTTAAGCTAGTTTTGTGGGTTGCATATTATTGAATAAATATAGTTTAAAAATACTAGTATTTTTCGTTCATTATTGTTTACTTACCTATTTTGAAAATTATTTTTAACTTTTTAGTTCGATGTTATTCAAAAGCGTGTTTTTTAGTTTTTAAACTAAGTAAGTATATTTATTTTTCACTTTTTAGTTTCATATGCTCTAAAAGCGTGTTTTTACTTTTTTTAAACCATTTTTTTTCCACTTTTTAGTTCGATTTATATCACTTTTTTGTTTATTTAATACGAACTAATACGGGATATTATGGTTTTAATATAAACTTTGAATATTCTTCAGTACGACCAGGTAAATGAAATCTACTCTTAAATAATAATTTATTAATTTGTAATTAATTATCAAAGTTGGTGAAAATCGAGAGAAAATCGAAAAATTTAATAACTCAAAAACTATCAACTTTTACTTAGAGTACTTACAGAGTTACTTAGAGTTAAAAATATATTATAAATATAATATATTATCCAAACTTCATGTTAAAACGGACAAAACGTTTTGAAAAATAAAAAAAAGAATTAAGTTGTAAAATATTACTTACCTATAATAAATTAAAAAAAAAACTTATTTTGCAAATTGAAAACTAGAATAATTTTATCAAATTATCATCGGTACTTGATAAATCTACAAAGTTTGAACGAAATCTGGCAGTTTAAAGTGGGTAAAAATCGCGCCCAAAGGAGTCGGTTACAAACATACAGGTGAAGCTAATATAAGGCGTGTAAACACAATCGTATTATCTTGTCTTATCCTCAGTAATACGAAGTAATCACTGAAGCGGTGTTAGCACAGTGGCTTAGAATTCGACCTCGAATCGAGGGGTCCGGGTTCGAATCCCAGTGGCACGCACCAATGACTTTGTAAAAAAGTTATGTGCGCTTTATAAATTAAATATCACCTGCTGTTACGGTGAAGGAAAACATCGTGAGGAAACCTGCATGCCTGAGAGTTCGCAAAAAAAAATGTTCTCAAAGGCATGTGAAGTCCACCAACCCGCAGTGGGCCAGCGTAGTGGACTAAGGCCTACATCCCTCTCATTGCGAGAGGAGACCCGACCCTGTAGTGGGTCATTAATGGGTTACTGACATGCAGCGTCGAGTACGGGACAAACGCCGCCGCTGACACTATTGAAAGAAAGTAGTGAATAAAATGTGTAATATATTAAATGTTATTTAAATATTTCTACTGTAATAATACTGTAATAGCGCAGTAAGTTCAGCTGGTTACATTTCTTGTACAGATATCTTTTATTGTACTTTCTAAGTTTTATCATAAAGGCTAAAATTGGAGATATTGTTTTATTATAATATATTATGTTCAATAAAATCTTTGAAATATTTACATTTTTAGGTAGGAAACCAGTATATTCTTGACCTAAAGATTCACCGCAATGAAGTTGTACTTGACACGTTGTTTTCTCACCTCCAATAGAAATCTAATGGTAGATATAATTTACCGGGCAAATTCAAAGAATACCTACAATAATAACGTACGACGCAGCACGTAGCGTGTCAAGCACCTACATCCACAAACATTGTACCGTACGCGAACGGAGCGTGTCCGCGACAGTCTGCGCAGACATGGGGCCCGCAATGTCTCGTCTGTCCCGGCGAGCGTTACGCCGCGCTCAGTTTGGACGCAATTTCGTACGAATTCAACTCGTGCGTTTACGTACGTACACGTACGAAAGTTGAACTCGTACGAAATCTTATCCAAACTGCGAGCGCGGCCTTGGGTTCATTTTTGTTTGGCTCGATCTAGTTAACTTAGCAGCGTCTGTCAATGCCAGGCCTTACAGCGCTTCATGGTGTTGTACCTAACTGGGTTTGCCATGTTAAGTGCTGATGTGAATGGAGCTTAATAAATGTGCTTACTTGCATCGTCTGTGGCATAGAGCATCGTATTAGAGCACGAACATCGGATGTGAATTAGTTGGCCTTCACCGAGTCGACCAGAGAAACCACTACTGTCGAATGTCTACATGTTAATCAACCGTACCGCATGCTATGCTTTGTGTTACTGCCATGTACATACTTTAGACTTAGGAACTTACTTAGTCAAACCGCTAAGAAAAATTGCAATCATATAAAATAATAGGTCCCTTTTTACTGACACAATTACTGATAAAATTGTAATTGATGAGATCTCTACTGTTACATTAATAGAATCAATTTTACTCATTTTTTATTTTAATTCATATTCAGCTTATTTCACACACTGCACTACGTCAATTTTATCGCTTACCCCCTATGATTAAATGGCGTACCCCCTGTAAGGTCCAGTGATAGATACGCGTACCCCACTTTGAGAAACCCGGCACTAGAGCATGAACTATCTGAATTTTGTAGCTCTGTACTGTAGAAGCAAGCAAGGTATAGCTCTTATGAGAAATAATCAGGGCAGGTATAGCTCTTATAAGCAATAATCAGCCATAAGCACAACCATAAGTATATTGACACAGTGAGGTTCATAATATATTTTGTACCTCTACTCGTAGCTATCTTCATTAACTTCGCATTAAACACAAATGTTTAACGCAACTGGGAAAATTTTTAGCGAAATTTTTAAATTTAATATCTTTTTGGGTTTACAGTGTACCCTTCTAAATTAGGGATATCAGATATTTATGTTCATCATATTTCAAAATATACGTGTATGTAGGTACTGTTAGATTTAATATGGTACTCGAAAGCGGCTGATGCTGGTGGCTGAAGAACTAGTACTGGCAACGCAGAGAAAGAAAAGGATGACACGTAATTATCTTGTAATGGAAGAAAATATACAAGATTCATATTTTTTTAAATTCCGTTTGACTACTCTACATCCAGTCATCCTACATCCACACATCCACAGGTACTTTAGGCCATCGCTGGAATGAAACGATTTTAGTAGAGCTCAATTAATTAAGAGCTTGCTACGACTAGTCTCGATCAGAAAAGAAGAAAACTCCGAACTAAAGCGAGTCAAGGCTATAGTTTCTTTTTACTTTATCTACAAGAAATAATGTATGCTAGCGATAAGTATATTTATTACAATTACAAACAACATAAAATTAACCCTTAAGAAACAAAATTAAAGCTTGGTACCTACTTGTATTAGTATTCTTTAAAGTGACACAAAAAATAATTTAAAAAATTAAACCGACTTCAATTCAAAGTCAAAGTTTCTCAATTTTGTCACTCACTCACCGATCATCAATTTTCTAAGGCACTTCTAGCAAACATTGAAGCTTCTAATTTAGAATACAATTAGTGTTTAGTGTATAAGTTGAGGAAAAACTAAAAAAAATTGGAATTTCAGTCCAGTTTTCTAGATACACTAACTGCATCTTGAAATCCATACAAATGTATGGGATTACAAAGTTACATTTGCAGTTAGATTGACAACACAAAAAGAAATGTAATGCCATCAAAACATAATAACTTGTAAAAAAAACTAAATGTTAGCTTCCTATATGAAACTGAGACTGCAAATTACTGCACAGCGATTACATAATTCGTTTAAGCACAAAAAGTATGACTAAAGAAAGTGATATGATACAAAAGCCGACCAAAAAACTGTTGTAATCAAGTCTCTTCTAACGCCTGAGGGAATAAGAATCACCGTAATCCAATATCCTACAATGAAGGATCTTAAATGGGATCCTCTCACATACAAATACATAAAAGGGTAAGAAACTAAACACAGAAATTAGTAATTCCTGAGAGTGCTCGCCTCCTGAGCCAGGGGTTTACAATTGGTCTCCGGAGTACTGTAAATGTGGTCCAAAGGTAATTTTGTGTCGCTAACTATGTTCAAATGTGTTATAGGTGTTAAAGGTTAGTAAGTATTTTGAAATATTATAAGATTTAGCTTATATTAGAATTTGAACTTTATCTACTACTCTTATTTTGTAATAAAATGAAAAGAAGAAAACGCCTGGAGAACATCGCTTCCCAAGTGATGAGGCTAACATTAGGGTATTCGTATGGTCAAATAAATCTTAGGTGTATTGATGAACAAAACAAAAAAAAGGATTGACCTAATAATGTATTTACCCCATTCCTTAAAGTTTCGACTCTACACTATTTGTGTAATCAATCAAAAATTAATTTTGCTAACAATAAATTTCTAAAAACATTAAATAATAATCTGAAATAAGATTTAAATTTTAAAAAGGCTACAGTATATCCGTCACCGTTCGCATGTATAAGGCATGCCTGTTACATAAAAATTAATGATACATCCGTCCTACGGTTACAGAATTAAAAATCTATCCTCTCAAAATTAGGAGAGTTTTACAAAAGCTGCCGCACTTGTTACATTCACAATAAATGCTGGCCTTTCAGTTTAATTAAGAGTCGTTTACGCTTTTGTAATAGAGATTTATTTAAATCATAATAGCAGTAACTAACAATGTTTCGAAGTTGACGCCTTATTTTTGTCGTGAAATTTCTCATTTACAAACGATCGTTGCCTAAGTGAACAATATTCCTTTAGCACATTTTTTTCAGAGCGGACAAAGAGGTCGAGAAAAGATAAGAGGTGCTTACTTTGGCTTTAGTTTCTAGCTAGAAACTTAAGTCGGGCGACAATAGAAAAGAATTTGTGTGAACGTTTAACAGTTTAACATAAGGTAATAGTACATCATGAATTTTCCATAAAACAAAACCTCACACACTTAAAATGTGTGTGTACTTTAGCTTTATATTTTTCAGAAGACCCCGTAAACTTTAAACAAAAATGGCGATTTACGAGTATTTACCAACACTTCGCAGATTACCAGAACAGTACAAATAACTGCTCCGTTGGTTAGAATACAATAATATTTGTTGTTATAAAATATTTATACATCTGGGGGCACGGCAGTGCCCCCAACAAGTCGAGCAAAAAAGCGGCACGGCCGTGCCATCCTTTTCTCGAAGCAATTCAGGCCATTTTCAACCCCCTATAACTCCATTGTGGATAAAACTAGGAGCCTGAATTTTTAGTAGCCAGGCAGGTATTGTATAAACTATATGTTTAAGAACTATAACTAGTCAAAGTTTCTTAATTTTTTTCACTCACTCACCGATCATCAAAATTATAAGGCAATTCTAGCAAACATAGAAGCTTCAAATTTAGAATACAACTAGGGTTTAGTGTATAAGTCGAGGGAAAATTAAAAAAAAATGAATTTCGGTCCAGTTTTCTAGATACACCAACTGCATAAATAACTTTGTAAGCCCATACAAATGTACAGGATTACAAAGTTACACTTGCAGTTAGATTGACAAAACAAAAATAATTGAGATACCATCAAAAACAATACATACTTGTAAAAAAACACAAGTCTCGCAACTCAGTTCTTGCACCGTAAAAAGTTGTGAGATCCATGTATGTATCCATAGCTTGAATTGGCAATCGCAGTAAACAATCTAATAATTTCATATAATACATATTATGTATTATGTGTGAGATACACATTGTGCTTTTATGCGATGGTCAAGTCAACATACATGGATCTCACAACTTTTTACGGTGCAAGAACTGAGCTGCGAGACTTGCGTTTTTTACAAGTATTGTTTTTGATGGTATCTTCTTTTCTGTTTAAACAAAGAAAGTGTCAACTTGATTCGAAGTCAACACCTCACCAGGAAATGACTTTATGTAGGGAAATAACGGTCAATTTCCATTCCATTTCCATTGTGTAAGAATGAACAGAAAATTAAAAGCTTACAGTTGAAATGTTTAGATAGATATCAAAACATTATTTTAGTCCTTAGTCCTTTAGTCCAGTTTGATTAACTATGTGCATTGAAATCTTAGTAAATTTCTGATACTACAAGTACCTAGGTATTAGCACCTACTTATGTTCTTTATATGTATAGTTTTTATTTGTATAGGTATATAAACTAATTTTATATATCCAAACGTTCAAAGACTAACTATATAGGTAGAGTCTCTACCCTACCTACTTAGTCGTCATCGCGAATAAAATTTTAATGAAGTAAATAAGACTTTCTTACTTATACCCTCGTAGCGTAGCGTCAAGTACATGCTAGGCTTATTTAAACCAACTATTCGAGATTACTGAACCGTTTAGGTGAACTTTATTTGAAAATTTACTTTACTTACGGAACACAAATTAAAAATATTACGGAATTATATTCTTAAGGAAATGCAAAATTATTTTTATACATAGAATAGATTTTCATACAAAAAATTCTCAATTATGTTTCTAACTAGTGAATTTTAGTTTGTAAGTACCTATTAAGATTTTTTTAAACAGCCCCTGAAAGCGGAATTGAATTTCAATCGATTGATTGCAACTAAACAATAATTTTTACAAACTGAGAATTTTATTTTATATTATAAAAAGCATATTGTATTTTCAACATTTTTGACTCAAAACCACAATGAAACTAAATTATTTGGGCGCAGTGGATTCATAGAGATATAGGTTATATGGGGTATCTACAATACATATAATATAAATTAATCGCTGTTCGTTAATCTCGCTAAAACTCGAGAACGGCTGGACCGAGTTGGTTCATTTTGGTTTTGATTTGTTCTTAAAAGTCCAAGAAAGGTTTATACGGTGAGAAAATCTACAAAGAATGCGAGGAAAATACCAGAAAATTCTATATTTGACAGAACGAAGAAGAAAGAAGTGTGACGGGTCAGCTAGTAAGTTATAAAAACGAGAATTTTTCTACATATCTCGTTACGATGTCAACCCAGCGGGACACAATACGGTAACCGGACTGAGCATGTAAAATGCGCCTACCATTCCACCAGTTTATAATTCAGGAGAGGTATCGGACATGCTCCTAATTCTGATGTTGCGGGTTCAATGGAATGACTGTTAGGTACGTCACGTACACTTTACAAACACGGAAAATGTTGGCGGAAGCATTGTCTCTATTACCATATAGGTACCTCCATATAGGTAAAAAGCAAATAAGTATTATCAGGTTTCTACGATAGATGTAACGTGTTATTCACATTAAAATTTTTATTCATTTAAATTCTATCTATAAAATCAAATATAGTGAGAAATATTAATAAAAAATTTAAAGTAAATATTGTACCTACAGTTCCGTAAATATTACCTACATTCGTGTCGAATTGATAACCTCCTTTTTTGAAGTCGGTAAAAATGACGTATTTAAAGCACAACGACAACTCCGATTGGATTACCATCAGAGACCTCGAATACTTAGTTTGCAAATGTTATATTCAGCAGTTTGCTACAATTACCTACAATTTTAATTACTTAAGGGAGCTTGGCTGAAGCTTTAGACAAAATAATGTTAACGCATATTCCTTATGCCCCAAAGTGTTACTAAGTATAAAAGAAAGGTCGTTGAAACACAACTAAATTTTTTCATATATAAGAATGTAAAGCACGTAATGAAGGTCAGAGTAAACGATGTAAAAATAATTCAATTTAGTATACAATTCATCCGCTTTAAGTGCCCCTCAGGAAAAAGCGAAAAACGCGGGATTCGCAGATCATGAAAAACACGGCGAATTATATATTTTTACTCCTTTGTTTGATACCTATAGGTCACATTATCCTATTGTGTTCATGTGCCGTTCGTTGATATTCATCAGCAACTTCATAACCCATACTGACTGTGACTAGGTAAGACAAAGCTATCTCTACCTGTTGAAAACAAAAATATCTAGTTCTTCAATAGTCAGGTTACCTAAGGTAACGCTTCCAAACTCATCCGAAAGAAAATACTTATTTAGAATCTGCGAATCTTACCGAATCTTTCAAGGAGCATTATGACTGTTTTACTATTTGGATTCGAGTATGGATGAATGTTTGTTACTCTTTCACGCAAAAACGGCTTAACAGATTTGGATGAAATTTGGCACACAGATAGATCATAACCTGGATTATCATATAGGATACTTTTTATCCTTCTCTGCACCAAGTTCTAAAATCCCCGCGGGCACAGTCTAGTAATTTATAAAGATTAAGATTTACACCACGTAGTGGAGTCTAGAGTAAACATGCAGTAGGCTACATACCTACGAGTATATATTGATGCGCAGGTATCGTAAGACTCATTACGGTTTCCCTACCCTCTGCCTTGTAAGCAGGGCCAGGCACAGGGTAGGGTACAAGGAAGTTATTATTTTACACAATTAATAAAGAAGATCGTCCCCCTAAAAAGTGTTCTCACCTCGGTGCTTAATTATAAGAATTACAAATTGAAGTGAAGTTTGAAACAAACAGCTACAAATGACTCATGAAAATCATCACAATACATCGTCATCAACTTTCTTAGAAGTTTCAACCCAGAGAAACTTGTAAGTGGCTGCTCATAAAGCCCAGAAGACTAAATAACCTAAATTAAACCTAATGTGCTAAACTCACAAAATTCTCAGAGTATTTTAGAGTTAGAAACATTAACACTTTAGAAATTAATTCCTTTTCCAGTAAGCCGGAGAACAATGTTGCATGTTGGATTCTGAGTGCGACAGTATGATGAATTTCATTCAATACCATATTTGCATAATCGGATCGGGAACCGCCGATTAACTCCACATACCTATGAGTCCACTCTCTCCAATTATATTTTAACTGAAAAGGTTAACCCAAACAATAAAAGTATAACATTCACATTGTCATTACAAATACACACGATACACACTTACGGTTGTCTGTATGTTTTGCTGTGTATTTTTGCACAGGCGCCAGAATTTAGTCAGTCAGCAACAAAGAGGTTGACCTATATAATAATTATCGTTGGAAAAATTGACTTACTTAATATGTTTCACAGAATTTAATAAAGAGCTTATCCGCAAGTCTCCTGCAAATCCTTTCATGGTAGGGGTGGTGAAGTCATTTTGCTTAAAATTTGAAAATATTGGGAAACCGGAAACACACCATTGTTTATGTTTTAGATAACAAAACTGCAGAACAAATTTTTTAGGGGGAAGAACTTTGGAAGAAGGTAGCTTCTGTGTATATCAAAACAAAATTAAGATATCCGTGTTTCTCGCATGTGTGCGATCATTACAGTGTTATATTAGCTGCCAGTGCCCGCGGTAAAATATACGGTGGTTTCTTCGAGATGAGGCTGCAATCTATTCAATCGACTATAACCGCATAGAGTGCCTCATAACTCAGTCCGAATAATAGACCTAGATACGAAACATTTGCCGTCATGTATTGCCATTACGAAGATGAGGGCGGCTCCATATTTTTCGGATGCCTATGCAAATTTTTCTATCCTAACCTTAAACGCAATATGAATGTCACGTGTAACCTCTATAAACGAGTTGATACCTATCCTTAAAAAGATACAAGTAAAGTTTTTACATAGGTATGTATATATCACCAAAATCCGTGAATAGTTTAATTTATCCACCAACATAGCTGTCTGACAATTTAATCAGTTCAACAAACTTTAAAGATTTTCCTCTAATGTAATGTCTCGGTTGCAAGTTAATAATTATCTATTTATGAATTTAAATACCTTCCCGTAGTAAAGAAAACGATCCTTTAGGTGGATACTGTTTTTGTCTATTTAAAAATAAATGAAACAAATAAAACACAAAAAAACGAATCGAGCGTAAAAGAAAAATTAGGTGCTCAGATAAATGATAGGAGCATTTGTGAGGTTTTGTTGCGAATATTATTTGAAAAATGTTCACCGCTAGCTCTTCATTACCAAAGTTAATTTTCTCGCGAGGATGAAAAGCCTCTTAATAGAAATGTTTAATAGGTATCGTAAAAATTAAACTATGTTCAGAATAATAACAAATTTCTTTTCTGTTTTAGAACATTGTAAACGAATGCGGTTAGGAGTCAGCCCACCCATCATTTCCATTAAACGTAAAAAGCATTCTCGAAAGGTAGACAGGCAGAGAATTCTTTGATTAAACATTACCGCATTTTGTATACTACTAGTTCTTATCATCATGTATTCGTAGATGTAAAAATTTCAATTCACCTTGTGTATTTCGATATGTTGCGTTGCTGCATGACTATATTTTTTTACTTTGTTTTAGTTTTTTAGGCTTTGGCATTATAATTAGATTCATGATTGACTATAGAACCTAAGTAGCATAAATTTGCAATACCCGTTTCAACGGTTTGACTTCCAATTCAAAATAATTTGATGATTTATTTCTAGTTATTTTTGAAGAATTTTATGTCTTCTTTGAGTTCCTCTTCATCGTATCACATATTTTATTAAGTAACCTCTAGCAAAGTCTTGCAACTATAGGTACATAGCGGCTTACCTCGTGATCATACCTGTCAATACAATCTTCTGCATATTAGCTTTCTGATTGAAGAGGATTATATATCCCTCCTGTTGTGCTAGTTCTCATACGACTTATGTATACATAAGCAGGAATACAGCAATATTGAAAAGATTATGGTTGTAGGTAGGTAAGTATCTGATACTTTATTTAGTTTGTAGGTAGGTATAAAGTCAGCGAAAGTAATTACAGATCATAAAACTAATCTCCAACAATTTCAAACGGCCACTTTAAAAGATAAAGATGTACTTAATTTAATCAATACGAAACATAATTATGGAATGAGTTAAGAAATGATTAATCTAATGGCTCTCAATTATTGTTTCGAAAGGGTCGCGTTTTGTACATATACGCGTGACTCACGTTTGGTAATCCTCAATGTGTTTACTTACTTCGATTCAAGATAATTTTGTTATGTTGTTTTATAATAGTTAATGTAAATAAATATTTGTATATAGTGGATGAGAGTTATTTCTGTGAAATCACAAGTCCCACACTCCACCGCCACTATAATAGGATTTCTCTTAATTCTGGGAAACACATAAAAGTGATGTTGAAATGTATCGTGCCAATTAAAACTTATTACAAATTCATGAACAAAAAAACCTAACAGAAATACCCTTTACGAAGTTGCCCACGATGTTTAATAATTTGGCATATTTTTGCGAACTTTTCAGTAGAAACTGCGCTCTGTTTGCGCGTAACTTTTCATATTTATTTACGTGACTTAATTTTTTTATCTTATTACTTAGTAAGTAGGTATATCCTCATCACTTGTGCACGGTTTCGATATCCTTTATGAGGGGTTTAGGTAAAGTTGTTGAAATTACTGTTTTTTTAGAATAATAAATACGTACGTCGTATGTGTCTACCCAGTACCCACTCCATGTCTTTTTAAACGAAATAAAATATTTTTTAACAAAAATGTGAACCGACTTCAAACAACTAAAAAGTAATAAGAAATAACTTTACAAACAGACTTCAATAATAAGGTATGTTTGGAGTCTGTGCAAAAATGAGGTTATCTACGAGTATAAATAGAACTTTGGCACAGACTCCAAAAATACGTTATTATTGAAGTGAGAAATCTGTTTGTAAAGTTATTTCTTACTTTTTAGTTTGAAGTCGGTTCACATTTTTGTTAATTTATTTATTTCATGCTTTTTAGTTGTCATAGTTTCACTTCCACTTTATCTGACTCTGGTATCTTAATTTTAATGCTTCATAGGTTGTGGCAACTGGCTTCGTAATGGTAACCTTGAGGTTGCCTTGAGCGATCAAGAATGGCTCTACATGTATCTATATCTACTTGAATGTGTTGTTCAATGTTCATAGTACACAGTGTCAATATAATGTATGGTCTGTATGCTATTTGCTACCGGTATGGCTTTGTCTAGAAGCAATGTAGGTAATGTATTCAAGAATTCGGGGCAATTCGGCAGAATTGGTTTATTCAGAGGCGAGGTATTCTCATAAACCCGCCGGCAGTTTTATTGTAATCCTGCATGTTCCGCGTGTCCAACAACATCGCAATTTGGTGCGTAAAAATGGAATCTCAACAATGTCTGCAAATTCTCATATAAACCAACCTAAATTGTTAATGCCATGGTATTCATGCACAATTATGTCCATGTCTGTCATAGAATTTAATCATAATCATAGACATATGGATCGAATTAGCTATTTAGTGGCAGAGAACTTGCCACATGGGTGATAAATACATCAAATTCGGTTGGCTATCAAAGTCTAATCCATCTGTTCTTCCACCAACACCACACTTGGTGGAATTATGTTCTGTGTAAGAGATCTAGTCCTGGCTAAGCTACAACCTAGTCAGTCACCCATATTTCACATTTAAAATATTCTTTAGTGTCGACATACAATTATTTACGTATCCATGCATGGTGCACTAACATTACTCATCATATTATTTCGATTCGGCAAATTCGTTTATTCGGAGAAAAGTTATTCTCGTAAACTCTGAATGATTATATTGTGTTCCTGCTGAATGTTCTTCGTGTCCAACGACAGCCGGTGCGTAAAAATTGAATCACTCAATGTGTGTACCTTTTCCTTTTTTATGAACTCTTATTTTTCTGAAATATTGGATTTGATACCGATGTCGCCACTCCGCCTGTCCAGCCAAAAAAAAAACTGTAATTGAACATCAGCGTTTTAGTATTACAATAACGTTTTATATTTCATATGTACATATGAGAAAATACAAAATTTAAAAGTATGGATTCGCGACTAATTCCCATAGTTTTCGCTTAAACTTTTATTTCCTTTTCACTACTTTTAGAATAGGTAGGCTATTAAAATATTATTCTTTATACGAATTACACTCACAAACTTGTTGAATCTCGCTTAGGTTAAGAACAATTGAAACCGTACAGCCATTATAGATGTAATATGCAATTAAATTGTTTTCAGTGCTGATAGCTAAGAATTTAAAACAGTAGCTAGAAACTTAGCATTTAAAAACAAAATTTTATTTCTGAATATAAATGACAAATTAGGAATGCAGTCAGTCAAAAAATTCAATCTGTTCGTTTGCAGAAGAAAGCAAAATTTTCAATTTTCCTACAGCTGAGCTCGATGCAGGTATTGCACAGTATTAAACTTTTCCACGTGGCGTTCCAAGCAAAAGAAAGATGCAAAGCATTATTCGGCATTCCCAGGGCATCTATTTGGCTTATAGCAAATACTATAAATACTTTGGTATATGATGATTAATTATTTTTAAATCTGTAAGCATTCTAAGTAAACACAATATGGGATTACTGTATAAACTCGTCAAACGCATCCCAAAAACGATAAGCGCCGCAATCCCCTAACACGGCTGTCGTGCTATTTATCACGTTCGAAGCTTGGAGCAAAAGTGTCCAAAGGGAACGCGAACAGACAAACACTTCACCGGCTTCACTTGTCATTGGCTTTGTGATGCACGTGCGTCTACAAAAGGGTGATTTTTTCATTTTCTCACAGGTAAATAATTTAATTCCTAATAATGCAAGCGCAGCCAATCAAGCTTACTTTTTGGGTACCTAGCTGGTGTTACTTGTGTGTCTATTCTATTTTATGGTCTGTAGGCAGCAAAATGTTCCCATTCGAATGGAAACTTTTAAAATGAACGTAAGAAATTTAATTAGTTATTCACATATTCGAATATGATAATTTATTTATAATATTGATTGATGTTTAGCCCAATTATAATTTCTTCCAGATTGACGCAAAACCTGCAGAAAAATCAAAAAGGTTATAGGGCATCGAAATAATTCGCTATCTATTATTTTGATGATAGATGAGCTTATTATATTGTTCAAGTATTTAAACTGTAAAAAACATTACAGTTTAAATAAAGCAACGTATCCAGTCAAACGTTTCGAGATTATAATGATAGTAGTATTTAAATGAAGGTAAAATTATAATTTCCGCGTTCTATAGTCGTCATGTTTGTGTCATAGGGCCAATTTCTTGTTGACAAGGTTATACATTTCAGTGGCGCTTCTGTTTCTGTTAAGGGATACCTACTTCAGATAGCTCTTGAGGCTTGTAGAGATCGTGTCAGCTCGCCGGTTTGGCTCGATTGTACTAGAACAGTTGTCTCTTACGTTATATAACTAATATGTATCGACCAAAACTTGGTTAACTACAGTAAACAGTATTTAAGTTGCTCATTTTTTAATGAACGGTAACAAAACGGGACCAAAATTCTGTAATTCTTCTCAAAAGGTCTCCTTTAGATAATATATCTTTTCAGTAGGGTCAAATTTTTTAGCTAATTTTTATCCACCTATAAACATATTTTATGATGAAACTTTCTTTTTTATTGACTTGAAAACTGGTTTTTAACTCTTTTATAAATGTCGTTTTATGGCTTTGACCACCATAGGTATGGTAAATAACAAACGTTTAATTTTTTATGTTAGGGTTCAAATTTAGCAATTCAAAGTTACCTGAAATGACTTTAACCATATTACACAAGAGCTAGTTTGTACTTACGATTTTACGAACGGGTTATGAGGATAGTAGATGGTAGATACATAGAGCATAACAATGCACAAACATTTACAAAATATACTAAGTTCATAATGATGTACCACAGTAGATATCTCTTTCAAACAAAAGCCATCGATTAGTATATTTCCTTCATTGCTAAGGAAGTTTAAATTAGTGTATTTATATTCCACGTACCTAGTTTGTACCAAGTTCTTTCCTGTTAGTTGTTCGCTATATAACCTATATAACCCCACATTATTACAATAAATCGTCGTTATACTTGCAAGTGAACTTATTTTTAACATTAATTATCAAACTCCTACTGCGAAGAACTAATAAATAAGCTAAATTCATAATATATATTTATGGCTATAATACATTAAAAGAAACTTTTAGTGCCTAAAAGCATAGTGTGTTTATTGTGTTTTAATTTATGTACGTATGTAACGCCGTAAAAAATGATATTTTTACCCAATTACGAGTTTTTAACATAAAATATTATAAAATACTTAACACAATTAAGATATTATAAAGTAAAAAAACGCCATGATGAAAATGGTCAGGTAAGTGTATCTTTAGTTACATTTATAAGGTAAGTACGTCCGAAAGTTGCGTCCAAAAAAATAATTTCAAAAAATCTTACGAAAGAACTAAAAAAGTACCTTACTGTTTTGGTGTCTTAAATTTATTTGTTAAAAATTATCCTTTGAATAAGAGTAATGTGTAAGAATATTTTTTATTTAAACTTCTGGCACCCTTTCTGGGTAGCGCCCGGGGATGTAGTCGGGGTTGTTGGGGTTGTACTCCCAGATGAGGTACTCTGGTTCGCCGAGGTACAGCGGCGGAATTTCATCGCTGGGCTCTGTCTCCTGGCCGATTAAACTTTTGTTCCGTTCCAACAGTTCATTCACCTTTGCCTGAGTTTCTTCTGATATGTCTAAAGGAAATATAAACTAACTATTTAATTGTCATTTTCTCTTTTACCTTATTCTTTTCATGTTTTACATCATAATAGGCTTTTATAATTTTATTAATAGGCTTTTATAATATTATCTTAACAAAAAAATAAATCCAAATAAAAAATAACAGTTTCGCAATAAATTATGTAAGCAACCGTAAGGTTATTTATAAACTCTACAGTTGCACTAGTAACATTATTTTAATATATAACTACTAACAGCTTCTGCTCACGACGATGAACTTCTAGGATGGTTGGGTAAGGTATGCTACAGGTCTATATAAAAATATTTGCTCAATCAATGAAAAGAAATTGAACTTGATCTTGCCATCTCTACCTTATTTTTTCTTTGTCACAAAACTGAGTTGCAAGAAAAATTATAGGTAAAGTCACAAGGTGAATAATACTCACGAGTTCTTCGCAAATCAACCCTTAGAACCTTCTTATTTTGCTCGAGCGCCCGGATGAGGGTTTTCTCGGCTTCACCTGATAAATTATTGGCGGCCATGTCTAATCTCGTTAGACCTCGATTCAAACTTAACAGGCCTGCCATCTGAAATTATTATATTCTCTTTTAACTGAGGATAGTTCTGTAATTTTACTCTGGGCATTAACTGGTTATTATCAACTTATTTCATAAGATATTCATTGAAATTCCTTTTTTTTTTCGTACGTATACCTAGGTACTAGTATTATTTTATTATCTCCTTTTTTCTATTAAGCCCAGGTAGGTTTCCTGGAAAAGATTGCTGTAGAGCGATAAGATTATTATCTGTTGTTTATAAGCATTTGTTTTCTTCGTTTTTTGAACTTACTGGTGTATAAATAATTATTATTTCAGGATTAGATCTTATCTTACCTCGCCTTTTACCGGAAATATATGTTTGAGAATTTTTAGCCCTATGGTGCTGCGGTGTTGCAGGTAAGTACCCCAGTTCGGTTTGGTTGTGATTAAGTTAAAAGCAGTGACAGTTGAACATCATATGGATCATTTTTTACTTCTATGTATATTACAAAACATAATTATTTTAAGTATTCTTAAAGAGTTTGACAAAAATAAGCAAAATAAATAATTTGAGGAATGATCTAGATAGCAATTAGTTACCATGGACAGATAAAAAGATTTTTAATTTTGAGTTTCAAGAAAGAGAATCAATAAGATAAAGTCAGTTGATCGGGTTGACATACATACGTCGTATAAAAATAATTTACATCGCTGCTTAAACCAAGACAAGTCCTTTTATCAATGTCTGCTGTTTCGCATTATTGATTTATCCTTGATTATTACGAGATAAGATATAAGCTAAGCATATATTATTATAATAATGCACTACGTATTTTAATTGACCTTAATACTAATTAGGTCAGACTTCGAGTACCTCCACCAGCGTCTTAATAAATGTGTTTAATTGAAAGTATGATTTTTAGAAAGAGTCATGACAATGCCATATACCTAATAGGAATTAAATCATTATTGTCTCCAACTGGAACGTTTCATTTTATAATATTAAAGCATTGAGGTATTATGTTATTGAAGTAGCAAACTAGGGTGCAGCTTACATGATGTTCAGTTAAAGTACTCTCTCAGATTGTAAATGCGTTGCTTCTTATAAGGATTAAGTCAGATTATTTTCTCGGTAACCATAATTATTACTCGATGATTTGTTTGCGACTGTCATTAGGACATTGAAAAATTTGGACACATGGGACAGTAAGTAAAGAACTTTTAGTGATGATGGATACCTTTTCAGCGGACCTTCCAGTAAATCCACAAGAATTGACTATTAAAGTTTGAGGTTTTTCTTTGCATCGAACGAAAGCGGCCGCAAATATTGTTGCACATTCAAGAGACATCGGATTGAGACTGAAATCTTTGAAAAATAACACACATTACTAAACAACATAAAACTGCTTTAAGCAATATTGTAATACAAAAAAAACTGTAATATTACTACTTCTCTATGCAAGAATATCTCAATATTTATTTTTATTTTATCAGTGCTTTGCCATCAGGGATAAAATAGGTTCTTTCTAATAATGTTAAAAATTGTGTCGGTATGAAAAACATTAAAAAACAACCAAAGGAACTTAAAATATGTATTACCTAATAGTTCAATTGGCGCAGCTGGATTCATTTGTAAAGCATACGCTATCCCTTGCACACCAACTTCTTTAAACCTATTGTTAGCGATCCTAACCCTTTTAATGTTTTTGTGGATGTATATAAAGCCTCCCAGTGCCTTCATTCCGTAATCCCCAATTTTACAATGGTTGAAATCCAGTTCCTCTATACTTTCTTTTTTAACGAGATTCTGCAGTATTACCTTCACCTTGGAACAGTCAAGGTTACTGCGATTGATACGGAATACTCTTAGATGATTGAGATATTCTAGTCCCTTGCAAAGAGATTCACAATCACCCAATGAAAACTCAAAATATCTTGTTAAATAATTATCTTCCAGATTATTAACTCCAAACACCAAAGATATTTCTTGTAGGTTATATAATTTGGCCAAAACTGGTTCCAGGGGTATATGATCGTAGAGTTTAGGAACACTATACACACAAGTGTCTTCTACGGAATTTTCGTACGGAATAGGTGGAGTCGGTTGTCGAATTATTTGCAATTGATTGACATTTAGCTCGTAAATATAGGGGCTCACCTAAAACAATGTACCTATAGTTAAACAAAATTTACTGTAACTACATAAAATTAGCAAAAATATGTTAAAGCACTAACCAAAAATGATAACTCAACGGCTTCTTCTTCAATAAATATGTCTGGTTTTACATTCTCAAGGTAATCCTGCAAACATGCCGACAGAAATTTTCCTTTCCAAAACTTCACCCCTAGTTCTTTTCGCGAAGGAAACTTTGAAGCAAAAGACCTCTTCCAATATTGTTCATCCTGGAAAATTACTTATGAAACCTTACCGTTCTGCACAGGTTTTAATAAAAGTCCATAAATAAATCTCCGATTAAATATTAAAGCCAACCTTTATGAAAGGAACGCTGTACTTAAGCGGAATATTTGCAGGATACAGATCCATTAGCATATCGACGTCCTTCTGTAGAACCTTGCGAAGGGGATTTATTTTGTGAAATACTCTTGATAGAGCGAGGGCTGCAAAGTACGTTAATGGTGCAGGTGTAACGTCATCATCCCATTCAAAGTCTTCGGCGACTATTTTCCGAGGAGCCTCGCCAGCCGAAGCTTTCATAAAAGCAGACGTGGCATAGGCTTCCCGGGTATTCAATGATACCACGTAAGGAATTTTCATTTTTAATTATTACTTTAATATTTTAATATATTTTTATTTCAACTATTATGTTTCTTCCCGTTTGATTGATATTGACAAGTTTGTCTCTGTTGTCTTTTTATCAGTATTACGTATACTGACCAGTTCTTACTCGACTTAAATGTTATAAAAAGTTTTTTGTTTTATTTTCAGGGATTAAATAAAATGAAAGAAACGAATACAATTCGTAATGATATCGAAGTCGTCGATGCGGTCTATATTTAGTCCTCCACATCGCCAGCCCACCACTTGCCGGTGACTTTATTTTGTGATTGCGTGGCCGACGCGACGTCTACGTCAGATGAATTTCTATAGTAAACATAATTTCGGACGTTTCCGTGTATGATCGGGCGCTTTCGGATCAAAACAACGCTTGCTGCCTCGTTTTGCCGGCGTGCGTGACTGTTTAGCTTAGGACTGTCATAATATTATTATTTTATCAGTCGGCGTGTGTGAGAGTGTAATCGTCAACCGTTTGTACTGGCTACTTAATTTTAAATTAAATATTATAAATTTGAATTCAGAACTATTAAGGGTAATAACTATGGATACTTCTAATAATAAAACTGTGACGAAAACTGAAAATCGATCGCAAAACGCTAACTACAGTCCGTGGAATTTACTATTTAATACACGGAACAGAACCGAAAGTGAGACCAGTGTTAATAATTCTCAAACATTTCAATCAGGTAAATTTGTTTTTAAATATGTATACTCTGTATCTCATTATTACTTTTTATTGTAATGTGGTTTTCATAAGTTAAATATTAATAGTAATTTACAAAGTATAATTATTGTTATTTTACCTAAATTTCATTATTTTATTTATCCGGTTCCAAGCACGTTGCACGATATCGCAACCTTATAATCGAGTTTTTAAATTTGAAGTTTAGATAAATAGATAAAATTTAACCTTTCAACGTAGAGATTGTAAACTTGTTCTATGGCTTCTATGCGGTCATATTTATGCATAGGTAGCACTTTGTATACATAATTGATGTATGTATACTTTTCATATTTGTAGAACAACACGGCCCAACATTATCAGCAGAAAAGGGTATCTACTTGATTTTTTATTATCTCTATAGATTATGTTAAATGTTTTAATGATTAAAATAAATTTGTTTTTGATGTTGTTTTATAACGTTGCATCTTTTTTTATACCCACCTAGTACGTATCAATTTTGTGATTAACGTTCCCTATTAGTATGTCACCAATACCTTGTTGTTGTTGAATGTCAAATAAATGTCGTATGAAATGTGAAAATGTTTTTAACAATATTTTGTTGTTTTTAACTTTGAAATCTACTACCCCTGTCTATATTATTTTTTATAGTCTTTACTTTTGTTTAAACTGCTGTAGGTACCTAAGTTTTGGATTTTTTTGGAAAGATACGGCAGAACTACCTACCTATAAAGCTTGTTGTTTTTTCAGGAACTCAGTTTGGAACATTACAAAGGCAATCGAGCAAAAACGAGGAATATTTGTGGATGATGTAAGTTCCTCAAACTTGATTTCAATAATAAACTGTGCATTTGTTTCAGTTTCGATTGAGAACTCCAGAGTCGATAAAATGTTTTAATATTATTCCATGTGATCTGATTTCACTGTGGTTTTTTGTAAAAATGTATTATTTGAATTTCATCAAGTTCATTCATGCTAATCGTTTTCAAATCGGATATAATATGTACAGATGTACAGTATATTGTGAAAAATATGCTCTGTGATGTTGATTTAATATTAATAGGTAACTCATTTTATGACTTCAAATTCTTACCAAATTTTACGTTTTAGGAATCGGTGTGAACTGCAGATATTTTTTAAATTATATTACATACAATTTTTTTGCACAAGCTTCTTTCAAATATCATATTGTAGTAAAATTCATACTTATAAGTACCTAATGTTTAAACTATTATATTTTTTGAACCAATAGGCCTAGGACGACAGTTTAGTGATTTTTGATAGATAATGGTCCCTTCCAGTACCAGTTTTCCGTTGGTCCACTGATTACGGGACACCCTCAGTATAAAAATGTATATAATTATAATTGTAGGTATAATAATTATTATTCCATTACCAAACATGGGAGACAAGAAGTGCGTCAGACTGGGAGGAAGTTACATTAATTATAATATATTTCGATCATTTAAGTCTCGTTATCCCCTCCAAATATGTTCACTAACATATTATACATTTATGCGATTAAACCTCGACTAACTTTATTTTTTCAAAACTAGTTTTACCCAAGTCTGTAGAAAAAAACATTGTATATACTTAATACCAGGCTTATTATCTGCATATAAGATGTAGGCACCAGTTATACCGGTCTTCGCTTACAATTGACTTTCGAAGGAGACATTGATCGGTACCCTTGACACATAAGCACCAGATCTTTATTGACCAAGCCAAGAATGCAAATGTTATGTTTTAAACCTCTTTTCGCGTCTTTAAGCCTCTTTAAGCGTTAGTTAGTGACAATGACAACAGCCCATAGACAGAGAGTTTCTTATCTTAAATTGGAATAAAAGGTTGTCCATCAACCGAAACATATAAGAAAATCAAGCTTCATGGCGGGTTAAAATGGCTCTACTAACTTCTTGATGTGTAGGTACATAGATTTTTCTAGATATCTTTTTTCATTTATGTCTTTCTACGCTATCTTAATGATTGGATTGCATACAGAGTTATCAGGTCAACACTTAAGTAATGCTATAAAATATCAGCTTTAACGTATTGTGTGATAATTTTATCGGTCTTATTTACGTACTTAGCAAGTAATTCGTGACTATTCGCGTGGCAGGTACCTACCTACATTCACAGGATTATAAACTCTTAGGTACTCTATGTACCCTAATATTAGGTACGATTACTTATTATGATTTACATAGGAAAGTCCCCTCCCTCCCTCCATCTTATTTCCCCAACGTTTAGACGCTTAGTGTGTTGTTCGAGACTGTTAGAGGTTGAACGTGTTTAGACTGCAGTGTCTTTAACTTCAGGTGGCGTATATTATGCTCGTTGTCTACTTCTATCTATATACTAACTACATAAAAAGTCTGTCCTGAATTAGATCGCGACAAGCGAATGTCAGTGCAACAGTTGTAACAAATATCTTTGTGAGATGAACAAATGGTCTCAATACACTGTTTTGCCAATTTCAATGTAGTAATAATTTTCAATTGCAATGTAGTTTTGCCACGGCCGCGGCCTTGTGTAACTACCTTACAGTTAGCCGCGAAGATTAAGTTTCATACTTCGGTCATTCCCATTAACAGTGACTAGCTCTCAAGGAAGATCTTGTATACCTACTTGCAACAGAATAAATAAGTTCATTACTTCATAATAACATTACTTTTGTTTATGTTATCATAAATTACATTATGTAAAGACGTTTCTTTTCCTGTATGACAAATCAAGCGTCGTAGACGTAAGAAATAGGAACAAAGGATGATCGGTTCATGCCGTCTTTTTATTTGCCAAATGTTGTACATGTTGAAATGAATTTAAAACGGTGGATTGCAAAAGCCGAGTTTATTAGCAATAATCGTAGAACAAGAAGGTCAACCACTAGTGACGGAGTTGCAGCGGGTAACGCCGTCTCGTGTGCGCTGCGAGATCTCCGCATGTGGGAACGAGAGGAGCCAAGTAAGGCCGGGTGGCCCTCGGCACGGTGTCGAAACCTTCGGTTGCGTGCGCGCAGCCGAGCCGCTCGCAACCAGCGGTTCCCAGTCCTACTTCAGTACTCGTATTGTGCTCGGTTGAAAGTGACAGTGATACTTGTGAAGCACGTGCTTGGCTGACTTCTGGATTAGGATCCGGTGGATGCTAACGGGCATGCTTCGGTTAGAAATACTCATTTACCTTAAACATACCAATACAACTACGAGTATGTAGGAGTAACCATGATAGTGCTGCGAAGGTAATATTGGACGAGCCTTATCTTGCCAACAAATCGTATGGCGGTTTTATCATTCATTGTTTATGTTATATCGTAATGTTTATTGTGGTTTTCTGATAGTATTTTAAGACGAATTATGTTGTAATAAGTTATGATTGAATGAAAATAAAACTTGATTATTAAAAATAGCATTTAATATAAAATTTCGATGTAAATTTATTTACAAAATGAGAATTACGATGCTTCTGGTAAAATATAAAATATAAGTAAATTATACAATTAGATATCATGGTTATGATGATTATTCTTTTTTATGTGTATTAGTTAAATCTTTATTGACATCTTCATTATTACATATCTTATTGTAATTCTTGCATTTGTGCATTTCTTACAATACAGTAATTGTACAAATTATAGTAAATAATAGCAAATGTAACAAGATAGGTATCTAGCAAAAAGCTACGAAAATGTTTGCGTAAATTTTGCACGTTAGCCATTTATTATGACGTCATAAGTGTGTACAATGTACATCGATTGACGTAATCGTTGTTAATTAGAAAGAAATTAAAATCTTATATAAATTATACCTAATACCACTTGTATTAGGTTTTAGGTCTCGGCATTTCTAACTAAACTACACAGTTAAGGAAAATAATTTAAAGAACTAATTGTGTATGGCATCATCATCTCATTGTCGAGATTAAATTTGGCATCGGTAGTTGCGTTAAATAAATAAGCTTTTTAGGTAACATCTTGTAGCAGCAATAAGTGCAGTCGTGTTAAACAGTCACGTGTCGTTACATTTCACACTAGCGTAACACAATCTTTACTTATATATTATTTTGTTAGATGAGGTAAACATTCGACAAACTAACTCTTAGTTTACGGTGATAATATTCATATTCCTACGTCATTGGATTCCAATCTGAATCTGAATCTGAAGCCATCTGAATTTATTGATTAAGATGGGTAAGGATAACAGACGATAAATATTGACTGAATGTATCTACCCATACAAACTTCTTCTACGTTATAAATTAAGAAATATTGACTTTTTTACTCCCACCCACTCGTCACCATCATAATTATTCGTTAAATTATGCCAATTACCTATATAAAACTTTAGTTGTCTACATTTAGTTTTTCTACTAGATAGCAGCGGATTGAAAAGTAATTTCCTCAATTAACTGTCACAGACTATAATGAAGATGCATTTAAAAAATCCAGCAATTTATATTCATTAACGTTGCTTACCACGATTCAGTTAAAAACATAATTATTATATTAATGAGCAAGTCAAGTGGAAGGCGTGACGTGAAGCAAACATGGCGTGCTTCAAGCTGGTATCCTCACTTTTGAAATCTCAATGAAAACGAATTTTGACACTGCTAAAAAATAGTCCTGAAATAGTCGTACAAGTTAAACAATAGTCGCATTTTAGTTTCGGCGTTATAGCTATAGTTTAATGAGGATTACGGCTTGAACGTAAAGCTGTACCAAATACTTCGTATATATCTTATATATAATATAAAATTATATAAAAAATATATACAAAAGTCCACAAGGAGTATGGAGGGAAAAGACAATTATTATCTTACTAAAAGTCAATGCCAAAATATAAACTGAAATTCATGAGAAACGATTAGTTAAGTAACTACAAAATGATTGCATATTCATAACTCGTATTATGAATATGTAGTCCATTAATATTTGCAATTAAAATACTCATACTTACAGCTCGTTGTTACCACCAATGAATGAATTTATATTTAGTGATAACCTTTAACATAGGTACTTAGATAATAATTATATTAACATAAATTAGTGATAATCAAAGTACGTTCCTACAATAGGAACTTCCTATTTTACATATGTACCTACTTTAAAATTAATCAGTGCAGTGCATGTAAAAATATCTTTATGTTCATATACATTACATAATACTCTCATGTCACAGTAATTCCCATACTCCAAAACGGCTGGACCGATTTTTACGAAGTTTTATATTCATATTCAATAGGTCTGAGAATCGGCTCCTGGGCTGTCTATTTTTCATACCCCTAAGTGATAAGAGCTGTCCACACCCAACATTTTTAATTTATTTTTTGGACAATTTTTTTTATTTTTATTTTTTAATAATGTGGCATTAAAAATACATACAACCCTAATTTTCAACTTTCTATCACCAACCCCTGTTTTTATTAGTCGATTTTTAACGCTCAATAGCTTATATCGCAAAAAGCTAGTACTTACGAGTATATTAAACAACTACTAAATTTGTAATCGCATTCACGTCAATTCAGAAAGCAGTAAAGTACAAATTAACAACTACTTTAGCAAGGACGATTTTTCCTGATGTCTGAAAATTCTGATTTTAAATAATATCTATATACAGGTGTCCCGTAATCAGTGGACCAACGAAAAACTGGTAATAGGGGGCCCATTATCTATGAAAATCACTAAATTTTATCGTCCTAGGCCTATTAGTTTTAAAGATATCATATAATAGTTTAGAACAAATAGCATGCGCACTCCTTTCTTTAAATGGACGGACTTCGAACAGCTATATAATATATTATGTACATGAGTAGAAAACTGGCATACAGTCCGCCCTGCAGCCGATGGACACCCACGCTCAGCCTTAAATAGGATAGAACGTAGCCTACGGCGACCACGTCTCCCCGACAAAACTTTACTGTGGTTTACAAGAGTGAACATCATACCTGTACTTCATCATACATGCTACCAACTGATTCTCCACTTTTGAAAGCATTACTGCACCTATTAACCTATCCCTATAAAAGTCTTTAAACTTAAAAATGTTTTCTTTCTTTGCAGATGGCGTTCATAACTGCACCCACATTGAGAGCTAGCTCCTTAAGGATTCCAGTAGGACGAATAGTTCGTAATGCTAGACATAGTGGTTTAATATGAACATTCTGGTAGCGTCGACGCGATAATGTTGGAACAAGTGGCGATCCTGCCTACTTGGTTCCTGATGGCTTGTCTTGGAACCTGCATACTATTCAGCCCCTTCGCCATATTCTTTGTGGTGTGTCTACCACAACTCCCCCTGTTAGTCATTCGACGACTCTGCCATATACCTTTTGAGTATATTTGACATGACAACACTTAGCGTGTCTTTTGTCTATAGATATAGCGTTAATTAGCTGTAAGCGAGGATCGGAAGTGATATTGTATATTTAGCTTGTAAATATTGTATATAAGAAAGAATTATATAAAATTTTTGAATATTATGAATAAATGCCTTTTTAAACATTTACAATTATTATTATTATTGTGTATGTCTAAGAATATGAACTGAAAGTAGTCAAAAACAAAAACAGTCAAAAAGTCAAGTCAGTCACAGTCAGTCAAAAACAACTACAAAACACAAGTACTTAGTCTTTTTGGTAGCATGTTACCAAAGGATATAAAGTAATGGAAACTTTCATTACATAAATATTTTTATTTAAAACTCAAGAAGGTCTTCACAGCTTGATCTCAAATTTTGACACAATATACTCTTTGATTAAGATTAAGTTTTCTATATTTCGTGTCTGTAACCACCCTTGACCTACGGTGCCGAGACGTGGTCCTTTACTGTGACCCTAATTCACAAGCTCAGAGTCGTCCAGAGGGCAATGGAGAGAGCTATGCTTGGTATTTCTCTACGAGACAGAATCAGAAATGATGAAATCCGTAGAAGAACGAAGGTGACCGACATAGCTCTCAAAATTTGCAAATTAAAGTGGCAATGGGCTGGCCACATCGTTCGCAGGACTGACAACCGATGGGGAAAAAAGGTCCTCGAATGGCGACCACGTTTAGGCAAAAGGAGCACAGGCCGCCCTCCGACCAGGTGGACTGATGACCTAAAGAAGACAGCGGGAAACCGTTGGACTCAGAGGGCCCAGGACCGGGCGGAGTGGCGTCGATTAGGGGAGGCCCATGTCCAGCAGTGGACTACTAAGGGCTGAAAGGAAGGAAGGAGGAAGGAACCACCCTTGACCACGAAAGCAGTGGCACTAGCCAACACCCAGTCATATTTTTGTTCCTAATTTCTTATCTAGAGATATAATCGTTTTTACATGTTTTATGATGCCTCAGACACTTGCCGATTAAGGGCCTACCAGCTCTTGAACTATAATCACAATCAATGTGGTAGAAGCATTGATTATAATAATTATTAAGTCCTCATATTGTCAGTAACCCATTAATGACCCACTACAGGGTCGGGTCTCCTCTCACAATGAGAGGGATGTAGGCCTTAGTCCACTACGCTGGCCTACTGCGGGTTGGTGGACTTCACATGCCTTTGAGAACATTTTTTTTGAACTCTCAGGCATGTAGGTTTCCTCACGATGTTTTCCTTCACCGTAACAGCAGGTGATATTTAATTTTATAAAGCGCACATAGCTTTTTTACAAAGTCATTGGTGCGTGCCACGGGGATTCGAACCCGGGCCCCTCGATTCGAGGTCGAATTCTAAGCCACTGGGCTATCACCGCTTCCTGTCACTGGGCTATCCTCATATTAAGTATGTCTTAATCCTCTGGACTGACACAGCTGTACTTAAGCTGTACCATCCACTGTCAGCTTATATTTTCTTGTTATTTCATCAAGGTAGCGTAGCGGAAAATAACTAGCACAAAAATCTACTGCTATTTAAAACTATCATAAACAAGTAAATTTTCCATTGAACTTATCTTGTACCGATCACACGGCGACAATTCCAATTATCAGGTTACAAGCATTACGGTTATACGAATTAACCTATTGGTCTTATGAACTTTGACTGTAAAGTAACTGCGCATTCAATAAAAACAAACTGAACATTTGCTCCGATAAATTGAGCTACCAAACAACAGTTCCAAAGTACAAGAACATAGATACCGACGTATGTGGTAGCTAGATAGTTTGTTGTTCCAGAACCACTTACGACCATTAACTTTAATCAAACATATCACTTTTGAAATGGTCCAGAACAATTCGAAGTAACCTGATGATGTTCTTAACATTAATTTATTTTAAAAGAGTATGTACGAGTTCATCATCTTTCCGACAAACCGTGTTATATTTAAACCATTTAAGCTTTCCGTTGAACTTTTAATATCTTCACTTTTCTCTGTATGTTTTGAATTATTAAAACATTATAGTTCGTGTTACCGGTGTAGCCCATTAATATAGCCCATAAAATTTTTTTCTGTTTAACACTGAAACTCATAAATGACTCACTTTTCTAGGTGCTTTATAAATATCTTTTGATTTGTTTTAACCGTATAATCGCTAAACATATTCAATGTATTTAAGACTTAAAATAGGGTTTGCAAGCAATAAAATCTTTGAAATTTTTTCTTTAATCAAAATAGAATTGCCTATTTAGAAAGATCAAGGAAAGAAATCCCACAGCTTGACACTTAGGCCTAAGGGGGTTTGGCAGCGATAAATACGGGTGGCAACCTCAATTTATTTATTCCCAGTCACGTTTCCTAATCTACTTTTTAGCTCGCCTTTCATATCAATTGTATTGACTTTTACCTTTATTGTTATAGAAATCCGTGTCCAATTAAAAACTATTGTTTTTCCAAGGATTATTGTGAATAGACTTTCACTATCTAGCTTTTGCCCGCAGACAGAGAAAAAAAGTATCATAAATCTTAATTCAAGCCCTAATCATCCATCCATCAATCCGTAAGAATCCGTAAAAACTTTTAAAAGTTCCTATCTTAACCCAAACGAAACCAATTAAAATTACCAAGTAGATCATTATTTCATACTATTCAATTTAGCCACAGTCTAGAACGCTCAAAATTAGATTAATCCTTGGTTTCAATTTATTAATAAGCTCTTTAAATCTACTATTTCCACGTTAGAGAGCATTAGTTGACATTGATATCTTGTTCCTCGGGTAATTTAATACATGAGAAAGATATTGAAGCTCGACCTTACCGCCTTCATAACCCTCCTACAAAAAATGAATAACATTTTGCCTCACAGCATGTTCCTAATGTTAAGGGATGTTAATCCTCCTCAGAAGCAAAGCACCCAAGTACTGCCTCAGTGGGACGACTATCCTATTTGGTGTTTTGGTGGAGGTGATTGCACCCTGCGTGCTCATTTGCTGCTAGGTACATTTTCGCTAATAAAAAAATATAAGACGACCTACACTGATTTCTTCTAAAGTATCATGTGTTTTATTTATAGGTCCATGGTTTTATTATTATTTTGTTTACTTAATAAAAAAATCTGGATGAGAATGACTGATGACACAACACATCCACATCGCAATTTTATAGTCGTATAATTTGGCAGCTCATGGCACGCTAGTTTACGAGTAGAAAAATGTGTTTCGCTTCCAGAACACAATGGAATTCCCCGGTCGGATTTGTGGCTCGTTATAATAATAATATCATTGCTAAAACTGTATTTCCTTGATTGTTTTTTAATTTTGAAAATTTGCGTTTACCTTCGTACTTTTCAAAATCTCGTAGTCGTTCTACCATTCTCGTAGTATTTTTATGTCAATTATGCTTTTCAAAAATACCGTCTCTTCAAGCAGGGATAGATTAGATTTGTTATCATTTTTCTCGGTGGGGCTTGATGACTATAGAAAAGTCCGGATCGCAATTTTATCAAAACATAATTCTGCGGACTCATGTCACGCTAGTTTATGAGTAGAAAATTCTGAGTTTCACTTCCAGAACACACGAAGAAAAGCTCATATTTGTGACCTTGCGGCCTCGTTGTAATAAATAACTTTTAAACTGAATTTTATTTGATATCTTTTATCTTTATGCAAATTCAGTAACTTGTCGGCTTGGCGGCTTGTGATGACGTTAACGGCCAACAATTTTATGTGGTAGAGGCGTAAAGCGATTTGTACCTCACCCTGTACCCCTGTTCCCTGAATCTGAACATAAGTTAGTTCTATCGTAACTCAAATTTTTAAATATCCCAAAATTAGTACTTAATTAGAAGCGGAATAATAATTATTTTTTCGCAAAGAAAAACACCGCACCTATCTATATTATTTATTTAAGGTGCGTAAATTCATAATGATAAAGAAAATGAACAATTAATACGATGGAAAAACCCACCTACGCTTATCAATGCAATATTGGCTAGCGTTATAAAAATGTTATTTTAAAAATAACGTCTGGCAGAAGGTAAATAACTATTTTCGGTGTAGAACAACAAAAATAGCCAGCCTTGTCTTTTTGTGGTGTTTATACTACAATTTAGTATCTATGTATTTATACCCTATTCTTCAAATTTCTTCAAAAGTTAGTAAGAAACTATAGTTATTAAAATAAAGTAAAATAATAGTTATTAATAATAAATTAATATTTAAAAATTAAGGAATTTCATATAAACTATTATACAAAAGACTAGGTATATTATCTTGTGAAACGCGTTAATTATGCTTCTTGGCAAGGCGTCAGTAGAATTTCGAGTGTTTGCATGTCCATGGGCAGTGGCGAACACCTACCATCAATGGCTCCTCTGCTTTCATAATTATTTCATAAACAAAATCTTTTCAAGTTGCCACCATTGCCTCTTTCAACAAAACTCTGTCTACTAACGCCATCTATACAAATATCTTAAAATAACTATTTATCACACCGAGTACTGCAGAGAGATGTAGGTACATAGCGTAACTTGTCTAAAAGTTCCTACTGATGGTAATAGATGTCGCTGGCACGCTCTTGTTCAATGTCCCTCAGTTCAAATTAATTAATAGACAGCAGTCACAGCAGTGAAAGGGCAGCCAGCAGGGAATAAGCGCGAGTTTTTAAGTGGTCAATCATAAGCCGAGTTTTGTTGTAATAAAATAAACAATCGGAAAGATGTTCGAGTCTAAGCATTTTTGAAATAAGCACCAGTGAAAACTGATCATAAAAAAATTATTTCCTTTTGCTGAGACTTCTTCCTTGTTTGTTATCGATGCAGTTGCAATGTGGCCGCAAGCCTTTTGCTTCTTTTACATGTTGACTTTTATTCATGTCAATTATGTCGAAATTATGGTCACCACGACCATGGACAATCTTTGGACAATGTCACGAATAAGGCTCACAGTAAAGGACCATGTCTCAAAATCTTTCAGACCTTGTTTTATAATTAGATACCTCAGTTGCCTCTTAAACACCTTTTAATGGTTGTGTGTAATTTCATAAGTACAGCTATGTGCATGTCTTTGGTAAGATCGTTAGGATATCGTCATATCGCGATCTACAACAGTGACATTGAAAATAAAAAGACATTATTTTAATGAGATATAGGTACTGTACAAATTTCGCTCAGGTGTTATTTTTGGACCTCTATATTATATTCAAGAGTAAATCGGGTTGAAAAGATTATTTTGGTGCTTGTTGGTTTCTTACTCACTTATCTTACATATAATTTAGAAGAAGCAAACAGGCATGTAGACAACCCAATGTCGTTACTGCTTCTTATAGACGAATAGTTCCAATTTCAGTTACAAACATCTGATCAACCGTTGATGCGTTTCTCCTTTAAAGGACTTAGAACGTCGCCTCAATACTCTCCGTTACTAATACAAAACACGAAGAATATGCTACCTACGGCGGGTTATAAGGACGGCAATAATGGTTTTTGCATACATACAAGCTCCTGCTTAAGGGAAGTAATCAAGTACAAGTTGACAAATAACCGTTATCACTTTAGTTACACAATAAGTATACCTGTTCAAGTAGAAGCTTGAGACTGTATCTGGGTGGAATACAGCGACCACTTTATCTGGTCAGCAAGCTTTTTGCGGTATCTGTATTTAAAATTAGCGAATAGGTTCCTTACTTCAAAATACTTTTGACCAAGTGTGCTAAGTTGTCATGTTTTAAAGACCTAGATATGATAATTCGTGCACATGTTATTGCTCACTTTAAATTCGTATGTGGCTGCACCTGCTGAAATGGGGATAATTGTATCTAAGGAGCTTATCAGTGGAGTGGGACAAAGCACGCTGCAGTATTTGACCGCAAGGACGTTTGTGGACTTAGTTTTACTAGAAGCACTATTTATTTATTTTATGTGACGCAAATATTACTGTTTGATCATGCCATGAAGGGAACAAGCCCTTGTGTCTCAGCTCAGAAAGTGTGGATGTCAGTGAGACAAGACCAGTGAGATCGGTTTCACCGAAAACCAAACAACATGTTCTTTAGGGCGTGTGTTTCAATTGAGGAGGTGTGTTTGCTGGAGAAACAAAGTAATAGCAAAGTAGCAACGCATCCACTTTACAACGAGGGTAGGTTACTTTACGTACTTACGATACCCTTTTTCGGTCCTGGTTCTGTCTGCAAATGTATCGATGATCTAAGGAAAATAGCGGAAAGCGGTTGAAACTGAAATTGAAGACAAAAGGCTTTCCACGATAAAAATTTCTGAAGCATAATTTACCATACAAAAAGTGGAGAGTATAAACTCTATAACAGCATATTAAAAAGACGTTTTCAGTATTGTATTTAAGTTTATTTTAAATTAAATCTTGAGCGCTTTTTAATTAATAATTTAAGTATGGATTTTAAATTTTAAGAACGATATAACAAACTAAACATCCATTAGTGTTTGATTGTAACTAATACCGCCTCTGATAAATAATTTGCATCATACAACGGGTACGCGTACCACCTATTCTCACAATGAAAGGACCCTGACGTTTCTAGGAATACAAGGAAAAATTATTCTGAAAGCAATCGTTTCCAGTTAAGGTTAGTTCGTTGGTGTCGAGCGAGGTGCGCGGGCGCAACCACCACGCTACTTCACCACTCTCCGCGCGTGCAACATGGCGACCACACTCCTCCGCTATACCGTGAGTTCCAAACCTTATACTATTAGCATACGATTGCCCAACACATTGGCTATTTAGAAACGTCTCGTAATTTATCCCATTGCATCGTCTGTGACACGTCTCGCTGCTTCGATACGTCATCGAAAAACGACGACTTGAACTTGAGAGAAGTTTCGCAGTTAAAAATGACATAAAGATTGACCTAAATAAAGCTTTGATTTTTATGTGATGCAGGGTGTCTTCTTTGATTCATTAAAAGACTCTTTCGAATTAAATGCTGCTGAATCTTTGTTTTCATGTTTTACATTTGAAATTGCGCGCGATTCTGTGGTAATGTTTATAAACGTTTACTTGATACTTTTATTTATTTTTGTTTAGTTCAAGTTTATCCAAAGGTAAATAATATCATATTTACATAAAATTTAAGTAGGTACACAAGTTTATTACCAAATAGACTAAGACTGCAATAACGTGACTAATTTGTTTTTAATGGCCAAAAAGATCAAATCGGTATTTGTTTAGATACGTACTTACATAATATAATATACCACCTTGATTTACTTGTAGGTAACTTCAAGTTTTAGTTTTTTTAGTTTTCAAAATTATGTATCTATTTAGCATACCTATGTACGTGATACTTATTACGTTAAGTGACTATGACGGCGGTAAATATGTTTTGTATACTATATCACAAGAGGAAATGAAATGTTTCTGTTTTATTTTATTTATATTTTGTATAGGATTTCACTGTTATGAACTTTCTTATTATTTTTAGTACATATTGCAATAAGTATTAATTTCCTCGATATTACTTAGAAATTTTATTACGAATTAGATTTGTTTCTTTACCATTTTTTTTGGGATCTCATTGAAGATTGATAGAGTAGTTCAAATGTACGTTGAAGTCAGGATAAATTCGAAGGCACGTACACTACCTACTACTACTACTACTACCTACGATATTATGGTGTCATTATTTACATTATCAACTTCCTTATGACTTTATCTTTATCACCCTTTCACATATTACTCATTCTTCTGAGCCCACGCATTAGCCCTTTACAGGCCCTTTTACCTCGTAATCGACACCGAGCCCTTGTTATCGAAAACCCATACTCTAAATTTTACAAGATATTATCTTCATCGACAACTACTCGTATCTTCCAACCTACACACGCACCACCATCTAGTTCATGTCTTAATCACTTAAGTTTTTTATTTTGATGGGAAAAATTCCAGTGACTAGCACAGTAGCAAAGAGGGTCATTCGAGAGGTCCAAATTCGAATCCCAGTAGCACGCACCACGATATACCTATACTTTTTAAATTATATATGTAGATTGTAGGGTGTTATAACGGTTAAAGAAGTGTACTCCGTAATGTTCTCAAAGGCGTATGAACTGGACAAGACCTTATAGGTACCCTTGTCGTTGCGATGAGATGACGATTTTATTCGTTATCCAATATCCAAACTTAGACTAAGGGTACCAGTACCACATCGATCATCCATACGCCGTAAGCGACACAAAGCAAATTAGGCGTTTGACATTTTAAGGCATTGTTAGAGACCAATAGAGCGTGTATGAGGTCAGTTTATGTGCACATAGATTATTTACGACCGCTGGATTATCTCGTAATACATTACCCCAAGAGCTCAAGGTGGTTATGAATTTTGAAACTTAAATATCCCTCAACAGTCTTATGAGTTAGATTAATACTTACCGGCTGTATTTCATGGGGCGTATATATACGTACATATTTAGATCGATATTAAAAATTAAGTTATCTCGAGAGAACTTGTAAGATTTGCAGCACAAAAAATAAGTTACAATTATATTCGTTGTTCCTACTAAATTATACAAGAATAGATTTCAATTAGATTACAAATCTTTAACTTTTAGAAGGTACCTACTACGAGCTACTGTGGTAGTAGGTTTGTGAAACGTGAAAGCCGTAAATTCCATAAGAAACAAACTGTTATATCTCTGCCAAATCTGTCGATAAACGCTTTCTACGCATAAGAATTCACATTAAAATGGTTCTTCAAGGAAAAATATTTATAACAATAATCATCATTGTTAAGCTGTTTTTTTAATAAAAATATTTCTTATCTACTTTACCTTAGTTAAGTTGTTAGTTAAGTTCTTGAACTCTATCTTAAAGAACAGTTTTCCTTTATGATTTTTTTACTTGAAGAGAAACTCTTCATGTGGAAGTTTTTAATATACATATATTATATAAAAAACTATACGAAATTTAGTCGTTTTAAGTGTTAGTTGGTGCATGAAACAAAAACAATAAATTGATCTGGCTTCTCGACTATAATTGGTAAATAGTAATCGTGGGTCGGCAGCGGTGATAGCCCAGTGGCTTAGAATTCGACCTCGAATCGAGGGGTCCGGGTTCGAATCCCAGTGGCACGCACCAATGACTTTGTAAAAAAAGTTATGTGCGATTTATAAAATTAAATATTACCTGCTGTGACGGTGAAGGAAAACATCGTGAGGAAACCTGCATGCCTGAGAGTTCATAAAAAAAAAATGTTCTCAAAGGCATGTGAAGTCCACCAACCCGCAGTAGGCCAGCGTGGTGGACTAAGGCCTACATCCCTCTCATTGTGAGAGGAGACCCGACCCTGTAGTGGGTCATTAATGGGTACTGACAATCGTGGGTCCACTGTTGCGTTACGTTTTTATCGGGTATCATGTATTTTTAAATAAGTTAAGAGAACAATAAAATTATTTTACTTCATTTAATCATTAAGCCATATCGCTTGTAAAAACTGTATTAAAAAACACAATGAGAAGAAAATGACACGCAATTTGCAACGAAACACAACAAATCATCTACAACCATGACGACCTAAGTTCATAGAGAAACTACTGCCTTTAAGATGCAGACTGGCAAGGCAGGTCACTGACCTCCGGGCTACTCTGAGAATGCACAATGATGCACGGCACTCCTTGCAAATCACTGCAAATGTTACAACACTTATTTGTTTTTCCAATTCTATCATATTTTTCCTCTATTTGAAGAAATATTCAAATCTAGAAGCGGTATTGCGGCTTAGGTACCTACTGCCCTTACTGTACCTACTGCCCTCTAAAAAAGTCGAAATTAGCCGTAAAATTGTAACTAAGTTTGGAACGCGCAGTGTTCCGAACTATGTATGTATTTTTGCAAGAATCCCATTGCAGGTAAGTGACATGGGGTTCTTCAAAAATCACCTAAAAAGAGAGCTCTCCTTCAGAGCCGGAAACGCACTCTTAGTATTGCCCGTGTCAATAGTCCACGGTTACGGTTTTTTTAGATGTGGAGGTTGCGGGATGGTCCAATTAGGGACGTCTCTTCTTTGACAATTACGAGTCACAATGGTTCACGCTAGACTACGTACGCAACGAAAAAAAAGATTAAACAGTAATTTAATTTAATGAGGCTTTAAATGGCGTATTATAATTCACATTTCATTATCTTAACGGCTATAAAACATAGATGACAGACACACCAACAAAATAACGAGCGCGCTATTATAATACGGCATTAACGGATATAAATTCTGAAAAGAATAACCCACACTTGACCTAGTAACTTAATCTTGTTATGTAATTGAATTGTAGCGAAATCTGCATAAAGGTAATCTTCTCAGCAGAATGTGGGAAGACGTAATGTGTTACTCTTTTTGTAGGATTTACATCTTTGTTCATAATCAGCCTTAAACTAGGTTAGACCCCAATCTGTTTCACATATTTTTTCATCTCTGACCTCTGCCTATGTTTTTCATTCTGATACTGGACTAGCAGTTTCATGAACTCACACAACTCACTACTACAATATGACTAGCAGGTCATTAAAACCAACCGTTTTGCCAAAATGTATCTATAACACACCTACTACATATCATTGTCATACACTTTAATTGTCGCTAATTCAAACTTACTGGGCAGTAGCACAGTCTGCGGCAGTAGTTTTTAACCGCCTTCATAACGTTCCATTTCTTAGACCTTGGGAGGGCGTGGCGCGTGGCCAAGCCACTTGACACCCGCCGACATTGCGATCTGTTCCGGATCGAAGCCGGACACGACACATTCGATATTCATGACGAAGAACGCCTTTAAATTTCATACGATGAACTTTTCCGTGAACTTATCGCTTAATATCATGGCGATGACTGTCACTGGATGTTCCAAAAATGGGCATTTTTTTCACATACCAAGCGTATGTGAACAAAGTGTGATAAATTCTTGTGGATACTTATTTATATTTTTAATGCATGCCCTGATTTATTGAGGACAGACTTAAGGAAATGTTAAGTATAGAAATTAAACTAAATAAGTTAGCGTTAAACATTGTTGCTTATACCTTCGACACCTACGTTCGTACAACCAATTTTCTGGGGATTTTTTCGATATTGTAGAAAAATATGACTGTAGCAATACCGGTAGACATTTTTTGTACATGAGTAGTTATTGAATAGAATACATTTTACGACGAATCATACGTAATTAATTAATACAACAGTAAGAACTACATTCCACATTGACAGACATGATCAGCATCTTGTTACTATCATAAGAAATAAACTGGATAAATATATTATTTATGGGCGTAGATACGTATTGAATGATATTTAATAAACGATGTATAGTAACGTGTAGCAAAATTAAAATAATAGGCACTGCCTGATGTTTTTATGTAAAGAGCACCTTTTATGTAGAGGACAATATACAATTGGTCCAACTGCATTCTTAGATTATAGTGATGATAGATATTTCAATTTTAGTTGACTACTTTGGGGTGAACCATCCATTACCTAAATATATTCAAGTGCTTATTTAGAAAACAAAATAACATAAATTGGTTGGTAGGTTTTTGAATACCAAATTAGTAGATCGAATGAAATAAGTAGACGCATAGACATTTTGGTAATTTAAATTAAATTTTAAATGTAGTATTATGTTATGTTACTGCTGTTTCGACAATCGATTCCACTGGAATTTCACACTTTAAAACAATCTGCAGAATCTTCCAAAAAGCATTTGAATGCTTGGTTGCTAATTATACACAATAAAAAAGAGTTTTACGGCGTGTCGTTGCGTAGGTCATGTTTACGATGACCCTTATACGGGGTACCCTTTTTTACATGACTGGAATAACAAACTCACTGTGATCCATGTCCGACGACTTCCGATGGGAAACACAAGCGGTGTGGTAATATAAAGGCAGTGCTCAAAAATAAGGTCGATAAAAATCTCTTACAACTAAGTTGTAATACCGTCAAAACGATGTTAGAACCTAAATCAAGTAGGTTCCTGAATTTCAGTTGGATAATTGTAGAGTAAAGAGGCCCTTTACAAGATTCTACGAGACGCAGAGTCTCTACCAGATGCGTCTGGTAACGATGTACGAGTAGGTACGTTAGAGTTATCAATACAACGGATATGCATAACTTGTACTTGTAATATAATTATTATATAAGTTTTTATTTTTATTTTGTGACCGTTATATATCAGTGACTCGACTTTTTTTTAGAAAAAATGCAAAGATTTAAGTTTTTTAACCATTTAATGCCAGGATTATTATATTTCATTCATTGAGCAATACCATCTGCGTAACTGCTTCGCATCAACAAGTACTTAATAGGTAGTTGAAATTAACACAGTAGGTACTGTGTTAATTTTATGCAACATTTTAGTACTGTTAAATCGTTTCTATTTGAACGCAATTATGGTCATTGTTTGAGAGGATGCGCTCTTCTAGGATACGCTTATCTAAACGATACAGCCAAATTGCGTTTCAAATTATAAAAAAGGTATTTTAACCGCCTACAAAAAGGGAGAAGGTTCTCAATTCATTCGTACTTGTACTTGTAAAAGTACTTGAAAACGCCTGGTCATTTTGTAAGTTGTTATTTGTGTATAGGAGGACATGCTATCCGATTAATCACTTTGTTAAAAATTATGAGACTAACGAAGCTCAACTTTATCTTATCGAACATTTATGTAAACGTAGGTGTAGGAAAGATTATTTTATAACATAACAATCTGCTTATTCATAATATTGAGTTCACGAAAATGATTTTTAAATCTCATAACATTTAGTGATTTTAATAACGAGGTTATTATACTGAATATGATTAGATAACCAAATGCTTCACGATTGGCTAATATAATATTCTCAATAGATATATTTTGCTTTTTTAAGCATTTATTTTTTATTTTTTAAGCATCACAACTTTCTTTATTTATTCAAATAATTTGTTTACTTAATTCTTTTTAATAAAAGTAGCGTGCGCAATTGGCATAAATAAAAACTGATTTGTTGGGGGCCACTGCTAAAAACTCTACCTTTTTGAATCCGCGATAATCTGCCAACCCCCATGATTTGATAGATTTATCTCTTTATTGATGATATTAACTATATATGCGGTGATGGCCCAGTGGCTTGGAATTTGACCTCGAATCGAGGGGTCCGGGTTCGAATTCCAGTAGCTTTGTAAAAAAGTTATGTGCGCTTTATAAAATTAAATATCACCTTCTATTACGGTGAAGGTAAACATCGTGTAGAAACCTGCATGCCTGAGAGTTCATAAAAAAAAGTTCTCAAAGGCCTGTGAAGTCCACCAACACGCAGTAGGCTAGCGTGGTGGACTAAGGCCTACATCCCTCCTACATTGCGAGAGGAGACCAGACCCTGTAGTGGGTCATTAATGGTGTATAATTAATCATTTTTATTTATGTGAGGTTTGTTATTCCATTGGACCATAATTATATTTCTGGACCTCATTTTCAATGTATCTTTGCGCTGCTTGTGTGGGGACCCCTGACCAAAGCTTTGTGATCCAATGAATCAAATCTATCAACCAATGCTGTAGACGGATTTTTCGTTGATTTATATATTGTTCCTATCCCAACGTTGTAAAGGCAGCCGCGACTGTGACCTACTGCGCTCAGTTTCGCAATTCGAGCGGCGCATGCGCATGGGAATTACAACCAGTTCAATGGATGTTGGTTCGCTAATAAAAACCATTACTCTGCTTTTATACCTGCAATAAATCTTGTAATGTTTATCCCAAATCCATATCCATATATAATGGAGAAAAACGATAGATACGTCAGTTTCTGGGGGTGTAACAGTGTCACCAGAGTGTAATGGAAGGATAATTCCGACTATGTTAGTGGTGCACCAGCAAATAATCTGAAATATTTTGAAATGATTTAATACAATTAGATACTTATCTATCATACGCCTAAGGGAAATTCACAGTTTCATACTCACATTCACACAATACTTGCGTTACACTAAAATTACTCTTGCGTACTTTAGTTTTCTTAAATCAAAGGTTAATTATCTTGCATAGCACGATGAGCTACGATATTAGTTCCACCCGCAATATTGAAAAAGAAGAAAGGAGAACTGTGCAATATAGTGGTACATTAAAAGGATTGGGTCATCTAAAAATAATAGACCAAAATAGTACCTACCTTTAGCTAGACAAAAACTGTTAAGATTATAAGATATGAATTTTTAATTACGTTTTAGTACGAAATATAAAATTATTTATATGTTACGAGTCTTGCAATACATTTGGCAATGACCCGGCATAATTTTAAGACCATCCATTTATCACTGAATCTTAATATTCAAATTAATACTCGCGTTATAACGATGAGTAAACTTCTGTGTGTGATTGTGGCGCAATGGCGCAATGTTGCTAATTACTTATCCGTTAAGCAGGTTTTATAGCGTATTTCCGTTTACACGGGTCATTATTACGAGTATTTTGCTGGATGGATCAAGGTAGAGATAACTGTTAATAGAAATAATATTTAAACAAACTATAAGAGATTCCCTTGAATTTGTTTATTTTGTCTGCAGTTTTACACGATTTTCATTTTTGTAAAGCCCAAAAATTTTCAAGATCGTATCGGCATAATGTTACAACAAATCATTATCAAAGAAAATAAACTTTAATTTTTTTTAATTTACTATAGGTACTTACACATTTTTATTAAACCCCCAAATTAAACAAATTATTACACTCTTCACTAATTCTGCTGTGTCACTAGAATAAACGTGGCAAGAAGTATTCTCTCACGATTTGGAGGGAGGAATTAGTTTCGGCTCTGTGGCTCAGGTTACTCACATTTCCAGCTCCCGAGCGAGCCAGCCGATTGACAAATCAAATGTCAAGGTTCTCGGATCACTAGGTTTTATAAACACCAAGATATTACAATTAGGCCTATATAAAAAAACATTAAAGTTTGTTCTGTCGTAGACTACTTAAAGTTAATCTCTAGGTTCGTGAAAAAAATACAATTTTTTTTTTCATGAAATCGAAACATTAACAACCTGTAGTATAATGTACTTACACTTTTCTTAGTCGTTTGCTGTTTTTTGTTTTTAAATTACGTTTAGTAATTTTGATATGTTTAAGTATAATCAAGCAAGCTAAAAGCAAGCAAGATAAAAGATTTTAATACTACAAAAACTATTGGTCGCCAATCGTGATCCACAATACGTAGTTATGTTTAAACATATGTAATAATAAACAAACGTAATTGAACGTAAGAATTTCAAATTGTAAAGCTAAGTTCATACGCTATTGCATAGAAAATATGTAGAGAAATCTCTATTTTAATATTAGTTAAAATTGTTGTAGGTAAGTAGGTTTCAATTTCATTGAATTGAAAATGAAATGCATATATTATTTAAACAGTTAAATAATTTAGTTAATAAAATATTTTAAAAACAAAAATAAGCTTTTGAACTATTGTGGCAGGTAATTTTTAATTTTTATCGCCAAACTTTAAATATAGCGAGCAATATCTTAAAATAAAATAACCAGTGTAAAATTGTCATCTATGCTTCGTTACCTCCTTATGGTCAATCCCTCAGAAGTAGTATGTAAGTATTTAATATAGTGTGTACGTCGCACGAGCCGCTGTTCAAGGTAAAGCCTAATAATTGCTCTCTTTGCAGTCCACTTTTAATGTAATTCATAAAACTGGTTGTTGTTGTGACCCGATGAAATTATACTCTATTAAAATACAACACAGCTCGTTATTAATGAGGAGTAAAAATTCCGATTTAATTGATGTTATACTTTGTTTATAGATTGATCACATAAATTACCAACTCGTACTCATTAAACGTTAACAATGTTAAGTTAATGAATGTTTGACTTGGCATAAAGTTATCATTGTTTTTTTTTGTTGGTATAAATACATATCATTTTTTTTTATTATTTAATTTTTATGATTTTTTTTGCTGCGAAGTGATCTAATACCTACAGTTTTATATAACCTCATAACTTCAGCTCAAAAACAAAAAAAAATGTTTTTGGAAATCTCTAAAAAGACTCTTTAAGACATAAGCTTTGCTCTGAATTCCAGTTGACGGTACTGCTGGCAGTAGGGCTAGCTGACCCGTCCCCGGGGAGGATCCCGAAGGTGTACAATGCGCTGATCACGTCCAACCAGAACCTGGAGCCCAGCAAGGCCTACCCGGTGTACCAGCCGGTTCTGCAAAACGCATTCCCCTTCCCATTCCACACCGTTTACTACGGAGACTATCCTGTTGGAAATGTGAGTATAATAACGGATGATGTTCAGGCCGGTTTTTAAGGTAATAAGTGAAAAATCAGAGATCATTGGAGGCTTTTAACCGGAGCAAGCCTAAAGACTTCGTGTGATTTTACCCACAAATGAAATTTCGTGATGGGCCAAACTGCCCAAACTGGGTAGAATCAAGTATTATCTACTTAGATTCTCCTATTTAACGAGAGTTCAGAAATGATTTTAGGTCTTCCATCCATCCTGTACGTCAGCAATGACCCGTATAATTATGTATCTCTTTGTGAACTACATTAAATTTGTTCAAAAATCCTCCTTACTAATTCTCTTTTTTTAATGAATGTGTTTGTTTTTCAGAATCTCATTCCTCTACCGGGACTTCTACCAAAAGTCCCTAACCCACCTGCCGCGCCAGCTTCACCTTCGACTGAAAGCCCCAAAGAGAGTGAACCCTCCACAGAAGCTCCTCAACCAGCCGAAGAGACTGTACAACCCCAATCCCAACCACAACCTCAATCAGATACCGCTGAAAACGCGACCCCAGCTCCGCCTCCACCACCGAACACCGAATCACCAATACCATTGAATGAGTTCGGTCTACCACCTCAAGTATTGCCGCTCGGTCGCCTCGGCCCCTCGTACGACTTCACTCAATTCGGATCATTCCCTTACACGTACCCAGGCCTCCGCTTCTACGATCCCTACGATCCGTTCGGTTTTAATCCATACTCTGGTCTTCCTCTGTATCGGCCACTCACTAATGTTATTGGACAAAGTGCTCCTGTGATTCTTAGTAATAAGGAAGAACCATCAACCGCTGCTCCGGTGCTGGCGAATCCGCAAGGACCTCAAAGCCCACCTTCAGAACCTAGCGATCTGAATGTTCTAAACTATTCGGCCAAGGATCCCGCGATACCTAACGTTCCTCCCCCACCACTGCCGTCGGGAGGCCTTAAGTCAGATAAATCAGAATAAATGTATTTCTGTATTTCTAGTGAGCTATCAAAATAAACACCTCGAAAACTAAGAATATTAGAATTTGTCGAACTCTGCAATACCCAGATCATAACTTCTAATGTACATTAAATTCAATGGTAAAAATATTCAACAATAAAGATTTCTACCGTCCCTGACAACAGTATAGTGCTGGGTGTTGAAGAGTGTATCAGCGATAAATTCGGCAACACTTGCATTTTGTATCCACTTAATTTTAAAGATCACAAATGTACCTAATTTTTGTATGTTTTACCACAATGAGGCAGATTTCCTACTTTAGATATTTTAGATTAAAAATTAAGTTTATATCTTATATCAAAATTTTCCAATTATGTATTATACACGAATTAAACATTGCCATTTCTGTTGTCAAAGAAGACATGCAAAAGCAGTACAAGCAGTATTTGCATATTTAGAATTAGGAAGCGTTTCTGTATTAACCATTTCACTGTCCAGTGAGTCATATGTGATACATTCTCATTGTTTAACTATTGTGTCTACTTAATGGACAGGCAAAGTGTTAAGTTCATTAAATGAAAACCAACTAAACCAATGCCGCCATCTCTTGACCGATAGTTTAGAATCTCGATACGTCCTTGTTAGGATATTGGAGAGTCGAGTGGTGCAAACACCGAAGGTGGTAGTGGTAGGTCTAATTTTTACATCGTTGCAGATTGTTGTGTTATTAATTCCCAATTATAATAATTATGCTGCGAAGTACTCGTATAATCACAAATAGTCAAATTTAAGTAAGTTTAATTCCAGCTACAAATACGAACCTATACGACCTTAAATTTAAATAATTATATCCTGTGTTGTTGCTGGGTATGCGTAACTCGACTTCTACTGTGAGCTAAAACTTGGTTCTGCCAGTTTGTGCGCACTCCCAGGACCATTTGCGCGTCTGCTCCTGGGCACTACTGGCCCTAGTTATGGTGATGTCTATTTACTATATTTTAAACCTGTGTGTTTGTACAACTTTATATTTTTATATTGGCTACTGTAAAACACTTTGTTTTTATTCTGATGATATTACGAGTATGTTCCAATAATAAAAAAAATAGAAAAATTTAAATATATCTACCAATTTTTTACCCTTGTTATTATTTATCGATTTCCAATATTTCATTTGTAACATTTATAGTAAAATATTATAATTTGTATCAAATGGAATACCTAATTGTTTATAGGTACTTATATGTTTAAGTGATTTATTGTAAAATATGAACAACAATGAACAAATCAATAAGGATCGAAACAAATAAATAAGGATTTTAATTTTCTGGCGCTATTTCCTATCTTTTACCCCATCTGTAAATATGTATCAGTAGTCTTATTGTGTCTCAGTACTCTTAACTTAATATGATACTTATATTTTATTTATTAATGCTTTATTGTTTTTTTTAACAATGTTCGTACCTAATGCCTAGCGCCAGTCAACCCCTGTGAGTGGTGAGAAGTTTAGGTAGGCGTACAGGTTTGAAAAAAGGAGAAGAAAGAAAGCTATAGTTGTTGATGTTTTTATAGTACCTACCTACATAATATTATCGAATAGTGTACCACTAGGTATGTTACTAAGGACGAATATGTCACACTGTTGACATAGTTAAAAGCCGTGATCTATTATTCCTCATAATCGAGATAAGAGTTATAGGGTTTTGGAATCGCTGTTTATCCGTAGGTACTCCAATATTTGGATGGCAGAGAATCAATGAATATGGATTTAGCGATATCATATCGAAAGTGTTTTCATGTGTGGGATGGTGACATAAATGTTAATAAACTGATTAGACCTGTCACCTAATATACAGGTTGATCAGGAACCAAACGAAAGTACTTATTTATGTTCAGAGCAATTTCATTTAAGCACACAATTGGTTAATTATTCATATTGATGAAAGCATAGATATAATATTACGTTAGTTAGTTATAATACATCTATGGATGAAAAGCACAGATCTAAGTCTTAATTACATATTCAGAAACCAATTATTTACGTAAAAGCTGAACAAGCGTATTAATCACTCATATTTGACTCGCAACTACGAGTAAGTCTCGCAGTTAAATTGTAAATACCGGAAGTTAAAAATTGAAACAGTATGTATGTTAAAGTTAACAGTTCAAAAATTATAATCTGTATATATTTATTAAAAATAAATAAGGTAAAATAACAGAAGTGCGGTAAAATACGTGAAAAGTGCCTTAAAAGTGGATTTACGATACTTGTATACAAATAATAATAGATCTTACGAATTTTCCACTCTTTCACTTATTAATGTCGATTATAAAAGAAAATATGACGTCATTGTATACAAGTTTTCGTGAAGATTATTGTTTGTAAACTAACTATAACTAAAATAATAAGGTAATGAGTAAAATTATTAAAATAGGACAGCAAAAATCTAAACAAAATTATTGCATCCTGTACAACACCATGAGTATTAAGGTGGCAACATCATAAAAAAGTTGACGATAAATCACAGTTAGATAATAATCATATAGATTGCACGTTGTGCTACCTAGTAATAAAACTGAAAAGGTGAATTTTATAGCCTAACATGAACTTTTCCAATGCTAAAATGGGCCAATAAAATAAAAATGTTTGTAACATTAATTAGCTTATATCTACTAAGCATTCTGTTCATCAAAGCACAGGTAAATTACAAATAATAACGTCATAAACTACAGATTTAATTTATAATTTCATTTTATTACAAAATATTTAAGATTAATTCATTTGTATTATTCTAATATTTTTGCAGGTGTGCGAAGAAGAAGTTACAGAAAATGGTATTCCGGTTACCTGGCATCAAAGCCCACCTGCAAATAATGTTCGATCGGATCCTCTCTGTTATAACAATGATACTTTAATAACTAGAAATTGTACTAATACACATTGGATTCCGTCAATACCCAAACTAGAACCATGCTTACAAGTTGTTAAACCATATGATCTTTTGGAATGTCCGCCGAGCTTCAACAGAATTTCCGACCACAATGATGAATATTGCTATCAAATAAGCGAAATCTCGCATTGGAATTATCCCTGCTTTAAGAGTGGTGGTGCGCCTGTTATACCTGATCTCAGCGAAGAAGACTTATCATCGCTATTACAATCGCTAAAAGTCAAAAATATTTCACGATTCTTTTGGCTACCAGCACGAAGAGCCAAAATATTTCATCCAGTACGATGGACAATTCCTGGACCAAAATGGGGGTGGCAAATTGAAGCCAATAATAGCCTACGGATACAAACTACTTTTTTAAAAAATTGTCTGTTACTGGATATCGATCAAAAAGTTATCCTAACAGAAGCTTGTACAAAACAGTATCCAAACTTATGCATTTACCTAAATGATATGTATTACCCTGCTAAATGTCCTGAAAAGTACCACGCTTTTCGATTTATGCCCAATGATGGAGTTTGCTACGGGATAGAATACTCAGACTCAAAATTAACGTTTGATGAATTTCTTGTTAACAAATGTTCGAATCCTATGGGAGATGGGAAAAGCAATGCCCTAACCAATTTTATATTTAAGAATATTGCCGAGTTATATGAGTTACCAGATAATACATGGTGTTGGTTTACACGTACATACATGCCTTATAATATTAGTACGAACAATACTAGTGAAGCTAATACTACATATACAATTTCAGAAGTGATAATAAGTAATGTTGGAACTTTAAGTTTTCTAAACTCTACACTAAAGCTACCTTGTATGGCATGTGAAACGAATATGATTTATGGAGAAACTCAGTTTATATTTGAATATAGTATAGAGGAACAGCTAATGTATTTAACAGTATATTTTCCATCAGGACTGTGGAAATATAATTACAATGATAGAGGAATTCAGTGTTTTTCCAACGCTAAAGGATTCATAACTGTTATAGACGTTAATGAGCTTCCCATAACCGAAATAAGAAAATTTAACTCTGATAAAAATGATTTAGATTTAGTTGAAAAAATGATCTATTTTATTAAGCTCGTCACAGACAGGTCAGCGCAGTATTGGTGTGAAGGGCATACTAAAAATTTCTCCTTAATATCTACAGAAAAAATAGTGGTGAATCCTCAAGGTAATAAAGAACATGCTTTTTCTCTTGTTTTAGAAATACACATTGCAAACGATGACATTAATAATGTTGACGATATGATGAATGATTTTTGTAAAAATGTTACAGCCATATTTAAGGTAAAAAAAACACTAATCATGGATATACTTGAATATTCTATAGATCACTTGTTAGTATTATTCCATCTGCATGTCGAGGTAATCGACTATTACAATGACGATAGTCGTAACGTAGTTAGAACGTACCAAAAATTAAGAGCAATTGCTGAAAATGAGTTGACTAGGTACAACTACACATTTGTAAATATGTCTAGCGCATTATCATGTATGCCTACCACATCAATTGATGATTTAGTGACCTTAGACTGGGAAATAACATCAATAGGAAATATAGCAGCTCCTGTTCAATTTTGCTTACAAGCTAATGGTTTGCCCGTGAAACGATTTTGCTCAGGGTCTTATCTTCTTGGTAGTGTTTGGGGACAAGTTGAAGGAAGTTGTGATAAAAATTATGTAGCTTCAAACACAACAACGTTTTTATATAACTTTGTAAAGGGGCAGGTACCCGAAAATGATACATCAAGATTTCTCATTGATGGGCTAGGTTTTGTTCTTAGTGATGTGGATCAAATAATACCAGCAGACATTTACTATTTATCAATGTCATTAAAACATGTTTTATCCATATTCCAAACCAATAATACTTTAGTAGACATGGGAGATATTGATAACATGGCCTGGGTAATGGATAGAGTCTTATCATTAGACTGTAGTTACTTACGATTGGCGCAGACTCTTAACTCTACAAATGTTATTTTAGACTCCGTTAATGATATCATAGAAAAGTTGTCTTACCAAAAGTCTAAAGTAAACAGCAGTTTCAAAAATTATATTCAAAATGATTCCCAAATCAAAGCAATTCAACCACAATGTGTTATACATATTTCTTACCCACATCAAAGTAATGTTAGCGGCATAGCAATTATAAATAATAATTTCTCGGATAAGTTCACGGATATGGAAATTAAGACATTGTATAGAAATAGTACACTAGAGGATATATTGTCAATAAATAATTTAGAAGTAGCCACTTGGCTGCCAGATAACGTATTATATTCTCTTCAGAAAAAAGCAAACAGTACTATTGATTTCGAAAATATTTACATAATCATTAGTGTTTTTTATAATGATGCTCTTTTTCAGGAACTTGATAAAGACCAACATAAAGTAAATAGTCGTATAATAGGAATATCTATTCCAGGTTTCATAATGAATTCCAAAAATTATGTTCCTTTAATGTTTAAAAACTTACGAAAATCAAACCCTGAAAATTTTTGTGGTTATTGGGATTTTGAAGTATATAAAAATGGAAAAATACCAGGATTTTGGTCTCGACGTGGGTGCTTCTTAAAAGAGTCTTTAAATAACTTAACGGTATGTGAATGCTATCATTTGACTAATTTTGGACATTTGATAAATATTCGTAGCTCCAATAGAGATGATTATATTAATGAACATCACACAAGAGCTTTGAACATTATAACATTAATAGGTAGTTTCCTTTCTTTATTGGGTGTTGCGTGTATTTGGATTACTGCTTCCGTTTTTCAAACGTGGAGAAAGAAGGCTGGTACTAAAGTATTATTACATCTTTCAGCTTCTATTTCTTTGCCTTTGTTATTTTTAGTTGTTTTTAATTTGGATAACACAATATTTGGCGAGAAAGACGGAATATACGTAATAAGGGATCACATGAAAGTTGTATGCGTGGTTCTAGGTGCATTTTTACATTACTCTATTTTAGCAAGTTTTATGTGGATGTTAATTACTGCAATACTACAGTTTATTAGATATGTACGAGTCTTAGGAGTTCGTCGACCATCAAGATTTATGCTAAAATTAACGATAATAGGATGGGGAATACCATTGATTCCCGTTTTAGTTGTTTTCATTTTGAATAAAGAGAATTACATCCCAGACCTAACGACATGCAACAAATGTTACATTTGCTATCCAAAGGGCACATTACTAATATTGTCCGTTGTGATGCCAATTTGTATAATACTTCTCACAAATATTACATTATTTGTCTTAGTTTTATGGTCTATATCAAAAGGACCAGATGGAAAAATGAGAGCCACTGATCTAGACCTTATTGGCGCACAACTAAGATTGTCGGTCTTCTTATTCTTCTTACTTGGTTTATCTTGGATATTTGGAATATTTTCCTTTTCAAAGAATTTGATATGGTCTTACCTCTTCTGCTTGACTTCATCATTACAGGGCTTTGTATTATTTGTTTATTTTATATTATGTGATCCAAACACACGAAACTTATGGGTAACTTTAATGAAGCCCCTTCCCCGCCGAGGGTTACCTAGAGAAAGCATTACGAGTATCAGTAGTGGATAAGATTGAATATGTTGAAAGAATACATAGAAAATGTTGTCGTAGTTTTCTGTATTGTTTCATATTTTTTAATATTATCAAATGATGAATGTTAAAATGAAGTAAAGTAAAATTACTAATTACTAATAAATTCCTGAAGTTTATGTTTTAATTTCTGTGGAATGTACGCTGTTGTGAATGGATAGAAATATAAATGATTTGTGTAAATGCTAATCAAATCTTCTTGAATAGGCACGTTACTAGATATGATGTTATTTATATATTACATTGTTTATGTAACCGCATAGTAAAGATTTAAACACAAAATTTTCTTTTAAATTTAACCACATTTCTTGAATAAAACTTCACACTAATTAGGACTTTGATGACGCTGGCTTTAGTTATTGCCAGTGTAGTAGTTCTACTAAATGCTCATCTATCCAAGTGCAAAATCATATGAAAACTTTACACATACATACATAGTTTTAACGTTAACGAGTAAAACATGGATCCCTACGGCCTTAACAATTTAAGTTTTTGTAATCTTTGTGTTTTTCCGACACATTAATTGTAATGCGTTTTTAATAATCTCCAATAACATGAGCTGGAGTAATATCGTTCCACATAAGCAAGCCAAAAAATTTCATTCAACAACTGTTTGTATTCATCTAAAAGAATGCTGTATTTTCAAACATCGAGATGATTTGCTTGTTACATCCCTACAGTCTCCTACGCAGAATGGATGTGTCACATCTTCCAATCTTTATTCGTGAGTATTTTTTTTTATTTAAATTATATTAAATTCATAACTGTTTTATAATTGCAACAATGCTGGAACAAGGCCCCTAACTTGTTTTGAAATATTAAATTTTTAATAACGTGAACACTTCTTAACAGTGTCTCTCCAAGTAGCAAAGTGTATGTTACGCGACTTTGCTATTTGTCACGACGACTTTAGCCTCAAACCACCTGACGGTGTACTGAAGGAACACACATTCCCTTGGCTTGGATTTGCTCAATATTTACATGGTATGTATCAGTTCTTCTTAATGCAGTATAGTATTAAATTATGCTCCATGCTTCTCCGGCATAGTTTTTGTTCATTTCATAAGTTACATTCGACTCCTTAAATATGAAATTCAAAAGCTCTTATGATTATGAATTGAATATAACCCCAACTTAAGATAAAAAACAAAAAATATAAAGCGTCTTTTCTCCAGAAGAAAGAACTATTCCAATGATTCTTACGATAATCCATGCCGACAATATTCAGAAAGACTTGAGAAGGCGAATCGAGTTTGTTCAGTTTCACAAGTGAAACATCTTATAATGAACAGTTCATCTTCTTCATTTTGTACATTGCAGCAACAACGGGCCTACCTCACCACAGCAAGGCACCCCGAGTGGTGCTCGTACACAAGCAATTCGCAGCAGGCACAGCTGCGGACTTGCTGAAGCTGCCAAAAAACTACAAACTGTAATAACATTATTAAGCACATCATTAGATGTTACCTTGAAATTTTGTATAGAGAAGAGTGTGAGACAGTGTCAGTAAACTCAGTAAATTTGTTGTTAATATTGGGTACCTACTACTCTTGGTTTTCAAGCAAAGTAGTAAAATTATTTAAAAGATAAAATTATCCGAAATGATAATGATGATGAATATTTTACTTGATGAACAATTTAACAACTATAATGAGTATGCATAGGTAGGTATTATCTACACCCAATTACCAAAACAGCCTTCATCAGAAGCTGTCATCCATAGTTCAAAACACAACTCGTTTTTACCACCCGATTCAAAAGAATGGTCTCTCCGCCTCTGTTCATCTGCCTATGTCCACCTAAGCTTACCGGATGTACCGATTTCGATAAGGTTTTTTTATTTGAAAGCTAGTTATTCTTAGCAGTCCCTGGTCGTTCGAAGAATCATATATCCTTTGGTAGTGAAAACTATAATTATTACTAAAATTGTAATATTTTTACCTTTTTTAAAAGTGTTTCTATGACGAGGATTAAATCAATTTAAGAGGACACATCGTGTTTGGTGATTACGAGCGGGAAGAAGAAGACTGCGGCCTTACGCGAACCCAGGTGAAGATGGGCGTGGCATGTTCCCGTGCATACATCGAAATTCCTCTTTTTGATATTATTTCACACCCCGAATATTCTGGGTAATATTTTTTTACCATAATTTTTTTACCAAACATGACTACTTCAAAACTAGTTTTGTAAATAAACAAATTTTAATCATACGGTAACCATAGAAAACACAACTCTGTTTCAGGTTTGGAGTGGGAAATAGTTTAGCTTTAATAAAGTTACTTCGGCCTGTTAAATCAGGTAATCACTAATACTAGGAAGATGTGTATTTAAGATTTTGTGACATATCAAATTTTAATCCGATTTCGATACGGTTAATACTTTATAATTTGTTTTAGAATACATGATACCCATTTGCCTTCCTACTGTCGTAGAACGAGAAGTGAAAAAGAGAAATAAGTTGGTTTTTATGATCGATTATATAAGTTGTAAGTATTTTACTCGCTTGTTCTGTATTTTACATCGTTATAGCTCTATGTAACTAATTACATTTTCATGTAAAGTAACGGCAAGACAAGTATTGTATACATACGTATTTTGCTTGCACTATAAAAAGTTATGGGATCTTATGGAGGACATGCTTCCAGCTTTACATGCTTTAATCTAACACTTTTTGTCTCTCATCATAATGTATAGCGTTCTGGCTGAATGTTAATCATAGTTCTCTACAATCTCACCAATGTCTTCTTATTCCTAAGTTATGTGCGGTTTATAAGAATTTTTTGTTAACTGCTGTAACGATAAAGGCAAACATCTTGAGAAAAACATGCAAGCATTCCCGAGTATTTTTCATCCACCAACTCACCAGTGTCATAGGCCCTAATAGGTCAACGTGGAAGAGTCTAGGACATACTACACCCTTCTAATTGTGAGTTTGTGAGAGGAGACCCAATTCCTATACTAATGGGTTGCAGACACACCATGTACCTAATACCTATACGCAATGTTTTTATCATTAGCGGTACCAAAGGACTTCGACTCAGAAAGAATGGGAAAGAAAACTTTAAAGATGTTCACACACAGGGAGTGCAGAAGACATAAAATCAAAACTGTAAGTAACTGAACCCGCTGCTACTGATCGTTTTATTATGGGTATTATTTTTATTTTTAACGTAATGACGATTCCTGTATGTTGAAAAAGATGTTGACATAGTGTTTTAACTCTTTCACTCTCACACGTGAATCACGGGTGATATTCACCCATGCTTTACAATTTGATCCTAAGACAAAAGGTGTCCATTATTCATATATAACGATTCAGATTATAAACTATCTGTATGTATGTACACCAAATACGTTCAGCGGTTATTGTGTGACAAACATTCATAAGTACCTACGTCCAAGCTTTACAAACTTTCGCATTTAACAGGCATTTACAACATTAATAGGGTTATAAGGATATTACCACTAGCATGTAATTGGGATTTGAAGTAGGATTTAATAGGAAAAAGAAAACTGGACATTTTCAGATATTAATTACATAAAGATATAAAATGTTATCTTACAGAGACTTGGCAGCGAGGATGTAACGCACGCGCTCTGCAGTTCTGGCTGTGGAGTCCGACCCGGGGCGCCAATAGTGAGCCACACAGCAGAAGGTCCCTTCGAACTCATCGGCATCGCAGTGGGCGGAGCACCCTGCGCCCGTCAGTCCATGAGGCGAAAGCTCAACACTGAACCGCCGCTCTATATCGACGTGTACCCTTATGTCTCGTGGATCGTCAACGTGATATCAGCGCACGTGATGCCGAAGCCTTATCCTGAAAACTTTGTGCTGGTCGAAGGCGGCTCCAGTAAGTACTATTTTGATTTATTTAAATAATAAGGATACATTTAGAAGCTTATTTTTATATAAATACCAGAGTCTATTTATTTCGGATATGAACAGCTTTTTATACATACTATAGGTACTATAGGTACTTAAAGACATTCCAGCCGCAAAAAAAGTGTAGCAAGCTGAATGAATGAAACCAAGCCTGATGAAAGCCTCATCCACTTTTAGTTTTTACCCACTACGTCCATACATTCGAAGAGATCGTACGTACAGAAAAGCATGATCATCGGTCGTTAATCTATAACTTTTAAAATTTTAAATTTCACTCCATACTCGTACATGTTATAGGAATAGGTGTCCACAATAGGTTTCTAAGAGCAAGAAAGAAGCAAAAGTCTGGTTGGCGAGCTCGGACCTTCGTAACTGGGAACTACTGCTTTAAAAATTTAAAGAAACAAGAGGCTACTCCTTTCTTCTACACGGAGAAGTTCGAGGTGATCGCGGAACCGCCAGCCAAGTTAAATGTTGTTATGCAGGTAATAAAGGTATTTAACTACTGTCATGTACGAGTATGACAAAGTCGCTTCACACCGTCTGTACGCTTGTTTCGATTTTTATCAAAGGACAGATTGATTCAAGAGGAAGATTTAAAAATATGTTTATGAGTAGAGACAATCCAAAATAATAAAAATGATGCGTTGGTCTAGTGAACTTTGAAATTCTCGAAAAATATTGAATTTTCGGAAAAAAATGTCTCATTATTTAAATTCATAAATACAAACTTGTTCATCATCTTCATTAAGAATATTATGTACTTTATTTTTAGTACCTATTTCTTCTCTAGATATCAGCAGGGGTTGAATGTACAATAACCTGTGCCCGACTACTGCTTCCAAATCGCTTCACCAAACCTGTCATCGAAGGCGTCGGAGGATACAACATTACAATAACATTCGACACAGAGTGGCTCCCGTACGCGTACTCCTTCTCAATAGGTCTGAATGGAAGAAATACTACGGATAGAAACTTCAGTAAATGGATCAGGGAAGGAATCCCTGGCTTCTGGTAACCTACTGTATTTCAGATAATGAATTTATCGCAGGTTTTACCTAATTTCGGACTTTTTATGCTTTAGGACTCAACAAAATATAGTTTCGTTAGAATATCATTATGCTAAATAAATAAAATAAATGAGACAAAACGATTGTATGTTTTATTAAACTTAATAATAGGTTTTAACAATAGCCACTTTTGATATATTTACAATTAAAGGTTTATTAGGTATTTCGGAAATGTTTTCCATAATTTAGATCTTCATATATGTATTTCACCCAAAAATTCTCAGGTACAATTTTCTAAATTGTAAAATTGGTGTTCTTGATTTAAGCTGATTCCACTGAAATTGTGTCTTGATCATTTATTCCTTTGTCTGCATTATCCGCTGAGGGGAACGAAGTAGGGGGTGATGTTGGTTGGGGTATGGTAGGGTTGTTAGGGAAAGGTGGAAATTGGGGGAACTGAGGTAGCTGAGGCAACTGTGGAAATTGGGGCAGTTGAGGGAACTGGGGGAATCCAGGCTGTTGTGACTGTGGTGGCATACTTTCGGCTTCCTGAGAAGTGGGGGGCCTTGGTGGAAAGTTTGGGTAAGTTCCACCTAACGGAGGCTGCGACTGCGATGAGAAATCAGACTGAGACGGAAACTGTGACTGCGCTGGAATGGATTGCGAAGGGAACTGGGTTTGCGTAGAGAAGCTTGATTGGGATGGAAACTGTGACTGCGCTGGAATGGACTGGGAAGGAAACTGAGGCTGCGTCGAAAAATCTGACTGGGAGGGAAACTGTGACTGCGCTGGAATATTAGGCTGAGAAGAGAACTGCGATTGCGATGAGAAGTCTGTCAGAGCGGGGATCTGAGAAGGGAATTGAGGCTGAGCTGGCGAGTCAGGCTGAGACGCAAACTGAGATTGAGAAGGGAAGTCGGACTGAGCAGGATATCCAGTCTGTGCAGATGAGTCAGATTGCGAACTGGGGAACTGTTGTTGAGATGTAAAGTCAGTTTGAGGGGTAAACTGTGATTGCCCCGACGAGTCAGATTGCGATGAAGATTGGGAAGAATCCTGAGACTGCGATGAAAAGTCAGATTGAGATTGGAACTGATTATGAGAGGGCATAGATTGAGATGAAAAGTCAGATTGAATCTGTTGGTTCTGTTGTTGTTGAGGGAAGTCAGCCGACTCTATAACTGCAGTGTCTTCATCTCCAGCTGGTTGTTGCGACGAACTTGGTGGAAATGCTGGTTGCTGAGGGTTGGGAGCAGCTGGTAACGCGGATGATGCAGGCAGAGCAGGAAGAGCGGGAACGGCTGGAGTTGCAGGAATAGCAGGGGCTGGTGCTATCTGTGTAATCTGAGGGTAGAAGAGGCTAGCCGGTGGGAAATATGGAGAACTTGCTATCGGATGGTACGTTTGATAGGACGGCAATGGGAACGCGCTGCCGTGTGAGAGATGATAACTAAACTGCGGCTGATACCCGAAAGCGAATGAGGACGGCAACTGTAGGAAAGGAATAAATTGAATCAATATTTATAACATTTTTTCAAGAAATTTTTAATTTTATAGAATATTTTTTTAGATTTAAAAAATAAGGAAAAATGTATGATGTATGATTGTAGTATGACTAACACAAGTATGACTAACACACTATATATTTTGGTTTACTTACAGAAATAATATTAAATATTTTTTTCATTAACGTAGCAAAGTAGAAGTATCTACAGACTGAAATTTTATGTGGCTACTTGTCTAGCCCAACACCTAATGTCGTAAAAGACTTACCCCATTAATATATTGTGCTGAAGAGTACGCAATGGTCTTGGTCTGAGCAGGCAGCACTGCTGAGCTATAGGCGCTGACGGAGAGCGGCACCGCGCCGGGCCACGCCACTGAGCCGCCGGCCACCGCGCCCGCAAGGGCTGACAACAGTGTTAGTAGGGAAACCTGGAACAAACAACACACGATAATGATAACCATAATTATGTACTTAACCAATTAGTGATCCAGTGCAGGGTTAAGTCTCCTTTCACAAAGGTTAGGTATTAGTCCACCACTCTGGTTTAATGCGGGTTGGTGGACTTCACATACCTTCATACGTAAATTATAGAGAACTCTCAGGCATGCAGGTTTCCTCACGATTTTTTCCTTTACGTTAAAGCAGATGATATTTAATTTTATAAAGTGCACATAACTTTTACGAAAATCGTTAATGCGTGCCACTGTGGTGCTGATATTCATTCATATTCATATCGAGATAGATATTTAACAGTTACGCAAATTACAAGGAACAGTAAAGGTTGCCACTTAATACTAATAGTTTGCTACTCCTAAGACTCCTGGGGGATTACTACAAACTCCTAAAAGCATCATAAAGCAATGATGTTTTGTTTTAATTAAAAACATGATGTTTTATTTTAATTTAAAACAAAACAAAATTGCTTTATGACGGTTTTAGGAGTTAGTAGTGACCCCCAGGTCTAAACGGTCTACGCAACATCGACAACACAGTCATGTTTTAATGAACAGCAATGATGTTGTGTTATAAATTAAAACTAAACATCATTGCTTTATGATGGTTTTAGGAGTTTGTAGTAACCCCCTCGTTTGACATTACTTTTGCTTGCAGTATGCATAACGTAAACAATTGAAATTACGTGTCTATAAGTCCAAGGGTTTCAAATGTAGGTATATAAATAGTATCACATTATCGGGCTTAATTAACATCTTGAAACACTTATCACTGTGTCGTTTCACTTAATAGAACCTTAATTAAAACACTTAATTGTTCGCATAACCGGTCTCCAGGAACTATAGTAAACTGCATTACTTACTTACATAGTAAACAAATATTTTCGCAAATGTCAAAACATAATGATTTATTCGTACCTTCATCTCTGAGGCACTACAACGAGATGACTGCAATACGAGCATTAATTTCTTGACGACTTATATACCAGGCAGTACCCCGCCCACTGTTACAGAAAGAAAGGAACTGGATGTGCCTCCAAATTTGTATTCAATGTACCTAGCAGCGCTCTTGCATCACATGCGACTTACTTTGCATTACGCACATTAGGATCAGCAACAGCAACAGACAAATAATTGTATATGGTACGACTAAATTGCAATCTTTATTACTATCAGAAATTTATCGATTAAAAAGTTACAATGGCTTTAAATAAAAATATTGAAATTGTAGGTACAATTTTTAGATTTTAAAACTTATTAAGATAAATTATTTTTTATCATCTATATTTATTCTGTAATTATCTATTGATTTAGTTTATTTAATTTGAAGATAGTGAAATTGTTTTTATGATGGCGTATAAAATTACAACAAATATGCCCTATGCCTACTGCACATTCGCAAGCTGACTGATAAGTGTAAATCAAGTGTAAATCATTGTATAAAAATTCAGATATGATTTTGACAATTTGGACAATCCGAAAATAAAATGAATGTTAAAATAAATTTACTGTGACACATCCAGTAAATCTAGATCGTGAAAAACTTAAAAATCAGGCGACAAACACAACTGTAGACTAATTTAGTGTACTTGTTTTTAAAAGAGGTTTATTTATTAAACATTCACATTCCATGATTAAAATAAAACTTATTTCCACAGTATACTGTCTAATTCAAAAATAATAACTGATAAAAAGAGTATATATTTTTTTAACCCAACTTTAAATATGTAAATAAATTCTATAACTAAAACTATACGTGAGATACGTATATCTATACTATATCTATACTATATCATCTATACTATATCAAGTGAAAATTTTCCAAAATAATTTTCTTCATAAATCTTAAGATTTTCTGACTTATTCGGTTTTAACAGCATCGTGTCCGATATCGGGTAGCAAGAATTCCACAATATTTTGCTTGTATAACTGAACAACGGGCTTTGGTAAGGTTTGGATAAAGGAGTGAGGCCTTCTCGTGTAAGACGACACCCAAAGGTTCTTGAACAAAGTGAGGAGCAAGCGGAGGACCTTTATGAGATGCAGCTTCAGAGAGTCTACCTGCAAATATATAAAAAAATTGTACTTTGTAAAAAGTTACTCTATAGTCCATGTTCACTTATTCAGTAGGTAAAAAGCCTACAATAGTTTGTAGAACCATTTTAACTTAAAACTTATAACCTGACATAAAGCAGCGTGTTTGACCTGTTTCGGTAGGGGGTTTGATGGTCACCTTGAAAAAAGTATCTCTGCCCTCATGAGGTGCAATTAAATACAGCTTTAGGAAGAGACTTTCGTTCCTACTCTCCCACTAGTTAATAATCATATAGTAAACAACACAATAATCAAATTTTTGCCAAGGTACATGAAATATTATTACAGCAAAGTCCCTTTTTTAGTGCATCAAAACAATATATCTAACATGTATCTAAATATCAAGATGTCTGGGCCACCGACATAAAACTTTCGTTTCGTAATCGTTTACAATTTAAAGAACTTGTCTCGATACAATCTAGATTTCATCCATTTTGTATTATCGTATTTTGATTAAATCACGATTCAACATTAAATTTGCCTTAACAATAGAGGGGTTTAAAAATAAGGTGACTCTGATACTAAATCACATCATAAAATACTATTGAGACATTACACTTATTAAAGACACAACTATAAAAACCATATAATTCTAAATAACCATATAATATTATCATATAATAACAATATAATCTCATCCAGACAACCATTTTCAGGACATAAATAATGCGTTTATTTGGACGGAGTGTACCTACGAAACTTGTTATTTAGGCAAGCTGTACGAAAATAGCACAAAAAACATACTTAAACATATTCTTAACTATAACATTGTACCTTTCGTTAAAGGGAACATAATAAATTGTAGTGATCAAACTGTACAAATAAATGAATAAAATGTTATTTACCAGCTTCACTGATCTGTTGCCTTTTAAAGCGAGTTTTTTCGATGGCGTCTCTTCCTGATTGAAATTCATTTTCTTCTATTTTCAATAAGGAACTTTTTGAAATATCTTTTATCGAATATTCTGTATTTTGATTGGATAATTCCTGTAATTGCAATTTTATAAACATGTATCCAATGATTTTCGAAAATGGTTTCCGATTTGCTATGTATTTAATCTCTTACGCTGTTGCAGAGTTTAATTACAGGGTTGACCTGATTTATATATATTTATATTTTAGTACTTTAAAGCTGCGCTTTGGAATATTAAATTATGAATGATAGTACAGCACCTTTTAGAATCCTAAATAAATATAAGTAAGTAAGTAAAGAAAACACTTAATTTTATCTGACCTCTGAAACTCTTGCAAAAGTCGAATTGTCAATCACAGCACAGTAACACTGCATTACAATAAAAATATAAGGTGACCAATACGCCATTTTTCGTATATAAAATAACGTAGTATTTAAGTACTCTATGCTATAAAAAAATATTTTTGTAGGGTGTACAGAAACTTAAGATATTATTCTCTTTTAACACTTAAATTTCAATACGTTCACGCACCAAAATATTCATAGTTGAATTAAACGATGTGAATACAAATTTCTGTTAAATAAACATCGTAAATCGATATCTACGATAGTATTCAATAGGAAAACAATGGTTCATAATGTTTATTAACACGTTTATTATTTCTTCATCGTTAAGGTGTCCATTATTTTTTGCATTTTATGAAAATAATTGTTGTAAAAAAGTTGTGTACAGAAATAGCTTGTGTTTAGAAATAACTTGATGGTGTTTTAATAAACACGCTCATAACAATTTAATTAGATATTTATAATATTGTAATATTAAAAAATAAATGAAGTAGAAACATTAAAATTATATTTTTTATTTATTTGAAGGTAATTGTAGCATCTAAATTATTTGAAGTAGAAATATATTAAAGTATATTATTAAATTAAACTATAAGTAACTCAAGATTTTATAAATATTATAGCCATTGTTTCTCGGTGTAGATGTACATATACCATATACCAATGAAAATAACTTTTATAGTAAATGCTATATTTTTTTGTTTATATATTTAATTTACCTGTAATATTTCCATTAAAGGAAAAGCAAATGTGTAAACAAACTAAGCTAAATTTTTTTTGTGAGCGATATGGAGGGGCCCGGTGGTATGGACCAAGTGGATAAAGAAGGAACGAAAAGAAACCACAAGAAGTAATAAGTGAATGTTAAATCGTAGTACAAATTTGTAAAAAGAAGAAATATAACAACAGAAATTATTTTGCAGATTCCACCACGAGTCGAAAATAAACATAATATTTCGACCGTCCGAGTAGTGTTCAAAAGAATGGAAACCTCAGTGCCGGGAGGCTGGTCTTGATCTCGATCGATACGGATCGCCTGACATTTGCTACCGAAGCTCACTCACTGACATTTTACCGCGAACTCGTCAAGAACCATCAACAATAACTACTAGTACATAATTATATCAACCTCAAATAGGATAGCAAGTCTATATAAAAATACAAATGCAAAGACAAAAATTATATCCATGAACCTCCCCACCTGAAATGATAAGGTGTATCGTCATCCAGAGACGCACTCAAACATGCACAGAATTTTTTCATTAAATTTGGTCGGTTCGGTAATATAACAACCACGACATTGTACGATGAGACAAAACAAAGTGTTCGTGACCACAAAACTTTTACTCTTTAACGCTCCACAAAGGCTCAATCGTTTAATACACTAGCTTCTAAACAAGCTAATTGGTGAGGAACTCTGTTTGTGATAAAGCCCACGTAAAATATAGACACTGATATTAAAAAAAAAACATGATTTAGGTCATAGAACTAGATCTGAAAAAACTCAATATTTTCCTCACAAAGTTCCAATACACAAATGTACAATGAGTTTGCAAATTAAAAGATAAAATTAATTAAAAGAAAATTAAAACGTCATATTTCCTTGACATTTCGCTAACAGGTTATAGGTATTGTAATTTAATGTTCTATCAAATTCAATTAACTGAAAAAACCTATAATAATAACCCAAATGAGTTATATATGGAATTGAGGATATAACTGCATACAGAACAATACATATTGTAATGAACCAGACATGTCCGGTGAGATTCCTTGAACTTTTTTTTCTAAGCTTTTGCCAGCAAAGTTTGTCGACACTACTACAAGGACTGAATTTCGCCCAGAAAGAAATTAAAAGTTTTATTTATCAATCCAACTTATATTTAACTGTGTAGAAAATTTCAACCAAATTTAATCAGTCATAGAATTTGCATTATAGAAGCATCCAACAGTGGTCCGAGTTTAATTGTCAGTGGCAAGCACCAATGTCTTTTCTAAGTTACTTGTATGTGCGATTTAAAAATTAAATGCCACTGGATCGTGAAAGTACCGAGTTCGCTACCATGTCTTCCAATCAAAAATTAAAGTTTAATATACTACACTAACAATGCAAATAAATGAAAAAATAAAATGTTAATTTCGTTTACAGGCCTTAATTGCTCCCATAGATTCTGCAGCAGACACACAAACCAACCATATCAAAAAACCCAAGAAAAAATGTAAGTATGCACCCTACATTAATTGACGTAGGCGGTAGAGCCATTCTAGTAAGCTGATGATTTTATGAATGCCATTTTAGAATTATTTCGTCATTGTGACAGATGATTAATGATTTGTGACGATTTATAAAATTTTGCAAAATAGATCTTGAGCATCAGTTGTTTTATGTGTATTTATTTATACACTTATAAAATTTTAAATATTTCAGCACATATAAACAGCATTGTCTTTAGTTCCTTTGGATAGTAAGAACACAGATACTATGCCATTGACCTTCGTAATTGTGAACTTCTACAAATACTATCTAGACCAGTAATTAAGTTTGAGCTAAATTAAGCTTCGAAACCTACTCTACGCTAACGATCGGCAAGAACTTCACTGCTGTATTATTGATTTCGCGCTAAAGAGCTTTAGGTGTGCTGCTGGTGTGAAGAGTATGAAAACTTTATGTTGGTAATGCACTAGATAATACCCTAGATGCTCATTATTAGCCCAACTATGGAATAAAGATAGTAAAAAGGAAAAGAAGAGGAAATAAACATAACATTTTTTATTATGTACATAAATAAATTATGTGGTACAATTATGTGGACAAAAAGTAAACTTTTACCGAGATCTAAATACAAATTGAAAACTCTAAGCTAGAATATTTTATAGGGGTAAAATTACTTGTGACGTAACAATAAGATTCCACAAGCCGTCAGTATTATAATAGCTCCATAACATTACAAGGGTGTTAAAGTTTTAAACCGTTTATAGAGTTTAATTGGATGTAACGCAGCCGGCAGCCCCCTACAGTTTACGCGGGAAAATTGATAATCTGGCGTCGGTCCCGCCCCCGCATGGGTGTTTTCTTTTCAGCGCGGAGCAGTCGGCCGGCGGCCGTCGCGAGGCGCCGAACTCACGGCACTACACACACTGTTTATTTACATCCAGTATTCATTTGTTATTACTATCAGACGGTCACATTGAATTACAGTGGAAAGGACGACACATCGCAACGCACTCACGCACGTACGTTCCACGTTTATGAATATATTTTACATAGCAAATGACCATCCTCGCATCGTCTTCTCTCCGGACACATGTCACATCGTACACGTTTTGTTTGGCCCTCACTCACCCTCACCTAGGTACTAATTTCTGTGTATTATTATGATATAATATTGTTATGCTGTTTGTTTACATTTGACATCACATATGTACCTACTAATCGGCTTTGTGTCTACGTAGACATAGAAAAATAGTATATTGCATAGTGATACGTCATATTCTCACAAGACAATCGACAAATGTTTCATAGGGAAGTCATTTCTGTATACGAAATAACGATGTAATCATTTGAGTGCCTCTATCGCCACCTCTGAGATCAGCTGTTCATTTGGCTACGTTTTAGCTACTTTTCTTAGTTTCACATTCTTGTTTTGTTATGAAATTTGATTATTTAATGTTAAAAAATATCGATATTAAAATATACGCGTTTAATTTAATTTAAAGTTAAATTATACGATTAAAACCGAAGTAGATAAGTATGATATCTAGAATTCTCAGGAAAATGAAAGCTAGGTAAACACTTATTCTCACAAATATTATTTTGGTATACATATATTACTGGCATTCATTATTCATAAGTAGATCTTTATATTTCCGAGTAATAATAATAAAGTTTAAATCGCAAATTTGTATGTACCTACGTTCTTTAACAAAACACAAAGTACGTAGAAGTTGGAATGTTTTGTGTGGAACGGTTTTATTTGAACCGAGGCATATTAAAACCTAGTTTATTGTTCAATATAAATTTTACTGAATACAATTCGTCCAATATTTTAGTTTATGGTAAACCTCTTTCAATCCTCGGGCCAACTTTGTTTCTTCAGACTGCACTCTAATTAGCAATTAGGAATCTTAAATAATTTTGTCAAGGCCAATTAATTAATCAACGCCAAGGTGAGTGTACACTTGCAAATAGGGAACAAGGTACGAGCATAAAATGAGAAATTGCCCGAGATTATCGTTAGTTTCTATTTCATAGATATTGTTAATCGAGTTCGTAATGCCCCAAATTAGCTGGGTGATCGCTAATAACAAGATCCGGCGAGTAGTCGACTTGCTGTTTCCACGTTTCAAAGAACACGGCTTACCACATTATATTATTATAAGAAAAGGGCAACTTCACTGTCAGTCTCTAAGAAGATGCTTCTACATAGTACTTAGATAATGTCTATACCATGTTGGCAACACAGCGCATTATGAAAGCTTGAGATCGTTGAGCACCTCCCCGATAGAAATTCAATGACTCTGGCTGCAACCCTTTTATACCCTACCGCCTGACAATTAACTGTGATTTTTCAGCGTTTCGCATGGCGGACGACGGAGTGGCCGACTGCTTGTTCGAGCGCCTCCGCCTTTACCAGCAACGCGCGCCTGACTCTGCGGAGGTGGCGCGCGCCATCACCGCACGCATCAACTCCAGAATCACCACTCATGGTAAGCCCCATCATGACGTTTGTAGCTTATTGAACCGTGCCATTAGTAACCCACTGCAGAATTGGGTCTCCTCGCACAATGAGAAGGGTTTAGGCCTTAGCCCTTGTCTTAAATAACTATTCGGTTGACGACAAAATTGATAGCTCGCAACCAGTTGTTCACACGGCAATGTCATTTTGTCCATGTGCCGCATGAAAGTGCAACATTTAGGATACCTCTATTCAAATACTTGTGTTTAAATTTTGTCAGTAGGTACAACCGTGGGTCAGACAACGGACAAAGTGTAGGTGCACATGCTTTTAAGAACATTATAGACACCTGTCATTGCTCTGTCCATTAGCCTCTGCCAGCGGGTTACCGCTCTAGGATTAGCTCTAACATGACATTTGCCGTAGTTAACCGTAACTAGGCGTCTCTTCTAACGTACAAAATAATCGTACCGTTAAGTGAAGTCAAAAGTTCTAATGCAATCACTTGAAGATTTCGGAATCCTCCATAAGCGCTGGGACGGACCGGTCATTTTCAATCATTTGCATTGCAATGTTTGGTTGTAAAATTGCAATGCAAAATTTGTGTTTTTCCTCAACGGGTTTAAGACTCTCAAATGAAGTCACAGACAGCTGGGCACAGACATCACTCGAATTAATTATCTTTGTACCAACTGACTTTAAGAAATCAACTACATTTCGTATAAAATCAGCCATTTATTTTCGTTCAAATGACCTCATCTTCCGGTTTCTTATTTCGTCTCCAGATCAATCGTTTCTGTTTACTACTACATCGTGAATCTAGATATTACGTAATCCCACAGCCACAACGTGGTATTAAAATGAATTTAATTTTACTGGACTAGGTATATTACAATAATCTTTACTTGAATATATTATTATAATTTACTGCTCTGCCGTCAACAATAAAATATTTTGATGTTTTCCGACATTTCGTTTTAAATTTACGATAGATACTTTTTAATATTTATCTGCTCTTTGATAATAACAGAGTGTTATTTAAAACATCGCAAAGGTGTCACAAAAGACATAGGAATTAACGACAAAATTTATCGCCAGCAATTATGTAAACTTGGTTACTATCCATGATTGTTATTTTTAAGTACTTAGTAGGTACATAATAATGCGGGAGATTGCGTACACTAAACGAAAATCAAAAATCTTCGAAGCCGGTTCAATACGAACAGGAGTCTCAAAAGAAATAATTTGAAAAAAATTAAACCGAACATCAAAAAAGTATGAAATAAAATTTGATACATACTTTAGGCCTACTATTTTTCAAAGTTGGTGTCTTTTGTATCAAGTATTTTGTTTCTATTGTTAACTTTTGGCATCAACCTCAAAAAATAATAGGCCTAAAGTACCCAAGTATGTAACAAATTTTATTTCATACTTTTTTGATGTCAGTTTATTTTTTTTTAATATTTATTTTCTCGTAATTTTTAGTCCACAACAAACTACTGGACTGATTTTGATGAAACTTTTACCATTCTCCAAGTTGAACAAAATGCAAACAAACAAAAAAAGAACGAACACGATCCGTCAATTAGTTTCGGAAATATGTGAGGACAAACATATCTACGTACATACATACATACACCCAATTGCATTGTTTTGAAGCCGTAATAGACCAGCATATGTAAAAATTGTGCAGTTCTGAGAATATTACATACATACGTGGCAAATTGATAACCTCCTTTTTGAAGTCGGTAAAAATACAAATAACCAGAATGATAGCCAGCGTCCAGTAGGAAATGTTTGATGATACTGCAACAAGAAAACGAAATTCGCATCGACGTCGATAAGAAATTAATACAAATTATTGGACGCATTTCGTTGTTCCGCAATCCGATACAGCCGGTGGGGCAGACGGCATTAAAATTAAATGCAAGACGAGGTACCTACGCAGCACCGATAAGCTGTACACTTAATGTGGCCATTTAATTCAAAGGTTTATCGATTTCAATTTTCGAGGTTCTTCTTAGTGACGTTTCCTATACCTACTCCTTTGTCTATTAGGTTCAAATATTACACTCGACAACAACTGATTAATAGAAAATAGCTTTGTACACAATGCGGTTCCGTAACAGGTGTACCCAGCGTTATTTAATTGTCCGTTGAGCCTATTTATTAATCTGTTTTGCCCAAAGGTAAACGGGCAGAATGTTAAGTTCACCTTTTATACCATTTCGATGTTATTTGGTGTATTAAAAACTTATGAAATGGCCGTATTGACCATGAGTACGGCTCTTAAAGATCTTCGACAAGCTATGTCTTGACGTCCTATATACCTCAATGCCTGAATCCTGAAGCCTGAATGAAAAAGAGGCGCTCAGCGCCATGCTGGGTATTGCTCTAAATGACGAATATAAATAACGGAATCCGTCAAAGAACGAAGGTAACCGACATAGTTCTCAAAGTTTGTAAATAAAGTGGCAATGGCCATATCGTTCGCAGGACTGACAGCCGCTGGGGAAGAAATGTCCTTGAATGGCGACCACATCTGATAAAAGGTGCACAGGCCGCCCTCCCTCAGTCCACCTACCTGACGACTTGAAGATAAGGGGAAACCATTGGATTCAAAGGGCCCAGGACCGGGCGGAGTAGCGTTGATTAGGTCCTGCAGCAGTCCATGCCCATGTCCAATAGTGAACTACAAAGGGTTGAAAGGAAAAAAAGGAAGGAAGGAAGGAACCATAAACATTCGACTTCTGTGAGATTTCTAAATACTAAATAGCAGATTCGTAACCTTGATATTGATTTCAGACCTGCAAAACAGTAGGTAAGGGTTCGGACAACAACCCAATCCCAGTCTAGACTTTATAAATACGTATCTCCGAGAGTAACGTGTCTCTATGCGCCTGAATTATGAGGGTCGATAGTATTTACTGCATTTTGGCAGACCGCCCGACATCGCTTTTGACGGTTTCTCTCACTACTACACACTATGTACATGATAGCGATAATGGAGTCTTGTTTTTATGCTCTTCGCGGACTAATCGCCTCTTTATTTTGTTGAAAAATCTGTCACTAACTAATATTATGCCAAATGAACGGTCGAAGTAGTCACCTTAAAAATATTTATAGATGACCACCATGAAAATTTGCATTAGGGATATTTTTATAAGTAAATTTTTGAAAAGTCCCCATCGATCCCATGTGTATAAAAATGGGATTTTGGGATTTTATAGGCAAATGGAAGTTAGTTTTGTGATAAAAATATCAAGGCAAAGTTATAATAGATCATGCAAATATCTACAAAAGACTGTCCTTACACTTTTTCCTTATGATTTACAATTTCTTGAGAGCAACTACTAACTGCAATAAATTGGTGAATAACATGTTTGGGTAAAAATGCAATATGCAAAAGTGCTGGTAAAAGCCAATGACACGAGTTTTTGCCAAAAAAACAAAGAAGTTATATGATCACCAATTTTTTTGGAAGTTTGTGCGTGACTGAGGCACGTTGATGGTTTTCAATGAGCCGAAGAACACTCGGAAACTTTTTTTAGGCACACCGAATGAGTTTATCAGCGCAAAACCATTATGTTATATGCCAGGCATAATTTGCGTGCGATTAGACTCGTTGCGAGTTTCGCTTTTCTAGTATAAAAGATTTTATAGGTCTTTTCCAATTTGGGACTAGTAATAACAGTGAATAAAGATGTTATGATTTGTCTATCTGCAAAAAATATTTTTTCTGAATAAGTAGGTATATTATTAATTTATTCCAAGACGTTTCTATCAAGACGTGATCTATTTATTTTTATGAATATATTTTCTGAACTATACCATTAAATGTGTTGTCGTATCATTATCATTCATAGACAAAGAATAATTTTATGGACATTAAAAGTTCATTGATTATAAAGTGTAAAGTAAAGTAAAATTACTTGGTAACACGATTTCTGGGTCTATTGTGCCCTCTTTCTAGGGCACGCAATGCGTGTTAAATGGAGCAGGTTTATATAAAAGTATCAAAGTTGTAAGTAATTTTAAAGTGGAGGGTGCGTGCCAGGTGCGCGGGTCGCCATTCGCCATCCACCACATGTATCGAATATTGATTTGTGATTACCACTTAGTTCGTTGAGCCATAAAGTCTATTTGTGCGACTATGGTTATTTACTCTGGCTAATAGCGAACACACAGCTGGTGTTGTTATCGTCAGACATTCTACCAAAATTATGTACACTTTAAAGCTTAAGGCAAAATTCATTACACAGTACTACATTTCCTTGCTTCCTTTCATTCAATTTTAAGTTAACTTGCGGTGATAGCCCAGTGACTTTGTAAAAAAAGTTATGTGCGTTCTATTACGGTGAAGGAAAACATCGTGAGGAAACCATCATGCCTGAGAGTTCACAAAAAGAATGTTCTCAAAGGTATGTGAAGTCCACTAAACCGCATTAGCCCAGCGTGGTGGACAAAGGCCTACATCCCTCTCATTGTGAGAGGGGACCTGACCCTGTAGTGGGTCATTAATGGGTTACTGACAAGTTAACTTAACGATTATTATTTTGTGCATTTTCTAAAACTTTCATTTTAGTAGGTAGGTACCTCAGCGCGATGATATGCATTTGCCGATGATAACAGTGGCTTAAAATTCGGCCTCGTAGGAGGCCGAGGTTCAAATTCCAACGACTCTTAAAAATACGTGAACTATACTTATCTATATTCATATTACAGTCTTCTATCATTTACTGCATAAAAACAGTGAACAAAATTCCTTATGTATTTATAAAAATTACCAAGGGTGGCGACTTGGGCGCCCTGGCACGGATAGAGTCAATTAAAATATTCAAATTGGAATCGGAAACGGATTTCCGACAGGAATAATTCAACAGTGTTTACTCGTATATGCGTCCCCTTACCGCTGCTGCAATGTTGGTATGGTGTTTGTACACCCAATTACATGTCTACGAGATTGTCAAAACGACAATCGTAATAAAATGTAATTTTAATGCCAATTTATTCAGGAACTAAGGTGGTTTAAAAATTTGACGACACGCTTGGAAAAAAGTTTGTATTATGTACATTTTTCCTGCTTTTTGTTTTTGTCTCAACCGGGATACCGTGTCTCCAGAAATTGATGAGAGAGCTCGATGCGAGGTAAAATTGGCTATGGTATCGAGGTATCGAGTTCAAAAATGGTTCAATTTTATCTGCATTTTTGGAAAACAAGAGTCAGCTACAAAATACCGATATGTATTTATAATAATCTGTATTTTTAATAAAGTTTATGAAGTATTCGAGATACTGATTGCATTACATTCAGGTGGCTGAAAGCTGCATTAAGTTTGTTTATAGCTGTGAGACACGCGATATCACTGCAACGATGACACCTTTGTCTAAGGAAAATTACAACTGGTATAAAGTTGAAATATGATCCACAACCGAAATGAACGATAAATTGTAGCAAATGCATAGCAAAACACCAAATAAATAAATTGTGGTTAAGAGATCAAAGGTCCACTTTTGAACGACTTTTGAACTACGAAGGGATAAATCAAAGAACCGAGGTAAATATACGTATACTTATATTCGAACTATCAGTTAAAACTACCTACCGAAATAAGATAAAGTTGCAAAAAATCATTTAAGTACAATCATTTCAAACTTCAACGGTAAATATAGTCATAATAAAATATTGCTAGAGATAACAATCAGTAACCACCCGTCTAATTTAAATTATTGTGCTCGACTATCAAAACTTGCTTCCAACCGTAAAGCTAGATAGATAAGGAATAATTGTTACACCAAATCTTGAAGATAAACTGGAACTAATCACGCGATGTTTCTGCAATGGCGACACGTTCAAAATGTGACCTTCTGCTTCGATAAATTAATGGGCGACGACTTTACTTTATTAAACTTTTTTAATGGTAAAAATGCAAACAAAGAGTAATTTTTAGTACTAGAACGTGTCGATGTATTCCGTTTTCTTTCTATAAGAGTCTCTTAAAACTTGAAATTGGAGTCTGAATTTCAATCATCAAAGTATTTTCAGTAAAGTTATTTTCCTTGGGCTTAACGATAAATCATAAATAAATCCAGTGATTCCATTAAATGGAATCATTTTTAAAAGATTTTTCTTTCATGTCGATTAGAGTACGAGTAGAACTTGAAGTCATCCGCAATAGTACTAAAAGCAAAACTAGTGTCTCGCAAGGACTTTAAATACATTTTATTACTATCTTTTTATTCATCCTTCGTGCTTTTAAACATTGGGTTGGCAGCTTTGATTGGATGAAGATATTTGAAGCAGTTGGTAACTTCTAGCGCTATGGCCGATATCCACTGCACCAAATTTTGTTTTAGTGTTGCCAGACACGCGAAAACCTTTGCAAGTTTGCACTGATGACTGTATTTACAATAAATAGAAAAAATATTTCATAGATTATTTTTGAAAGTAGTGACATAGTTTCTTTATTTTGCCGCCATACAATTAAATGAATGTGGGCTCAGCGATTCCCTAAGCTCTTACTCCGTAAAAATACTGAAAATGTTACGAAAGGGAAGTTTGGGTGAAGTAATATGTGTTTTTATAAATAAAGAAAAGAGTTCCTGATAAGTTTAGAGCTCCGCCAAATATTTCGTATTTCGATTGAAATACGAAATATTTGACTTTCAAGTACACTTTCAACTTTGCAATGCCACTTTCTGGATTATAGTTTTTAAAAGCAAAACATCGCATTGAAGCAATCGAATTCGTAATTCGTTATTGAAGTGGACAAGAACAGATGGACACATCTTTAGTTGTCAGTCACTTAAATCGTTTATCATAATGCATCTAGAAGCTAATTTAGTATGTAGGCAATTAACGCATCTATTTGCGTTCGCGGCATACAACTAACTCGCCTTGACATTGACGGCGCGCCCTATAGCGGCATCCGGCATGCTATATAAATCGCCCTAAGCCGCCACTCACAACTTGTTCTTTATGTCTCTATTTCCTTTTTGTTCAGTCATACAGTGTATCACAGGATTTACCTTCTGTTTATTGGATTGCTTTCAAAAAAACTAAACCTACCAACATTTCACATTACTTACTGATAACAGCTTCTCATACAATATAATGTTACGCTAAATTTTATTTATTCTAGTGAGATGAACATGTATATTAGGTATAATATCGGTTTTGGCATCTGTCGCGATTGTGACGACTCTGTGCAAGTGACGGTAGCAGATGTTTGTCAAAAAATTATGGCAGTCGTAATATTATTTATTTCTTGAGAACTTCCCTTGTCCCCTACAACTATCCTTTCATCTCCTCTCACAATAGTTCTACCAGCAACCTCATCGTTCTATATGTGACATGGGCATCAATAGGTTAGGTTGCAATCATGCAATGGATACTTTTCAAAATTCATGAATGCTGAGTGCTTTCCTCTCTCGCATACTGATTTCCCTCAGAATAAAGAAGACATATAAGATGAAAAATAATACAAAACGTTCTTAATAGAACGATGTTAATAACCAAGTTTCCTTCGTGCATGTTCACAACAAAATCGATATCATAGCAATATAGGAACTATGAATATCTCCAGTGCATTGGAACTGTGCAAACTGGGACGACTGACGCTAATCTCTCGGTTGTTGCCATGGCGTAATCGTTTACCAGAATACGTTGTTCCTGGGACATCTTACATATAACCGTGTTGACATGAAACTAGTCACCTACAAAACGTGATGTTCTGGAATGAAAGACACGATCGATGCCTTCTAAGTCATTGATATAATACATGCAATTGACCGTTAAGCAATTTGACATGACCCTCTGGAACTCGCCCAGGTAAGGGTTTTTTCCCTTTACCGACCTGCAGTTAACACGGTTCCAGCAACGTAATAATTTTCGTAATAATATTGTATAGTTGTTTTTCGATTGGTGAAACTTTATATCAAGGCGAACATCGTGGTCTTCATGTGTATCAATTATCTATACACCCACATACGACCTCGCATAGACTTTATATATTTAAGGTTGGACGGGGGTCCCATGAGCTACGTATGTGATAAATTTAATGTCGTTATTCAATCAAATAATAACCTATTATATTTGTTTGCCATTTTACACGTTCGCGTGTGGATATTTGTATAACTTCTCTAATATATCCGGCGATCGGGCGACGCTATGACGTTGTAGAATCGCGCGTGCCGCGTTGGCTTCCCGCCAGCGGCTCCGAGACGGCCTGTCATTGTCATTACTGCCCCAATGCTCTGTACTTTACGTCTCTATGGCATAATAATATTAGACGGCACCAAGTAGCTTTACCAGAGTAATTTACAAATAAACTTTATTGAGCATAAGTGTACAAAATTTTAACAAAAGGTTATTGCTATAGTTAGATTTATTCAACACACGAAAACCTAGAAATAATTGAACCATTTATAAATGGTTCATAATTTACGTAACCCTTGTTTCCCGATACAAGTGGAAGGGAATAACGAAAAAGAGCTCAATATAGCAACTTCGTGAATGAACATGGAAACAGATTACATGTCAGAATATCAAAAATGCAGTGAATTATCAAACGGTTCGTGAGCTCCCAATAGTTCACAAAACTAAATAAATCCGGGTTGCTGCCAACTTTCGTAATTATAGACTATTTGTCCGATGAGATTGATAGTTCATCTTTTTATACGACATTGTTGAGATAGACTCGAAAAACACATTACACGGTAAAACATTAAAGCTCATCGTAAAAGTTATTTTGGGACGATGAAATATAATTAAACGTCAAATGTGCATTCTGAGATTCTGATTGATGAGTGCCACTTTGCACGTGGCGTTCGTCAATCAAATACTTCGGAGTCTAAATGCATACTATCTTGGGGAAAAATTTCATATAGGAAGCGGAAAGATTTAAATGGTGCCAGAGTATGTGACAAATATCCCTGTGATGGCCCGGGCACGCAACATCGATCGGGCAATCGACCGTGGCATTACACGTGTCCAAGATCCAATTATGTGTCGCGAGTCTGTTCAAGCTTTATCCGCAATGGGACAAACAATAAACAATCATTTATAAAACGCGATTCCCTATGTGTGTAGAGTCTACAGAGTTTTAGAGAACTGTATTTTTAACATTAAAATTTTATTGTAACATAGTTAACTAAATTGCTTTTAATCCAATTTTAATGTAGTTAATTGACTAATGGCCGGTTTCTTTGGATTTGATCTTTGAATTTTATTTGGATGTTATATAAAGTAGAAAGAAATTATTTATAGAGTATCTTGATAACCAAACAGTATCAATCTCAATCCACATTTGCAGATCGGTTATTAAAACCTACCTAGTAAATTAACATGACGCCATAATTGTCCCATGGAAATTTTTTGAACACTAGTTTATCAAAGACGGTTCTTTAAAAGTATTTCAATTGGGTTGCTTGCTATCTACTCAATTATACAAGAATGTAGTTATTTATATGTGCAGTAGGTAATGAACAATAAATAATTTAGTGAGTCGAAAAGATTACTAGGCGGCCTTGGAAGGTCCGCTCCAGTTGTTCGTAGTGGCGACGCAATGCATCTCGCGGAAGCTGTCGCACGACGGGGCGTTGTCGCCGGTCTACCGGTCATCGCGCCACACACGCGGTGACGCGGTGACTCGCGATGCCGCCCTCTTACACAAGAAACGTTCTTTCAATAAAATGAAATCGTCATGTATGATGGCAATATTACTACAATACAGATTTCTTACTTTATAATCCGGCCAATCTGTTTGTCTACTTACCTCGCTACGTTGTGGAAAACGTAGAGAAAGATATTAGTGTAGCCATGCCAAAGAAGAATGTGGCGCCGCCATTGAAGGTTTACGTTTTCCTGGTACAGCTATACCTGCGTTTGACTCTTTTTCACAACAGACTTACTTATTTAATTTATTTAAAATTGGTGACCTATTAAAGAGATGAATATGAGTTTTCTCTTATTACCAATACGACGTCGTAACTTATTAAAATAGACGTAAAAATATTTCGACATTTAGGGAGTTGGTAGGTTGCTGATACCTAGAGACAGTTTAAGTCGTAAACTCAAAATGTTTTTATTTATCTATACCCTGTCTTTGTTTTCATTTCAGATAAACATATACGTCAAAGCACTTTGGATAAATTATGGAGCAAACAGTCAGGGGCCGTACAAATGTTGCTGTCAATACTGGAGGTATGAAGTTTTATAGAAGCGTACATTAATTGCTGCAGATAAATAATCTGTATCTACTATCGTGTAACATGTCTGCCTAGTTGAAACAAGTAATAAATAAAAAGAACTATAGATTGATTTGACGTAGGTATGCATAATAACACTAATAAGTTTGTAACAAATGTTTTGCGCTGTTTTTGATGCTTATTTATTGCAGAACTCAAGAGATACAGCGACGTCTACATACATAACATCGATATTGAGAGAAACACTATGTCTGAAGCAAGGAAAAGGAAAAAAATGTTCAGGTAAGCTTAAACATTGCTAGGTATATATTACCTACTACAAGTTAATTACTTAGTAAATCAATTAAACAGACCGTGAATATCTATTTAAAGAAATATTTGTAAGTAGTTCCCATTGAGGCACCGGGTGCGAAGAAGAAAGAAAATAAAAAGTTGGGAAAGGAAAATAAAGCGCCACAAGCAAAGAAGGGTATGTTAGAGTGTGGCGCTTACTCACACGGTAACTCCTGCCGCTTATCTAACTTTCCCACGCTCTTTTCTTGTATATACAATTATACATACTAAGTATATTAAAGTATATTATACCTGAAAAATCATTTTGTATAAAATGCACGAATTATGTTTGCAATTTGCAACAGACCACTTATGCACGATTATACCTACTAATTACGCTGCAATTGTATTTTTACATAGGTACCTATTGCACAAATAAAAAATTATCACAAATAAAAACGTATAACACTGAGTCTTCACTTCAGCACCTATTATCTATTTTTGCGAGCCTACACCTATAATTATAATTCTCTCCTTGGCAAATAACTACTCTGTACGAATACTCCTACTGCTCGGCTTCACATGCTTTGCTTGACCAAACACCCTTTAAGGTTTAGGGTAGGTAGGTTTAGGATAAACTTCGTCAAACCATGTAGAAAAAAAAATATGTCACAACTCACACACGGCTTTCTGATTCCAAAGTAGAATAATTTCAAATCGCTTAAAAACGGTCTTGTATAATTTTAACATTTATCACAGAGAATAAATTATGCTTTGATATTTGAAGTAGCAACACCTCATTGCTCTAAATATTGTACACGCTTCCCGCCTACTGACATTTATGTCGACATTGCAATCTTTTCGACATTGGACTACTTAAAATCACGACATCAAAACACATTCTAAAGCCTGGTCTACACTCCTACATCTTTCATATAATGACGATGCATGAATATCCATTTCTTTCTTGAACTGAATTTTTTCTTGTTTCTTTTTTGTAAAATGTATCAAACTTATCATTCCTACTTCATCAATTATTTTTTAACTAATTTTGGAATTACTATATTCTAGAAATATGTTCCGAGTTCCACTCGAATTTATCACCGCTCCACCGCTCGGTATCCATTTTTTACCACAAATAAGACCGCCTATTGGTTGTTGACGTGGGTGTATTACCCTATCTTTACGTAGTGCTCGAAACCATATTTTTCTTCACACCTATAAATTTGATTAGGCATGAGTATTAATTTATTCAATACTAAAAATGAAATTAATCATATAAATATTTGGCTGCCTTATCTGCTATTGCGATGGAGATACCATTTCGTTTAAAGATAATATCTTAATGTCAATCTCAATAACAAACCCCCTAAGTTCTTCCATATTTGGCTTCATTAAGTTGCTCGCATGATCATAATAGAAGCAAAATTGAATTATTATGCGTAGGCAGCATAGAAAATGGTATCAAGTTATGAGAGACCATTTTATGAATAAAAATGGCACTGGCATCAACGTTCGCGTACGGAAATAGCGGTAACTTGGTATTATAACCAATCTATGGGATGTACCAGTATTTCAAACATTTTTAGGCAATTGGTAAACAAACATAGGTGGAGCAAACATATGTAAATTTAGCACTAGCAGATACTATTAAACTGTAAATAAAGGTTTTGTTCTCAAAGGTGCACCGTGGTGCGATACCATTTTACTATACTAATACCTATCAACAACAAATGTGAATGACATTTGCTTTCAAACCGCCTTTACATCTTTTAGCCAACAACATCGCAAGACAGCAGTGTTCTCAGCACTTCATAGCAATCAATGGCACCCAAGTGATTCTTCGGGCCCTTGTCGCGACGCACAGCAAGCGGGATGGCAACGTTGGCACCGAGCTGATGCTGCAGGATCTGGTGTGGATACTAGCCGCTCTTGCACCGAAAGGTAAACCAAATGCAATACAGAAATGGGCACTAACAGATTTCAACAGCAGACCTATTCAAGTGGCTAAATATTCTGATGTTGTTGTTATTTTCATTGAAAATGAGATCCTCGTATACCAGTTCTTTTACTGTAAGAAGCTTACAGTTCTTTGCGGCTGGCGACACGTACATCCCACATAACAACCACGGTATCACGGGAGCTGCTGAAAATCAGCGCTACTCTCGACTTCGATCCTGAGTTAGCACAAGCTGAGCTGCTTCCTTTTGTCATTTGTCTTTTGTCACGTAATAACTGCTCGTGTTTCATGTTAATGTTTAAATACTATGGCAATAAATTTTTTTCTATTCTATTCTATTCTTTCCTGATACACATGAGTACGTACTCAGCCTCATAAAGTGTTTCGGTTTTGGGGGACAATCGCTTAATCTATTTGAATTTTATTAATGACTCACTACAAGAACACTCGAAGTGCAAATAGAAGCTGCACGCAAGCACAAATAGAAGCTGATTCGTTCATACTAATGTTATCCAAATTCGATAAAAATTAATCTTAAATATATACGAGTACATGTCATACAGCCATTTTTAAATACTAATAAATTGTATGTTTCAATTTCAGACCCAAAGTTTGCATTAAAAGTTCGGATGTTAGGCTGCGTGAGAACGACACATCTAATCCTTAAAAGTCACTTCACTGACAACAAATTAATATTTCCACTGCTGGTTATTATGAAGCAACTCGCCAAAAACCGTACGTACACATTTTTAGTAGCAATGTTACTTGACATTATGCATTAACGATAACCTGAGCTTATTAATAGATCAAAGTAATAAAGACGTTTATTACAGCTGTAACAACATCAATTCTAATCCGAGACGGCGTCATAGCAACGTACGAGCGAGTGTTGGTCAGCCTGGGCTTCATCCCCACCGCCAGACTGCGCCTCTGTCTCGACGCCATAGATTACTTCAGCAAAAATAGTTAAGTCCGCATCATTTACAAATCATCGTAAAATTTATGACTATCAAGTATTAACTGTGATTAATCTGTTACTAAAAGCACTGTTCTATTAGCTGTGTCATGATTATGTACCATGATAGCACCAAATCACGTCTGAATATGAAGTCAGTTTTAAGACCAAATCGTCTGTTACACGTTGAATTGCATACTGTTCAAGACAATGAACATTGTTGTCAATAAATTGCTTTTGAATGTCGCATGCCCGAGATATTACTCATATGCAAATTGAGTCACACGTGCGTAACTCATACAGAGGTATGCTGCATGCAGATCGTGAAGACAGGGCTCAGTGGCGTCCTCCTCAGGGTTTTCGATCGGTGGGACCGCTACGAGGGCCGCATGCGACTCAAGATATGCGCACACATACTGCAAACCCTGCAACATCTCTGCAACATAAGTACGTATGATTCGCACATGTTTATTCCAACCTAGACAGAAAATAGTTTCACACGTATTCACAATACCAAAAAAACAAAGCACATTGCTTATATTTTGAAACACTCAAGTAAGACTATATGATAGAATTTCTTCTGATCTTTCAAGACTTTCGAAAGACGAAATATGCTAAAAATGTTGCTATTGATTTTCTTCAATGAAATGCCAATGATACCATATAATGATAATTAATGTTTCAATATTCAAAGCACAGTAACATTTTTATGAACCATATATTTTGGTAACAAACTGTGGTAATTTTCATGTGCTTTTTGCTGACTTTCTGCAATGCATACTCGTTACGCGGCAAAACAGCCTTTCATTAATGTCGTTAATATGTATAGATACTTACTTTTACTTTAGGCTACGAGATACTTTATAATTCATTTATACTTTACCATGAGCTACGAAATAATTTCTTTGTTGGTTCTTGAAAATAATTTCTCTTAAATTCTTTCAAACTATTTCCAGAAGCCGGACGGCGAGCATTATGCACTAAAAAACACGTACAAACTCTTCATCGATTTTGCTCGCAATGCCCGGATGAACCCGAGTTCGACGGCTTATTAGCTCGTGTTTGCTCAGTTATTACTCTTTGCCTGAAACACCAAGCTTTACCTGTTCCTGCTACAAGTCCTGCCTCGTTTAATCTCAATCCAATATTAAAAGGTATCTAATTCGATTTTTAATTATAATTTTTCCTTTTATTTTTGTTGATAACTTCGTTACATTAAAAGCTATTTGTAGGCACTAATACCACTTGGCCCTGTCATGAAGATGATGATGATGCAGCTAATTCTGACACAAAAACAGTAAACTCAGATCTAGATGATGATGGTAATGATTCAGGCAATGAAGGTTTAGATGAAGATGTAGATATCGATTTTGAAGACAGTGAAACAAAGACAGAACTTACTGATGAATCTGATAAAAGACAAACAAAGAGTGGGGAAAGCTTACAAAATGCGCTTTGGATTAATCCTAATGAGAGAGAAATAGAAGACTTAAAAAAGTATGTTTATTGATCCATAACGCTGTCGTCATAAATTTTCTTTGTTACATTCCGCTTAAGGATAATATAATTTCGTGTTTAATTCCAGATATTTTATATATTTCAAAGAGTTCGGATCATACAATAAGCAAATAAGACTAGTGAAAAGTCGTTCAAATTCGAAAGGTTCTATATTCGAGGATTTTTATATGTCCCAAACTTCCAACAATAAAAATGTACCATCTTCTTTGAGTCTATCACTTACTGCCGCTCTAAATAATTTAGACTATGAGAATGTAATGAGTACCTCATATTCTCCGCCTTTGGGATTAGGGTATCATAAAATTCATGAAAGCATATGTGAGTATTTGCAGTTGTACCTTTATAGCTTAAAGCTTATCTTTAGTAGTTTTTCACAACTGGTTTTTTCATGATCTTTAGTTTATTTAACTTATTTACATACCTTGTTTTCAGCAACTACCTCATGTTCGTCCCTCAAAATTCATAAAGATATTTCAAAGTTCAGCTCATTTGAATCAGTTTATTGCACTATATCATCAAGAGTGCGAAGTGTTATACCTTTCGTAAAGGTTGCCTACCCAGATATGATGGGCGGCCAAAGCTTAAATAATCCGGAACCTTTAAACGAAATGGATCGTACAGCATGCAGGTAGTGTCTTGGTTTTTCAATAAAAGTTTTAAACATAAAGCTTAATAAATTATAGCAATATACTCGTAGTTATAGTTTTCGAAGTACCGATTTTAAAACAAAATTACACTACATTATTATTTGCTTAAAGCCCTTTTAAATTCATCCGCAATATTCACAGTAACACTATTGATTTACGTCGGATGAACACCACGGTATATATTTATTTAATAAGTTAGTGGTAAATTTGAATATCAAAAAATATACTTTAATTCAAAAGGTATATGAATAATATATCCCCTGAGGGAAACGATAGAAATTATGGTTTGCTTTCCAATAGCCAATAATCATCTCTATTTGGCTCGAACATCTGAATAGACATTTAATGTCATAACAGTACCTTATAAACGTCGAACTCAAACATTAGTTCTGCTTACATGTATTACCTATGTAATATTACGTCGGTTTTAGGACGAAACTTTTATCGTGTGTGGATAGAGCGATAAATCCTGAAACATACATGAATGAAGTCGTATACGATTTAGATGCTTTATGCGCTTCGGGAACGACCACTGATATCACATCACAAAAAAGGTATTCTGTCAGTCATATAATTTCAATGCCGTAGTGAGTTGATGTCTCTATAAATCAATGTTGGGTTTTATTTCAGTTCCGACAACTTATTTCTTGGTAATACAGATGAGCAAGAAATAACAAAAGTCAATACTTTTGCCACTAAATTGGCATTTGAATCGAGGTTTGAATCTGGAAACCTTAGAAAAGCTATTCAGGTATAAGTTAATAGCATGTATGTTTTAAACAAAATAAATAGGCATAGCTACTTTCTACTATTAAAGATTCATATACATATTTCCTGCAGGTAGGCCCAAGAGAATATGAACTGATACTGATGCCAGATGTGAACTCTTCTAAGAGACATCAGTGGTTTTACTTTGAAGTTCGTAATATGCAACAAGGCCGTCCATACGTTTTCAACATTGTCAATTGTGAAAAGTCTGATAGTCAATTTAATTTTGGTATGAAGCCAGTTTTATATTCTGTGAAAGAAGCTGTTCTAGGGAAACGAGGTGATTGCATTTTATTTTATTTTCCTTTGACTCTACTAGAGGATCCTAGCCAAGCAAAAGGATAAATACAGATTGATGATTAAAGCCATTTACGTCTTAAACGGCTCTCTTTTTCTACTTACCTCCTTGTTTATGTGTTTTGTTATTTTTGTAAAGTGTTTTTGTACTTTATTTTATTGTATTGTACGTTACTAGGGTGGGTGAGAGCTGGCTCCGACGTCTGCTACTACCGCAACAGCTACCACTACGCGAACCAGAAGAGTCACAACAAGTGCTATCTGACCGTCACCTTCAATATTGAGTTTCCACATCCCAACGACGTGTGCTACCTCGCATACCACTATCCGTTCTCTTATTCCATGATGATGGTAAGCATAACCCTTAACATATTTGTCAGTTAGAGACAAAACAATCTAAATTGGTCCATTCGTTTAGAAGATATATCTACAAACTAACTACAAGCAAACATTCAGAGAATAACTGGTACCTATAACACTACTGTTTTGTGACAGGGTCCGAAAAGAATGAATACAACCTTATATGGCAAAACATGTTATCATTACTACCACAGAAGCAGGGAACGGTGGCAGATTATGTAGTCTTCGAATGTCCCGAATTTGATTCCAAATATTTTATTTAAAAATGCATTTGTGGACATTCTAAATTTTACCTAATTAAATCAAAACAACCGTCTACCTTCTCATTTATAATTGCAATCTAATTTACACATCGTCTTCTTATTAATTCTCAAAAAAAATATTCAAAAGGTACAAGTGCAAGAAGCGTTTAATTATGATCTCTGGAGAAGGAAAGTAACAGTACAGGATCTGGTTAGATGTAGCCATTAAGCTTTTTCACTAGCCGCTACATGTTCTCCGGCATCTAACGGGATTCTAACTTTTTTCTCACCGATACCAACTTATAAAGCAGTGGAATGTACAAATGCTAGATAGAAACCCTCTTTTTGTCCCTCACAAATATGTATTTCTTTAGCGTATCCATTAGATTAGGCCTTCAAAATCAATTACGCAATTTGATAGAAGTAACTGACAGAGACACAAATTTTTGGTGACCATCAGTAGCAAGGCATCTTAAAACCTTAGACTTCTATTCTGTTCGGTTGTGCATGAGCTAGAAAAATCGAATCTCAATACTCTTGCTACTGAAGTGACTTTTGTATCCAGAAACCTCAGAAAAGGAACAATAAATGAGAATGAGTGACCAATTTATAACTTTCAGAGTCTAGGACTAGGTTTGATGTTTTCAAATAAACATAAGAGCGACAAAAGTTGTGACATTACGAAGAATAATACATTCAAGACGATTGCAACATAACTCCTCCATCTAAAGGCTAAGATGCCCTAATTTGGCTGATCATTTGAATTCGTTAAGCATTGCATGCTCAATAAACGGTATATTTTTTCCCAGTCTCGGATCCTGCAGTGGAGCGCACAGATGCCCGCAGGCGCATACCTTCGTGCGGAGCCGCTCTGCTACTCCCTAAACAGCAATGAGGTTCCCCTACTAACTGTGTCAGCTGAAGACACGCCTACCAATCCTATTTCGGTTTGTAATTCTTTAATGTCTGTTTTATCTGTTTTGTTTTCTACAATTCTACAAACATCATTGTAAACACTATTAAACAATATCCAGTATCCATATACTGATGGCGCGTGTCATGTGCCGAGGCGACCATACGAAGCACTTGTTCAGTTCGCCCTCATAACGCGCCATGAAACATGTACATATATGAATGAAAATAATATCTCTATATTGTTCTCTGAACCCTGAGAGGTCCATGTGGGTTTCCTCACGATGTATTACTTCGCGGTTACAACTTGTGAAATTTAATTTTATAGAACTTTTAAGAAAATCTTTTGTGCGTGCCACTGCACTGACCTTTAACCCCGGATCGCTATTCACCAGCGCTCTAAAATTGTAGCTGTTAAAAAAATATAACTGTGTCAAAAATATAGCTAAATGTATCGGCTGTAAAGCACCTACGAAAATTGACCAGGCACTGAACGTATTAATTGGCTCGTCGTTTCTAGGAGCGCGAGATAATATTCCTGACCGCGCGCGTCCACCCCGGGGAGAGCAATGCGTCGTGGGTGATGGACGGCACCCTGGGCTGCCTGCTGGGCTCCTCCGTGGCTGCGTCGGCACTCCGCTCCAAGTACGTGTTCAAGATCGTGCCCATGCTCAACGTCGAGGGAGTCATCAATGGATGGTGAGTACTTTAACAATTTCGACGTGTCTAGGAGCGCTTGATTATATTCCGGAACGCGTGCGTCCCGGGGAGAGTGGGTAATGGACGGCCACAATCTTCTCCAAGTAGTAGTGTTCAAGATCGTGCCCAAGCTCAATGTCGAGGGGATGGGAGGTGAGCACTACTACTAACACTTTTTTTGCGATGAAGGTGGCCTTATGTGGCACGATTATCTTTAGAGTTATCTATGGACCCATAGGTTATTGTTAGATTAGATACCTATTATTTAACAAGGTAAAAGAAAGAAGATATGAGGATCAGGCGGCACTTAAAATAAAACATCAATACAAATTAAGTTTCAAATTTTATTAACTTCGCTACATCACTATTCTTTAAATTCTTGAGTTTCAACTTAAAATACTTAACTAGGTACGTCACATTATAAACACTACCTTAAACCATTATTCCGAATGATATGTCCAGACAATATTCGAATAATTTTCTTACATTTAATTACAATTATATATTAAACGGTTTAAATGGAATACCGGAGATCTGACGTGTCTGCGTCTACTTAAATTATCTCAGCGAAGTTAGGTACCTACAATTCATGGATTGTTCGTTGTGATGTTCACGATGCTGAAGACGGAGGCAAGTCGCGGGGGCGAGTCGCCAGCACCTTCATAGTTACAAAATATTGCCCCATTAAAACCTTACTTTTCCCACCACGCACGTGGTCTAAAATACATTATACATAATTTAATACACAAAAATCCTCTCACTAGTAATAAAAAGTTTACGGTGGCATACACCCTAAAAGCAAGCACAAATTAAAACGCTTCGCATACAAAACGCCTAAAATTATCGAATAATACTTTTGGTAGTAAAAATACGTTACTCGTCACGAATAGTTAACGCTAGGTGGCCGTCGAGTCGGAGGCTAGTAGGCGGGGGGCGCCAGCATGCCGCTGGCGTGGACGGAGTGCTCGGTGGCGTCCGGCTCGGCGGTGGACGGCGCGTCGTCGGCGGCGGGCGCGTCGCGGGCCGCGTGGCTCAGGTACGAGGCGGGGTCGTCGCCGACCATGCCCTCCTCGTCGTCGTAGGGGCCCTGCGTTGGCTCCTCCGCGTGCTCCTGCTCGTGCTCCTTGGGATGCGCGTCGGCGGACCGCGAGTAGTGGGAGTCGATCTGCGGCGGGGACTTGTGCAGGGCGCCGGTCTTCAGGTGAGGGGACTGGAGGCCGTCGAGAGACGAAGGACGGAGCTTGCCGATGAGGTCGTTCAGGGTGAAGTGGGTCGGAAGGTGCTCGGAGCGCGGCGGTGGCGGCGACGACGACGTCAGCGGGTGAGCGGTCGTCGTGGTCGTCAGCGATAGCGGCTTCCTGCCGAACGAGACAGATACCGACCCTCAGTCAGAGTCGCTTGCGAGCTTGATTGCAAGAATGACCGCTGGCGCATTCAAGTAACAAGTTTCTCGCTATGAATTTTAAATTATAAAGTTAATGAAGAGATACCAAGCAAAGCCCCCTTCACCCACCCACCAAATATAACATCAGTAATTTTGAAATATCGTTATTCTTAATAGTTCTATTTCGACAGAACTTTAAATAAAAACATAATATGTAAGTGCCAAATTCTGCTGGGTGTAGGGCTCTTGTTTGGTGGTTGGGTTGGCGCAGAAGCCTAATCCCGCGGGCCCGCGCGCTGTTACTCTGTTATACGACCGACTAGAGAAAACTCCGTAGGTATGTTAGCGATCCAAACTACCTGATTAGGGTCTACTACAAAACACGCAATATATGGATTATGTCGTCCTGATGGCATATTCGTGCGTAGTGCTCGATTTGATCTCAAAGCTGTGCAATAATACTAGTGTGAAATATGAGAATAGAGAGCGCGCGGCTTGTCGGGGAGCGGGCCTCCGGAGACGGCTGGCATCTCACCTGGCATTACCCCTGCGCGGAAGAGACGGGGATGGAGCCGTAGTTGTAGTAGTAGCAGCGGGTCTGCTCGCAGATGAAGTCCTTGATCTCGCCACAGTGCTGGGGCTCCCAGTGGAACGTTGGCGCCTTGAGCACCACACACCCGTTAGTCATCACGTGCTCGGTTCTGGAAAACAGACTATTTCTTATGCAAAATTTGTCTCCAAGTCTATAAATATTTTTTTTATTAGTTACTTCAAACATCCTTGAACATGATCATTTGATTACATTGAAATCATTTTAATTTATTTGATGGATGGGAAAGACATTGTAGTCAGTAAAAGGGACGTTGACACACTCATAAAATGAGACGCTCGTTTATTATTGCCCTCTAGCCCACCGTGCGTTCTATGCATCCCGTGTTTTTGTTCTCGTCAGTGGGGTTATAGAAGATGCTACTTACTGTTTAAGAGGAACATCATAGGTTTTAGCCAATAGAACCCTCCTTAAAACTAGTAGAGGATGATTTTTTTCACGTCAAAAAATAATGGATGGCCATGGGTTGCAGTGACCGCAGTGACATTTTCCTCTCACCTAATCTTAAAAAAGACGCTCAGTTACTATGTAGACTAACTTCTAAAAATACTGTGTCCTTATAAACTTTGGCCGTTTCCCATACAACTTCTATTAAGAAGACGCTCATTAACAACGTAGCTGCTTCTATCAGCTGCTGAGTCCTTCAGCCACCGAGTAGTATAAATCCGTACCCATGCCTGGCGGTGCGCTGGGGCGCGGTGCTGCCCTGCGGCACGTCCAGCGGGTCCATGCTGTCGTCGGCGTGCTGGCTGGGCGCGTCCAGACTCATCCGCCGCATGTAGTTGAAGGTAGCGTTGAACGGCAGCCCCGTACTCATCCACAGGTACATGTCCGTGCCCAGGTTGTTGCCCGATGTCCAGAAGTCGTACTTGTTGTAGCCTGGAATGGTGCGGTTATTTCTTAGTGTTAAGTTGGCCATAAAGGGGGAGCTGTTGAAGGAACAAAAGAATCTTCAATGACGGCCGGCTGGATGACACCAGTCCATCAATATAATTATAGTTCCAATGCAATTATTTCGTAATTATTTTGTGCAAAACTTTATTGTACTTGAAAGGATAGCAGTCAAAACAAATTTCGGTCGTAATGGTCGGATAACTGACGATACTAGTCCATCAAACTTTGTTTCCAAATCGAGTATGAGTGAAAACTACAGGCTTAAATATTGTAATTTCCATTGCTTGTCTTTAACGAAAGAGTTGATCTTCAAAAGCCAAATTAATTTCAAATCTTTCATGTCATTTCAATTTGAATCATATTTTCAACAATAACTGTCTACAAGAAGCTCCGCAATGGTTCCAAAAATATATAGAAAAACCTTAAACATTCAATAACTACTAACAGAATTTAATAAAAAAAACAAAATAAAAATAATTTTTGTAAAGTGCCAATGTGAGGCATCATTCCCAAGATTCTGGCGGCATTTCCACGCTGAACCGTACAGGCTCAGCCTTTGAGCGAAATAGCCGCCAGCCGTCGGGTCACCAGAGGCAAGGAAAAACTCGACATGAAAAAGTTCATGTCGGAAGACAACGGACCCATTGTCTCTACAGCAAGCGACACAAATGCATAATTTTCTGATGAATTACTATATTTGCGGCACTTTAGACAGCACTCACAACAGTAACGCTGATGTGTGATGGAGCCAGTGTATCAACACAAGTCGCGTCCCATACCAGAGATTGCCCCAAACACCACGGCACCAAAGTAGATCCATCCGGTCTCTGGTCATCGCGTCTGCATAAACCAGGAGGTTCTAATATAGCAGGTATTGAAGCGGTGGCAAGAGCCCGACGGACCAAATCATTCAGCGTACCGTGGCGGCCTGATTTCATTAAAACAAGTATGAAGTAAAAAGTAAATCTTACCGGCATTAGTAAGATACGTCGTTATTGAATCAGCCTTTTCTTTAGTTTCAAACGATGCAAGCTGCAAACCGAGTGATCTGAAAAAAAAAGTTTATATCGTTAAAAGTGCACACGTAACAAAATTAAAGTGATGATGGCGATAAATGTTGTAAACCTTCTTATAGATCTATTTGAAGTAGATTGCTGTTCTATAAATAGTGAAGTTTACAAGCGTATATTTTATGAAATTACATTAAGTGCAGTAATATCGTCCGATAGAGTGAATAAAGTAAACGACACGGCGAGTATCTGGTCGATAGAGCGCATAGATTGCAAACCCGCTTCGTTGAGGCCATAAATACACGATTTAGCTAAATACTACCTCGGGTAATCGCACTCCACAAGTCCACACGGTGACTACACGGCAAATCCTGTTTATCGAGTGCAATTTATCCGTTAAAGACACGTTGCGGCCTTGTATTGACGGGTCTACATTCCTTGCACACACAAGTTCAAGAATGAACTCTTCACAATTTATTCACCTCTCGGTCCCGTACAGCCCTTCGATAACATCAACATTCCATTCAGTTCGAATTTTATCTTCCAACACGTTTTATCAATATCACATATCGATAGATCGTATGGCGTAAAATAAATTTTTACTGTATTATTCATTACCCGACATAATACAAACGAGTAATACAAATTACGATGCCATTACTCAGAAAATGTTCTTATCGTACTGTGAAAGTCGTATGCACCAATATCAAAGTGATACATGCGAGTCACGTAATTTCTCCTTGTGCCGAATTAAAATGTCATAAAATGCACATGACTTGAATTCGTTATTTGGTGGTGGCCTGTGAAGTAATTGCAGTTCCCATTGAGGGATATACGTATTTGTAGCGCCATAACGGTTTTGCAGTTTTTTTGCTGGGATGTCATCAATATTCACAACGATTAGTAAGTTACTAAAAAATATTCTAGTAAAAACGGATTGAAACAAGTCTTGTATATTCCTTTCTATATCCTTCATCCGTTGATAGTCACACGTTGGTTACTTTTAAATGATCAGCATTATTTCAGTTACCTTTTTGTTCTAAGTTTATTATTGTAAATATCCTGCATAAAATCAATTGCTATTCCCGTTTCCATGACATCAATTTTACAATGGAACGGACGTGGTTAAAATTGCTTCACGATTATGCAGCATTTCTGTGATCTTTTATACTGTCGTTAACAAAACGTCACGACGGAGCTAGAAAAAATGGCGAATGATAGTCATGTAGGTACCGTTACTGTTTGTGATCACTAAAAGTAATCGCGACGAGAGACGAGCAATTCGCATTTTCTACGGTTCAGGCGATAGTTTGAGCGTTACGACATGTCGTTAGACATACAACCGTATCAACAACAAATACACTAGTAGGTATATAATAACCATTGTAAGTTGTCCAACTGAAAAAGTTTTGCATCCATCTTTTTGCACGGCCGTTAAAGATTCGGGACGTCCGGTTCGGCCCGCAGGAGTGGCGACGCATCAACAAAATAATATGTTACAATGTCTTATATTGCCTGTAGTTCACCATTACCTGCAGTGTTCCATACATCGTATTTTCAAAACAGTAGTAAAGCACACACATTACTAGTAGAGCACGTTTACGAAATGTTAGTTGGCCCCAGAATTTAGCAAGATCAGGAGCATCAAAAAATTAATCACAATTATGAAAATCAAAACATTAACATTGTATTATGTGGTGAAGAAACGGGGTTAGACTACTCTGCGCAGAATAACCCTTAGAAGTTTGCGCAGCTGTGGATGTCCGCCTTGATGCGGTTGTCATATCGGATGACGAATTCGCCCCGTTTTTTGCTTCGATTTAATGCGATCCGGCTGACGAGAGGCGACCTTAATCGATTACGTATAGTAGATACGAAGAAATTCATAAAACGCGTGAAGGAATAATTACAAAGTATGAATAATACTGTCCTAATAAAACACACATCTACCATGCAATGCAGTACTTTCCACGACGTTAACAATTGAACTGTAAATATGTAGGTCGCGGCGGCAATAGAAGGACATCGTGACCGACGACGAGGAGACTGACCTTTTTGAGCGTTTGAACGTGCCCGATAGAGTCAAAGTCGAGGTTGTTACTAGAATGCTTGGAACCTCCATACGCGTCTATCGTGTGTCATCTCTAGTCTCTAGTCCTCACCGTTTGAATGGAAACTGAGGTAGGTACATATTTTCGAGAAATTGAATCACATTTAAAAAGTTTAAATTTTCCAAGAGACTCATTTCTTACATCCGCAATTTTGTCGTTAAGTACGAGGAAGTAGGTAGATAATAGATTCGTGAGAGCGCAGTACAATAAAATTGTTGGTCATGTGCCCGGTGTTTAAGGTCCTAACCGTCTTGAGGAAGCCCACCGAGCTGCCGATATTGTTCTCGAATGTTCCCAGAACAGTTAACGGTAATGCAAATGTCGCTATCCCTAAACTTCCTGGTTGTGAGCCGAGCCTATGTACGCTTGTTAACACCCGACTGCGCGCTTATGGCAGCCTTTCAGGTACAAGAGTAGGTACAGATAAGACGGATAAGCATTACGAGTCACGATATAACTATTACCTCAGAGAAATTCACGTCGCGAGAATTATGATACGACCTTCAGGTAAACTATGAGATAATATCTCACTACCGAGCTCAAATTGATTTATTCAAGTATCGACGTTGGAAAATGGTCTTACCTGCAGTATTGATAAGCTAGGAAATAGTTGAGCTCTGGGCTGTACGGGTTCATTCTTGATATGAAGTACTGCACTCCATCCAATTGAATCGTGGTTATCCTTTGAGCTGAAACAATAAATAAAGCTTTGTGAAAATATACTATTACGAGAGAATAGTTCGTTAAGTAAGGACCTATAAATCGTGAGGTGAAACTCTAAATATTTATTTTCGCCATTATGATTTGCTTTTATGGCACTTTGATACTCGTAGATACAATCTCTGTAACAATTTATTATTTTATAGAAACGTTTTTGGATCGTTTTAATGATATTTTCTACATTATTTAAGCAACGTTTATGCTATACGATAGCTTGATTAAGAAATGCAATATTTATATCTCTCAGATAAAAGACCGAGAAGAAAATTTTATCACACGTAATTTACAATTAACTTTGTAGTCAGATGTAATAAAAAATATTGCGAATTTAATTTAAAACTCTGTAAGAGAGACACATCGTATAAACAATTTTTATCTTTTACCTCAGATTCACTGGATATTTGAGCTACCGAGAATGCTTAACATATACACATACAGGCAACAATTGCAGGTGGCTTGTACAATGTCAGTCTTTTGCTTCTTTTATGTAAAAAAAGAAACTACATTCTAAAGATTGAACTCTTTCCCAGTCCCATTGATTTATTCAAAAACAGGATAACCTTTATACTCTTTAACAGTCCTGCAGCCATTAGTATTGTAGTATCATTCATTCCCAGAGGTAATGACGAAGTGGGAGGGACGCAATGAATAGGTAGCTGCTTACAAAAATGAATATGACCCCGAGAAATGTCGCGTACTTCATTTATTACGGGCAACGTGGGCTGTTTTGATGGACAAACAAGCATTGTCTGAGACCTGAACAGACTTACGCCTCTTGCTCCAGACATCTTTAATAAACATAATTTATCTTACTTAACAGAAAATACATTAAATTGGATCTTAAAAATTCTTATTGTAACGCCTTATACCAAAAATATTGTTCAATTATTCTTTTCGTCTTTGTCATCTACTGAATTGACTGTCTATTTATTACGTTAGATACATCTTGTGCGACAATATCAATCATATACAAGTAAATAAAAAATACAAATACATAAATATTTCTTCATAAATTACGTATGTTATACAAACCATTTTTAATCTTTAAGTTTACTCTACATTCACTAATTCGGCTTGTTATAACATTTTGCGGGTGCATTTAAAATGTAACAAAATAAAATCCTATTAAACACATGAGAACTCGCGTGCCGCCTTGCGGTCGGATCTTCCTTTCCGTCGTCGATATTACGTGCTTAATTTAATTAAACTGTCCAGCTGTGGTTGCGGTTAGCCGCTTAATTTATTACAAATTATTAATTGGAAATAGTAGATAGGTATATGGTAAAGGAATCACAAGGATTTACCACTAATTTATGTGCTGGAGGCGATGTCTAGAAGAAGGAAATAAAATAGATCACGTCCAATTATACACAATTATGCAGGCAATGAAAACAGATAACATCATTACGCCAAGATTAAATAAAACGATGAAGATGCATGCGCTTCCATAAATAAATTATGGACCTTTCGAATGCTGTCATTAAATTTCTTTTTGTACTAAACATATTTCCAAGAAAAGAGAATTGTGTAAGGGTGTATTGGTATAGCAATGATTGGCTCCACAATAGCCACTATAAGTGGCTCCACTTACTCACTGTACCTACCTCAAGTAAAGTTACCGACCAAAACTGACCAAATTTGATGGTTTGCCAAAGAATATGATAGATAAGTCTAATTTTTGCTTATATTTTAAAAGGGCTGTTGAAGGTATAGTAACGCTTATTTTTTCACTAGCATGGAGTATCTACTATGAGCAGTGCCCACTCAAAAGCGAGCACGGTCATTACACCGTTGAAAGTGCATTGTCATTGGTTTTAAGAAACATGAAGTGGAACGCGCGAGCTCGTCGTCTCAGCTGCCACACCACTACAAAACGAGAACCTATCCGCCTACAATGAATAAAAGACCAGGCAGCCTGTGACAGCAATACATACGAACGACGTAAGCCTAGCAGTTAAGCCGGTAGTTATAGCAATATTAATAATACAACATTTGTTGCATCCGCTTCGGAATTTCGCTTTTTAAATAACTTATCGCGAAAGAATGATCTGACACTCCATTTGTTGTATTTAAAACCTTTTACACTCATTGTTTGTCTCAACATTGCATACTAGTGCTAAAAATTCTTTGTTCCAATGTAAAGTTTTAACTCATGTGCGAAGAGTTTACAAACAATTGACACTTCAATCAAGAAAATTAGCGAGCACGAAGCGCGTTAAAGGGCAATTTTCTCATAGATATTGAGAAACACTTGGTGAATTAATACGGACGCTCTAATAAGCGAGCGAGATAATCTTCCGCCTGTCTTGAACTTGTTTCACTCCACAAAGACGTTGGACGATGGTTTTATTATTGAATAACTAAGGTTGAAAATGAATTCGTTCACGTAGCCTCAACTTATTTATGGCGTGTGTGAACCCGTCGGGCTTGATTAATAACTTTCCATACGACTATTAATAAAACGCAATTAAATACATCCTGTGTCTGGCGCATGTTGAAAGACATGGAAAATTAACGGCGTCCGTCAGATTTGCATACTACTGGTACGGCCAGTAAATCTGCAGATTGATGGGTGCCTTGATCCCGACAGTTGAACATAATGCATAATTCGTTATGCAAAGGTTGGTTGCCTCTTCCGTCGAAGCAAAAAACTCAATCGGCCAAAGACCTGCGATATAATTAATTGCATAATAATCTCGCGTAAGTTCTGTTCTCCAATTTACAGACACCGCGGACTTAAAAATTATAAAGTTATTTAATAACTTATATTATATTTTTATGATTTAAATTAAGTAGTACCGAATAATTTCATAGGGTCTGACGCAGCAGTTAAATATCATTACAATACAGAAGGCATTATTGCTTTTCTATAAGTGCCCAATGTACTGGTATTTTGCATTGTATTCACGAAAGTCCGCTTTTATTTGTTAGGTACTCAGACTGATTTTATATAATTTAAAGCCAGCTCTACTTACAAATACAATCTTATATTTTACCAACTCTGTTTGCAAATGGGCCATAAAAACCAATTACCTGTGTGTATACATGTGTGTGTGTGTACTAAAGTACTCGCGCCCTTAATTCAATCATCATAGGAACAGTTTTTTTAAAAATCATGAATAGGTACGTCGTCTGACAACTGGGATTGCGACTGCGTTGTCCTGCCAAGTTCATCTACTGGGCTTCACGAGCTATTAGAGGAGCTCGGTGCCATAGGGACTCATGCATAATGCATCCTCATGCATATACAATGACGCGCATTACTCGTCAACTTCGCTTTTACGTTTTATAACATCTTCTCAGTGACTGTCGCGAACTCGCAGTGGTCGATGTTTTTGCATCAAAAACCAATATTCAGACAACGTACGCTCTTATCTATGGTTGTAGCAATAATATGAGTGTGTACCTACTCAGGTACTTTACTAGCTGGTGATACCAAACCTACCTTTTTCTTTTTCGACGGAAGGCTGAGAAACGATTAGATTTTCTGCAACCGAAAACTTCAAAGCTGTATTTTTAATCTTACAGTTAATATCGAACATGACTAACCGAACATAACACCTACAGTGCAATCAGTATTTTTTCTAAGCTTTCATTTGCCATAAAGGAACGTAATAAAACTTCGGCAGACTACAAACTGTGTCGATGCTCGTCAGATCGTACAGTCAGCGTCATATAGTTCGTGACACTCAGGGTACTCAAATATATAGACGCAACCAAAAAGTCGATAATATCGGTACAAACAAAGTTGTCTTATTGTTGTCAACAGTTTTGTCGCTCAAAAGGTCGACACACTTAAAATGTCATATAAATCGGATCAGTCAAATTGCCATAAATATGGTTACAGTCATTCCGCCAATGGTATCCAAACATTCTAAGTGTTCAAAAATATGGAACACATTAGAAAAATAAACTTTACTGCTATAATATTTTAAATATTATTTTCCTCGTCAATTAGTATCAAAAAAATTAAACACAAAGTGAAAGCGATAGAAACTACTGCTGTCCTTTTCATTTTAAGCACGACGTCATAGACTTCTCTTTTGTTTTGTATAGAGTTTCAGAATTTCTTGCATAGCCATTTACGATATCTGGGGGCACGGCAGTGGTGAGGACCAAGTCGAGCAAAAAAACCGGCACGGCCGAACCATCCTTTTCAGGCAAGCTTTTCGATCCAATATAGCATCGTTGTCGACAAAACTAGAAGCTTGAATTTTCAGTACGGACGATAATAATATATCTCAAGATATGCTAAAAAAATATGCAATAAACAGTTACAGCTTAATAGACTGATGTTAACCTCAATGATAATGAATATGAGTTATTAGGTATATTTCGTATTTAATTTTACTTGTGTACCTAACTGAAAAGAACACATTCCGTATTAACGATAAACTGAGCAGTTCTGATAAAGTTACTTTCAAACGCAACAAAAGACTGACCCCTTATTCATATAAAGCCAAATCGCATCATAAACCTATTTTCTATTTCACTGTTCTTTCACTGCACTGTCTCTTTCTTTCTTGGTGCTGTCAACGTTTGAAAGAAAATGGCAAATCAATATAATGGCTAAAATAGGTTTAATAAGCGATTTTTGTTTTTATGAATAAGGGGATAAGAATCTCAGAGGGTGTAAATAAAAAAAGTTTTGGTTCAACTATCCTTATTTTTAATATATAATTCGATGTTTAGTGGTGTCATCAATGCTACACGTATTTAAGTATTAAGTATGAAATTGCTTCAATAGAAATTACGTAGGTAGTCAAGATTTCCAGCTTTCTATAATATTGCACTTGACATTGATACGACTGATGGTTATTTGACATACACTGACAGATAATAGAATTACATTCAAACACTAGATTGCGTAATGAGGTTTTAATGCTAGCTTATTTTTCTAGTGTGTTCCATATTTTTGAACACTTAGAATGTTTAGATACCATTGGCGGGATGACTGTAACCATATTTATGGCAGTTTGACTGAACCGATTTATATGACATTTTAAGTGTGTCGACCTTTTGAGCGACAAAACTGTTGACAACAATAAGACAACTTTGTTTGTACCGATATTATCGACTTTTTGGTTGCGTCTATATATTTGAGTACCCTGAGTGTCACGAACTATATGACGCTGACTGTACAAGAGCAAAGAAAACTAAGAAATGGTCGACTTAGCAATAAATATTCCTGTCAAAGCATTTCGTCGTCCAACATTGCTCAACTGTCAACGTACTTACGACGCATCTAAGATTCGCATCGATCTCGGACAAGTACCTATGCAATAAATGTCTACCAGTTTCTTCCCCGGTCGCGATGGAGTGCATTCTGTTGCAATAATACAAAATAAGTAGCATTACATTGTTATAAAAGGAGATCGTTAAGAACGTTTAGAAAGTGGAGACGAAGTGAACGTGATGGTAATAAATTTCAGTTAACTTTCGAGTACTTTCGACCTCCTCATCAGACCATTTATCGAACCGATAATCGTCAGTGTGTCTTAAGACAAACGCAACTAATCCAAAACATGGTTCAGGCTACGTTGATACGTCACGGGGTTCTATTGTGTATTTTCCATCTCCAGCATCAGATCAGCTTGATGGTTCTTTGAGTGTGCAAATTAATGAAACGTGTTGAAAATGACGATGAGAGATTTCGTTGCATGCAAGAAGCTCATAAAAGTGTATTAAAAACAAGAATGGGTAAACTTTGCTTTTGAAATGGATTTTACTGGGATTGATATTGAGGCAGTGTTGATGGAAGTAAAGAAATTTGGTTGGTTGAAAGGTGGTTTCGTTTAAGGGCATATACTCACTGTTGGCGTAGCAGGCCAAAGAATTTTTGACCAACAAATAAAAATGTAATATAATATAAGACTTTAAAACTTATATTACGTCACGTGGCCTCGGCAGTTTTTGGAATTTTTCAGCATCCCTCGGAATGCCACCTTTTCCGTACATACTCATAAGAAAGTAGTAACGTGTCTCATGTACCTAAACCGTTGGTAGAACCATTGGTGTTACCTCCTACCCCCATAATCCGTGAAGCTGTTGAGGCGAAGTTGATAAAATTGAGGAGACTATTTTAGACCTTATAGCTTCAATCTAAATGAGTGGACAGAAAAGATTTCTATTCTATTTGAAGTCGCTGATAACACTGCGGCTAATAATCGGGTAACTTTAAGTTTGCTACTCATTTACTAAAGATGCCCCAAAATTGCATGCCATCAGTGCATGTTCGTAGTGGCGGCGAAGAATCCATTCTGTGCCCGTGGGTACAGGCCCTAAGGCAGGAGTGGTCTGAAGGCAGATCACGTAGCGTGCCGCGCGCCGCATACTGATGCCCTCTCCCGCCTGCCACGGAACGACTTTCGGCCAAGACGAGGCGACACGATAACGTGTCCTGTTGGATGTCGTTCAAGCTGATCAAGACTCGTGTGGCAGTATTATCACTATAAGCAGGTATGGAGGATCAGTTTGCGTCTCAGAAAAAACGGGTCCTGTCAGATGTCGCTCAAACTGACCATCACTCCTGTGGCAATATTCATTCAAATACGATGGTATAGATCAAACTGCATCTCAGAAAAAATGGATAGCGCCTTTTGACTGTCACTACTACGCTGTAAATCGTGACTGTTCACTGTCATAAAGGTGCGTTTAATTAAAGTGGAGTGGTCGCATATGTAGATATGTCTGTCCGGCGACCATACCGCCCCAAACTAAAATGCAAGAACACGTCTCAGGCTGCATTGTACAATTTGATCCTGCCCTATAAAATTAACGATACCTATAATGTTTGGGCAGCACCGAACATTTACCTGTACAAAGACACTCCAAATGACTGAGACCCCTATCTAATGGCCTTCAAGGGAAAAGACATATAAACTAAAACTGCTACCTAGGACAGTCGTGGCAGGAATATAGAATGAAGCCTACCGGATATACCCCGCTCATCCAGCTCACCGGATGTTAACGGCCAACTTATGAAATGACGCATCGCGAAGGTGTCACACAAAACGTCGCTGCAATTTCATTTGCAAATTTAAATCTGCGTCGATTTGAGTATGGTTATTGAATTTTGTACTTCTAGGTTTATATTTATGTCAATTTTTTAAATACATGTCGGAAGATAAAATTCGTTTTCTTACCTAGATTTATCGCAAATCATTTGCAGATTCTTACTCAGGTAAGAATCCGTCGATTAGATACATTGCTGTATTAGAACAAAAACCAACAATTGAAAAAATCGGTAACATGATTCAGTTGGATGGAAATAGTAAATCCTGCCTCTAAAAATTCATGTTATCTATATCACCATTCAGGACTGAATGGAAGGAAGTTGTATTTATTATTACGTAGCGAGATTCCGGCACGAGACGTTTCGTAAACGAATACTAATGAGCTCCCGTCGGTTGAGAATCCAGACGCTATCACAGACCGACCGCATCTAAATTTCTTGTACGTACCACTCCGATGTTGCTTTGCATAATTGACATCCGATTTGTCGTTTTGTAATGGGATGCTAACTAAAGCGAATGGCATTGACTGACATTAATTGACGTATGTTTTTCAAACATAAATATGTACTGGTAAATAGCAATATTAGTACGGACACTTAGATATGTCTAAGTTAAATTCTAAATTCAAATAGAATTACAGGATCCATTTGTTGTTCTCGAACTTTACTTTGCATAATTGACGTACGATTTGTCATTTTGTAAGGGAATACTAAAACCAATAGCATTGACTGACGTTAATTGACATGCTTTTCCAATAGATGGGATAACTACTAAAGTAAAAAATCGTTTTTCATACATTCGTTGGAAATTTAAATAGGATAAAATGGTAAATTTGTTTTAACTACAATTGGAATAATCGTATTTATTTGGCATGCTGGAACACATTTGGAATTCAAATACAAATAAGCTAGGCACTATCGTCATGATGTAGGTTATCTACACTGTTTTACATCAGCTTTTTTTAAATCTTGGAAAGATTGATAGTAAACTAAAAGTACGTATGTATGTAAATAAAAACCGTATAGTTACTACAAGTACGTATTTAAAAACAGTTAGCCGCTTTAAAACTGCCTCCCAAGCCAAGACAAACAAAATAATTATTTTAAATTAAGCTTCACAATTGAGAACTATGCTTAATAATAATAATTAGTCTCTACTAAAGAATTATAATTGTAGATGTTCTAAGTCTGCTATAATTACATTAGAAAAACAAGCTAACGAGAGTAAGTTCTTGCTGTTTAAGCGTAATTGAACAAATGCTTGCAATTATTTCCCCGACGGGTGTGCACCATGTAAGGCTTTAAAGGTGGAAGTTGTAACGCCCCAACGCGTAATATTTTTCATTCCTCAATTAATATACATAACCAATTGCAATTTTATCCCCCTTTATCTAATATTAATAACGTTATTTGATGAATATTTATCTATATACATACCTATCAAACGTTTCTTAAGGGCAAGTTTTTGCAGACCTTTCAATCGAGATAACTCAAGTTGCCATAATGAACACCAAAAATGCAGACCACTATTCACTTGGCATTTAAGCCAAGTGTGAATAGTGTGATGTAATATGGAAATGGCGTTCGGCTTAAGGGTTTCTTATTAAAATTGACTAACGCTTTAGTGATTCGTTCCGTACGGGTTATGAGTCGGTTTAAAATAAGACATTAAGTGGATGGTGGGTGCGGTAGCAGGGTGCACATTGCACAACCGGTCGCCGACTTGACTTCACGCTGGCGGCTCTATAAATAGTAAGTACGAGTACATCCATCTAGCCGCGGATATTCGCGCCCCGGCCCCGCTACAACCTCGCGTCTTTTCCCATGTAGGTATACTTTTTTTCAACTTTTTACAAAAAATACACTAAAAATGAAATAACGATAAGGACACGGCCTTTACTTATTTTAATTTTACTTATTTCAATATTAGAAATATCTTCCAGTAGACTCATTAGAAGGATCTATTATTAGGCCAAAATTTCTATTAGTATTATGAAATTATGATGCGTAAACATTAGTCTATATCATGCAATATTAGTAGACGCTAGTTAAATTTCACTGTTACATAACCCAAGTTAAAATCTAAAATATTTAAATATAATCAAGCGAATCAAAGTATAATATAAATAATTTAACTTAAACTTCAAAGGGTGGTCCGTCTCGTTACAAATTCTTAACTGAAACGAGCACGGTTGATAGTTAAAAAGTAAAAGCCGGTAAAGGATCAGATTACGATTTACGACGAGGTAACCAGAAACTAAGCCGAGGAGGAATCGCGTCCAGGTAAACGAGATGGGAGCGTCAACGGCCGATTAAATATTCCGAAGAAGTCGCGTATGTTAATTGAAAACAAATATCCGTACAAGTTACTCGTAGTCTATTAATGTGGTTAGAGAGGCGGTATGTTGGCGCCGGCGTGAGGCTGAATGTCGCGCCGCGGGCAAAAACACAGAGTACAGAAGGCAGGCTTCATACAATTAGCGCTAAGTACTAAGTAACTCAAAATGCATTACGTAGACGTTTCTCCTTGCCTTCCCAAATAATATTTTTTATAATCAAATCAGAATTCACGTTTCATTTTACTACACCGATTTTTGGATAAGTGCCCTATCTCGATCGCCTTATTTAAACTTAAAATTCATTAATACATTATATTTAAAACAATAGACTATTGGACGAAAATTAATCAATGTCTGTCTGTTTATTTCGTTAAGAAATGTATTAAAAAGTGAATCATACAGTGCTCTGCTTCTGTGTTGTGTCCCTGGCGAACGCCTGCATTAAGGGTGCATTACATAACGCAAACCAGTCGCGCACGGGTATCGGATCGACCGAGCCTCGGCTGCGTGTGCGTTACGTTAGCAAGGGCAAGGTTTCATGATCGACATTCCGCTTACACTGTACTCCCATCTAAAACTTTAGTTGTCTGAGCGTTGATGTTTTCCTTATTAGTCCTAATTTTCGGACAAAACGAACTCTGAATCGTATCAATGTTGATGTCCTTTACACTTTCAGTGCCTTCGACACGCCCAGCGAGTTCTCGTCAGATTCATTAACTATGCTGGTGACCCGTAAACATAAGTAATGATTATCATTACTGATGAACTTATGACATATAGGCGGCATCGCGCAAGGGTGCACAAAAGTTGACTAAGCACTGAACGCGTTAATATTTAACATACATGAAGCTCAGTGGTGCTATCCGTGTTTAGTGTCCCGGGCGAGTGCGGCTTGCTTGCTCAGTCTGTTGCATTAAGTTTGCATTACATAACGCAAACCAGTCGCGCACGCGTATCGGTCGAGACTCGCCTGCGCGTGCGTTACGTTAGCTTCGGCAACGAGCAAGGGGCAAGGGCAAGGTACGCGTTTTCTTGGGCTACATTCCGCGTACTTTGACACCCCAGTGAACCCTTTTACAGCCGCTTAGTCGGAATATGTGTATGTTTTTCCTACGTCTAATTTATCCAACTCAGAATTTTAGTAGTTCTAACCAATGATAAATTTGCGATTGGCGAATCCTAAAGATAGTTTTTTGACCGAAATTTACCGAAGGTTGCAGCAGAATAATTCAATAGAATATTTTACTGGAATGAGTAAGTAGTTGCAATCGAAATTATTATGAACTAATCCTAAAACTTCACAAAACAACTATCTTTTATGTAAGTAACGAACGGCGGTGATAGCCCAGTGGCTTAGAATTCGACCTCGAATCGAGGGGTCCGGGTTCGAATCCCAGTGGCACGCACCTATGACTTTGTAAAAAAGTTATGTGCGCTTTATAAAATTAAATATCACCTGCTGTTACGGTGAAGGAAAACATCGTGAGGAAACCTGCATGCCTGAGAGTTCAACAAAAAATAAATGTTCTCAAAGGCCTATATCCCTCTCATTACGAGAAGGAGACCCGACCCTGTAGTGGGTCATTAATGGGTTACTGGCAAGTAACGAACAATTCCTTATCTCTAACAAACTAATGAATCTTATGAACTTAAATTATGTTTTTTGAACTTCTCCGATAATTCAAAAGAAACAGCAAAGGATGTACCAATTATCCCAATTCGGTTTAGCGCAAAAAAACGCGCAATTTGAAGTTCTATCGAAACTTGTTGATTGCCCCGTCCGTGGGAACATGGATCGAATTGTTCGCGGTCGGATAACGATCGAAACGCAAAAAAGGGATCGAGATAATAGGGAACGGACCCGAATACATAAGCAAGTGTTTGCGAAAGCAGGTATGAACTGCTGGCACTCATATGAACTAAACTAAAGGGTTATCAAACTAAAAGATCAAACTACTAGCAATGCGATGAATTTCATTTAAAACGCAAATAGTTTCGAAGTTCACCGCAAATCAATGTCATGACACGGCATTTAATACACATAAGATTTTGTGACTTTAGATTCTTTATAGACGTAAGATTTTGTGTCATTCTTGTACCTACAACGTATGTGCCGTGTGATCTCTATAGCTTGCGTATGTCTAAGGTCCGAATGCACCGTAGAAGTCAAGTAAAGGACGGGCGGCGCGCGCTCACCTTGCACTCACCCGCTCATCCCGCCCTTGCCGCTCTCACCCCGCCTTCCCCTCACACTCCACACTCTGTCCAGGAATGCACCAGTCCGACTATTTTTAGTAATCAAGCCCAATGCGGCCCGCTCTGCCCAACGAGGCAAACAAACGTTCGCGAGTGCTAATAATCCCGTGAAATTTATAGTTAGAGTCCTTCACCGATGAAGGTCGGATTCCATTGCACACATTGCACACTTTGTTGTGCGCGGATTTTGTTTACGGTTTGTTAGCTAGTTACAGTGTCGTGACTATTTCTGTTTTGTCTTTTTTCGTTTGCCTGTAGCGTGCCCCTCGATTAATAAGCAACATCAATGAGCTTGCCGGTCGAAATACTATGTTACTAGTTAATTAGAGCGCAAAAAGGGTGCAAATGTTACGAATGCTTAATCGGAAAACTTGGATTTTTTTTTTTCTGTTTTATCCCTGCTTTTTGAACTTAATGTGCTTTATCGAACTTTAAAAAATTACACGCATCTTGATGTCTTTTGACTACAAAATATTGTATCAAAACCCTATAGATAGTACCGCTTTATGTTTATTATTCTTCGGAGGATCTCCTCGGGTGCAAAGTATGCGTAATTAGTGCATGTAATTAATTTAAAAATATTGTAATTGTGGTATGAAAAAATATAAACAGTAACTTGTACTAGGTATATCTATCAAACTAATACTGTGTTCGAATAGGATCTTTTTTGTAGAAAGACTCATTTCAATGTAATCGACATCTGTTCCGATGAGCACGGATTAGCTACGACAAAAAAGGTTTGAAATTTGAACCAACAATAAATAAAACTTGATCCTTTCGGCACCAACCGATATGAACCTTAATCCAATATTTATGATTCGTTTACAATGGAATCAGGTTTAGAATGGCAGGTAGGTAATAGGATATTTAAAATAATGGACGTAAAATATGTTTTTTGGCTTACCTATGTGCTTCGTATATTTCGTGCTCTTCGTTTAAGTAGGTACCTATCACATTTTGCGGCACATAATTGGTGCGTATTTCAATAAAATGTCTATTATTAACTTATGTGTTGTTACATCAATTATATAATATTATCTATCTAATTACATTAAGTAATTAATATGCTTGGGCTGTACTTGAAATCCTTCTTTCGAGGTTGCGAATAGATTCATTGAAACGTCAAAATATCGTCATTGAATTCACCGTTATGGGTTAGCTTATATTAAAATTATAATATTAAATTTTATTCCAAGACTTATTTTGGAAAAATAACATAAAAAGAAAATATATTCATTGAATCAATAAAGTGGCTATATCTACACGCGAAATATTCAGCGCATCGCTATTAAAAAGTTAGCATCACTTATGGCGTGTATCGCTCGCCGTGCCCGGACTAATCAATGCTGTGCACAGATAAGCGATAGTTATTCCGTGGAAGCGGCAGGCCAGTCCTTCCGCGGCGACTAGGCGACGGCCGTTGAACCCCGCACCTGTCGCTCCCTCCTCACCTCTCGCTATTTTTTCTCAGGTCACTTCCGTTCCACAGTTTTTACGTGGCAGTCGATAACCTGTCAGATAACCGCGGATACGGCTCATTAGCGGAATCGCTCCCGGCCGCGTTGATTGGTGTGAATCGCTCAACTCTCACAGAGTCGCAACACCGCGCGCCGTGAACTCCTTGATGGTGTAATTTGCTGCACTCCAATAAATCTTCGATCACGATCCTCGTGTCATTGGCTTTTGACAATTTGCCCGAAACGGTGACCGACCGACAGTAGGTATCTAATATTTTAGTGCCAAATAGAAACAGGTATACCTTTAGAGAATTTTATGTGCTACTAATAATACCTCGCTGATTAGATTCAACTGTCTTGATTGACCGATAAGCTACATAAATGATCAGGTGTGCTTAAAAGAATAAGTACTATATGAGTACTATCTGGCTGTATGTTTAGTATCTATAGGTTCATAAAAAATATTAGTACATAATGTTATTTATCTTTTTCAAAGCCAAAGGGCTTTCCAAAAGATTCTTCTAAGCCGCGAATATGGAACGAAATTAAGTTTTTAAAAGTACTTAAAAATTTAATTAAACAAATTTGTAATTAGTTATCTACTGATAGATGATATTATTAGTTATTATTAATAGAAGAAAGTAATTTAAACCATTTGGAATACGTAATAAAAGTTGTTACATAAATTTTTTACTTAACATTATTTGTAACGCAAAAAGCTTTGCTATTGTTTTGTTAAAATAACAAGACTCTTTTTTAATGAACCCGGCCAATTAGATAAGTCAAACAATAACCCATCGAGAGTCAACGGCAGCTTACCACGATAATTGTTCTAGTACAGTTATTTTCGTTAAATGTTAGAAGAGCCGTTATGGATTGCGTCAAGCCGCGGTTATGTAACATAAAAATAATTTATTATTCCGTTAAAATGTTTAGTATTTCCACAGAATACATAAGAGTACAAGGTATTTCTCACGTTTCAGAATTAACGCTTTACACTCATAGTCATATAGTCCAGACTAGATTTCCGTGGGTACATTGGCGTACACAAGTCATAAATGGTCTGTTTCATTAAAACTATGATTTTATTAGAAGAATAATTTAAAATACGAATTTATATTTTATGAAAAAAAAATATAAAGGTGTTAAATAGTGTTTATTGCCATTTATATTTCTGAAGGAGTTAGGGACTGTGAAAACATGTAAACCTTTGTTAACGCAGCAAGACTCGCAGTCTTACAGAATAAGAAATTTTATATCTTGCGACTTTGACACATGAAAACATGATAGGTAACTACACCAGTTAACCACAGAAGCACGCACCACAAAGCAAAATAATCTTCCACAATTAAAGTAGCGGTTTGTAGACAAAAACAAGCGAACACGACGTTATCCTTATTGAGAGACGACATAAGCCCAGTAAATTAGAGCTTTAAGTTATTAATACTCCTTTTATGAAAATTTATTACATCCTATTAATAAAATAAAATCACTTGGGTGTGCTTAAGCGAAAAGTTTAACACAATCGATTGCGGTCGATTTATGCAATAATAATTCCTCATACCATTTGGAATACTCCAATAAATTGAATGCGCTTCGCCTCAGAGCTTATGCAGAACGGTCTAGGTTGCTGCCTCCAGCTGTCGCATTGTGTTTGCCTCCTATTCAAAAGTCCTGAGACGTTTGCTTATTATGTTTGTCTCTTAACATTTTCATTGTTAAAACAACCAACGTTTTCGATAAAAAGATTATCATGACATTGACATTAGATCCTATTAGTTTAAATACTTATTCAATTTCCCCGGTGTTCTTATCAAATACTGAAGCTTTCATCCTTTTTGGCCTTCGTGGACTGTCTCATGGACGTAGGACTGTCTGTATACTTTCACGGGTGAACTTCAATGATTTTACAGCATAAGCTCTAGAACCTTTACAATAAATACAATAATGCTTCCAAAAATGTAGAATAACTGGATTCAGGAGGTCTAATATCGTTATATTCGGAACCTCGTGGATCCAACCAAGTATTCAGTTAAACTATTGTGAAGTACTTTCGATGTCACATTCCATAGTTAAACACTTGAGTCAACAATCGGGGTGGAAGGTGCATCACGCCGATTCACGCCAGCGGCAGATCGGTCAGGTTGCAACGAATATGTTTATTGTCAGCTCAATATACCACTTCTTTAATAATAATAATTAGTATTTATTTATCGTAATCTTTCGCAATATTGAATCTAATATTGAAATCTTAATTGGTCTGAAAATTATGTTTATTCATCCAAATTTACAGTTGATATTATATTTCAATCCACAGCCTACCTTTTACGCATTCATATTCGTATTTACTATTTATTCATATTCATAGAGCTACCTTTTAGATATTTAGGAATAAAAGAATAAAAAAATATTACTCTTCAATATTAGACTAAGTCTACCACAATTGTTTTCAAAGACACATGACATATTTAATTTTAAACAACTAACAATTCAAAAAACCCTTATGGAAAATCCAAAAAATGCCATAAAGCTTATGGCGCAATACCATAACACGTTCACTGCGAAGGGCTACGCAAGCTGAGCTTAATCTTCCGGAAATAGAAAATTCCATAGCCTGGGTGGCGTAATTAAAAATAATGTAAGTTGTTCGGCGCAGCAGTCATTGCACTGTAATGGAGCTGAACAATGAAGGTCGAGGACCCTTAGGTCACAACAGCCTCAAACTAGCAACGCGTAACAGAAATGCTACGCTTCTCAACAATTTTTATCGCATTCCGATGGAATCAATAGGTACTTATGGACTTTTTTGTTTTCAAGAAATTATATTTTATGTAATGCAAATCAACTGAAAAGAAGAATAAAATTGAAGAAGAATATAATGTGTGTGTTTATTTTTTAAAATAATTACATATTTTAAATTTGTTTTTCTAGAAATAAAATATTTTGTTAATGTACATTAACTGAAATAAGAATAAAATTGTAATGTGTGTATATTTAAAATAATTATAGCTAATTTGTTTAAAGGAAGACTTGTTAGAATTACTTTGCAATTATATTTTAATTACCATTTTGAGAGTCAGTAGTAGAAATTATTAAAGAAAACCTAGAGTTACAATATTCTCAACGGCATTAGAAGTCCACCTTCTATTTTTCTCATAGTGAGAAGAGGTTATAGTTTAAAGTAATACGATAAAATCCGAAACCAAAACATTGACAGTGTATCTACGATATAGTATAGGTACCTAATTAATTAATAACATCCACCATTCGATTTCATAATAAAGGACGATATGTTTTCATAAACTAGCTATAAGGCTTGTTTACAATAATAATTGTATGGAATGTTTTGAATAATTATATCATAATAGTTTAAAATTAATTTATACAAATTTTATTGAATTTCATTGGACACCAATATAAAGCTTTGTGAAGGAAGGAGGCCGCTGGCCGGTTATAGTGATGGGCTGGCGAATTGGGTGCGCTGCTACTCTTGTCATTGTTATAACCAAAACAAAATAACTCTTTAAACTGAATAGAGTAAGTTAGGTTTACTCTAAGGACAGAATAGATGTAGAGTTTACATCTGTTCTGACTATAGAGTTGTTTTTATTTTGCATCAAATCCAAATTAAAGTAGATAAATATCCGATCTAGGTGCAATTTTGTAGGTTGAGATGTAAAGTAAACTGGGAATTGTGTGATTTTTCTAGACCAGATGTAGAACTTAGAGTAGATTTGATCAGGAGATCTTCTGACCTTGTGTAAAAAAAATCTCTACTCTACAGTCTATACTATTAGGCAGGTAGGTACTTTAAATCGGATTAGATGCAGTAACTTGGTCACTTGTAGGATTTTGAATTTCAATTGCTCAATGCGTGATATCATCATCTAAAAAAACAGTTCAATGTACCGATTAAACTAAAGACAATTAAGTGAGCAATTAACTTCTGCATAATAGCAAGCGAAAAATGGTGTAAAAACTTTTACACTCACAATTTTAACTTGAAAAATTACGATTTTGCTGGTGATTCAAGTTTTCTATGGAGATAGTTTTGTGTAGAATAAAATTGTGTTTTAGTAAGAATAGCGAAACTGTCACTAGTAGCCGCTAAAATGTGATTGCGATGAATATAAAGCCTTGTTTTCTAGCTTTATAAGCTCTTATTCGTTACTTTGTATTAAACAGAGCGGTGCGGATGTTGGCCTAAATTCAATAGGCCACAAATTAGATTGCCGTATTCCGACGAGCAATTTGAGGCGCGTCGTGACGCTCTGGCTATTAGGTCCGGCTCAAACTAAGTAGATAATAAAATTTATACCTTATGTCTAAATCTATGAAACTGTGGTATGTTACATTTTTTTTTCTTTATTTTTAGCACTTATATTTTGATACGTAATTTAATAATTACCTACAAATGCTTAAAATTAATTGCTAGCAATTTTCCTGGAGTAATTATTACAATTTCATATTATTATTTCTTCTTTTTAATAATATAGGTAATATTATTTATGTACCTACCTGTAAAACACAGCTTATTGAAGTACCACTGCATTAGATAATCTTTAATTAACCAACTAGGTATTACTTAATACTGATATAGAAACAATGACCTTGAACTTCTTATATCATAATATGGACATACCTGCAACGGGCCCGAGGGTGGCTGCGAACAGCAAGAAACAGGTGGCGAGTACGAGCTGCATGTTTTCAGAGTGCGGGATCGGGTTAGACGTGGGATATTACACTCGCAAGAGTGCGCTTACGCAACACGGGACACTCGGGTACACTGAGCGCGCGCTGCCCGGGACCCCCCCTTATAACAGAGACACGTCCCGCGCGAACCACCACTGAAACAACGGTTCGGCCGCGTCTTCGGCCGACGCCTCTACCCTCGAATACATTGCTCTCTCTCTATTCGAGCTCATCGTTAGCAGCATTACGTGTAACCGGTAATGGTTGCGTCGAACGTCGCGGGTTCGTGCTAGTGGACGATGCCGTGGGTACGTCAAGCACGGACGTCCGGCGGCGCACGGACGCTCCGGCGCCCGCGCTCCTCGACACGGGAGTTATCTCGGCAAATCGTACCGCACAATAGTTTGCGTTCGCGCTCAATTTGTTCTTGTTGCGGTCGACGCGAATTCTTCGCTTGTCCAAAGGGTTGTCGTAGTTTTTTCTCGGATCACGACGCGGTGCGGCGCGCTTCAAGGGTGTGCCTTTATTATATCTCTCATTGAGGATCAGACAATCAAACCGACTGCAATTATTGCACGCGTCCTAATTTAATCTTACAAAATTATGAGATGATTTTCTTATGAAATTATATTTCAATTTATTAACATTGATGAACTAATAAACTTCGGTTTAGTGTTATAAAGAGGGAATTTTTAATATCTAAATATACTTATTGGTTCTCTTTCAATTGTAGATTAATGATATTTACAAAGCTTTAAACTGCGCCAATTGCTTAGGTACATCTCTTACAAGATTCTCAATATCGACTATGATACTCGTGTTTTGCCTTTTTATTAACGTTTTTATTGACATAATAATCTATTCATAATCTGCCAACCATGAAACGTTGCAATCTTAATTATATAACGCACCTGAATACAATTAAAAAACAAATATAAGCAGTGACACGAGGATCGTGAAGTATTTGGTTGTAACGAAATAAATACAAGATAGTAGGTCTTATTTTAAAATAGGGAACGTAAAAAATATTATCAGGCTTCAGGAATAAACTCACAGCTAGTTTTGCTTTATTTTTTGGCTCGCGAGGAAGCTATCTATACCTGACATCGGAACCAAGGTATAGCTACGTGTAAAAAGAAGGATAATAACAGATCAAGAGAGATGTAGATCTTGTGTTGTCAGGCTTCAGTATCTGATTTCACTATTCACTGCTATATTTTCTTATAATCTATACATTATTTGCAGCAGCGTCAAGCAGCTTGGGCAACTTTCATTTCGTACTATATTTCTCAAGATATTTCACAGAAATTGCAAAATTGTTACAGAATAATTCTAATGTAGTCTTTTAAGTAAGGTTTAAATAAATATTTAGAAGGTGCACGTAACCTCTATCTTTGATACTGGTGTAGAGTTTATCCCAAAACCAACGAACAAACTCTTCAATAATTCACATATGAATAAAATTAACATTTAATAAGTAAATAAATGCGATACGTTTCCATTTACTGATTATTTAAAAATGTCGATATTTTATATGGTATGGTTATTATATTACTTTCACGCTAATTAGCCATGTAGTAACTTACAAAGGAAATTATAAAGAAACTATTTACTTTAAGTTTTTGAAATAAGTAGTCTCTGAAATAAATATAATTTTGCTCCAGTCTTTATCTCGGTGTGTAATGGGCAACCCGAACACATTTTTACATAACTAAGTGAATACTTTACGGCACTTATGCAGAGAACGTTATGAAATTAAGAAAAATAAAACAATAGTGGCGGCAAATAGCTGAGGCGACGCATACGCAAGTGGGAGCACACAAACGCCGAGATGGATATTAGATCTACGCTAAAATAAAATAAAAAACCAACGGTGCCCATAGAAGGATTAGAAGGGTTACCATCTATTTATCTAATCCATTATTATACTTTTTCGGAGGCATTAGAAAAATCTTTATAAATATTAATTTTAACTTACTTAACAAGTCTAGTGTCATTGGCATATCGTAGCATCTACTACCAAGTCTATTCATCTCCCTCGACTTGATATGCCTGCCTAAGATCGCCCATTAAAGTAGGTACCTACATATTTTTAATCATAATCAGTAACTTTTAAATTTAAAATAAATATAAAGTTTATTATTCAACGATGAGAAATTGAAATGATATGTTAGAATATCAGGTATGTTTGGTCCAAATAGGCAGTTTAAAGCTTTGATGAAAACATTAATGTTAGCACTTGAGTGAATACAATTCTTAGCAAACTAAACTTGATATGGACGGAGTCGATACCACAGTTTGTAGTTAATAATAATAACTTAGCTATAGCATTTTTTCAATAGCTACTTACAATGTAGCGAGATCCCTAGAGTAAAATAGTTGTTGTCTGCACTGGGCGACCATTTCTTTAACGAGATCAACGCACGCGTGAATATTTTCATATGCAAATCGACCCTTATACCAACTAAAACTAAGTTTTTTTTTGTTTTTAATACTAAAGGAGGCGAATCTACAAACGCTACAAGCAGGTATCTCGGGTAGAGTAATGGGGAAATGTAAAGAATTTTTTGGCCTCACGTCGAATTTTCTTTTTGTCATGGTAACCCTACGCAGGCGGAGTTGAAAGCGGCCGCAACTGCATCATCACTTTAAGTAGCTTGTAGCTTTGAAAGCCACGTTAATTGGTGCTGTTTGCCGAGACCCAAGATGCGAGACCGCCAAGGCCATCACTTTTTTTATAATAAATGAGTAGCGAACGGGCGTGCGATCCACCTGGTGTTGCGGTCACTGCAACCCATGCATATTCACCTCTAAACTCAATTAGAGCTAGATGGATGTACTCACAAGGACAGGACAATGTGGTCTTTACAAACTAAGCACCCTTGACAACCACACCTCCCCTACCGAAACATTGTGTGAAATGAAAATCAAGCTTCTTTCCTAAGCTTTCCTGAGTGGCGCAGTGGTTAAGACGCCGGTGCGCCGCGCGGAGGGTCCTGGGTTCGATTCCCAGCAGAGTAGGGATTTGAATGATGAGTTCAAATTACTGTTTCTGGTCTGGGTGTGTGTGTTCTTGTCGTGTGTGTGTCCATGGCACCCATGACACAGGGAATCCTAGTGTGGGGCTATGAGTGTGAAGCGTTATTTATTTATTTATTTATTTACTATTCTTCATACAAGGTGGGCATTTAAAGAATATAACCCAATGGAGACCTGGAGAGAATAACCCAGCTCTGTTACTTACTATTATAAGGTTTCAAACGTGTAAATAATAGCGTTTAAAAGCAATAATACTCGTAGCAAACATTTGACGGAATTCCAAAAGTATTCAATTTGAGTTAATATTACACTTATAATATTAATGGACATAGGGACATTATATTTTAGACTTGTTATACCTTGTGTATAAGGGCATTTGCCGAGGTCACTAAGCACCAATATTTTATTTACTATTGAAGCTCTCGCTACAAGATATTGCACTTAAGATGAACCATGCAAAAGTTGAATTGCATTAATGCCTTTGGGAACATTTTTAGATCTCTTTTTAATCGCATTCAGCCGATGCCTATCGTATTGTTTTACATTGGATGAGTTACGTTCGGCGAAGCGAGTCGATAAAATAAAATTCACAGTTTTATTTTCACAAAAAATCCTGATATTACTTTAATAACTGCAAAAAAAGCAAAAGTAGGTAGATTCGAACGATACAAAGAGTTTTTTTTTTTCAAGAGAAGATGTTACGGCGCTTCGAAGAGCGTTTAATTGAACGGGTGCATGACTCCGATGTTTGAATGATAGCAATAATGGGACCGCACATACCGCCGAACAAAACTATTGATGCGGCAATCACAACCGAGACTACACAATAGACAGAAGTCTCTTTGAGACTCATTCAATCTGAATCAAAACAATGCTAGCACAGCGATCGTAAGCCTTTCAGTATGATAGAATTACTTGAAAATTGAATTTCATTTGGTTTGGTATCTTTATGTGGTGCAATAGCGTTTATTAGATATTATAAAATTATGAATTAATACGATAGACGACGACGGTGCTATTGTTCAAAATTTGAATAATGAACCCAGAGGATACCACCAAGAAGTCCATAATAACAAGTAAACATCTGACGCTTTTCATTTCAATCATTGTCGCCGTAGGTGGCGTGGAATTCTAATGTTTTAATGCAACTAAGGTAGTGTCGCTCTCGGTGGTCGTTGTCGTGTACCTACTTCGATTATCAAGATTACGATAAAATTTCTTTTTGCAATGGACTCAGTGCCACTTTAAAAATAACTGCGTAATAGTCAACCGCGGTACCAATGAATACTAAAAATAAAGTGTGGGAAGCGTGCCTACGAGTATGTATATCGAATGAATCAAATAACACCAGATTGCCTATTGAGAGTAAAAATTTAAATTAATTATAGCGTTCTACAATTTATTTCCTAGTAAGTTTCTTACATTTCTAGTAATTACATTGTGTAAGAAATTGAAATTATATTACATACCTAAGCCAATAAAAGCCAATTTGAAAAATCAATCACTTAAATCGAAGCGCTATAAATCGTATGCAATAATAACAATGCGTATAAAGCTCGTAAAACGATGTTGGTACAAAATATTCAAACATTGTTTTACAAACAAGCTTGCGAGATGTTGTCAACCTTTATGTTTTTCACTCATTCCTTACATTGTTATTTGGCTTAAAAAACTTTATTCTCGTATCCGAATACGATAGGCTAGATTCTATGAATGGTAGAAAATTAAAACGTGAAATATGAATAACAAATAATAAAGACTTCATCTTTATGAACATAAGTTATTATCTAATTGAAATACTTACCTTAATCTATTACATTTCGCATTTTTATTCGATTTAACCTCATCTACTGGCTTAAACTCTCACTTTAAAATGACGTATAAACATACAAACTTATAAACACTGACGTATAAACATATCAAATAAATATAATTTTAAAAATATTTTTTTAACTCTACCAACGCGCATTATGGTAGTGGACCAAGGCGTAGATTATTCTTCTGACCTGACCTTCCAGTGGGTCACCAATAGGTCGCGGACTAAAGTTAATCAAATTGCCAGCCGTAACCCATTAATGACCCACTACTTGGTGGACTTCACATACCTTTGAGAACTTTTTTTGTGAACTCTCAGGCATGCAGGTTTCCTCACGATGTTTTTCCTTCACCGTAACAACAGGTGATATTTAATTTTATAAAGCGCACATAACTTTTTTACAAAGTCATTGGTGCGTGCCACTGGGATTCGAACCCGGACCCCTCGATTCGTGGTCGAATTCTAAGCCACTATCACCGTTAATCAAGTACTTTCATAAAATACAATTTTTAATAACTAACGCAAATATAAATGGGCAATCAGTTAGTCCATGAATGATCTGACCAATTCACAATTTCGTTTTATCGGGGGAAGCTGTACTAGCTGTGGACGCAGTGCTTCCTGCAGATTAATTACTATGCAATCACGAAGATACGCACTAACACACTGTTAAAGCAAATTTCCGCTCAATGATGGATAAAATTGCCTTTACAATTTCCACTTCACATATTTATACAACTTTTAAAATCTCTACATGTAAATCTACAAACATGTAAACTGCCGTTAGTGGGTGGATGTGCAATGTACTGAGTTTCTAGGGGATCCCTTCGCCTCCAGTATGTATTGGAAGGCTGCCGAAAGGATTGTTGTAGGCAAAAATGTTGTACAACCCAGTCGCCCCAGGATGTTAGGTACCTTTAAGAAATATTCCCTAGGATCGAAAAATGATTAAGATTCAATGCTATTTTTCTATTTCGTATGAATGAGAAATTACCGGTTTTCCATAGCTTTTCCATTCGGTTTTTTGGTTCCTTACATTTCTCCAGTTCTACGAATGAGTAGCACGCTAAAATAAGACATCATTTTATACTCGAATTATACTTGAATTTGGTAAATTGGTCCCTCAATGACACAGCCAGCGACTGCGTATCAAATTATCCGACCGATCCAGGGACGCTATGTTTTTGTACCAAATTCATTGCGCAGGCGCAAGCTCGCGGCCGCGTGGCATTCGCCCGACTAAGGGCAAGGCCAATTAAATGTTTTACTTACACATAAAAGTATTTCGAATTATTAATTCCATTACCGACGCAACGTAAAAAATGACAAGTTGAGATATTTTAATTGATCGAACAGCATTTCTTTGAATTACAGCAGAAAGGCATAACTATAGATCGATTGCAGTTTTGTAGATAAGATCTCATAATGTTTTCAACATAAATCCGAATAAATAAAAATACTTACATCTTATCTGAAGATGTATAACCGTTTTGTTCAGAATATTAGCCTCATTCTGCTGCATTTTTGCTGATCCTACAGACAAAATCGTGAGCGCAACTTTAATAACGTTAGCGGAACACCCATTTGCATGCTCACTGGCTTTGTATTCCGCTTCTCCTGACCGTATCTCATGACAGTTCCTAAACGTACTCTTAACTGTAAAAATTTTTGTGCTTAAATCGTGAAGCAATCTTATAGGTATGGCGTAATACTCGTGATATCTTTTTATTTAATATCTACTAAAGATGTCCACATGCGTATTATCCAATACAAAGCCATTAGTGACCCACTACATGGTCGGGTCTCCTCTCACAGACTTTGTTTTTAGAGGAAAGATAATTACATAACTAGTTAGGGACCTACTCGTATTTCAAACTAACTTAAAAAGCATAAAAATATTTGCACACAAATACAACGTTGAAATAAGCGTCATCAATCTATTTAATTGCCTATCCAAATATTTCGTTTATTATATGCTTTTAAATAGATTTTTGTATCGTCTTTCCTCAAACACTTCCAATATAAAATGAAAAGAAAAATGACGCAACAGCTCGATCCCCACAATCAATTTTAAAAAGTGCAACCCGCCCCTTATCGATACAATGGATTCCTTTTGTACGAGTATGTACTACGCATTAATAAAACAATGTCACGCCAGCCCTCGAAGATTATCGTTTTATGACTCGGGATATTGATACCCTTCGCATACTCTTGACATCGACGATTATGCGTTTATGCCATTACTCCTTTGAAACCAGGATACTGTAGGGGCTTCGGAGGTACCGGGGGTTACCGTTATAATTGGTGCTCAGCTTAGCTCGGGTTCCGCCCGGATAGGTGTCAGAACACTCTGGTGTGGCCCGTGAAGGTTCCGCCTCACTATCCCCCTATAATTTCCCCCGAGCACAACAGACAACTACTCATCAAGATAGTGATTGGAAAAATCGATATTTTCAACGCGATACATTTAAACTTGCACCTCATTATTCCACAGTAATTGGAGCATTTAAATTAATAGAACACGACGAAATTACAGCACGGAGACGACGCGATCTGCATTTCTGCATCGTGTATTTTTCTTCCGATAAAAGTGTTCTGTAATCCCTGGATAACAACCTCCTCATATCGTATTTCTGCTTTATTTTAGCGTGTGGTACGATATGTCGTTACTTAAATGTCATGTAATTGAAAGTAATGCGATAAAACTTACAATTCATGCTCAGAAAGCGATTAGGTCAGGTTAATAATGTAAACATCGTATAATCACGCAGTTTTTTTGGGTAGAAAAATGTTACTTTACGTTTATGAATTCGATAGATAAAAATGATGGACAAGGCATTAATGAACGTAAAGTATGAATTCATTGACTGGTTCATAATTTGCTTTAATTGGTTGTTAGAAATGTGGTTTCACTTCCCACAGGTTCAAGGTTACGAGCGTGATTTAGAAATATCATAAATTCAATCTCGAGGGCCCATCTGCACCGCGGATCGAACCTTTCTCACGAGCGAGAATCACCCGCTCCGTTATTATAAGCCTTATGTCTCGCCCTTCAACGAACACACTCGCGTTCACACTTCAAATGTAAAACAGAAAAAAGCCCTTTTATGTACCTACTTTATATTAGCGTTTTGTTTGATAGTCATGTTTAGCATACTTGTTCGTGGTTCTTTGTTATCTTTATTGACTGCGGCAATATTGACACGAACTCGTCGAATGTTTGCCGAACATCGTGATTGAGACTCGGCGTGAACATTTATTGAATGATCGTAGGATGTCACATTTCAACCTCGCAATGATGGCATTCGATGTTTTTTATTGATTAATTTCCTGCCAACATGTGCTATTTTATGTACCTATCGTACCTGAGATGATATTAAATTTTAAATTCAAATTTAACAAATACCCTACCATACCCATATTACCCTACAATCTGAAAGGGAGTTTATTGTTCCACAATAACGGCCATCCGGTTTCTATTGGTTAAGATTGCGTGTGTAATTGGTGTAATGTAATAATACGAGGGATGAAGTTTATTATACGAGAAAGCCAATATTTTACAAGATTTGAATATTAACACGAAGCTATCAAACGCGCGGAAAAAGTTAGAGAACTAAAACGTTTTTATGTAACGTTAATTATGTGTAATTAAGGTTTATTTTTAATATGACTGCTCTACATAAACTCTTACTAAGTACAAGTAGGTATAATGGAAAGCAACCGCATCGCCCTCCATATATTAAAGGCACAATAACCCATCGCGCTAACCCATTTGCAATTATAAGAAAACGAATCGTATTAGAATGCGCGGGGGAGAAAAAGTAATAGAAAAAGGCCTTGTGCTGGGAAAGCTCGCCAATGCGATCGTCTGCGCGCGGTGGTGCGGTGTACCGCGCGGGAAGCACAATTAGCTGGATGGAAACAGAGTGGGGGTACTGTAAAATGAAGATACTGACATAAGCGAAAAGAAAAAGTAAAAATTAAGTTGAAGGTTTAAATTATTTAGTGAAATATATTCTCTCCTTTCTTCTGAAATCTTCTGAAGTAGGTTTGTACATGCAGAAATTTTATTTGTTCGATTTACTTGCAGATGTTAAACATAGACGACTTGAAAAGATGACATCACCTAATAATACCTAAGTATCCTTTGCGAAAAACAATAGAAAAAGAACAAAAAAAACTCGTAAGTGGATCGTGTAATATCGGTTTAGGTAGCCGATGTATAAAGGCTTATATATGTATATCACTAATTCAATGCGCGGAAGTGAAAAAGTAAATGGGTAAAAGCACTGTGATGGGAAAATGGCTGCAACCGTCGACGGGCGCGGTGAAGCGGCTTAAAGCTCAATTGCACAAATTATCGCAGCTCCTATTGCGCTTCCGGATTCTCCTGGGATTGCCTTCACACTCGCACTGACCGCGTTCAACGCCCACCGCGACGCATTGTACCCACGTGATCCATTTGTCACGCTTAAGCCGCTTTGTCATGTAACCATTACTTAATATGGTGCGAAAATTCCAAGAACATCGCGTAACTCGTACGTTTAAAAACTAAGCCCAGTCAGACTTCACAGTCTTAGTTTTTAAGTTTGCACATTTTAGCGTGGCATGTGAGTCCAATCTTAGTTTTGAATTGCTTATGTACCAACCGATTGAAAATTCAATAATCGTGAAATAGTTGAAACGTTCAAACTTTAAATTTTATGCCGTGTTATATTATTTTCATTTTAGCGAACTTTTAGCTTCGTCCGTACCTATCTATATAACTGAACATTAATGTTGTTCGCTATATAATGTACGATTTAACTTTACACAATTATCAATGACCGATGACAACACTGTGATTTAATACGGGCATAATGATCATTAATGTTGTTCGCTATATAATGTAGGATTTAACTTTACACAATTATCAATGACCGATGACAACACTGTGTAATTTAATACGGGCATAATGATCATCCTAATGGATCTTCGTATCTAGCCATGTTTGGGCTAGTTTCATTTGTCTTGGGATGCACTTTACGATGACTGGTTTAAAGTCCTGCTCTGATAAAGAAGGAAAGTAGCGAATGTGTCTTGTATATTTTTTTTTAACACCTACAATAGGTAGATAGTAATATAACTTTACTAAATTTTTCATTTTTGTGTTAAAAAGAATTGGTCTTCGTGTTGGACTAATCTTTCTTTCTTCGTTATGTTTTGTGTTTTTTGCACGTCCTAAGCCACGGGAACATAGTGCCTAGCAGTTCTGACCCTTCCAAGAAACCAAGTCATGTCCCGCGAACATACATCGCTGAATTAATTCTTGCAATTAGTAGACGCTACGAAAAAACTGCAAACAAGAAAAACTACCCGCATCATTGGAATACCAACATATTGCATAAGTAGGTACAGGATTTCCACATAACATATAAGTAGTTGCCACTTATGGGAAGTAATTTATTGAATAATCTAAATCAAAAATAAAGTTTATTCAAACATTGTAAACCTGTGGTCTAATGTTGGCTGTATTGTTCAATTGTTAATCCGACTCTACATCGTAAACGGACGACTACTGAAGGTGGGTTAGTTTCATAAAACCTTTCGCCAAAAACAATTTCATACCTACATTAGGGGGTTTCTTAGCTGCGATCTAAGATCTCTAATATTCCGGGTCATTTTCTAGATTTCGTGATAATTAAGTGAATGTATCCTTTCGCTTTTATATTTATTTATTTTTAGTATCTACCTATAGTACAAGGGTTAATCTTTGTATCCGCTTAGAGGTGATTTTTGAAAATTTTAACTTTCGCGCAGGGAAGGAAGATAAAGAAGAGTGAGTTAACTTTGTATAAAGGTCAAAGTAACCTAGAATCATGTGTGCTAGAAGTACCTTGTATAATTAGGCTAAATAAGGGCAAGACGACGCCTGGCTGGTCGACAACTAACTTGTAAATATAAAAATGTTAGTAACACAAAGTAAGTTCGTAAATCCCGTAAAACTTCTTATAAATTGCATAGAGAGGTAGGTTCTATTGGTCCTACAGTGCCAATGCCATGTTATAGCTTGTGGAGACTGCTATTAAGCCCTTGTCCTGGGCGCAGTCGAACATGGCGACCAGCTCCGATTTGCAATTAAGCACTAACGCTAACCCTTCCGGGAAACGAAGAGATAACGCGTCATGCTTGTGTAAGCTTTCAATAAACTCATCTTTTGATGCTTTGCAAACTTTGTAGTTGTGCTTTTGCACCTGAATCTTTTTGGCAAACAAAGTTGGACTTTATGTGGCTATCCATCATCTAAAGTGAGGCCGGCAGTCTACATGATTGTACGTAGTCTGGCCATAAATACTGTTAAAAATTATCATTTTTATACGATTGTTCATTGTTTTTTCTTCTTTTCACGCCAATATATTGTAAAATATATTGTGATTTGGTTACAGCAAGGGTTTATGTAGCGATTAATGTTCGCGGGAAGTATCCTGGTTTCCCGGAAGGGCTGGCGTTAAGTTTTTAATTGTGGGCCGGCGCTGGCCGCGATGTTCCCGTGCCTCGACAGCGACTGCGATTAGCTTTCGCACAGGGTTTTTAATTCTATAATTATCTTATAGGTATGCATACATACCTACAGAGTAGTGTTGCGATCATAATAGATCGGCCGGTGTTCCAAAGTAAAATAATAACTGGTCTAGTTATTTTTACTATACTTCGTCTTGCATATTAATAAACATTGTTATAAAGAAAAACAACATTATTTTATTGCACGTAACATTAAAAGTACCTACCTATCTACTAGTACAATGTTAAAACATTAATATAAAACCATTAAAAATATATAAAGCTCATTTGAAGTTGTCTCCACTGGCTGTAATAGAGTCTTAAACGTTGAGGCCAGTTATCTATAGCAGCAGGCACGCTTTTGCTGTTTTAGGGACTCCAAATTATCATGGAGTTTCGAGCAAGCCTTTCTCTCTAAAACTGACCATAAATCATAATCCAATTCAGCTCTGATGAAGTATTGGGAAGAAAAATGTCATGTCCATAACAATTAAGATTTCTAAGGTAAAAGTTACAATTGGGTAATCCAATTTATTAAGTATGGGTATTGGGTAATTTGGTTCTCTATTTTGCGAAAAAAATATGGATTACAGAAAAAGTTATTCAAAATAGGTACCTAATTTATTATTCTGTGTCCTTCGTTATTTTAACTGGTTATTGACTTAAGAGAATTCTAGAAGAAAGACATGTAAATTATTGACTTCGAAAAAGAAACTCTCCAATCATATTGTTCGGTATTTTTTGCATAAACTAACCAAAGCTATTAAACTAAAAAGAAAGAAATAATAGGCTTTGACTCTATGTAGCGCGTTGAAAACTTCAACCTGAGTACGGCTTTCGTTTCGCATTTCATCCATACGTTTAAAGCCTTTTCGTTTTCAAAATAACAATAACGAAGAACTCCATTAACGACAGACACCTTTTTTAATGCGTAGCGAATTTCACGAGCCTCGGACAAAACGGCGAAGACACCAGGGCCTAAAAATAGCAACTGACACATTCTGCTCTATCAACGGGCTAAAAATAATCATTTAAACGTTATTACATTTCTTAGAAGCCCATAAATTATTCCTGTTAAATATAATAGGGAATCGGTCCTCGCTTATACCTAATATGGCATTGCCCGCCAAAAACCAATCTCGGCGGCACCAACGGACTTAAGGAATCTTAATACGTAGAAGTTTTCAAATTAAGAAACATTTCCACGAACTCTCGATTGAATACTCGTAAAATGATTTCATAAGAAATATTTTGAAACGAATCTCAATAAACTATAAAGGGCTATGCGTAGCGACAATTACCTTGACCCCGGGTATTCTATTCAGATGTCCTTATTATTCCGCGCCTGCATATCCATTAAGAACATGCTGCAACGTTGATAATATTCCTGGACGAAACCAAAGCGACCATAAATAAAGCGTGGCGCACAGAGTCAGCTAATGAATTACGATGGCAGATGGCAGTGCAGGCCCCTCATATTAGCGGGTCTCGGCGATAATGCCGCGCACGGGCCGCCTGAACCCTGTACTCCTCGTACATCGGACCACCAGCAATTGCATACGTGCAAAGCACCTCTTCGAAGCCGCAATGCAGCGTACACAAACAATCACGTCGCTATGCGAATAGTTACGCTTGTTTCTTTCTTGCAACATTTCAACTGACGTATGACGCGGAATCACGGACGACATACGTTCGCAAGTCATCGTCGTCGTTCGACAACTTGGACGCGCTCGATTGTAACTTTTTTACATCGCAATGGATGCTTCAAATGTACATAATAGGTATTAAAGATAAAAGATGAGAAGAAATGCCGAGAGATGCGCCAAGGCCGCCCGGTCCCGCGATTATGTAAATAATGCACTGCGCGCCTGCCCTCCTGCGCTTGCCAACCGCCGACCATTACCTGCTCATCTTCCCGACCTCTACGCACATGACTCACTGCATCTCACTATTGCCTACACTTTTATAATTGTGCGACCGCTCCTTCTTTACGGGGTGCAATTACCGTGGTGCGAGTAGAGTACTCGGTTTCTTGTGCCCATTTAAAGAATGTGACCGTAAAAGCGTGCACCGCTTTAGCGGTCGGCTAAGAGATAAGACTTACAAAACGCCATTCCTAACACCGAGGTGATGGACAAAAGGAGCTCGTTATGATTAAGAGCGAATGTGTGCGGAAGTGGCTGAGCCGGCGAGCGTGGTTTATCACAAGTTCATCGTCGCCGCGTATGCTCTATGCTGCACCGCGGCACGACCGATGAGGCCCGCGAAATTGCCCGCCCGCTTGACTAATGTCGCTGTCTCTCTTTTGTGTTGTCTGTAAACTGCCACGGTACATTCGTTAGACACAGGAATTTATGTGTTTGCTCAATTTATACTCGAAACTTTTATCAAAATAATTACCTAATTGTAACCAGCACTATTTTAACCCTTCGTTGGAAGTTATTGACAGTTAACTATTAAGTATTTACACTCTATGAATCAGATGGGAACATTATTTATCTCTTCGTTGCTACAATTGAATAAATTTGGTTGAAATATCATTAAAATCCTTTTTTGCAGCCTTAGTTCAAGTACCTAGTTGAAATTTGATATAATTCACAAAACAATAAGGGGTTAAACAACAATATTACAGCTAGGAACAACAGAATCTTTGCAAAGACTTAGAGCACTTCATCAAGAGTTGTCGGAAGAGCGATGTAACAACAATGAAACTTAATTCGGTTGGCGAAGCTATGGGTCCGAAGTGTTTATTTATTTCTTGAATTTGCATACACAGCTGGGATAAGTTGGATGACAGCGCCACTAATCACTGAAGTCAGGAAAATGATAACGGAATCATATACCTATGCCAACCAAGTTAGAAGAACTTGCGAATCTTTACAACTATACAGAGTTAAAAATATTCTGTTTTCATACGTACTAACCTTACTATTATTTCGTTTAAGAGTTTAATAGCATTCTATGAATATTCCTATTATAGGTTAGGAAAAATAATTATTTTTATCTATCTTCTTTGTTAACGAAAATAAAATTGGTGTTTACAAAATAAATAAAAATAAAATAAGTACATAATAGTTTTATTTCTACACTGTCCATAAGTACACACAAGGCAATACAATACAAGGTCTCTTTCCCTTAACAGATCTAGGCAAATTTTAGCGAACTTGCTAAAAACTTTAGAGTCACTGTAGATCGGCTGCACAGGTCCTGATACCCTTGAATCCGGTGTCGAGTAATTTCTTATTTTACGGTTTTGGATGCAATGTATCGACTTTCAACCTCAGACAGGACGGCCCTTGAGATTGGACATGGTTGTCCATGGGCTTCGGTGATTAATTGATTTATCACTGTCCTACGACTGTACGTACACTGTATACTTTTTTGCTATTTCTATATTAAAAACATATCACCTACCTTTCAATAGTAGGTAGTCTAGTAGTCTTCACTGGATACTATGTTATTATAATATGACAAAGTTGTCTAGTCCAGATGTAACGTTTTTGACGACATAAATATGCTTAATGCAGTAGGGTGCCACGCCAGTCCGAGTATCTAATGAGGCACTTATAAACAGGAAACCAGTGGGGGCTCCTGGACAGAATTATTCTTTAATAATACCTTTATGTTGTGCTCACTTCCTTCTCACAGGATGGCAATGTGGCGGTTATAACTTGATAACACTGTGTTGCCAATGAAATCATAATTTTTCCCTTTAGGCAGTTTTAAACCACAATTTGTGAGTCTTCTATAATATTTGTCTTATGCCCAGTTTCAATAACAAAGTGTATAATTATGTATAGTTTGGTTATTAGGCAACTTGTGTCATTTTAAAGCAAAACTAAGGATATCTTGCCAACATGACTGAAATTGCCAAAATATTACTTTACGGTAGATTATACTGATAGATACATTAAATAGATTTAGATTTCCAAAACAAACTACTTACTTATTGTTTTTCCAACGACAAAACTTTACAAAACTATAAATAGATATTTTCAACAACTTGGAACGTAGAAAACAAAAAAACATTATAAGAACGAAATCGAATTTACAATATCTGGATTAGATCTTATGGTCCTATAACCTCATCGCAGCAATGAAATGTAAGTCAATTCAATGCTCATTCAATTCAATTAAAGTTTAATGCACCGTCGACTGACCTGCTATCTGCGATTGTTAACTATGCATTGCATAGAATAAAGCTGACTCTAATGTATTCTGATCGGCAATAAAGATCATTGTATTAACGTTAGATAACTTATAGTTTGACAGTTCAATTTATTTTGTAAATAAGTATCTAGTCATGTAGAGCACAATCTGTATGCAAAATTGAATTATCATCCACTCATCCATTATCCCTTTGGAGGTCACTGGACAACTTAATCCTCCCCTATTCGATGCCCCTTTCCGAAGATTCTGATCGAAGAGGAATTCCACTGACTTATTCAAGTCATCGGTCAGTTTGAACTGAGGTGAGCAACCCAAATAGGCAAAATGTGCTAAGTTCTCTCGTATCAAAGTTTTCCTCATCTTAATCTTTTAAATGCAAGTTGCTGGACTTGTAGCGAATACTTAATTGCAACCATTCAAGCACCGAAAACATGAAAAAAGCTTTCAACGCCTGAATGGCTATCATTCAAAAATCGAACTCATTATCTGAAGTGTACAACATCTGTCGATGACATTAATTTTCTTCATAATGTAGTGTTACGTGACATGAAGTGCATTCCATCTGAGTAGTTGACTTTGAGTACTGTTGGCCGAGACGACGGCGACAGGCGTGTGGCGTGTCGTTGAACTGTCCTGTGGCGAATCGCTCCGCTTCCGCCAGCCCCCGGTAAATAAAATCAATTAGTGGAGCCGACACCGTTACCGAGACACGACTCGGCATTATGAGAACGAACAACCCATTTCAAATCAATCTACCCCTTCTGACATTCATCTCGAGGAACGAATGGTACAATGCTCGAACGTGTAACTGGTGTAACTTTCTGCGACAATTTAGAGCAAGAGTTTAGATTGAGTTGCAGTTATGATATGATAATCGCCTTACGGTCTTAAAGAAGGATTTTATTGTGCACACGTATGGTACCATAAACTATTATTAACATAATTTATAAACTTATTATAACATTTTAGCATCATGATTTTCCAGTAGTGAGGCGACTATCCATTATTCACATAAGTTATTGTTATAGGCATACCGAGTGTATGATTCAGCACCCTTCTATAAATAAAGGTAAGGAACGTGTGTTAATTCTAAAGGACGATACTTAATAGAGTCGACCACGTCATGTTATTGGCACCACGTCGGTGGCACCGGATAAGCAGTGCAACCGGCCGATTGTCTCGCGACTATCGTAAATAACTCGCCCTGTGTCCGGTGTCCGCCAGGAATACAGAGTTGCCGTCTCCTACTGGCGAATCCGGCGACAACGGATACCGACCACACTCTCGATCTCGTCCTTCATTTTGTGGCTTTTACATAGTGAAACAAAGACAGACGAAGCAATCACACGTCTTTGACGTCGAACACTCGTAGATAACGTGTGCTCTCCCCGGCTTGCAGGAAGCAGCCTCCGCGAGCGGCATACGGATGAGCGTGACATGTGCCCGGCCCATCACGCTTATCTAACCGTTGCTTGGCCGAGTCGATATCCATCGTCCGACGAATGATGTTATCTGTTCTTCGGCATTAATTTGCATACAAAATTCTCTCCGTGCAATTTGATCGATTTAACGAGTTCTCGATTGCAGGACTGTAACAGCCCGGCGGCTATTAATTCCGTCCGAGGTGGAAACAATGGACACGTGATATAAATAGCTGGAATAAATATAATATGGCAGTTTTTGTTTGGTCTATTTTATTGGGCGAACGTTATGCGAGGGGTGCACAGAGGGCGGGAAGGAATCGTGCGAGGCCGAGCTATGTGCTACGGCTGAGGTCCGATAGCATCGCTGCGCGGCGCGGTCTATAAATAGATGGGCAGGCGGACCCTTGAACCAGCCTCGCAGCTCGCAGCTCGGTCGTCACCACAAGCCTCAAAGGGCTACAACTGTATATTTTTCTTAATGTTTATCTAATCTCCGGCCAGGAATCTGGTAGAGATTTACATAATAGTAGCAACTTGTAAACGAATGTAACTGCAGGTGATAGAAAAACGAGTTGTTAGGTATATTTTACTTTGGTTTATCGTAATCTTCTACGTCTATTTATGTACTAACTTCATGAAATGGAAAACCAGTTGCGAAACATTGAGCTCAATGAAAATCTTGTTATTAAGCATCTTCAAATCGATTAGAAAATAACCTTACATGTGCTAACAGAAAGTCACTATTTAAGTAACGGTTAGAATATAATTTTGTGCAAAAAAAATGTGATTATTAATATCGGAATAAGCCGATAGGTACCAACAACTTATTTCCCCACGCTCGTCTATCGGCTTGCATTCGATATGACGTGACATGAAAAGTATTCATCTGGCGTCACACATTTTTGGGGAAAGATATGAGTAACTTAGAGCTTACTAGTTCGTGGGTTTGAATAGTAAGTGGTAACGTAGGTAACGTAGCTTAGGTTTGAATGGTAAGTGGTAACCGCGTAAGCCGTCAAAACAGTTTACTGAGAGCCGGTGGCAGCCCTGCACGTTGCTCGGGTACCGCAACAATCCTCCATAAAACACGGCGGACGGGGTGCGGCTCCCCGGTTGTTCGCTTTCGTTCGCGCATGCGGCCGACGCTTATTTTTTTCCCCTGATTAGAGTAAAAGATGCGCAACCGGTCGCGGTCGGTGAGCGAAGGACGCGGCAGGGACGAACGCGCGTCTCCTGGCCGTGTCGAGGACCTGCGCCCGCCGGCCGCCGCCGCCGCCGCCCTGTCCGCTAATGATGTCCCTTCGCTGAACCGCTCCTAATTGACGACGAATGCAAGACCACTTCGTCACCGTGAAAAAAACAAACAATCACCACTCGTCATACTGTTAATAGCTTCAACTGAACTCCGGTCCCGTAAATAAGATAATTTATCAATTTCGCTTAAATTACTCCCCATTATAATTTCCCGTATACGGCAGAGTTTTATCTGAAGTATAATTTGTCGATACTTTCTTCCTTACTTTGTCTTATCGAGATCTTCGAAGTGCGAATGTGAAATGTAACCGTTCTTAGTAAAACGACTGTTTTTTGTTTTTGCATCTCATTTCTTATATCAAGGAGGCTGCAATTTCCTGAGAATTTATCAGCGACCAGTTTTCCTGTTCCTTATAACTAATTTATGTTGACAATAGATAGAGTAACGGATCTTCGAATGGCGAATATATTTACAAAATGTAATAGGTAAGATTTTTTAATGACAAATTTTCTTCTACGCAAATTGTCTTCTTTTATTGCTGTTACAAAAACTTTTAACAGCCTACCATCTTAACTACCGATAAAAATGGCACAACGCTCTTAAAGTCCTACTTAAGTACATATTTATAATAACGATCCTAAGGAATTAAATGAGCCTTAGCAAAAACGAGAATTAAATAAAAGAACAAATCGTATAAAACATTATCCGACTATTTTCTTGGACATATCGATGTTAGCCTGTGTAATTACTAGGAGATAACTGTTATCCCTGATGAGTGCTTACTTTGTCCGTTACGTATCTTACGATTATCTACCCACGCGAGAGGCTGGGACCGGGAACTGGGGTACCTACCGAATGCGATTATGTCAGAAACACGTACACAACAAGAATTACCCTCTAATAACGGCCGGCTGTAGTGAATTGTCGTAGATTGCAGACGCACTTGAAGTTATATAGCTGTAAATAATGACACAATTGATGATATTATTCTTTCATAATCGAACGAGTGATTACCAGCGAGTAATATAAAATGATGTTCATTGCTTTTAAAAAAGGTATTAAGTAGCACCTAATTGAACGGAGTCGATGGTTAATAAATGTCTTTCTGAACGATTTGAACTATCATACACTTTATGCTTATTCCTAGACCCTACATTTTTAGAATCCCTCATAGGTATTGATACTTGATTGAAACATACATAAGAGAACAGCGACAATTTTTTGCCTAATTATAAAGTAAGCTTTGTTTTGTTTTCATTCATACCAGAATGTCTCCATTGTGGACTAATAATTACATACGTTGTATATGCGCAAAGCCACAGGTAGGTATTCCTGCACGACCAGTCATTCGTTTTAATGGCATGTCATATCAAAATTGTCGCCGCAGCTTTCATTGTTGATGGGCGAGCCTTATATGCGCATCAATTATTATCATTTCATATCGCCATTAATAAACCGGGCGTGTCAAGAATCTAATAAAATTAAATAACAGTCACACCTAGCAGGAACAGGACATAAGTCTATATCCAATTACTTAGCCATATTGTAAACCTATTGTCGTTGTTTATAAAAATACAAACAATGAAAATGTTTTACTAAAATGATGGGGAAAATAAAACAACATTTTTATTACAATAAGACATTGGTATAAAATATGGTCCTATAATGTTCCATTTACAATCACCATTAGGTACAGCACTGCTGTATTCGCAGAACATCCCGACCACGGTCGATAGTGCTTAAAGCTGTCGAATAAATTAACTTTATTATCTGATGAGTTTATTATGAGAGCGCGATAATCAGCTCCTCGATGAAGGGACGAGTCCCGTGTATGAGCACGTCGGCGCAGATTATCGCGATGAGCGGTCAGTCAGGAAGCCGGCCGCCATCTCGGATAGCGCGGAGCATGTGAGTTTGTTCCTGGTGCTGGTGCGGTTTTACTAATGAACCTAGCGTTGCTGGATGTGCTAGCGAAGCTTCATTTCCTTGATATGAAGTTTACTTATGAGTACGGTAGTGACGGCAAGCAGACAAATTATCTGATAGTGTCACATGCACGGTAAAGATAGAAAATATGTTTGTTACTGGTGAAGATAACAAAAAACAGCCTACTAGTGAAATGAAGCCCCGCCAAAAACACATCAAACGTGCATGATCCATCATTATAATTTCCCCACCTTATCGAAACGCCTTATACAAAGTACTTTTATGAAGAAGCACACGTGTCTGGTAGTGTCACAGGAATGGGTTTAGCAGCCAAAGAACTTTCTTAATACACTTGTATTTAAGAGCCCCTCGATGAAGGGACGAGTCCCGTGTATGAGCACGTCGGCGCAGATTATCGCGATGAGCGGTCAGTCAGGAAGCCGGCCGCCATCTCGAATAACACGGAGTATGTGACTTTGTTCCTGGTGCTGGTGCGGTTTTACTAATGAACCAATCGGGTTGTATGCGATATAAAAACTAAGTAAAGAACGCTTCACTCTAAGGTTCCGTGTCATGGGTTCCTAGGACTAGGCAGTCCTAGGCAGGACACACTCGACGAGGTTACCCAGACCACCAATGCGTTACGACGGTTGTCGTATAGGAACATTAATTTACACACAATTGAACAATAATCATGTCCTTGATATTAAATATTCCTACAATTACGAGCAATAAATAATTGACTTTCCAGTAGCCCATGGACAATGGTACCCATGAGAAAATTACTACAAATAGGAGTACTAAAAATTATCTTTGTGTTGTTTCAGCCATAGATGCGGATTGACAAACGAAGATCTGAATAGGCGCTGGAGTAAACCGAGCCCCGTTCTTCATCCTTCTATTTACCATACAAAGGTAACGTGATACACTATAAAATGAACTATGAGAAGTACTTTTGTTCTAAATGATTAAAATTCTTGGCTGCTGTAATTGATCCTGAAAGATTTTATTATAGAATTAATTAATACCATTGCAGTTACTGAAAGTGTAAGTCCAAAAAGAGTACTACCTGGTTCTCTCTTTGTACTTAGGTAACTACATTAAAAATTGTACATAATTATGTACAGTTGTCCTTTCTCAATCCTTACTCCTTGGTGGACCAATAACTCCTTGTTGAAATATCTATGGCTAGTCTTCTTGGTGGAGTAAGACAGGCTTGCAGGCAAATTTACAGGTCATGATATTTTATTTATATTTTTTCAATATACATCAGGGTCTGATTGAGTACTTGGTACGAGTATGGAAGAAGCCACCTCTGGTATACTGCGACTACCATGGCCACTCACGGCAGAAGAACGTTTTCTTCTACGGATGCGCTGGCGCCGAAAGTTGGAGCAGCAGCGACCGACTCGTGCAAGATGAACCTGTCAAATACCTTGTAAGTTTACCAATACTTACGCACATTAATAAGTACAGCTATCTATAATCGTCATTAGATATGCCATCGCTATATTCAAGGTAAATAAGATCTTCATAAGATTTAGGTTTTTCGTTTAAATGAAAAAGGAGAGATTAATTTTACAGATTAATTTATTAATTATATTTTTTATTAACATCTCAAAACTAAAATTTTATCTTCGTATAAAAGTGAAGCGCATTAAGATTGCCTTTTGTATAATTTGACCGATAAAGTTTTAATAACGGCCTGTGAAAATGTAAATGCTATTTTGCACTTTATATACATTTATTAAAGTTTCTAAAATTTGTAATTTGCGTAACCTGAATAAATTTCTCAACAGATGTTACCGGCCCTCATGCACCGTATATCCCCCGCGTTCGCGCTGGGCTCGTGCTCCTTCCGAGTGGAGAGGGAGAGGGAGAGCACGGCCCGGGTGACGGTGTGGCGCCATCTGGGCGTCACTCGCTCCTACACCATGGAAGCTTCCTTCTGCGGCTTCGATCGAGGACCCTTCAAGGTGGGTGTTATAGATGTAACCGGATAGATATACGCCGCGTTCGCGCTGGGCTCGTGCTCCTTCCGAGTGGAGAGGGAGATAGAGAGCACGGCCCGGGTGACGGTGTGGCGCCATCTGGGCGTCACTCGCTCCTACACCATGGAAACCTCCTTCTGCGGCTTCGATCGAGGACCCTTCAAGGTGCGTGTTATATTGGATATTAAATTAAAATTTGAAAGTTAGATTTCTCAAATATTTGATTTGCAAGTTTAATCACTGAAATACCTTATTACCTACATCGCGTTTTGTGGCAGGAACACACATTTTTGTGCGAAGCACCTACCTACATTATAGATATAATATAGGATATGGTCCTAGTCAGGCCATGCATGCCTCAAAAATCAATGCCTTGGTATAGTAATTCTAACGTGACCAGTTAACAAAATTAAAGTGTCACTAAGTGAATTATTATAATCGTCTTGATAGAACATTGATTTGCATAGTTCATTCAAGGTGCGTATGCGTAATCGGAAATAATAAATAACACAAATAAACGATTATCTGTAATTATCCGCCACAGAAACACATCCTGTTTCACTTATATTCCAATTACGAATGATGGTATATCTTGAGATAAATGATAACGATACTTAGGACTTGACACGTGAGCTAATACATCTAGCGGAGCTTTCCTTTTAGATCACATAAGTAGATAATTTCAGCAATAAATTTTCAATCCTTCCACAGCTTAAGATATTTCTTCGTGTTCGTTGTGTTCTTCCAATATATAGTACATAGTGAACCTACCTAAGAAATATTTTTACAATCAACATGATAATAATAGATATTGCTCAACAAATATATTTTTAATTTTATTACATGAATCCTCTGATACCCTAAGTAGATAAAAAAAAACTGTGTTTCGGTATCAGCGTCTTTTGCCATCTTTTCCATGAAAATCAAATAATAATGTTAAATGTTGGAATTTGTTGTTCCAAGAGATTTAAAAATCGGAATTTTTCTCATTTTCTCTCGAGGGAGATAAATTAGGGAGGAATAAATTTAGAAGAATGATTTTATTTTCCAACCTTCATGTTCCTATCTACCTCTTTGTACTGAACTTGTCTTTAATTATTTCATGAACAATTATTAATAATATCGTAGAATACCTAAACCAAAAAAGTAACTACTTACCTACTTACCTAGCTATATCTTTCCCTGCACTGCGCACCGTCTTGGTTCTCATCCTGACGTATGGGAATGTTTCATAACCAACAATGCCACCGAGAAACCCATTGTTGCATCTTCGTGTTCCAGAGATTAAAAGTTTAAATGACTGCTACCGGTTTGAGAACACGATTTCCTGAAGCATGCGCATGTTCTGTGACGTTTAGTGCAAAATATTTCTGGGTCGTGACTGAATCCCGCAGTTCGTTTCGTGAGCTTACTGTACCATCTTTACGTCAACACCTAATATGATTTATCCTTACAGGGTTTCCATCTCAACACGCAGCATCTACAGAATGTTGGCAGTGACTTCTGCGAAGCTTTGAACGGCCTAAATGATAATGCTACCAATGTTGATATTCAGCTTACAAAAGACCTCAACGGGTAAGGTTTCGATATTATAACTCGGCAAATATTTAGGGTTACATTCAAATATCAGTATAATTTTATAGCCTACATAAACTTTTTTCATTTGTATTGATGAATCATTAAAATGAAAGAAAACGATAAAGAATGCTTAGCATAAATATGAACTCTATTAGTACGACTATGTGATCTTTCATATTCTTCGCAAAGAATATTAAACGCTCTAAACTAGACAAAATGCATCGTTTAAAGTCGTATTATTACTTTGTATGTAACATAAAGCCCACCACTAAATCAGAAACTAATGATAATTTTCACAAGCTAGACTTAAACGAGCGCATTCAGTTTAGTTTATTATAGGCACTTATTTTCATATTTTAAACCTATAAGCGAGATCTTTTCATCTATGTATTACAAAAGTCACATATTATTCTATCAACAGAAATATCGTTGAGATATACTTAAAAGGTGCAGAAGACACGAGGCAAGTTATTGAATTTATAGATATTGCCCATTGCCATGCTAAAAGTGTGCAAAGCGCGCGCACAATAACTACAATACTGGCATGTAAAGTTTTATTATGCCATAACTCATTCTGAAATTTAATTATTAAAAATAATATTTTTTATTATTAACCTTCTGTTTTAGTTATTACCATCATCAAAATTCAGTAACCCTTCCGTTTATGTCTTAAATAAGGTCTAGAGTTTGCACTAAATAACAATGTGGACATAGGTACCTACTAATAACTGTAGTAGACATTATCATACTCGTAAATATTAAAAATATTTTTAAATAGTGCAGGAGGGTTACAACAAACTCCTAAAACCATCATAAAGGAATGATGTTTTGTTTTAATTAAAAACATGATGTTTTATTTCAATTTAAAACAAAACAAAATTGCTTTATGATGGTTTTAGAAGTTTGTAGTAACCCCCCCGTACGTAAAATCGTTGGGCGTAATGTATTCAGAGTAAATATTATGATAGAAATTTCACATGACCAACGATTTTATATTTTGTCTGATCAATACCCCAGATTGATGAGAAGATTGGTGCGATCTGGTAGCTAGGACGTACCGAATTATTTTTTAGCTTTTAGTACCTACATAACTTACCTACATCATCTTTTTATTGTAACGTTTAACATACCTACTTATAAAACTTTTTTGCCTGCACAACTGCCTCATTGAATTGCCAGATTCGAGTTGAAATGATTAGTAGGCCAGTAGGTAGCTATCAATGGAATAAATAATTATTGAAAAATTTACGAGAAATTATTCCTCTGATAAACACTAGATAACCTTATCCATTAGATAGTTACTGAACTGTTTATCAGGTAAACAGTTCAGTTTGACTGGACAGGATTGAAAAATCGGCCCTTAATCTAGACAAATCGCTGTGTTATTTTTCGCCTGTTCCCACGCCCGCACGTCATGTCGCGATCTGTGACAAGTGCTAAACATAGGGACGATACATCGCTTGGTGCTATCGACGTCGATCGTCGTCTATTAAGACACAAATTGCCAATCAAGAGCAGGTTTGTCGATAACCAACGCTTTATTAATCGCCGTTCAATTACTGTTAGGTACTGACATGAAGCTTAGCTTTTTTATATCTCGTAGATAGGCAGATAGGACCTCATTGATCGCAATGGTTCTGTAGGTACGTCTGTATCTCACCGTACACTTAAAACATAATTATAGCATGTTCACCAAGTGAAATTAGAAGGCATATCAATGATTTTTGCAAATATGTAAAGTCCTCCTTAAATATCTAGGTACTCGTAGGTACTACAGAATTTTGATAATGGATTTCGGAAAAGAATTTGAATGTTTTGCATGCCTAAATAATACTTACTTACTTATGTTAGTATTATTTAAGAGTGTTAATAAAATGTTATTTGTGCTCGTAATGCATATTAGGCTAATCCGGCTAATTAATACTACTTATTACTTTGATGCTACTTTGGTTTGGATTTTGGATCTAGGTTAGGTATTTATAACTTTCAGCGTAAATGATTAAATCATGAAATTTTTTATACTATGTTAACAGAGAGGTAGCAGTGGACAGTGAAGCAGGCTCAGGCTCCGACAGCGTTCTCAAGACGGATTCGGATGAAGACTTCGATTAGTTTAATAAGTCTTTTGTCCAATCCTTTATTTGTAGGCTATAAAACATACTTATGTAACCAGTCTCTTTAAAATTTCCAAAAATTGTTCAATTTTTGAAAAATTTATTGTATCTAGTTGATTAACTGTTTACGTAGATATCTTTTAGAAGACCTAGAAAGTGAAGTTGATGAAAATTAATGATTTTTTTGTTTTAAATTTCAAGTTATCAATAAGCCACAAAATGATAGAAGCTCGCCGTCATATTTTCAACTTTCAATTTAACCGAATATATTGTTATGCATAATTATACCTAGTAAAATATTATGCATTAAATACATTATAATGAAGGCGACAAAGCATATCCAATATCAATTTTAATCCATTAAACCCAACCACAGTAACGTGACATGTTTGTTCATAATTATCTCAAGAGTATTAGAGTAGGCAGCTAGAAAATTGTTATAGGCCAGTCTATGTACATACGTAATTGTGGTCAGTGAAATTTATAATATCTACCTAGTTGTAAAGCAGGAATGCAGAGGTCTTATAACTTATTTTGATGAATAAAAAGACCATTGCCTATTTATTTTTGTAATGAGATGACAGCATTTCATTCTTAGTAACTTTAATTATGAATGTCTCATTATACTAAGGTGTTCTAAAGCACTTTTTGTTTTGCTTCACAAAATCAAAAATCGATGGCTTTTTGTTACAATAATTTCATTTTGTTTCGTAAAAACAATGTGCAAAAATGATGTGTGTCTTTGAGTCTGTGATTTAATTAAATAAATGGGTTGTTTGGTTTACATGACATAAATTATTTTTATGTAGCTTGTGATCTCAGTAATAACAATAAATAAATTTTGAAATCGATGGTTTTGTTGTTTACCTTGCCAGTAACCCATTAATGACCCACTACAGGGTCGGGTCTCCTTCTCGTAATGAGAGGGATGTAGGCCTTAGTCCACCACGCTGGCCTACTGCGGGTTGGTGGACTTCACATACCTTTGAGAACATTTTTTTTTGTGAACTATCAGACATGCAGGTTTCCTCACGATGTTTTCCTTCACCGTAACAGCAGGTGATATTTAATTTTATAAAGCGCACATAACTTTTTTACAGTCATTGGTGCGTGCCACCGGGATTCGAACCCGGACCCCTCGATTGGAGGACGAATTCTAGGCCACTGGGCTATCACCGCTTGTTACCGTTGTTTACCTTACTTGTCCTAAAATAGCACAGACAATATTTTTTTATACTTCAGGGTAAACCTGTGCCAGCTATGCCAGAAAATAGCCAGTGCGTAGATGCCTAGATTCGGCTTAGGCTAAAAGCGTTGCTATGCGAGATGTACACATGTGCGCTCACAAAAGAAGCTCTACATAAAGTTAATTCAGTGTAGAATGTATCAAAGAAGAATGAATTATGTTATTGTATCGTAATTATTGAAGCGCTCTCCCTTAGTTTAGAATTTAATTAATATTCTGGGGGTGGCCACAGTGAGCCTCCTGTGTTCGGGTCCATATTTATCCCTCCCTCTGAAGAGACTAAAGGTATATCCCTTTACATATAGCAAAAAGTAATGTTGTATTTAGACGGTTTTTTTAATTGCTCTCTAATTTATTTTAATAAATAATACTAATTTATATCTATTTACAACTAGACTTTTAACTAATTAAAATAAAAACTAAAGTAATAAATAAACTAAAACTATAACAAATGAAACACATCGCTGCGATGCGGAAGAGTGCCCAAGATATTGGCTGCATTGCCTTCGGGTCACCCAGCGCTACGACCAGACGCGAAGACAAATCTTTATAGAAATGTTTTTTAATTAAAATACCAAATGTCAAATTGTAGGTTTTGGGAGCACAAAATTTTAAAAAATTAAATTCACAGAATCCCTGGAGCTGGTAATATTCCAATCACAACATGCTACAAATAAAACCACACTTAGAAACACTGTAAGATTTTTTATTTCAACTATTAATAAATAATATATTGTTACAATTAACATTTATCACGCTTTGCTTACATACAAAAGTAAGAAGGAATTTTGGTCAGTGATCAATTAGAAATAAAAATGTAATACAATTAACGTAATAATAATTGTGATAAACAATTGAGAATAAGAAATTAGAAGTATAAAATAAATAAATTTCGATTTAATAAGCAAAATAATAATACAAAAAAATCATTTATAAATCCACGATAAAAATACTATGGTATATTATTCGGGTGACACTAATATGAATGATATAAATAACAAATATAAAATTTAAACTGAAACTAAATATACATTGAAACAATAAAACTTATCCTTAAATTACATTGTAACTCCTTGCGTGTGTACCCTACGTAGGTACGGAAACGGAAATTTAAAAAAACTAAATTTTCGAAATAAAAATTTTTTGTAAAAGTAAAAAAGAGTACGTCAGCGTCAGTTTGGACGCGATTTCGTAACTGAAACTGAGCGCCTTATGATAAGTTATAACATTAAATAAATTCTTTTGAAGCTGCAGTGCTACCTGGTCACTGCTTTCCTGGATCGGGCTTCCACCGAAGTTTCCGGTAAATGTGATAAATGAGACAAATCGATCGACAAATTAATGCCCACTGATCTAAAGGTCGTGTATTCAAATTTGTTTTTATTGAAGACAGACTAAAGAAGCCTGAAGTAACTAGATGCTTCAAAATTAAACCTAACTTGAATAAAGTAAATGAGTGAACCTCTTAAAATCACAAATTACAAAAGTATAATAATTAATCTAGTATTGTTCTACTTTGAATAATAATACAGTGAAAAGAGCTTTGAACCGACCTTCTACCGCCAGAATAATGGAGGATTTGAACTAAAAGTTACATTACATACATTGTACACGAATTACAGTCGCAAAAAAAATGCTTAGGTATAATAATTTAAATTCTTTGTAAATCATACTTTGTGACGAGAAAAGCATAGGTTGTTTAACCCATTAACAATGATGTTTAAAAAATTAATAATTTTGTATTAAAAAAACTATCTCAATCGTAAAAATGTTACTCATATTTGTGTACTGTAAAATAATAAATCATTAATACTAAACTTGTGGAAGATTCAAAGATCTATCATTCAATAAATATGACAAATTAAAACTATCATTGCGGGTGTTTACTAATTGAAATAGAAAACTCAAAAATTCTGCAATTAAATATCTACAAGACATAGTTAAATAATATTTAACTGAACCACAATACCAGTAAAACTTTGTTCTCAAAAATGCTCTCATATTGACTAAAAATTACTATTGACACGATTTTTGCTAACTAACTATACACATCTTAATTAGTAGTGAACTGAATGAACGCACTGAATACATAATGTATTTATTATACACTGATAAGGCAAACAGGACGAGAAGTATAAGTTTTATACTGCAAGAATAGGATGTATAAAAATACGATATTTAATGATAAGGTAAAGTACTCAGCTCCACAAAAATTATATTGCTAGTATAGCGATAAATCACACGTTGCTAATTGCTAGAGCGAGCACAATATTAAGCTTTACTTTTGTACACTCTGTTTGTGACAAGTTCAAAATAATACTGAAAGAAATATTCATTTTAATGTTAATATGCTATTCAATTAATTATTAATTAGTAAATAGTTTTAGTGTAAGGGGTGGGTACAAAATCGCGCCCAAAGGAGTCGGGATAAACAAACAAACATACATATATACAGGCGAAGCTATAAGTACAAAAAACCGTTTTGCGTTTACAGAGGGCAGTATTTTATTTTACTTCAAGCTCTAAGCAAAATTATAAGAACGAAATGTACATTTTACATTAAAAATGGTGCAATTAAGTCCAATACTGACGCTATAATCTTTATGAAGCTGACCATAGTATAGACCTATTTACTGTGTGTTCGTGTTAAAAAAATAGTGACGTATCAGTGCTACTTCGAAGGCATATTCATTATGTGGTTCAATTTACACCATTAATATAAAAGCAAACTTTTTATCGCACAGTATATTATCTGATACATGTACCAGCTATTTTCTACTCTGCTCCATCGACTCACGTTTTGATCGCCACACACACTGTTTGGAAACTGTCACAGGGCGTGGTCACTATTTTCTTAAAGATAACATGCTTTAATGTAACTATTACGTATTATAATAAGCACTTGGTATTTAATAGGTGAATTAATTACATAATGGTAATATAATGAACACATTCTAGATTATATATTAACAAAGTACTTATTTTAAGTACCTATTTAAGCATTGAACTGCATGTCTTTTACGAGTGATACAATACAACTTTGATGATGTCTACCGCAAAAAAAGAATAATTTTAATCATAATATACTGATTTAATTAATATGGATTTCTATTAGTCATTTAAAGATCATTATAAAAAGCAAAAAGAAGTGATACTTAGTTTGAGCTAAATCAGAACAAGTTTTTATTTGCATACTTTTCTATACAGGGTTTACACATTTTTTCACTCAGTTTAATTCCCTTAGTCCCTTGATAAGTCCGCCATAAAAATTAGTCAATTATAAAGACTAACTATAGAGTTGAATGCCACATGCCACATAAGAATATGATAGAAAAACAGCACCAGCCCTTCAAGTATGAGTATTACTTCTCTTTCTTTTCCAGAATAAAAATTGTAAATGCACATACAGAAATTTTAAACTAATCTGCACCTAATAAAATAATAATGCTAGAACTGTAAAAAAATATTTCTATAATCCCATTTACCTATCAATCTAAATTGCCTCAGTCTAACAATTTTTCCATACGCATTGTACATTAAAGTTATGAAAATATTTTAAAGTGACCTTTCAATAATTTTGCTAGCATTAATGTCATTTAAAATTTTGTACTTATATCAAAGTTATAACGGAACTTAAAATTTTTGCATATAAAAATGTAGGGAGAAGTAGATTCTGCATGTTTTGTAGTTGTTGTAAAGGTGTATATTTGAACTATTGTTATATAGAGCCAGGATCTACTGGGTGAAAAATGCATTAATTCCCGAGGCACTATACTACAATACACATCCATCATAGAACTGTCAGTGCTACCATATATATGCTACAGGGGCCCGATTTTACCAGCTCGGATACTGACGACCAACTACCAACATGAACAACACAACCAACCACAGCGTACATATTATGTTGTCAAAATATGACTCGAATATCGCAAAGGTGTACTGTTAATAACATTGCAGTGAAAAGTGATCCAATGAACCGTTGGATATTTACAGGTACACATTATTAAGGGGGTAAATGGATTCATTGCACGCTGACTACATTTCAGCGGCATAATACACGGCATAATACACGGCTTATCTGTCGGCCAAGCAATGCTCAATGTGCATGTGCACTCTTCAGCTTACCTGATGGCGTCTGTTCACGCCGGCTGCGCTGATGTCGATAGCAGGGATGTCTCTTGTCACTGCGGTGGCTACCACGTCACTGCACACGTCGTTAGTCGTTTGGCTTATCAGTAGATCGTTGGTAGGTTAGGGCTTCACACATTGAACGCGTCCTGTTGTACGTACGTACGCGTCGGATATATCGGTTGGCTTGCTGGTAAATGAGTATGTAGCTTTACGCATTCAACGCGTGGTGACACGGCGGCAGTGTCATATTGGCCGGCAGTCGGATGCGCGCGGTGTGGGTGCGGCGCGGGGGAGGCGCGGGAGGCGGGGGTCAGGGGCTGGCGGCGTGCGCGGCGGGTGCGGGCGCGGGGGAGGGCGGCGCGAGGGCGTGTCGCGGGCGTGGCGGCTGGCGGCGCTGGCGCGCGAGGAAGGAGTGTCCGGAGAGCAGCGCGAAGCGGGCGTCGACGGCGTCGCGATGGCAGCGCGCGCCCAGCTGGTACCACGCGGAGGCCAGCAGCCGCTGCTCGGAGCTGGTGCCGCGGCTCGCGTCCTCGGCGCCGCCGCCGCTGCTGCTGCCGCCGCCGCCGCCGCTGCCGCTCCATCTGTGGAATCGTTCGCTATTTTTTATAAATAAATACTAAATACGGTAATACTACGCTCTGTCGCACTACGGATGAAAATTTGCATCCTAAGTAAACTAAATACTGGTAAGTAATAACATAAATATCATACAAACAAAAAGTCAGATACTTTTGTGTTCGTATGTTTCCACGAGTGAAATAAGTACAAAAATTTGTCCGAAGTATGGTCAGCCTTAAAGTCCTACATATGTACATAATATATTTTATTATTTAATTATTTAATGTATTCAAAAAGCTAATAGGGAAAATACATAAATTCTTAAGGAAGCAACTGATTCATTTGGGTAAGTACAAAAAACAATAAATTGAATCATATTTGCGTATTACAAACGTACAATAATGCTACTCTTGAAAGTATACATTACAATATCCAGCAAAAAAACTTGTTGCCGTAGTCTTCAAAATAAACAATCCAATGAGCACATAAAAAGTGTAAGAGCACTCACTCGTGTCGGTTGTTGTTGTTGGGCGTGGCGTCGCTCCGCGCGGCCGGCGCCGCGGGCGTGCCCCGCGAGTAGCCCAGCGTGATGTCCGATAACGACTGCTGGCCTGAAACACAAACAAACAAACAAAGATGTTTCTACATAATCATGTACAAAGCCACTCTCTTTAATGTTAATGAAATGAATACAATATTACTATGTACAACCTCAAGCTACAACTATTTTTACAAAATCATTGGTGCGTGCCACAGGGATTCGAACCCGGACCCTTCGATTCGAGGTCGAATTCTAAGCTATCACCGCTCTCATATACTGCTACTAAAATATAACTTGCCTACTTGTCATATCTAACCATAGGTTATTTATAAGAATTTACAAAATGGTGTAAGCGCTGGTTGTAGTGAGGATAGCCACGTGGCTAAATTACGGTCTCAAACAAGACGTAGTCTTGTTCTCAAAGGCATCTTAAGTCCGCAAACCAGAACTTGGCACCTTAGTCCACTAGAGGCGGCCCTGGTGGACTAAGGTCTTGTAGTGTAGACTCATTTTGAGAGGAGACCTGATCTTACAGTGGACAACTAATAAATTGCAAAGAATGTTAACACAAATTTTCAAAAATATACTCACCAGTGGTTCTCGGGTCCAGTGTCTTGATAACTTCCTTGGCCTTTTCAACGCATTTCCTATACTTGTCTTCAGTGGCAAGTAATTCCGCCTCTCGAGCGGACAGAGCTTCTTGTAACTTACTAGCGCGCTGTCTCTCTTCCGCTAGGCTCGCTTGCAACTCTTCTACTTGAAGCGCTGGGAAAATAACGAAATCCTAAATTATAAGACAATTACAAGACAATTACAAGACTACTGAAAAATTTAGGACACATAATAAAGTAAAAATCTTGTATGGGCTTTGGCGATGACCCCAAAGCCGTTGGTCCTGATTTTCAATCCCAAGAATTCATATTAGAACGAAAAATTATCTGGTTTGAATATGTTTGTTTCAGTATTGTGTGCCCATGTCATCCACAGCTCAGGGGATCCCAGTTTGAGGGATCTGTCGGAGCTATGAGAGACCAAATCGTAAAATATTTATTAGAAGTGGATTTTAAGTAATAAAAACATTAGAAACCCTTACATTTCCGTTGGTTATCCTCGATGGCGGACGCCAGCCGCGGATGGGGCGCCTCCAGCATCGCCTCCAACTGCATAATTTTCTGGTGGGCTTCTCGATTCATCGCTCTTTGCTTTTCTAAACGCGCTACATATTCCTCAGCCTGTAACAAGTGGTTTTATTATTCAGTATGATTTTATATTTGTGTTCAATATCATTTAATAATAGTAACTGCCAAGACCAAGAATTTTGCTGCATTGGCGCTATAACTGTATTTTGGTCCATATAGGGGGAAAAGGACTGGAAAGATATACGCTACAGAAAAAGATGATATACTTGGTATGGGCTTTTGATTACATCCAAGAACTTGCTTAGATACTTAAAAGTCGCTGTAAATTCAGTAAATTCATTAAAAATTTTAACTATCATAAAAGGAAAAAAATCTTGAAAAAGTGAACATCTGCAATTTAGACAAAGTATCACACGAAATACTAAACTATTGTAGGTTACCTGAACAGAAGCTTGTTCTGCTTGAGCTCCTTGATGCTGTCGTAATAGTTTGTTTTCATGTTCCAATCGTATTAAGCGCTCCTTCAAATCGTGCGGTATTAACTCCTGTGATACATTGTCTTCTTTGGCTCCTGTGAAGTTAAGTTCAAAATAACAGATCTTTAATAAATCAGATAATAGGTAGAAACTATAGATACCTATGTACCAAAACCACAAACAAGAATAGAGGAACACTGAGATTGCCACGTCGCACCCACTTGGTGCGTGTCTTTGGCTTTCCATTTTTTGCTTTCACATTCCCTGTATTACACGCTCTCAACCTTGAATTCATCACACATTCTGACTGGAATTATACGAGATGCTGTATTTCCTGCACCTGTGCACTTTCCCACTGTTACTATACAGGAAAAATGACATAAGGTTCTTCAAAACGGGCATAAAAGGCACTCTTATCGCTGGCATCGCTCGTGTGAGTAGGCGACGGTGACTACATGACTACATAGCACCAGGTAGCCCATCTGACTGATACTGATTCTTGTAAAACAATGACCTGCAGCGGCGGTAGTACATCGCAGTTCGTCGACGGTCTCGCGCAAGGCGTCCCGCTCGGCCAGCAGCGCGTCACGCTCGCGCTGCAAGGCCGCCTCCCGGCTCGCCTGCCGCTTGCTCTCTATCTCCAGCCGGTCCGCGCGCGCCATCTCCGCGTCCAACTTCTCGTTTAGCTCTGTCACCTGCACAAATTTGTACTCCTATTAAAATTTTCATTACTTATGTAAGCGTTGTCACCTGACTAATACATTAAACAATTGGTTCCATGAGTATCAAGATTTCATCGCATTGTTTTACTATAAGTATATATGTAATTATTTCAGGTAATGTTGCCATTACAAGTTAAGTTAAAAATTAAAAAGTTTTTTTAAGGTGTACATGATTGCTATTATGTGAGCGGTATAGCGGTGATAGCCCAGTGGCTTAGAATTCGACCTCGAATCGAGGGGTTCGAATCCCAGTGGCACGCACCAATGACTTTGTAAAAAGTTATGTGCGCTTGAAAAAATATTTAATTAAATATGACCTGCTGTTACGGTGAAGGAAAAGATCGTGAGGAAATCTGCATGCCTGAGAGTTCACAAATGTTCTCAAAGGTATGTGAAGTCCACCAACCCGCAGTAGGCCAGCGTGGTGTACTATGACCTACATCCCTCTCATTACGAGAAGGAGACCCGACCCTGTAGTGGGTCATTAATGGGTTACTGGCATGTGAGCTATTATGAAACTGTGATGATAAATTTCCATCTATTTTCGAAATCTCCTATACCATCTATGTATACAAGCACAAGCAGTGTCCATTACAGTTTTCCCTGGTTCATTAGTTAGTGCATACGCATATGCATCATATGCATCATTCAATAAATCAGTACAGTTAAGAACTCGCCTGTTTCTTATAAAGATCCAGTTGAGCTCGGACGGCGTTGGCGCGGGTGGCCGCCTGCTCGTGTTCTATCGCGCGCTGCACGTGTTCGGTGTTCGCGTGCTCCAATAATTTTACCTGCAAATAAAAAAAAAATGTGAAACTGACATGTAGCCATTTGATACTGGTAACTAGTACGCAGGATGCTTATCTTTAATATTTTGAAGAATGGAGCTGGTCTAAGAACCAGAGCAGACCAGAGCTTAAAAATAAAAGAGGTTTGACACTAGAGATGCTTTGAGATATTATGTTGTTAGTGCTCATCCTTTAACTCAGCATAACAGTCATTGATACAATACTCAACACCGATTGTGATTTTATTCATTATTTATATTTATATATAAGAGTTGTGCATATAAATGTATAAGTTGGTATAAGTAGTATTATTTGTTTTAGTCCTGGTAGTCTCCTCCAGGCAAACAAAGTTTTTGTTGAAATCCAAAAAAATACTATCTAGTAATGCTTTTAACCACAGCCATGAAGGCTGTGTTAATACCCTCCCACCGTACGACCTAGTCACTATACTATACTATACTACGATACAAAATAGTACCTGTCTCCTCAAGTCAACATGTTCCTCCATGCGCTTCTTGTAGGATGCGACGGTGGCCTCGAGAGCGGCGGCCTTCGCTGCCGTCTCCCTCAACGCGTCCACCTCGTCCTTTAATGCCACGTTCTCTGACGCTGCTATCTGAAACAGTGAAAATATTCATCACATTAGGTTTAAACACTACTGCTATTTGATCATTTAATTCCCAAACAGAAAAAGAACTGTAATATATAATTTTAACGGTATTACTGTACTCGTCGCCCCACACAAGCGTTCCTAATACTCAGTATGTAGTGCAGCTACATGCAAGACAAAAAAATACATACACAGTCTGGAACAGACTCAGTCAAATCCTCATTCCTCAATCCTCATCCCTCGCTACCATCGCGGCAACATTTTGGAGATCACGGAAAAGTCCCTTAATCCAGCAACCATTCAATATTATGTTCTTCGAGGCTCGTCGCGGATTGCAGTTTAAATTTGGCTGCAAACCTTATTTTAGTCCCACTACTGGGCATTGGCCTCTCCCGACTACTAAAGAAGTCCTGGTTCATACCCAATCACGCTACTGTAATGGGGATTGGCGTTACACTAACGGCCGCACTCAGAGACGTCATTTATAGACACATAATGTTCATTAACAAACAAATAAAATCGTCTTTCTTCGTATTGACATAAGTGTCATCGTTATTTTCATAATGAACCATTAACGTTAATGAATGTCTCTGAGTACGGCGGTAAGAGCTAGAATAACCATGTTAACCCCGGTTCTTTGTTCCCAAGTCTTCGTCCACTCTATCACGATAGTCGCTCTATAGATACAACTAGCCCAGTTCATCATTCAGAGCCTCTAGTTGCGCCAGCATGTTTCTATACCGAAGAGTACCGACATGGGCTGGTCCTAGAGACGCGCCCCCTCTGTCTCTCCCGACAACAGAAGGAGGCCTGGAGCGTGTTCCACCTTGCTGTCCTAATGAAGTTGCGTGGAAAAGTTATACGAAAGGTTATTGCCACTAATATAATTGTACAATTTCATCACCTGCAGTTCTTCGTTCCTAAGTTTAAGCACCGCAAGTTCCCGCTCAAGCGCGTCCGCTCTGACTCTATGGTCGTCCCTCTGTAGTTCCACCTTGTCCAGTTCGTCTTTCAGAGCCTCTAGTTGCGCCCGCATGTTGCTATATCTGAGTGTGCCGGCGTGGGCTGGTCCTAGAGACGCCCCCGCTTCGTCCAACTCTCGACCTTCTGAGTTTTCGTAACCGATAGCGGCTTCCCGCGCCGCCGTCAGTCTACTGACTTCGCTCAACAAAGTCATCTTCTCCTCCTGAAGGATTTTAACCTGTAATAATGAAGGGGTTTAGATCCTATCTTTTAAATTAATAATCAAACAAACACACAAACAACGCCGCACTACTCTCAGAGATTGTAAGAAGACTATTTTATTTGTTCTTCTTGAAATGTCCCCACTAATCTCCGGCAACCGAATCACTCCAACAGAAACCATAGCAATTTAACTACTTGTTTGCTTACTTCATGCCAGGTTGAGGACATATCATCATATTTATATCAACAAATCTCAGTGTCACCTCGTCCAGCTGCCTTGAATTAAATAATTCTATTTCCCGTCTAAACTCTGTGTTGGAAGAAAGTTTCGATACGGAATTATGTATACCTAATCTATTACATATTCATGATTTTCATTTGTTTACATTAAGTTATTACTTATTCATTAACCTGTGTGTCGAGGTCATGGCACCTCTGTGCGAGCGCCTCCCTCATCTCAGCATCGGTCTGGTCTACGACGACAGCCTCTGCGTGCAAACTGCCACGATTCAGACCTAGCGTTAATGTTTCCAGCTCCTTGCGAACAAAACAACCATTATTGAATAAAGCCGTGCACCGCTGCAACCATCACTCAACTATTATGAAACCACAAGTCGGTATGACCAATTACGAGAATTGGGTAATCGCACCGACTGGAGATGCACTACCTACTTAGTTCTATCAAATCGAGATCGCCGGCTAAGCCGCATCTCTGGTAAAATCTGTTTTTCTTACTCGCGTCTTATTTAATAAACAGTCAACAGTGCCTTCATTCGTAATTTGTAATTTAAATTTTGTGGCCGCCTAGACATTAAACAAAATATTATTATGTAAATTAAGATACTAAAATTATGAAACGCTAAAATGAATATTATCTATTTATTATTATTTTTTTTCTCATTATTAAGATTAAGATTTTATTAAGATTAAAATAAAAAGCGCCAAGATAGTTAATCAAATAAGACACGTACAGAAAAACAGACTAATTTGTAACACAAAAAATACGCAATATTAAAAAGAACACTTGATAGAACACGCTAGATCTTCACGTTGCTTTCTCTCCACGACACGGTTAACAACTTAATGGAATAATAGAATAATCCAACAGCCACAACACTCAAAAGTTAACTAACGACATTACATGCACCTCGGCGCGAATTCTCGTGATCCAAGGACGTTACATGTGCGTATCTAAAGAGTCTACGTGTTTCAGCGACCCCGCAATAAAATAACTATGCACCACCGAAAGTGCTCGTGGACAAGATCGTTGGCTAATTGAATTTTTACAATGAACACAATGTAACGCCCTGTTTACTGACGTTATATAAACTTGATGCACATTTAAACATTTTCCGGATATACGTAATTAATCACATGCTATTCTGTAACTACATAATATTTATTACATGTTTTAAAATGAAGCTTATACAATCCGCTTCTTATTGAAACGAAAAGCGAGATTATGATCAAACAACGTACTAACCGCACGAAACTATAAAAATATTAAGCTGCCGAAATTTCCTCCCGTTTTTAAACTGTCTTCGGTATACACAAATCAGTAACGCCTCTCGGCGCAGTACTGTTTACACAATGTTTATAAATAGCCAGTGTAGTGGAGGTATATAATTTGATTACCTGTATAGCTTGCATTATGGACCGTTGACATGATAACTCCAGATCCATAATGCGTGTTATGTATTCTTCTTTCTTGATGCAGTTGACTGCACAGCCTATTTACATGACAATGACAAATAAGTAAGACAGTAATGTGATTTTTTCAATGTATATTGCAATGTTAGGCGGATACTGAATTAACATGATGTCTTCTCATTTCTTACGTTTTTATTTGTCCCACTTTCCCCACTTGTTCCAGTCCCAGTTGGGATCCAATAATGGACCAACATTTTGGGGCCATAATGTAAAAGTGTACTCATAATCCCAATAATTTCAAAATTCCCAAATATAATTAAAAGTAAATGTAATAAAATAATATTTAAAATTATTGCTTTGTTACTAGTCATAAGAAACAACAATGTTATGTTTGTTTGTAACAAACACTGTTACTTACTAAGAACCAACTGCAGCAGTCTTCCGAGATCTGATGGATCTGCATGTTCGGCAATGTGAACCACATCAGGCCTAGTAAACTCTTGCAAACTTAGATTTAGAATGTCTTGATGGTAATCTAAAAGTAGAATATAAAAAATGCTAATATACCCTATTTTACATTTGATTAATATTTCTTATTATAAAGTAATCTTCATATGCAAAGGAAGGCTACACATAGTGATTATGTAATAATAAAGAATATTTAGAATAGTTATTTAAAAAAATTCTGTATAAAAATTCTGTTGGTCTGGTTTTGTCAGATGTAAATAAAATGTCATTGGACCTCACCCTATCAAATCAAATTGTTTGTGTTGAATAATTTTAATCATACACAAATTTCACCAACAGATGGACAGAAGAAACAAGGATATAAGAACTAAAATTCCTTATATTTCAATGAACAAAATACGAAACAACAAAGTAACACTGATCTGTTGAAAGTTCATTATTTAAATTAATGTTCACAAAATACATGTAAGAGCTACATACCAACAACACCTTCCAATATTTTTTTCAAATTGCTCACTTTTAATCTCCAGTTATGTCCGACATCAGTTTTTATTTTGGAATTCCATGTGGGTGTAAAATATTCTGGTGCAATTTGAGTAAGTGCTTCTGCTATAGCTACTCCGTCTGACAGGTCTAGAAGAAAACATGGTTAGTATGAACATAGACGAAATTCTTAATGCTGTCAATATACATAATATTAGGTGTAAACTTATCTTAACAAAGGAAATCATGGCTTAAGAAGTTTATTAAAAAAAATAATTATAGTTACTAGAAATCAGTTTAAATGTTAAATGACTATTTGTTTTTAAATTTTCATAATAATTGTGTGTTTACCAAATTGGACAAGTGTAAAATATGGACTATAGAAATTTGTTGCAGCATTAAATGACAATTTGTTTTTAATTTTGTGTCTGTGTTATTTTTCAATCGCAAATTGAAATAAAAGACATGCTAAGATTGTTTAGTTTGTTTACCAATTAAGACAAGAGTAAAAAAGTGGACTATACCTACATACATTCAGTACCTCTTTGCTTAATTAGATTACTGTAAGCCTTCTGCATAATATTATGTATGTATGTCATACATAATATTCACTGTTAGTGAATTCAACGGGAAAACCTCAAAATTCTCTAGTACATTTACAAACCTCTGAAGGACAGTATTTCACAGTAGGACAGTCAGTTTGAATATCAATTTAAGATTGTGGCTACCTTTCGGACTTAAGCTTTATAAGCTCGGCACTTGATATCAAGTGGGATGCGCTAAAGTTTGAATTACATTATCACATAAAAATATGCTTTGTTAAAATGAATATTATTAATATTATAACAACTAACTTACCATTTGGATTACCATGTTTCGCAGCCAGGTTTAGAGTTTGCAACCATTTGATAAGATTGTCACACAATACAGCACCATCCCCTTCCATTTTTATCTAAATAATCTTAACGCTATAACTACACTTTGAGCTTATTATAATAATATGTAAAAAAATATATAATACATCGTATTTTTATGTATAACTTCGATTCGATTTTATTTCATTAATATTTAATAAGTCATCCGTAACCCGTAACCTGTGACGTTTTCTTTTGTGAAAATGTTTATGTCAACGTCAGGCAATAGATATGGCGCTCGCTAGTAATCACAGATTATAAATTTATATGAATAGTGCAGGCCGATATTTATAATGTTAATAAACCGTTTAATAGCTATACCAAGAAAAATGTATCAGCATCTGATTATTCATATTTCATAGCTCTCTTAGCGTAACATTTTTCGGTAACAATATTTATTTGTTAAAATTTATAGATATTTTAAATATTTATTTAAGTTAAACCGTTAAACTCTAAATATAATATAACGGTTCGTCCCACTAGTTTCACACCTATCCGATGTTCTTATTTATGAGATCTCACCGGTTTTGAGTTCGCGACGCGTGTCGGAGTCCTATTATACAAAAAACTTGAGAGGTGTCAAGGGACACCCGGATGGAACGAAGTTCATGACATAAATGACATTGTCATTTACGACACTTTTCGCTGTACGTTTTGCTGTATGATGTAGTCATGAACTTCAGTCATTGTCATTTACGTCATGACAGCAAAAAGTGACGTGACAACTTTTCGTAAGATTTTTTTCCGTCTAGCCCCCTTTCACAACGCGCGATAAGGAACTTCGTTCCAATAAAAACTTGAGAGTTGTCAAGGGACACCCGGAAGGAACGAAGTTCATGACGTAAATGACAATGTCATTTACGACACTTTTTGCTGTCATGACGTAACTGAAGTTCATGACGTAACTGACGTAGTCCGTAACTGACGTAGTCATGAACTTCAGTCATTGTCATTTACGTCATGACTTACGTCATGACAGCAAAAAGTGTCGTGACAACTTTTCGTAAGAATTTTTTCCATCTAGCCCCCTTTCACAACGCGCGATAAGGAACTTCGTTCCAATAATTGATTGCTTAAATTCTTTTAGAATGATTACTGAAGAGAACCAACGAACATCCCTTTTTACTATAACTTCATGAGTAGGTACATCACTTTAATGTTTTAATATCTGTGTCAGTACAGTCCCGTGGATTGTTGACAATTGACATTGTTGTCAACGTGACTCAAGTTCACGTCAATTTTGTAATATTTTATTTGTTTTGACTTTTGTGAGTCTATATTTATAACTATATTATATTAGTTTATACCTATTACCTATATTTGACCTTGTCTGGCTGGCTGTGGCTGTCTAGTGTCTGTCTTGTCTTGTCTGTCTGCTGAACGAATAATTTTGTAGTTGTAGAAAGCTTCGAAAGCATTCATTCCTGAACGACACATGATTACTTCGAATTGGTAAAATACATTAAAATTATTATAATTTACTGTTTGCTTAATTATTGTAAGCTACTGCAGTACTTCCTGAATTCTGAATATTCGTGGAACATATCAAAGTAATGGTAAGTTGTATTTCTCTCTGAAATAATTATAATTACGAAATCACTTTACAAACTGTTTCCAACTTAGAACGTCTTATGTTTTAATTCTGCTAGGATTGTATTTATATATAAAGAGATTAAGCTTAAAATCAGCGTTTTACGAAAATTACCAAAATTTAAAGGAAACGCATAGGAATCTCCATATTTCTCATCATGACCGATTGGGTAGACTACGACGCAGTGCGAATCGACCATTTTGTTTTGACTTTTTGAGACCCCCCAAGTCCCATGTCTGTACACTGTATGAATGATTAATTAGCATATTCGCAATGTTGTCTCCATTCTTACGAAGGATATCCATGTTTTTAATTTCGTTTAAAATTGACTGCTCAAATATCCAAGAAACCAAAAACAGTATCTTGTACTGTTACAAATACCTACATCTTATTTATCCAAGCATGATATCTCACGTCTTAATGCCTCGTTTCATACACATTCCATCAATATAATATGTAAGACATCATAGATTGTGAAGAAAAATCGTTTGTTTTTGTCAAGGAGTCTAAGCACGAGTTACAGCGCAACGTGATAGAGAAGGCGCGCAAGCTGGAGCTGGACTCGTACCAGCGGGCGCTGGACATGCAGTGGCTGGACAGCCGTATGGAGGATGGCCGGATGGGCCTCAGCCTCGCCCTCATCGAGCAGGAAGCCAAGATGGAGAAGGACTTCCAGGAGGTGAACTGACTGACTTGTGTGTAGTGTGTGTGTGTGTAGATTATTTATTTGGCTGCAACCCTTTTATGGCCCACTGTTGAGCATGCCTCTCCCTGCGACAGGGAGAGGCTTAGAGCATACTCCACCATGCTGCTTCCTGCATACCTGAGTGTTCACAAAAAAAATGTTCTCAAAGGTATGTGAAGTCCACCAACCTGCATTAGGCTAGCGTGGTAGACTAAGGCCCTACATCCCTCTCATTGTGAGAGGAGACCCAACCCTGTTGTGGGTTACTGACTATGGGGATGTTCCCACCGTTTAGAATAACTTTCCAAATGTAATTCTGCTAAAGAGCTGCATTCACATCTGAAAATCAAAACATCTAGCCTACCTTCCAATATGTCTAAAAAATTAATTCTCGTACAACACAACCCTATCCAAGACATCCTATATCGATTCCAGGCGGAAGAGAACCAAGCCAACCGGGTCCTCGCGGCTCGGTACAATGACATGGAGCAGACTGATAGCGAGGAACAGGCCAAGATGGATCAGAACAGCCAGTACAGCAAGGACCTGCAGCAGCAGCTGGCGAGCAAGCAGCGCGTGCGCCAGTGCCAGTACGAGGACACGCTCGTGGAGAAGAAGATGCAGGAGAGCGTCATGCGGATCCTCGCCGATGAGGACCAGAGGTATTGTTCTTGCTTTCTGTCCTTAGGCTGGAACCCTTTTATGGCCCACTGTTGGGCACGGGTCTCCCCCACAACACGGGGAGGCCTGGAGCATATTCCAACATACTGTTCCAATGCGGATTGAAGGAGAAACGGCTAGTGGCCAACCCATATGGGATGTTTAACAACTGCTATGGCATCTATAACAACCGGGACAGACTGCTTAAGCACGGAAACGCGCATTTAATTCGCCAGTATTGGTCACCCATCCAGGTACTGACAGCTACTGACGCTGCTTAATTAACTCTTTCGATCGCTTGCGATCTACTTGGTTCGGACATGGGCCTCCCCTTGTCGACGCTACTCCGCCCGTTCAATGACCCTTTATTATCTTTATTGGTCAGTTTGATGTTGACTGCGCCTTTGGTTCACGTTTATTGCTAATTGTAACATGTGTCCTTTCCAGGGAGCTCCAGCACAAGAGAGACTCGACGGAGCAGATGAGGCAGGAGATGGTGACCTTCCAGGAAGAGAGGGAGTCGTGGAAGCAGAAGCAGAAGGGGATGGTGATGGTGGAAGAGAGGAAGATTGAGGAGCAGCGCCAGGCCGCTAGCAACAGGAGCTCTGTTATGTGAGTCTTTTTGCCTTCATCCTTCACTCTCATTTAAAATATTTTTATGGATTATTTTTGTCACAGTGAGGCAGAGAGACAGAGGAAGATGCAAGTCAGGGAGGAACAGATCGAGAAGATGGGACGCAAGGGACTCGAGGATGCGGTATTTATCACAATCCAATTATGTATTAACACTGACTTTTGCGGCGGTAAAGGCAGGTTAGTATTGCAAACTTATGCTTGTAATATCTGTTTTCCAATGCTGAGTATGAATCAGTGACCATCAGTGACCCACTGCAGGGTCAAGTCTCTTCTCACAATGAGAAGGAAGTAGGCCTTAGCCCTCCGGCCTTAGTTTTCCATACGGGTTGGCGACTTCAGATGTAATAAAGAACATAATTGGAAACTCAAGTGAGAAGGATTTCTTGTGATGTTTATTTGTTTACCTTCATCGTTATGACAGGTGATATCTATAATGTAAACTCCACATACATACTCTTTTCAAATGTGGATTGCAGAACATCATTTTTCTATAAACCATACCACATTTTTACATGTGCAATCAAAAGAGCTATGCTAACTTAACTAAATCAGAAATGAGGAAATCCACTAACAAACAAAATAATTTAATTTTAACTAAGTAAAAAAAGAGGAACACTCACAAAATAATTTATATTATTCTCATTCTCAAGTTAGCAGGTTAAAATGACAGTAGGCTGACATAGTATGGGGTCACGTAAGAGAGCTATGAGGTGGCTGCCAAATTCAGGTAAAATAAGTAGAGGGCCAAAATAACCAAAGGACATACCTTTGGTCTATGCCCAGATAAATAAAGCCTTCAATGAGTTTATTATTGTACTAAATCATGCTAATTACATCACTTGCCATCTCATCCATCCAAGTTTTGATTGCTACTGATATTGCTGAGTATTGATAATTGTTAGTGATCTACAGGACTTTATTCTTATAATGCATAAGAGATTTTAATTTTTAAACCTTTTCTAGTAATATTTGTATATGTGTTTCTAGCTTTGCAAAAGTTGTTAACAAAACATCAGCTTGGTTAACCATGCATTTCTTTTAGAATCCCTTGCATATCATAATCACAAATATCCGTTCAGAATTTAACATTTTTTTTCAGGGATTTATAACAGAAATCTGTCAAATTTCCCATCAAATCTGTCTTGATTAACGTCTGCATTTCTCACACTTTCATGTATGTTATTAAAATTGTAGCTACCACCAAGAAGTTTTTATTGTTTTGTTGTTTTATTTCTTTTAATTTGAAATAATAATAACAACTATTTCTTTTGTTTTTTTCTTGGTGTCAAATTCTTCTTGCTTTAAACTTGGATTGTAAATAACAATAAAATTGAAAATTAAAAAAAAACCCCGACACAATAACGACAATTTTCATTGAACATAATATATTATCTTGTAATGTGCACGTTATGCGCTTTCATTTGGGACCCCACTCGATTATATTTGCAGACATTCGGTTATTCTTCCCCACTTTCACCCCCCACGACTTTTAAACGACTCAACCGATTTTCATCAACATGTCTAAGAACACTCGCCCGTAACTCACCTTTCATAAAAAAAACTAAATTGAAATCGCTTCATCCGTTCGCGAGCTACGGCGATACGACCGAATCACAGACAGACAGACAAACAGACACATCAAACTTATAACACAAGGGCTTTTGCGTCGGGGCTTAAATATATATTGTGTTATGTTGTTTAAAATATTAATTTTGAATATATGAATAAATGTTGCATATAGTGGAAGCGAGTTTATAATGAACACGCAAGTCACATACACGACACTCGACTATAATAATATGTTTGTGAAACATCTTCACACATTTTACAGAAGTCCACACTAAATCCCCTAAAGAAACTCGGGATTACCACACAATTCCGACATGGAACCATCGATCAAATTGCAGGAAAAGATCCAAGAGCGCGCAGACATCATCCGCTCGCTGGGAGAGCAGGAGTACTTGGAGAAGCACGCCCAGGACGATTCCGCACAGATAGCCCGTACCGAACTGTACCGGGTTGAGGCTAAACAGGACCGGGTTGAACATTTACAGTGGCGCGCGCAGCAAGCGCGGGACCAGCACGATGAGGATATGCAGTTCAGGAAGGAGGTTGGTTTATTACTGTTTTAGATTGGCTTTAGATGCGACTGATAGCTGCTACTGATAGATCTACCGTGTCAACCCCCAATGTACACCCCTGACTTATCCTGTGAATGTATAAAAAAAAACAATGTATTAACACAAAATTGTTATTCTCCATCTTCAGTCCGACGAGCTCCTGGAGCGTGGAGACAAGATCGAGCTCGAGAATGAACGCAAGAAGAAGGAGAGGAACCAGCAGTACTCTGAGGACCTCCGCATGCAGATAGAGGGCAATGCTAGCCGCCGCAAGGCGGAGAAAGACTTGGAGTTGAAGCTGGACAGGGAACGCAATGACCAAGTTGAGGCTTGGTAAGCTATATAAATTTTATAGAGATGATAATGCAGTGATAAAATCGACCTCTCAATCGTGAGATTCGAACGCCAGTGCCACGGCACGCATTAATGACTTCTAATTGCTGGAAGCATAGCCCCGCTGCCTAAGTAGATTGCGCTAGATCGAAAAAGTTAAGCAACTATCGGCGCGTTCAGTACCTAGTGGCGAATTATGTGCGTGCTTCCGTACTTCGGAGGGCATGTCTAGCCGCCAATCCCAGTTGTGATCGATAATAGCAGTCGTTAAACTTTGTCAGAGGTCCTATGGGCGGTTTGAAAGTTTTCAAAGTTTGGTAGTTACCAATGCCACTAGCCCGTTTCTCCACCAATTCAAAGTGAAGTATGCTCCAGCCATCCCCCTTTTGTAGGGAGAGACCCGTGTCCAACAGTGGGTCGTAAAAGGGTTGCAGCCAGTGTCAAAACAATGTAGCATTGAAATTATGTAGCTTAGGAGTTATGTATGTGCTTGTATTATCTGGACCTTTGAATGTGTCTGTGATTGCTTGTGTGTATTTGTGATTGCTTGTGTGTGTCAAGACTATGTCACTTCACAGTCAGTCAACAGATCATACGGAAATTTCCAAATTAGCGACAACAACGCATCCGTTGTCGCTAATTTGGAAATTTCCGTATGATCTGTTTGGATATTATTATGTACTCGTAGCTGACGATGTTGCCATGGCGTACGGCTCTAAGTTTTTCCTTGTACAAAGCATATAAGGAAAAACTTAGAGCGGAAACTTTTAAAATGGTCTTGATACATGCTTTTTGCCCTGGTCCTGATACACGGTTTCTTGCCCGTGAATGATAATGATCTAACCTTCACTTGTCCCCAGGCATTCGAAAGTGGCCCATGAGCGCGAGGGACATTTCCAGTCCGGCGTGGTGAATCACGACGACATGCCTGTCGTCCGCTCCGGGAGCACTCAGCATGAGGACCTAGCTACGTTGGATGTTGGGGCCCTTATATTCTTGCCTTAATATTAAATTTTTGCACACGCAATGCAGATGATAAAGTGTTTAATTTGTTAGGAGACGCAGTGCAGGGAATACTTATCGGATCATATAGGCAGAGCCTAGCTTTACGTTAGCCTATAGCTTTAAGCCTCGTTTTACATGTTGATTTTTTTTAAAGCACTAGTACTATAATACTACGTTATAAGTAAAACGAAATTAGTTTTATCATAATCAAAATGACTAGCTAGATCTACCGTGTCAACCCCTAATGTACACCCCTGACTTATCCCATGATTGTATAAAAAAAAATGTATTTACACAAAATTGTTATTCTCCATCTTCAGTCCGACGAGCTGCTGGAGCATGGAGACGAGATCGAGCTCGAGAATGAACGCAAGAAGAAGGAGAGGAACCAGCAGTACTCTGAGGACCTCCGCATGCAGATAGAGGGCAATGCTAGCCGCCGCAAGGCGGAGAAAGACTTGGAGTTGAAGCTGGACAGGGAGCGCAATGACCAAGTTGAGGCTTGGTAAGCTATATACATTTTATAGAGATGATAATGCAGTGATAAATCGACCTCTCAATCGTGAGATTCAAGCACCAGTGCCACGGCACGCATTAATGACTTCTAATTGCTGGAAGCATAGCCCCGCAGCCTAAGCAGATTGCGCTAGATCGAAAAAGTTAGCAACTATCGGCGCGGTCAGTACCTAGATGGGTGACCACTAGTGGCGAATTATGTGCGTGCTTCCGTACTTCGGAGGGCATGTCTAGCCGCCAATCCCAGTTGTGATCGATAATAGCAGTCGTTAAACTTTGTCAGAGGTCCTATGGGCGGTTTGAAAAATACCATTGCCACTAGCCCGTTTCTCCGCCAATCAAAAGTGAAATATGCTCCAGCCATCCCCCTATTGTGGGGAGAAATCCGTTCCTAACAGTGGGTCTTAAAGGGTTGCAGCCAATGTCAAAACAATGTAGTATTGAATGTGTAGCTTAGATGTTATGTATGTGCTTGTTTTTTTGTGTGTGTGTCTGGACCTTTGCGTGTGTTTGATTGCGTCGGATCCGTCGGATGCGTTGTTGTCCTAATTTGAAAATTTCCGTATGATCTGTTTGGATATTATTATGTACGAGTACATACAGAGAGCGCGCGATAGTGCTGTGACCTTATTAGAATTAATGATGACAAGAGAGCGCGCGATAGTGCTGTGACCTTATTAGAATTAATGATGACAAGAGAGCGCGCGATAGTGCTGTGACCTTATTAGAATTAATGATGACAATATGTCGATAAAGAAGATGTTTCACGAATGTATGGAGCCCCGGCCTGGACATTGTACATATTTAATTTAGAATCTACGTGATTAAATTAAGGTGTTTTAATTAACAGTTCGGTCGATATAACTTAGATAATTAGTACAAAAGCATTAAATACATTTAACACGGGCAACACGCAATTATCATCGCCACGACGCTGACATTTGATTTGACATGACATTGACATTTTTGATAAAATTAAAAAGGTTGAAAACTCAAAAATATTAGATGAAATGAACTATGTACAAAAACAAAACAGACTACAGTGGAGATTGAGTGTGAAACAATCAAATCTATATGCTCAAGCTGCGAAATGAACGCCTCCGACACCGAGGACGCCATGTTGACATTTCACGATTTTGACGTTTCAAAGAGCCTGCGTTCCTAGAGGGGCATTCAGAACTGTGGTTTAGAAATCACAAAACTGAAAAATAGAAAATAAAAAAGCTATGATTTTATTGTAATGAAGTGTATTTTCTTGCATTTATAGCAAATTATGACTTTTTCAAAGATTATTTTGTTAACAGTATAACTCATAGTAGCAATATTAATATATTTCATTTGGACTTGACATTTAACCGTACACTTCGAACTAAGTTACTGAACGGACTTAGTGAAATATTTTGTTGCCTGTTACAATAAAATATGGTTTTAAAATTAAATTACAATTAAAATATTGAAAATATAATAATTTTTGTATTTTTAAAATTAATTTTAGATTTTTCCTCGATTTTGTAAAGTATGTACTATGTGCAGGCCAGATTTGAAACATCTATCAAAATCGTTTTAACATTTTAAATTTAGAAAAAAAAACAAGAAAATAATTATTTAAAGTGAATGTCAAATTGTTGTTCTGCCTTTCTTCAATACACATGTCTACAACATTTTTCGCCATTTCCCGTGCTTGGCGATGAATTAAACCCCCTTTTTTTGTAACAGAACTTGAACTCGGATCAGTCATTATTAAAAACGAAAATAACACGCGACTGCAACTTGAATATTAACGCGATAACACAGTAAACGTATGATAGCTGTCAACAAGGACAGCACAGCACTACACTGCAGGCGTGCGAGGCGCTGCGTGCGGACGGCGGAGGGAGATGCTCCCGCCCTTCGTCTCAGGCCCCGACTGCATTCAACTCGCGTGCTATCTGTAGGTCCGGTGGCTTACATGTTTTTTGCCCTGGTCCTGATACACGGTTTCTTGCCCGTGAATGATAATGATCTAACCTTCACTTGTCCCCAGGCATTCGAAAGTGGCCCATGAGCGCGAGGGGCATTTCCAGTCCGGCGTGGTGAATCACGACGACATGCCTGTCGTCCGCTCCCGGAGCGCTCAGCATGAGGACCTAGCTACGTTGGATGTTGGGGCCCTATCCGTGTCGGAGAGCCCCAATAAGTTCCCCAATGTGCAATGAGCAGTGCCGCATCCTTAGGGAGTACTAGACTCACCGTTGCTGCTCCGACAACTAACGCCCGAAATTAATAACCGATCTTCAGATTATGGATCGATACTGTTGAGATTGACACTGTGTGGTTGCCAAATTTACTCAAAGTAATGGAGTAACTTTATAATTTCTTTGAAATAATAAATCTTGCCTGGCAACCGAATGTCATTTAGGCGACCCATAATCTGAAGATCGGTTATCAATATCTGGCGTTAGTCTTCGCTAACATCTGATGGATAACACCTAAAGAATCTTTGCTAACATCTTATTAACATCGATTTATAATTGCTAAAGTTGCTTGAAATTGAAGCTTAGTGTTTATTAGGTGGTCGAGCTATAGACGCTCGCCCTGGGTAAGTTACTACTCCTTACTCCTTAATAAAGTAGCGCATGTGTTTCGGCTGGGGGGGCGTGGCTACCGAAGATAATTTATTTAAGACAAACATCTTAACCCTCACCAGAAGTAACACCTCCACAAACAACCTTAGGATTTTTACCCGCTTTGAGATTTGACATGGGTATCCATGGACTGCATTGAACACTTAACATCAGGTGGCCTGCATTAGAATCGCTTACTCAAAAAATGAGTGTTTTGAACGAGCAGACTTTAGGTTATTCATAGAATATATCAATCTATGACGGCGCGAGTAAATCTGAAACAGAAATGAGTTGGTAGTAGGTACCACTTAATTATCCGTTGGCCCATCTGCTTGTTTGCCTGCCATATGGCGTAAAATTATTTAAAAACATGTATCGTGATATGAATCGTTGGATAAATCTAATACGAAATTTTAACTCATGTGATGTATACTTACGTTTAGAATAACTGCAATTAGATTGATTGATATTATGAACAAAATATAAATTAATTTTTAAACCATTCTTGAAAGAATGTAACTACTCTAATATTAATTAAAATTGAATTTAAAGCTCCTGACATCTTCATAATTTACATCTAAGAACAAAAACTTAATATCTAATCAAAATTTTGTTTAGGAGCCACAATGCCACAGACAGACATATACATAGATATTCTTGTGATCCTTTTTTGTGTTGAAACTATTGATAGTAAAAAAGTGTAATAAGGTAGATGTCAGTAACCAATCTACGGATATGGATAAAGAAAGGCCTGGTTGCCAAGATCCTTTTTTATTTTTTTGAAATAACAGATGTTGCCTGGCAACCAAAGATCAATAAAATTAGGGTAACCGACGATTGATTTTTGGATCCGGCCGTAAATTATAGTATTTGATTCACAATTGGATTTTGTCATAGATTTATTATAACTAGTTTGTTAATAGAATTGCAATATTATATTCCGCAATGTAGCATTGTTCTATTGATTTTGCATTGAGTAGCTTTTAATAGTAATTATAACATTACATTACATTCGACTGGCCTGTTGGTCTAGTGGTTAGCGACCCTAACTACTACGGAGGTCGTGGACCCAGGACAAATATTTGTTTGATGAGCACAAGTGTTTGTTCTGTGTTTGGGTGTAAATTTATATATGTATTTAAAAATATATATGTGTTTTATCAGCTATTTGGTTACCATAACACAAGCTCACAGCTTACTTTGGGATCAGAAAGCCATTTGGGAGTTGTCCCACAATATATATTTATTTATTACATAATAAAATGTGTAACTATTTAAAATGTACTCATTTGTCTTACACATTGTTTAACAAGTGCTTTTTTAAATATATTGATCATAAACACAAGAGTTGTTTTATTATATTACCTAGTAGTCCAAGATCCCATGGCCGCCAGACAAAGAATGTAAACAAAGGTCCATTGTTCAACATCTCCAAATATCATCATTGTAGAAAGAATAGGACTTGTACAAGGTCTCAAAAATAAATAAAAATATGACGGACTTCCCCACATAGACTATACATATATTTTCCTATTAAAAAAGGGAGTTCTTTGAGGAAATTTTTTAACGATATCTATGTTCAGTTTCTTGGATTGACACTACTTCTCTAGATTTAATTTAGCTGTAGCACCCAAATATTTTAGACAGGGCCAGATTATCTTCTTGTGGTACCTACAAATCGCGAAAATTAAATATGGGTATGATAAGGGTGAATAATATGGCATGATTTCTTAAACATAATTATTGTTTAATTCAGTTAAAGAAAAAATAGTTCCTATAAGTGTCTTATGCCGGATTGTCACACAAATTGAGTCCAGGTAAATTGCAACCCATATATTTGTCTTCTTTCACTGCATAATTTATAACTGAATTCCATAAGGGGTCTTTTGATAACAAATGTGGGTTACAGAAGATTATGGCGGACACCTGAGCTCTGGTAATTATGACATTCAGCCTTTTTGGGTTCTGTACAAAACCTAACGAGTGCCTTATGTCAGCTTGTAATTGCACTTCTGTAGATCTGACTGTTGTTACCAATATGATTGGTCTTTCTTGACCTTGGAATTCTTCAACTGTTCCAATTTTTGGCTTTTCTAATCCCATTGAATCAAATATGGTCTTTATATATTTTATCTGAAATCATATTATTCTCATTAGGAAATGAAAAACAATACTAGCATAATAGTATCTAGTACATCTTGCGTCCAACGTCTTGTCCAAATTGTTGTGTACTTACACAACAATTAAATAAGTTACTTAAATTATAATACATAAAATCTCATCATTTCATCACTTAAATTGTGACAGATTACAAATACAACGAATTATAAATGATACCTACCTGTGCAATATATGGTGTAATAATGCCAATTTCATCTGAATATATGTTTTTTTTGTAGAGTTTACAAGTCACTAATGCAATCATGGATGCTTCGTGAGGGTTAAACCATGATGGGCTATCTTCAGCTCGAGTGTCATAGCCTTTGATTCCATACACAAATAATCCACCAGTCCTATTATCATTTATGTCAAAAATATCACAGGTTGCTTCAACAAATTTCTTTGTCCAAGGCATAGTATAATCAACTTGTGCAACAAGAGAATCGTCATAGAACATCTCACTTGGCAATTTTATAACTTCCTTCACTGATCTATAGTTATCACTGAGCCTTGTTAGCAATCTGTTATCAAATCCATTTTGGAATGATTCAAAATCCCTTTGGTATGGGAATCTTTCAAGCAGTCTACATAAAAATGATTCCTGCATACCAAATTCTACGCAATATTTAGACATAATTACAGGCCCTAGCTGCTTGGGATCACCGGCTAGGATAATTTGTCCATTTTCCTTGTCAATAAGTGACATTGGAATCATGATTTCTGGTTCTGTAGCCTGGCCGGCCTCATCAACTATGATATGAGTGAAGTGTCCTTTTGGAAAACCTAAATGGTGTAATGCACCTAAACAAGTGCATGTACCAATTGTAACTCGATGTCTCCCAATGAAAGACTTTGGACAATTGAGATTCATGTTATTTTTATTAACAAAATATCTTGATTTCCGTGTATTTTCAATTCCTATATCAATGGTCGCGCAAAATGGTTTAATCTCATCTGATATATTTACTGAATCAATAAGATAATTCGCTATAAGTCTCACCACTGAACCATTTAAGGAGTTATTATACTTAATTAGTCTTTCTGTGACCAAGTTAGATGCACTATTTGAAGGAGTTGCAACTAATATTCTGCTATCTGGAATCATACACAGGATCTGTAATATCGTTTCTATTACAGTGATGGTTTTACCAGTTCCAGGTGGACCAAAAATAACATATGGTAATGGTCGAGATTCCCCAGAAAGGATATTCGTTATTGCCAATTTTTGGCATTTATTTAAACTTTCATTAAACCATTTTATATTTTTTAACTTTTCTGCTGAGACCTGAGAGGGGCGAAGTGTAATTCGGCATGGAAATAATACATCAGGACCCAAACTAGTAAGAGCTGTATTAATTGCTTGATGTGACCTTCTAAATTTTGTACGGGAAAAATGAAATTCCACTGAGACATCTCCGCCATCATAAGTCTCATGAAACTGTGGATTAAATTTCATTAACACTAAATCCCCTTTAATCGAGTGGATATATCCTTCATATGATGAATTTGCATCCCAAACACTTTTTACCAAAGCCCTGTCACTTATAATTAAGGAGGGTCTCTTTTCACAAAGCCCTTTTATCTCAATTCCAAGGTACTCTTGACAGCGTATTAAGAAAGTTTTATCTATGTCATGTACTCTAATATTGATATTTTCTTGTATTTCTTCCATAAAAACAAGAGTATGCCATTTGTCAAGATAGTTAGTAATATTTAAATCTTGATAGAGGCAAGGTAAATTTCTTTCAATTCTGTCAATTATTTTATCAAAATCATCACAATACATTGTTTGGTTAGAATCACCCAATATGGTTGACCAAATTTTATCTGGAATAGGATATGATCCAAGCCGCTCAGCTATGAATGCCGGTGTTTTCATTGGTTTAACACCTGGTACCATTACCCTATTTTGATTATTTCTAATCTTTTTCAAATTCATTATTTTTGTATTCATTGACTTATAAGCTGAATTGTTGCTGTTATTGTTTTCCGGAATGTTATCATCAACAATATTTATTTCAATGAATCTTTTCAGCTGGAATCCTCTAAACAGAATGACTAAACATTCTTTGGTGGTTCCTAAAAATTTTGGTTGACAAGTTACCTTTAGTGTAAAGGTTTTATTGGGATATAGCTTTGTAGGAATAGTAATAAATGGTTTTATAATAACTTGTGAATCTTTTTTTTTGCTTAACATTATCCATTTATTTATTGTGTATATTTCAGTGCTGTTGTTGGTTATGTCAATAACTATGGTTTCAGTCTGATGGATACTTAATTTCTCAAACTTAACTGGATGGGTCATAACTATATCTTTTCCCTTTTCTATCTCCAGACTTACATCTTTATCATTGGAAACAATATTGCTTTCTTCTTGTTGGAAGTTATTTTCAGTAACAAGCATTTTTATAGCACGCCATGTACATATTTCTTGGTTACTTTCAATTGCTTCAACTACTACCTTTATAAATCAAAATTAATAAATATTAGTGGCATCTATGAATAAATTTTTATTTTTATATTTATTTTAAATTATATCTCTCATTATTAAGCGGTGATAGCCCAGTGGCTTAGAATTCGACCTTGAATTGAGGGGTCCGGGTTCGAATCCCAGTAGCATGCACCAGTGACTTTGTAAAAAAGTTATGTGCACTTTATAAAATTATGTATCACCTGCTGTTACGGTGAAGGAAAACATCGCGAGGAAACCTGCATGCCTGAGAGTTCACAAAAAAAATTTTCTCAAAGGTATGTAAGGAAGTCCATCAACCCGCAGTAGGCCAGCATGGTGGACTAAGGCCTACATCCCTCTCATTGTGAGAGAAGACCCAACCCTGTAGTGGGTCATTAATGGGTTACTGACAATACCTTAGCTCCAAGTTTGATTGGAATTTTGTTTTGTAAAGAGTCACTGGTAAAATATATAATCCTGTCACAAACTCCACATTCACCATCCCACTGGGTCACAACAGCATGTTTAACTTTAGTCCTGAGTGCTCTAAAAGCAATCACTTCCAGCACCTAGAACAAGAAATATAAAAATGATCAACAGTTTATTGACTATATTTAATTACTTTTTACTTATTTATTTTCAGATATTGAAGGTGAATTGGCAAAATCTAATAACACATTGTTTTGCCATTTTCGTTTTATTGCATATTTTGTATTTATGACAAACATATTTTACATCTATATGACCTGTTAGGCAATTAACACACTGCCCCGCATCACGCAGTGTAGTGCGAGGGTGTGTCCATTTGTATAGAAAACACATCCACACATATTCATGCAGATGTGTTTTCTGTGTGTTGGACAGCCTTAGGTATTGCTATTGGAATTTATTATACATAAGTTAGCTCTATAACTTTAAATTTAACTACCTGCTTCATTGAAATGTCAACTAATTTTTTTTCATCCTGTTGAACCTTGCATTGTAATTCCAACCAGTCTCCTTCTACTGGTATAAATGTTCCTTCTACATCATCTAAGTTGAATTTAAGATCACTGTCTTTGATATAAACATCACGACCTTTCCTCTCAATAACCTCCCCCACAAGAATGTGTTGAAACACTTCATACTTATTCTCCTCTGTGTCTTCCTCATCACCCCAGTTCACTCCAAGGTTTTGTAAAACTCTTACAACTACAATTCTCTCATTTGCGTCTTTGTACCCAAGATATAAAATCTTATCATTCTCGCTCAAACTTAGAGAACAAGAGGAACTATCAAAATAGAACATTCCATCTATAAGGACATAATTTTCACCCATATAAGTTATTACACCTGAAAATTTATTATACAGCTTATATGTAATAAAATAACACAAATTTAAACAAAGCTAATATTATCAGAACATTCTGTTACTGTTATATTACCTGTTCTTTCAATACAAACTGTGTTCCTTGGGATTTCTAAAGGCCCATCATCATTTAAATTGCTTGTAACATTTTCTTCATGATATTCCAATTCTAAAAGTTGTTCTGCTAAGTAACTTTCTTTATCATAGACATTATCCTCAATAGCACTTTTCCCAAAGAAACCAGTCAAGAAGGATGAAATATAAGAAAACATTGTTATTTTAATTTTTTAAATAAAATTAAATGATGCAAGTGTTATTTCAATATTGAAGTTTATTGCATGAAGCCCTTCTCATAATCGAACTGCCATTCTGTTGACTTCAAATGATCAAGTTCTTTTCTTAGAGACTGGATTCTTTTCTGGTGCATTTCCTTCTGGGCATTTTTTAATGACTGTTCAATACTATGACCAAGATCCCCGTGGCTTAGTGACTGATCAAAGTTCTGAATCCGGCTTTGGGGTGTGTTCTTAAATAAATAAATTAAAATATAAATTTTAAATAACCCTCTTAACCAGTGGAAAATTAATTGAAATTAGGTATTTAAACAAAGGGGGATTGCTATTGCTTTACCAATCTCAAGTTATTCACATTAAATAATTTGAAGGGCAACGGTCACCGTAACTAACTTGCAGCACTAACTTGCCCCTCTAAAATGTTAGCTTATACATAATTCTCCACTGCTACTTTTAATGTACACTTTTAATTATTCTAAATTAATATATTATATTTCAAGTGACCATGTGTCCCGTTTTTGAACCGGACAGTCCCATTTTAACCCACTCTGTCCAGGTATCCCCAAGAAAATCCTGGGGACACAAAAAAAGTCCTGTTTTAGGAAAAATGTAAAATAAGCAGTCTTGGTTTCCAGCAAATAGAAATAAGAGTACAGTAACCAGTGACAAGATTTTATAAAAATTGCCATTAAAAATAAAAAAAAATATATATATATAAAATGTTAAAAGGCAAAATTGACCTTTAAAGTCTTAAGTGCTAAGAGATTTCTCTTTCATCATACCAAAGCCTCGTCACGGCAATCACTAAGGTAACCTGATAAAGGCTGAGACTATAAAATAGTCTCAATCCAGCTACTGTATGAATAAGGCAGAGACAGGAGATTATATAAATACAGCTACTGTACAAATAATTTATAATTATTGGCTGAGAATATATTATTATATCCAGCTAACCATTGAAAGGATTTCTGAGTTAAATTTAGATTTCTGACACTGACCCTTGCTACGCTTCGCTTGGGGAAAAAACTTTAACGTAACCTAACCCATTGAAGGGATTTCTGTGTTAAATTAAGACTTCCGTCACTGAGCCTCTCTTCACTCTGGAAAAAACCTAACCTACCCATTTACCAGACAACTAGGTTATTTTAATAGTTAGTCCGTTAGGGAATGACATAAATTTTCCTCATGGCGGCTTTATTACTTACTGGTGGTTGAGAAATTTCCGATTCAGACGGCGAATATACAGACTGGGATAAATTACTGGAACTGGACATCACGTATCAATAAGATGATTATGATGAGAGTATATTATGTGCTTAAATCTTACATTGAACATTTAATAATTTCGTAATTATAGTAATATCAATAGAAGATAATGTAAATCAAACAAGTAATGAAATGAAAGGAAAAGAATAATTATTTCGGCTATTTCACTCGGAGACTAGTTTTTAAGTTTTATTTTAACGAGTTACTGTCACAGTCAGTTTGTCAAATGTCACTTAATGACCTTATTAATGTCAATCATGGAGGATAGAGATAAGGAGTGTCATTCATGTAGAAAATTGAAAAAAGTGGAGTCCAGCTGTAAGTCATAAGCCAGTCTAAGCTCGGACGAACTTGACTCTTTAGCAGTCTCTTCAGTCAGATTCATAGAGTCCAACCATAGATAAATACTAGAGAGTAACTTATGTCAGATTCAGAACTACTGTTTTCAGTGTTTTCTTTTTCGATTTAAATAATTATTTTAATAATATACCACTTTTTCTTTGAGAGCAAGTAAGAATATTCTCCGATTATTGAATGAAAAAGAGTTAAACCAAATTGCAGTACTACGGGATTATCTTGCAAATTGCAACAGTGTACATTGGGAAACATTGACCAAACCAAGTTGAAAAAGATTTGGTAAACACGGATAAATTAAGACCAGGGTACAATAATGGCTTTAATTTAATATAAAATGATAATAATTGTATACTTACAACAGATTGACTGATACATAACTCTTTTGAAAGTGAACTTACTTTTAGAAAAAAAAGTAAATTAAAGTTGTAGAAATGTCCTCAAAAAATCGTGTCATATACCGTACTAAACAAAATGACAGTGATGAAAGCGACAGTTTAATGTCTCCTTGTTTCCAAATTGGCCCTGATGTGGAAATGAAAGAGGTCCCTACAAATGGAGAAGAATACTTGCGAAAAGTAATACAAGAGCGAAAGAAATATGCCTTTGTAACTAAATGTACAGTAGATTACTCACAGTTTGCTAATAATCAGTCTCAATTTGTTCAAGAGGTTAGTTTTTTATTTTTTATATATATTTTTTTTTATAAAAAAGAGGTGCAGCAAACAGATTTTGCGAAACTAACCTTTATCCATATACATCAATACTTCCATTTTAATTTGACCTAAATTCTTTAGGCTTTACTAGTCTTTGTTTTAATTTATTATTAGAAACCATCTTAAAATGATAATTTAAGGTCAACAGAACCCTTTAAATTTTTCTATACTTTTTACAGTGTTAACCTAATTGATCTACCCCAAATTATTGTGTTTACTTTACTATAATTAGGTCAGTAAGTAGAATCAAAAAACTATGTGTAATAAGAAATTCTTGTATAGTTACCAGCATGGGTTTTAGCAAACAGGGTATTGCTTTCCAGAATAATAAAAAATCATTTGATATTACCTGGAACAAGAATACACTCATCTCCCAAATTAAAATCCTTGTAGATCAGAAATAAACTTTGAAATGATATTAACACTTTCTTACAGATCGAACATGCATCAGCTCCTGAATTTTTATTACCAACAAAGGAATGGCAAAATATTCAAGTTGCAGACTTCTCAGATGTCAGAATGTACATATCTCGTCTACTAGCTAAAAGAAAACTGTGGCCCACAGATTTCAAACCCATTAAAATTGAAGAATCCAATGTTAATCAGTGGAGGAGTTTCTTTGAAAATAATGACCCTACATTGAGATGTGTGCTTGGTCTGAAACTATCACATTTAGACAATGGCTTAGAATACCTGTCAGACACATTAGATAATGTTGAGCCTGGACAGACAATAGATTATAAAACAGGTAAGTTTAGGTAGTAATATGTGAAACATTCTGATGTTCAATCTGTCCATACCCATAAAACCCTACTGAGAGCTGCTTTTAAAAAAATGACTGTATAAGAACCTTAAGTGTATTAATTCCATAAAAATATTATAGTTCTTACGCTGGACTTTTGCATTCTGTCCATGATTGTGTGTATTTTATATATAAGTGTACGGTATGGAAAAGTGAGTGCCCATCACAACAGTCAGTTGTGAGCGTACATTAACTATTCAGTATGTGAGCCCACAAGGCTAAATGTGTAGTTACTCGAGCGCAATTGGGACTTAGTGCATTTAGAAGATAAAATGATGAAATAAAAAATTATCATTGCTTATGAATCGTTCTAAGTGACATTCCACTGACGTCAACTGCATAATATGCATCCCAAAAACTTCTAATTGCCTCTGTCACACACATTGAGTATTATGAGTGTGACAAAGATAAACTATTGTTTTGTTTTCCGATTAAAAAAAAACAGCTTTATGATTATTTGAATTGAATGACAGTTAACATGTTGATTCAACAATTCAAGAAAATATTTTGATGTAAAACAACTATTTAATAGTATTTTACTAAATATAATTTTGTGTTACGTTATCAATAATTTACCATTATTAATTATTAATTTGACCCTCTGAATTAATTTGAATGAAATAAAAAAGTTTTGGAACCTATCTATTTAAATCAAAACAATTTATCAAACGTACTGTATATGGAAGTCAAAAGCATGTAACTGACACAGAAGGCACACAGTATTAATAAGTATACATATTTGTCTCAACCACATCTAAAAGCTCGTCGCTGTATAAATGCAATCATAATTATGTAAAAATTAATGAATAATAAAATTGTTTTTTAACCCTTTGAAATTTGTAGCTAAATAATATAATTTTCTATTGCAGGCCAATGGATATATGCATTTCTGGCATGTATAAGACTACCATTGTTATCAGAAACTGTTAGTATTTTAAGGACTTTAGCTAGAAAATGTGCAAAAATAAGGTAATATAAATTTACATAACAAAGATTATTAGAGTTGTGTTGTTAAAAACATAAAACATAATATCATCTTATTTGTTTATACAATGTCAATATCTAATATTCAGTTGAGAACCTTTAAAGTACATGACAATGATGAATGAGTAGCACTCCATCCACTAAGACAAGGGTGAGGTGGATTTTTCCTGCTGTGGATTAGGAGGCCAGAAGACTCCCCTCTCTTGCTCTGCAGTCTAAGTTGGCGGGAATGCGAGGGCTTCCTTCTGCAACATAACCTGATCACATCCTCAGATACAAAAGTTCCACATATGAGGCTTCCTCACTTTCAACCATGACCCTTACCAAGCTTGGAAGCAAGAGGCTTCTGAGTCACTCATAATTTTGCCCCACAATAATTTTGCCTATTCAACATACAGTTTTATTATAAAACATTTTAACAATATTTGCAATTTAAGTTATGTCATTTTTTTTACAGATCTCATTTCAACAATGAAGTAGAGAACTCAAGAATAAACGTGATGCCTTTGAATTTATTCATATGTCTGGTATCAAGATATTTTAGACAATATGATTTGGCTGACCCTTTTCCTAAAGCCCTTTTAGAATAAATTTTAGTTACAAATAATAAATATTAACAGAATTCATATTTATAACTATTATTTGTTGCCTTCAGAATCACTTTTCTGTCATAACAAATATTTTGTATTTGGACATAAGAAAGATATAAATACGAAAACACAAGTCTGGCACTTGAAATTTGTTTCAGAAGTAATTTTAACAATTTATTTGTCACATTATTATGTGTTGCAATTATTTCATTTTATATAATGATATTTATGATAAAAATTTTAAATGTAAGTATTTATTATAATCATAATATGTAAAGTATGTATCTTAAGTGCAAATTGTCGTAGATAAAGAAGTCTAATAAGCATTCTGTGATAAGAACCATCATCAGAAATAATTGTACCTAACGTTTAACAAAACACTTTGTTATTGCACAATGCTATACATATATAAAAAAATCAATAAGTTTAGACTAAGTTTATAGGTAAATAACCATCAAATTATTATGTGTGTACCTAAGTACTGAGACACAAGACACGAGCACAATCTTTATCACCAACCAGGTTTGACATTGACTGCACTGTTGGTTCACGCGATTGGTTCGTTCTCTTTACGATTGCTGTTTGTTGGTCGAAAGTGTTAGAATTTTTATGTTGACAATATTAATGCATGAATGTTGATTCAAATAATATTATTATTGTTTTCTATGAAGAAATATGCCTTAAAATATAGGTTATTTAGATAAAATTTTAAAGTTTTGTGTTAAAAGATAATTAATTTGAATTTTAAATGACTTAAAATTATTAGTCTTTATTTAAAAGTTACGTATTAAATTATCAGGCGTCTGTACGACAATTAAATTTTAGCGTTTTCGATAGGTGGGGTGATTAGTAATTTAGTAAAAGGGGGACGATCACCAATCTTTCGTTGGTCCAGTACTTACGGAACACTGTATAGGTAGTAGGTATAGTATATAAGTACAAATTCCGAATGCAGCTGAATGCCTAATTCCTATCTGGCGAATTAAGAGGAAAGAACTGAAAGGCCTGAATTGTCTTTTAATTTTTGATTTAAAGTTTGATCTGGATTACTTATTTCATTAGAGGATATAGCGCGCATAATATAATACCTTCATGTGTTATGAATAATGTATTAAATATTAAAACATTCATTTATACATTACGAGTATGACATATTTTACGATTATTTTTACTTAGGAAAATCTTCTGAATCGACCGCGAATCTCACGCCAACTTGCCCACGCACTGTGTCCTCAAGTTTGGCTAAATTGAGACTGTCTTGATGGCTCATGCGTGGTGATTCTTTAAGTCCTACAATTTAGAAATAAAATCGATGAGGTTTTTTTTCTTGTTTTTGACGAAAATATGTAAATTAAAAGTATTTTTACGTTTTATATTTCTGTTTACCTTCTCTTATACACCTTGCAACCTCCATTGCTTGATACACCAGACCAGGACTATTGATAAAGTTGTAGTATATCTTAGATGTGTGCAAAGGAAACTGTTCTGCCTTTCCATCTACGTTTATCATTATGACTGGAAAATGAAAAGGATCCTCTAGCTGTAAAAGTAATTGATGATGAAAAAAGTAATTGATTTAGCAAAAGTTAATATAATAAGAGTAAAATTAATACAAAAATAAGAATGTATAAAAGACCACATTGACTCTATATTCATTCTGGAAGCCTTTTCCCTGAAAGTTCGGGCTAATTCTGTTTTCTAATCGGATTTCTACTTTTCAATGTTTATAATTTTACAGAGAAATATCTATTTTTTTAGTAGTACGCACTGCGTACGGCTAGCGTAATCGAGCCTAGCGTTAGCTACCTACCGTAATTCTTCCCGCGGTTCCAACAACTGTAGCTTTATTCCACAGTTTAACTTTAGTGTGAGAATTTAGTACAGCACGCCTTCCTCCAGTGTACTCAAGGATCACAGTATCGACCACATCTACTCCGTCTTCGTTCAGCTCGCCAACTGATGTCACCTTTATCGGCATGTCCTTAAAGACGAATTGTGCGAACTGAAGAGTGTAAATGCCAATATCCAACATGGCGCTACCGCCCAACTCCTTTTTACTGCAAAAAAAAAATTAAATTTGAAATTCCAACAAGATATCTATTTCAAATCGATAGTAGGTATATTAAAAAATAATTGGTACATCTTGACCGGAATTGTTATATTTCTTACCGAAGCCTGTCAACCGACTCAATGGGAACACCGAAATTCACTTCTACGAACTTGACATCACCCAGCTTTGCAGCGTTTAGCTCCTTTTCCAAAGCAAGGTATGCTGGTGAGAATCTAGACCAAACGGCCTCCATGAGGAACAAGTTCTTCCTCTTAGCGAAATTGATGAGGCTCTCGGCTTGCTTGTAATTCAGGCACAGTGGTTTTTCGCACAGTACATGTTTACCGGAATCAAGAAACAGCATAGCAAGTCTGTAGTGGTCGGGATTGAGGGCACCAATGTAAACGACATCTAGAATTTTTTTTGCATTATTAGTTTACGTAACTAACAGCCACACTCACAGACATTCATTAAACTTAATGGTTACATACGAAAATAAAGATGACACTTATGTAAATACGAATAAAGACGATTGAATTTGTTTGTCTAATGAACATTACGTTAAATGACGTATCTGAGTGAGGCCGTCAAAGTTTTTTTAATAAAAGCAGCAAATATACGGAAATATGCTGCTGCATCCCATGAACAACATGATCATGTCATGTCATGTCAGTACCCATTTATGACATTTACGCCCAATGAGAGGGATGTAGGCCTTAGTCCACCACGCTGGCCTACTGCAGGTTGGTGGATTTCACATGCCTTTGAGAACATTTTTTTTTGTGAACTCAGGCATGCCGGTTTCCTCACGATGTTTTCCTTCACCGTAACAGCAGGTGATATTTAATTTTATAAATCGCACATAACTTTTATTACAAAGTCATTGGCGTGCCACTGAGATTCGAACCCGGACCCCTCGATTCGAGGTCCAATTCTAAGCCACTGGGCCATCACCGCTTTTAACAACAACAACATGATCATACCTCTCACCAATCTCTTCAACTATAGGTACCTATACTATTTCTATTTTAGAAAGAAGTAATTATTTTGTTAGGTACTAATTACGTCTTTCTAAAATAGAAAGAAGTAATTATTTTGTTAATTCTTCTTCTTAAATAATCACTTCACGTCACGTCTTACAGGTGGCGCTAGATATCTATTGCAAGGGAAATTTCTATTGTTAAAAAGAAAACATACCGATATCATTGCTTTTGGCGAGATCTTGATAAGAATCGAATACTTTCGCAATGTTGTGGATTTTAGCAAACTCTTGTGCCCTACTTCTGTCCCTTGCTGCCACGGCAGCTATAACTTGATCGCCCGTGGCTGGATAGCTATTGAAGGCATTGACGAAGTCATGGCAAATTTTACCAGCCGAAACAATACCCCAACGGAGAGTCATCTGAAAAATGGTGAATTTCTACCTAAAAAAATTATGATATGCATTCGTTGCTCGGTAACTTGATTAAATTTCCATCAAGCTTTAAAAATTTGTCTTCATTAATCTAGTTTAATATTAGGCAGCTCCGTAACCGTAACTAAAACTATCGGATATCCGATATAAAAAAATATCCGTAACCGAATCCGAAATAAAATTTCGGATAATATCGGATAGGGGCGGATCCTAATTGAGATACGTTATGACAAGTTATTACAAATAGTTCGAAAAATTGAAACAAAAGTGTTGTGTTACGGAATTGATTGAATTGGTACAAAATGCGTCCTAAATCGAGTGTGAATTTGATCATTTTTTGATGAAATGACTGTCGATTCCGCAAAATGTAAACAATGTGGTAAAAGCTTAAAAAATTAATATCTGTAACCGAAATTATCCGAAACTAACGGATAATCCGAAATAATTTCATATCCTTATCCGTCCTATATCCGAAACCTATCCGTATCCGAAATTTCATATCCATAACATCCCTGTTTAATACTACAAACTAGTGAAGTTCATTTCTTGTTTTGAGGTAAGATTGACCCATTCCGTAATTCATGTATGTATACAGTATTATACTGATTTTATCACATTAACTTTATTTAACGGTCCTCAATGTTGCGATAAAAATGTTATCACAAGAATCACAGTAACAAAATGTATATCTGACATTATACTAGGTAGTAATGTTATTTCTTAAAATTAAACCCTTCCTGTTAAGATGTAATCTTATAAGTTAAAGAGAAACCGCAGCAATTTACAAAACACGATAGAGAGATCTTACCTTGGTCACAAATTAAATAAACAGTCCCTCGGTCACTGGGTTAGGTACACTAATAGCACTAGTTTATTGGTCGCCTACGTGTATTTATGTCGTAGACCGCAAAGGTGCAGTCTACACAGAAAAGTGTGCAATACGGCAATGTGTATAAAGAAAACTGATCGCGTAAGTTGCCAGCAACAAAATTAGCCTTTGATTGGTCTGTCCGAGAATTCCTATTATAGTTTCTACAGATTTCGCAGTAGCACTTGAGATTTGTAATTGTGTGTGTGTAGGTACATTGAGCAACATAATATTTATAAGTGGCTGTCTAAGATAAACTATCTACGAGTACCTTACCTTATTATCAATCGCAGTTTGTATCAATAATTTGGATCCATTAGTTGATGAAATCGATGAAACACCTATGGAACAGTGGTCTGTTCCATCTGTTTCATTGTCCACTTCAGTGTCAGATGATAGGTTCCGGAGATACCTATATAGTGGAATCTCTTAATGGATCGGAATAGGTTTAAGGTGTAACATGTAGGTAACATGATACCTTTGCCGAGCCAGTCCATTATTGACGACTTCAAAATAATATGATTGGGTTGATTTAAGACAGATTACAGGATCTTAGGATAGAACCTTCTTCGATAAGTGAAGTGAAGACATCGGCACAGAATGCCGCTTTCATACAAAAAATGTTAAAATCTCACTTGAGGTAGTTTTGATTCGTCTCTGCGCTCGAATGTGCGGTGCTGCTAGAACCGTCTTCTAGTACCGTCGAGTTTGACGGAATACAAATTGAACATCTCACCGCGGATTCCACTTTCGAGCTTCGAATTTGTCGTTACAGTAGTCATTATAAACCCACATTATTATTTTTAAATATTGCCGTTGTACAAATATTTGGTATTTTAAAGGTGTTATAAACTGAATAAAAACCAAAGATAAACTTATCAAAAATTTATTTATATCCACATATTTGCGTCTTCGTATACGATGTAAATCAATAAATATAAAGTAAAAATTATAAAACAGTGATTTTGTAAAAAATATTTTATATGCATTTATAATGTAAGAAAATTATGTATATATAATATAATAAAATTACACAATCAATAACAAATTTCTTTTTTAAACGCAAGTTACGCATAGAGTCTACCATTACGTAAAAGTAAAGCATTTCATTTTAGGTAGTGATACGCATTTTTGCTTTTATAGGTAGGTATTGCTTTTTATTATAGATTTTTTTCATTTTTCATATTCCCTTATTTTCTAGTCAAATTCCTGTGTCCAGCAATAACAACAACTTTGTTACAATTAACGTCACAAAGCTTTATATTTACTTACATTTTACGTAGAATTTCCTCGTTTTAGGACCGCATAAAAATGCGCAAACTTAACCTAGAGCAGCAGTTAGCCTCACTTGACCTTATGCTAAATACTCTGATATACGTATGAGTGCCCTATTGTCTCGTAAACGGCGGCGGTGACAAAACACTCTTTGATATGAAGTTTTATTTTATACCATGTTCCATGATGTTAGGCGTCTTGATGCAGTCCGTTATTAAATGTTGAATTGTAACAATTTTTGGCCAGTTCTTAACACTTAAGGTTGGTTCTGAGGATTTAAGACGTTTTTTAGCCATGTATTACATTACACAATATTAATCACTTTGTATAGGAACTTCGGATATTAAAAATAAAATAGCCATAAGAATGTGATTGTCTTCTGTGATTCAAAACTACATATTAACAATTGTCTACTAAATGTTAATGTATTATAAATAATTTAGGGTGTACTTTCTAATCTCTGCTGTACACACACACCCTTTCTGAGGAGGGCTTTTCGGAAGTTTATCCAATAATTAAATATTAAAGCAGCATTGTGACTCAATTAATTTTAAAACAATATTGTAACAAAAATAATTTTACAAATAAACGTTTATATTCGTATATTCCACACAACTTACATTCTGTAAGAACACTTAACAATAATACTTAAAAAATGCAACAGGTATTCAATTGTAAAATGACTTTAAATAAGCGAATATATAAAAGTAGCGAATAACTTAATAAACTACAGAAAAACCAAAATTTGTTAACGTGTTCATCATAAAGGTAACAAATTAATATAGTTTTCATGAATTAAATATTGTAGTAACGCTCTATTCCCAAATTAAATTAATCATTGTAGAAATACTACATCATAATAAACTTATATAATGAAAAATTACATTGTTTTTTCTTACAAGTTAACACATTAAAACCATTCAACATTATTGCATAATAATTCATATCACCTTTAAGGGCTATATTTCATTAAAAATTTCATAATTCTTATCAGAAAACCAATTGTCTACATTTCATTCAAACATCAATTAAATTCACTTTTTACTGTTAGAAGCCATTTTTATCGCAGCCAAACGCAGCTCTTAGTGCATCATCAATGTCTTGAATGAGGTCTTCTGTATCCTCCAGTCCCACTGAGAGTCTGATCAGTGAATCAGAAATCCCCAGCTCAATTCTCTGTTGCTCAGGTACTGACGCGTGTGTCATGAGGGATCTGTAAATAAATCAACATTATGTTATGATTACATAATTACATACATACATAGCATATTCATTATATTTTGTGTCTCCGGGAAGGCGACTATAGTAGTCATCAAAAGCAGGAACACCGAGAACGAACCATCGTACAACCATGTATGTATGTATAGGCTTGTATCCTATTCTTGGTTGTATTTGGGCTGATCCAGGTAAGTGGATACATGCCTTTTAGAACTCTTTTTTTCGTTAACTAGTTTTGTGCATTCAAATCGAAAGCCACTTACGGCAATTCCGCTAAACTTTCATATCCACCCAGACTTTCAGCCAAGATGAAAATCTTCATGGTTTTCAGGATCGTGTTGGACTCTTCCAAACCGCCGGAGTGCCTGAAGCTGAACACGCCCGAGTGACCACGGGTCTGCCTTTTGGTTAGCTCGTACTGCGGATGCGATGGCAGACCTGGAATTTTGAAAGTTTCATGACACGGTTGCCGCACATTAGACATGGTTGCCGCAGATATTTTATTTGAAGGGAACATAGGATTTCTATCCTGTTTAAAGTTGGACGTGGGTGTCCGTGGGCTGCAGTGATCACTTAATACCAGGTGGCATGCTCATTTTGCTTTGTATAAAATTAAAAAAATGGACAAAAATATAAAAGAATACAAACGTGATTGTTGAGTATAGCAGACCTTTGTTTAAAGTAAAGTCCTTTATTAATTATCATTTTTTCCTAGTATTAGTAGTGTGGGTAAGTATTATTACGCCGACTTACGAGATATCAGCCGGAAACGCATAAAATGCTTTTATTTCAATGACCTTTGACAAAATTGTCACATCTAGATTAAAGTAAGTCAAAATATTTTTTATAACCTATACTTATAATTTAATATAATTAAAATATTTCGAAGAACTCAGTAAGGGTCGGTTGTCATGCGAATTCCTCCTTCGTGGCAGTATATTTATTTATGTTCCAAATGTGTAATCAATATTTCCATAAATAGTGAAGCATTCATAATTTAATACGAACTACCCTTCCACATTCCTAAAAATCTCAACCAATACTAAAGTTTTTTACCAATACCTCAAAATTTATTTAAAAATTCATGAAAAACCAATTATTTTCTTGCATAACTTGCATTCAGCTCACCTACCTTAAGTTATATTATGGTACGTATCTGCAGATGCGTTCAAAATTAAATAACAATCAATCATCTTTTTGTATAAAACCCAAGAGGCCATTAGCATTTAATCTGTAGAGGTCAACATTGATGTTATTTTTAAGGTTTCGAGTTATAGTTTTTTATAATCAGCAATATCATGTACCTAATCCATTATACCTACATACTTTTGTTTTTTTGTTAAAACAGAACGAAACGATGCAAAATGCAGTTCTTGTTACGATTTCATAATAGTACACTGGTCTGAGAGTACATAATATAATTATAAAATAATAGTAAATGGAAGTCGGAACTGGCGTTAATGTCGTCGACGACATTTAACTAATTGTAATTAAGTGCCCGATGAATGAACCTACGCACGGTTTTTAACACCTTTACATAACTTAAACCTTTATATAAACAGGGATAGAAGTAAGAGTGGTAATAAGATACCTACACGTTACGTACTGAGGCCATTAACCTTTTAACTAAAAAAAACTAGTTCGTACCTACTAAAGAATTTATACAAGTAATTTAGTATAATGTTTCCAACTGAAATACCTAACAAGCTGAATAGATTTTGTAAGATAAATTCTTAAAAAAGTCACAACAAAATCTATTTATTTATAAGTTAAATTTTTTTCTAAATAGGATAATTGTTTCCAAAACAGTAAGTTCGTAATTGGAATATAATGGGATTTATTCTTCAAATCTGTGACCTAACGATCTCGACCTTCGAATGCCACCCGAATGCCGAGTGATTCAGGTGACATACAACTAAGTGATATATTTAGCTATGTTAAAACGCTGACTAGATAGTTCGCGTTGATAATTTTCTATTGTTCCGGATATTTTGAGTTCCAACAAGCGAATGCCAGATAAAAGAATATAATTACCTAACCCATGACATTCAATTCTGAGTTTGCAAGTCATCCACTTATTCATTCATACCATACTCGAGACAGATGTATCTACTTGTGAGTAAGTTATTTTTTAGTGTTCCAACGAGATACCAATTGAGGCTGATTAAGGGAGTCTGAGATCTCCCATATAGATAGAATAATATGTTGTTCCTTAAAACCGAAAGGCGGTTGGTATGTCTCATAATTATAACAAGACGAAATCGCGAGATTTTTATCTTTTAACAATAGCTACTTTTATAACTTACTATTAATATTTAAATTGAATATGACCATTGACCTGATACTTAAGGTTGTAGCGAAGAATATAAAGAAGTTCCTCAAAAACACACACATGAATTTGTTCAGATCTGCTTCAAAACTTATATTCCGGGAGCCAGTGACAGATTTACATGACCAAGTTCCTCCCGATCGAAAATTCCTGAGATGCATAAGGGGCTTATACTATGAATACTAGTGGCCGTCAGCTGCCACTCCGTTGGTGGGTTGGGCAGTGGCACCCTCCCAAACATGCAGAAAAAAAATTTTTTTTCAGTCATTTCCTCTCATTTGAAAATACATTCAGATTATAGTTTATCTAGTACTTTAAAAGAAAAACATCGTCAGCTGACCATAACGCGGTGGATTATACGTCAGCTGGCTCCTTGAACATGAGAAAAAAATTTTTTTTTTCAGTGATTTCCTCTCAACTAAAAATTTACCTGGTCATAGTTTATATGCTACTATGAATGAAAATTAACGTCAGCTGGCCGTATCTCGGTGGAAAGTTCGTCAGCTGGTACCTTGAAAGGGGTAACGCAACAGCATCTATGACCTACTGAATCTTATCAGCTGACGACGTTTCCCTTGACTTACAGGTAGCTGATGTTTTTTATTATTTACTAGAGTATTTTAACAATTCTCATAACAATTTTCATCCGGGAGGAAATAACGTTTTTTATGTTATTTGGCAGTATGCTTGATTTGAGAGATATGAAGTTTAATATTGGAGGAAATGTTGGTATGAGTAAATTAATTAATGAATAAATTATTATAGCATATTTTTTAACTAGCTAACCATAGAAACTTCTATATATTATCATAACCATAATAATGTTTAACCCATAAGAACGATAGGTGACGATTTACTTGAAAAAAAAAAACAATAGTAATATAATATATTTACTAAATTATACTACCAGATACTACACTAAATACTAACAAATACTAAGAGAGTTTGTTTTTAAACAAAATAAATTATTAAAGAAGTATGTTGTAGCAAGTATAAGATCGGGTATTTTCTTTTTGTAAACCTTATGTCTTTCCCCTACATAATCCGATCTTTCCCATGTTTTTTTAAATGTATGTCCGTACTGTTGTCCGTGCTGGACCGGTTGTCATTCAGTCTTTCTTAAAGTTACAAAGCTGAGGTGGCAATGGGCTGGCCACATCGATCAAAAGCACCGAGGTTTGGAAAATACAAAGAAAAGAATATATTTGACAAAACATTTTTTTTCTAAAGAAAAACATAGCTTACCGGGATGCATTACTTCGATGACTTTCGGATGTTCCTCAAGCCACTTCGCGATCGCCAACGAGGACTTCTTGTGTTGCTCCATTCGCAGCGCCAGGGTCTTCAAACTCCTGTTTACCAAGAAGCAGTCCATGGGAGACGGCACTACCCCCATAGCTAAACAAAATGAAACAAAATGATATTAAATTTATGGAATGGCTTGCTCAAATTAAAGAAAAAGCTAGGAGCTTGCCGCCAGGGCCTGATTAACCCTTAGGCTGCAGCGTAGGGCGCGAGCATCTTCGCATCAAAGTTCGTTCGTAAACAAAGTTAAAACTAATAACAGGTATACTAATTTTTAGGCCGACCGTAGTAACAGACCTGGTGGCGCGTCCTCATAATTAGCCAAGGGCGGTCAGATCTCTTGATCAGTCGCTGCTTGCCGCAAACCGCACGATAGCACCAATACAATCAACACCAACAGTCAACGATAAATTATTATATTAATGAACAGACGTTGCCACATAAGTAGTACCTATGTGTTATACCTTCATAAGTTTTATATAAACCGCCAAAGTTTGCTATTTTAGCAATTTTATAAGAATAAATATTGAAAGTTATGAATCTATTAAGAAGATTTATTTTTATTCTTAAAATAATATAACAAAAACACTACACTACCTTGTTGCAATTTAAAAATAAATAGTGTGTATAACGCCATAAATAATATAAAATTTTCTCGGCTTCGGCATAAATAATCAATTTATTTGCTAAAAGATAAAAATGTCAAACAATGAGACATCAACATCTAATTTTGTCCAATCAAAATTACGAATCCTGTGTATTTGAGCAGGCAATTTTTTTGCTATGTTATAACGAAGAAAACTAATTTCCCCACATATGAGACATGGTACATAGATTCACTCTCGTACATTGCAAATTTCATCGAAATTGTTAGAGCCGGTTTCGACACCGTGATTAAAAATATGTGTATAAAAATAGGTCGTTTAATAATTGTGGAAACCTAGAAATCTGAATCATTGACCCTGCATCCGTGGTACTGGCGTCAGGAGCACCGAGTAGACGTACCTAATCTATACTAATATTATAAAGAGGAAACATTTGTATTTTTGTATGTTTGTAACGAATAAACTCAAAAACTACTGGTCCGATTTCAAAAATTCTTTCACCATTGGAAAGCTGCATTCAGCCTGAGTAACATAGGCTATTAAATAAAAATAAAAAAAATAATAAAAAAAAATTCATTGGCAGAACGAAGCCTGCTGGGTCAGCTAGTATGAAATAATTTCGTAGGAAAAATGGGTAGGAAAATCACAGATGAAGCGAAAATGACACAGCAGATTTTATAAGGATTTCGCTATGAGTCATGTTTGCGTGAATTGCTCGACATGCTATAAGCATCAATTCACATTTTCTTATAGAGATATGCTTTAACTGTAACAGGCAAATATTGGTACTACACCATGATTATGCTACGTTCGTGCCGCTACTTTATACAGTACGCATTTATTAATAGTATACTGAAATATAAGGATGACGAGGCATAGTGTATTTTTTGTAGTTAATTGAGTTATTTTGCGGAAATGTTTATATATATGAGTTATGTATTTTGCAACAATTCGCTCGTATATTCGGGAATATTACGGTGTAGGTACCTATGGTATCCAACACAGGACAAAAATATGTCTTGTGCTAATTGCTAACTAATATTTTGATGTAGATAGGTTCCGATCGCTCGACCTCTAACCAAATCATAGCATATTGTTCTAGAATATTCTAGAATGCAGACCATTTCTCCAGCAGCAGTAACGGTGTCGTATAGTTTCGTACCTACTGCCAATTTACTTTCAAATTACATCATTACTTTCTCGTCACGTTATTATATCGTTAGTGGCCTATGTAGTATGTTGAGAAATCAATTATTATGAAAACAACCACCTTTCAAACCCATTATTAAAAATAACACTGATTACGGGAAGTAGGTAGGTACTTATTGCATAATTTCTAAGCATTGTGATGCAAGGGCATCAGGGCAAGTACATTACATGTTTATAGTCATACATTATTTTTATTTCATCAGTTGTTACTTAAGGCAATTCTTTATACTCGTGTTATTGTTAAACTTATCAACTACTTACCTCACCTACATAGCTGTGTATAATAACAACAGACATGAAAATAAACAAGGATAAGCTACCCTTAAGTTTAAGACCTTTAACTGGGCGTAACAATAATGGTCATGCGTGTGATGTGTGATGAACACACACAACTACGGCACAGGTACTAGTTTGGCGCCATGAGTTATTAATCAATTATTATTAGTTATTTATCAACATGTTAAAGAAAAAAAATAATGAATTAATATAACATATGGGACTTACCCATTTGCAAAAATCGAAGTCTCTCCGCCAAGTCCGCATCGTTGACGATTGCGGCCCCCATTATGACGTCAGAGTGTCCATTCATGTACTTAGTCAGTGAGTACACGACTATGTCCGCTCCGAAGTCGAGTGGCCTTTGTAGGTAGGGAGTTAAGAAGGTGTTGTCTACCACTACTATGATATTTCCCCGGCTCTTCGCTAGTTGGACTATCGCAGCTATATCGACAACTTTCAGCAGCGGGTTTGACGGAGTCTCCAACCAGATCATCTACAAAAAAACCAATATATGTCATGTTACACGTACGAAGCGCGAAAAAATGCCGACAAACATTACAGGCCCGGAGCGCTAGACGGCGATGGAGGCCCCGATGCTTCATTATAAATAAATAATAAATAAATAACGCTTCACACTCATAGCCCCACACTAGGATTCCCTGTGTCGTGGGTGCCATGGACACACACAAGACAACAACACACACACCCAGACCAGAAACAGAAATTTAAACTCATCATTCAAATCTCTGCTCTGCTGGGAATCGAACCCAGGACCCTCCGCGCAGCGCATCGGCGTCTTAACCACTGCGCCACTCAGGTCGTCATTATAATTACGCGGCTGTGTTTACGTATTTAGATAAGATTTTGTAAACAGAAAGATCTAATCTACAAAAAAAACAAAACCTACCTGTACCTACTTACAAAAATATTGAAATTATTGTGAAAAGAAAAGAATACGTTTATTATTGACTGTTACATGAGAAAGATGTTACAAAAATTACAATAAGTTTAGAACAGTCTACCCTATGCGGGCATACAATAATTTTGTCTTACATAACTAAAATTTTGTTCAGCAGTCCAAATTATTTATTTATTTTAATAGTTTACCTAGTCGAACTCATTGGCTATGCAATGTGCCACCCAATATTGGGCAAAGAGAGAAAAAGCCGGAGTAAAAAACTCTCGACACAGTTTTAATTCATTTATTTAGTTATTTATGCGTTACTTCATTGCTTTTTTTAATTGTTTATCTATAAACATGATTTACATTGAACAATTTGTGGGAACAAAAACAAATAATTACCTATATCACGAGCGAAGCTGACGTTAATCATCATAGATTTTATCAGGTAAACAAACTATTTTCTAGGCTCATCAGCAAGAAAATAACATTATTACAGCTAATTTGTTGGAACAATTTGCATTTAAGCAACAAATCATGCTCATGACGTGGGCACAATAGGTAATCTAGAGGATATTATCCTTATAAACATTTGTTTCAATATTTGTAACTACTTTTAAGTCAATGGGTTTACCCAAAAAATGTGTTTTGTTCTGATGTTAATGAGGAAAACTAAATTGTTGGTTTGATCTTTAGGAAAAAATGTCCTAAGTCTTTATGGTGTTATAATAATCTATATGAGTACTAAATTTCATCCAAATTCAACTGTGTGAGAATAGCAAGTATCCATTTGATACAACTCCACCAAACTTGAGGCTTCCTGCGATGATTTCCAAATGTACTTCAGTCCACAAAAACCTTTTTGCTTCCTGAGTTCATACTGCAGTCTACAGATAAACTGTTATGGATGGTAACAAAATTTATGAGAGCAATAATGTTAATAAGTTATTATCTTACCTTAGTGTTGTCTTGGATAGCTTTATCAATAACCTTCAGATCTGTGAAGTCCGTAAATGTTGTCTTAACACCTAGTCTGTCCACAACCCTCCTATAAGAAGGAAATACTGTTACAAACAGAAATAGGACAAACAGCATTCAAGTTCCTAATATAAGTACTAGGATTTAAATGTTTTACACAATGTGCTATGATTTAAATTAACTGAATCATGGTTTCTATCATTTCCATGCAACACAATTACAGAATACAGATATATGAACATGTATTATATGTATATTATATACATATAGGTAACAATGGTATTGACATATTAAAAAATGATTTAAAATAATTTTTAAATAGCAACATACCTAAAAAGTCTGTTAGTTCCACCATAAACATCATCACTGGACACAATGTGATCACCACTGTTGAGCAATGAGACAATGGTAGTAGTGGCTCCGAGCCCAGAAGCATAAGCCAGGCCATGGGCACCACCGTCCAGGGCAGCCAAGCATTCCTCTAAACTGTTCCTTGTTGGATTACCAGACCTGCCATAGTCAAAACCCTGAAAATTTACACTAAGTCACATTTTCTGCAAATATTTGACAACAACTAGAGTTTACAACGGCGACAACATTACTCTTTATCATACACCAAAATTACATGCCCAAGAAAAATAGTACAACAATCAAAGTATTGGTACAACAGCCATGTTTACTTGAGATAGTTGGACAAAAATATAGCAATAGTCAGATGGTGTTTTTTTTTGAAAAAATCGATTCAGCTAAACATTCAACATTCAACATTTAGGAGTTATGCTAGAAACTTGTTTTAAATATAATTTTTTCTATGTGTCCCATAATTTATTTATAAAATATACTATATAATGTTAAGAAATGATTCCTTACAAGATGCTCTGCTGGTGCAGTCTGTTTAAATGTGGTAGCATTCACAATGGGTGGCACAACAGGTCCATAGCCCCATCGGTCAGGATCTTGTCCTGCGTGGATGGCTTGTGTGGCGAAACCAGTCACGGGTTTAAGAAATCCATCTTCAGCCATCTGCATAAATGTTTTCAGTAATTAAAAAATAATTTAAGGCAAGGACCATTTCTTCTAATTTTCTAAATATAATTAACATTTTTGAAAACAAAAAAGGTTTTTACTTTCATGAAATCAAATTAATTACTAGAGATGGGCCGAATATTCGTTTGGTATTCGGTATTCAGCGTATTCGCCATCTTTTTTACTATTTGTATTCGGCCGAATTATTCGGTTTTGGTGCCGAATATATTTGGTTCAAGTATTTCTATTTTCTTAGCTGTGACAGGGTATAGAAGTTAAAAACTAAATTTCGTATGTAAGATTTGTTATAAGTCAAAGAAATCCTATGAAACTGAAAGCTATATAACTCCGAATCAACATTTATTTTGAAACTTCAAGTCAACATTTTATTTCTTAACTTATAGTTGGTATAGTCAACATTTAATTACTTCCGAACAATTCAGCCTAATATCCGGTTTGGTAAAGGTTAAACTGAATAGGTAATATTTGGTATTCAGTTATTCAGTGAAACCACTATTCGGCTCATCTCTATTAATTATTGTTAAATTTAATATTAGCTACATAGCCAGAAATTATATTAACATTTCTAAAATATGTCAAAAGAATATTTAGGAACAAATAAGAATAATGAAAATCATTTTTAAATATAAAATTAGAAAAATATGTAATAAATAAAACTCATTTCAATTTCATTTTCAATTATTAACTCCCATCATTAGCCCTAAAATAGGAAACTGTATACAATACTTAATAATAATATATAATACTTGGATGTCGAAAACAAAAGATCATTAATTAACAGCACTTTGTCAATTGATTGATAGTACGAAAATTAATACGACCTTGCGTCAGACTAACCTTAATGTTATCGTGTTTAAAATTTCTTTTGATTTTTAGCATTGAATTCAAATTCTCTGAACATTTGAAAATCTCAGTGCCAAAGGCGGTTGAATTAAATTATAATTATTGAGAATTTTTAATAAATACAATTTTAATTTTAGATTTTTAAAAAGCCGGCAACTAAGCGCTAATTTACTTACCGTATTTTTTTAAATTCTTTCGTTTGGGTAGTTTATGTACAATTAAATTTCCAAGTATCGTATGAATTAAATAAGTTGTGTGCAAACAAAAAGCTTCGAAAAAGACAGCCACACTCTACAAACTCAAAACATACATTAAATTAAATTAATTAAAAAACAAAGATCAACGTTTTACGTAAGTTTACCTTTTCTTTTTCTTTCGTGACACGGTGACAGAACAGTGACATTGACAATGATATAAATTGACAATGACATGAGATTAAAGCAGTGTAGCCAGATGACAGTCACGCGATCTCCCCAAAACTTTACCGAAGAAATCCGTATCGAAAAGCAAAATATTTAGGACCATAAAAAATGTATTCATTTAGCAATGCAATTAGCTGTCAAAATATCTTTTAAATTTCGAATCAGTTAGTTTATCTCATATTAATTTTTGTAAAACTCTGGCTTGTTCCTTGATCTTGAGTTAAATATTATAGAAGACATATAATGACCAAAAGTTCTTATTTATTTCCCAAGCCACTTCTTTTAATTTCTCACCAAAAAAACAAAATCCCTCCAAAAAATACTCCCTCCATTGCTATACATAAACTCACAAATTTGGGCAAAAGCACCTAAATCTGGTATTAGTGGGTTAAAGAGACGTATTTGACTTAGGGTTGCCATCCATTAATATTCGTGGCGTTATTATCTTCTAAATTAAAATTTGAAATATTTTGCTTTGGTATTTTTACACATCATTATATTTAAAAAAAGATATACTAAAAATAAGTAAAAATAAATTTTAAAGTTGCTTATTTACAAATCTGGCAACATCTTTGATGTAAGATTTTTGCCTCGCCAAAAAAATAGGTCCTGTATGTTAGGACTCCCAACGGCAACACTGATTATGACAATTCTAATTTGATCGAGAATTTTGATTATTTGACATTGACAGACGAAGACGAATGACGCGAGCAGCGCCACAGCGCCAGTTTAATTTCGCGCCATCGCGCCAATGCAAATTGCAAATACGAAACAATTTATATTTTTAGAACCGATAAAAACATAAGTTTTAAAGTATAAATAATTAGAAATTGTAATTGGTTTTATTATATAATGGTTCCGTATTAAGCTTTAATTTGAACAACGTCGAATTATAATCGAATACATATGAAAGGGAGAAATTGAAGAGGTACACTACACTTGTTCGAAGAGGTATACACATTTGTTCGTAGAAAAATGAAGATTGACAGTAAACCACTTCGATATGCTCATGCTGAAGGTCATACTGATGTGTGCTATACAGAAGATGGGAAGTACGTTTGATTCTTGAGACATTTCTCGTATTATTTCATGTAGATTTTTTGTTACGTGATGGTCTATGTTTTAGGCACATAATTACTTGTGGCCACGACGGGGATGTCAGGATATGGGTGGACATAGAGGATGATGATCCCAACTCACGCTGCGTTGGAGAAAGTGCTCTTGGCGTTTGCTTTAAAGACAAGAGGTTGTATGTCGCTACAGACAACCATGCAGTACAAGCCTACACCTTTCCGGCTTTCGACAAAGATGGAATTATTACTAGGTTCACCGCACCTGTTACTCAAATCATGTCTTCATCCAAGATAGAGGTGGGTTGAACAATGTAATTTGAAATAAGAAAGTTTAAATATGTTTTAAGATCATGTTTCATTTGTATTATATAGTGTGACTGTTTCCATGCTTTGTTGTGCACAAGAAACTATTTGCTTGGTAACAGGGAACAATGGTTAAACTGTTTTACTGCTACAGATTGAATTATAATGGTGATACATAAATATATTGTAGCCTCTTTTTACTTGCTTATATTACTCCTACTCTATAGGCAATAGGTTGTGCTTCAGAAAATATGGAAGCAAAGTTATGCAGCCTAGAAGGGGGTGCTCCACTATTTGTGATGTCTGAGCACAAAGGCCCAGTGCTGAGTATAGCTATCTGCCCCCACATGAAGTATGCCAGCACAGCCTGCGGGGATGGAATGTTGAGAGTTTGGGATATTGACAACACAAAAATTGTTAAAGAAATCCAATGTATTCCAAAGATAAACACTTTTTATGCTGCAAAAGTGTTAGGTAAGATTTTTTTCTAAAGTCAAATAATGTAATATAAAATAATTGTCACTACTTACCTCCTGGAGGTGTACTCTATAGTTTGAGGTTGCATATGTTCACCAATTAATATCAGGTGGTCTGCATGTCTATTTGCTACTCATATACAGTTTAGGAAAAACACTAAAAATATGACACTCTTTCTGATTTCAAAATCCATTACAGGTCGCATGCATTTTGAGCCAACTGAAGGTAAATATCTGGCATATCCTAACAACAGAGACATTACCCTGCTGGACACCGACAGCTGGGGACAGAGGATGACATTTACACATAGCACAGTAAGTACCTACTTTAGTGTCTTGTTCTGGAGACATTGGACTCTCAATAGGTCAATAAATATGTCTTTATGACAATTTGTGTGACCTGATGGTTAGCAGCATTTTGTTAAAAAAATGCAAAAACTAGCCTGGATACAACACCACATGGAAATTTTAGATGTTTCTTTGTTTTTATTGTATTACCCGATCCAAGTTTCTCTGCAACTTGCCATGTTGCATTCATCTTCATTTATTTATTTATTTAGCCTTTATTCAGTTTACAGTAGGCAAGTGGGTGAAGTGGCATATTAACTTTTGCAATGTATTAAACTGCCTTTAATAAGATAAAAAAAATTGAATCCTCAATTATAAATTTTATTTTTACAGATAAAATGTGCAATATCCCAGTGCCTTTTCTCACCATGTGGTCAGTACTTGGCCGGGAGTACAGTGGCTGGTCAAATAGCAGTCTGGGAGGTGCTGTCAGGCAATTGCATGGGTATTGTTGAACATCCAACGTCTCACAATGTATCTGCGTTGGCTTGGAATCCTAAAGGTATTATGCTTTTACAGTAACTGGTAAACCAATCCCCACAGCAACCGGACATGTAGAGCATACTTCACTATCTTTGCAGCTAATTATGTTTTTAAATTATATGTTTTTTATTCAGTTGTAAGAGTGTGTCCATTTTGATTCAATTGATTTGATGAAGTCAGTTAAAGAGAATATAATATCAAAATTTTAACAGAGTTTACTCTGATGGCCCGAAAGGCCTATTATGAAACTAAGGACTATTTAGAAGATAAGAAAGCGTGGGATTGTTTAACTCCACTATAGGCTATTTCTATACACCATGTAACAATATTTATTTGTGAGCAGATGGCAATTGGAACGATATTAATACACACGATAGCTATCATGTGTGTTCCTTTATTGGACCTAGTCATACTGCACTATAGACTAAGTTTTATTTACTTTTAAAAGAGTGCGGGGAGTTTTTTTCCGCCCGCTTTTTTCTCCCAATCTACGTTTTGCCTGAGGGCCGATCAAAGCAGATGTAGAATGCATAATTTATCTGTATGACTTTCATTAAGTGTGCACAAATTGTACCTAATAATGAATAAAAGCTTTTGAGTTTGAGTTTGATGGTACCCTTATTATTGCCACTATACATTATTAATTTTCATTTCCAGGAAATGGTGTCCTTGCTTATTGTGATGTTGCGGGTCAGCTGGGCGTGCTGCTGAACTGTTACGGCGAGCACACCACGAGCACGCGGGAGACAGTTCACGATGCGGAGATGATAGAGAGGATGGACGGAGATGGTAAGTAATGAAATGCTTTTCAACATTTTTCTTAAGATTTCAATCTTAACTGTTTTTTTATGATAACCAAGTTGATTTCGTGGCAAAGTGGGCAACCCATCAGTGTGCTGCCTGGTCCTGGGCCTGGGTTGGGTTCATAGCGAACCATAATTAGTATAGAGTATTACAGTAGAGTAGATTTAGAGTATTATAGTGGTGTGGTACATGATTGTAGATGAAGGCAGAAGTTAAACCTTGAACGATTACTAGGAAATAGGTCACAATTACATTTGTTTCCATCAATTGTATTTCCAGATAATGATCTAGACAACATAATAGAGCACTATGAGAGCGATGACGACAATGCAATATCTCTTGAGAAGTTAAAGACTGAGACGCTGGGACTCGCCGCGCCGGAGGAGTCGCGACCGACTTCTCGCATCGTGGAGGTGGCGCCTTCCACTGTGCCGCCACAGCCGCCCTTCCAACCTTCATCGACTCCCTTGCATTTGGAACATAGGTGAAATACCTTTTTATAATACAGGACTTGCAAACCTATACCTTAAAGACCAAAGTAGTTTATCAATGCCTGATGCAGGCTGAAAAAGAACATTAAAGAAGTAATATATCCCTTTTTGTAGCGTCTTGGTGGAGTCCATGTCATCTTCTGTTTTAGACACGACCACTTAATTCTATGATTTCTGCAGCCCACATCCAATAACAAAGAATACCTAAAAATTAATTATTATTAGACCAGCATTAATTGAATGACATTAATATCCTTTATAAATTTGGTTTTAAAATCAACAGAATTGTTATCATATTTCTTTGTAGGCTATAAAAAGTGTATGGCACTGTTGATGAAGAATCAATTTATTTTTGTTCTAGATACATGTGCTGGAACGATGTAGGCATTGCTCGCTGTCACAATGGAGTGAACGGTGAATCCAGCATTGATGTTGAATTCCACGATTCCAACCTGCATCACGGGATTCATCTTAACAACTACTTGAATCATACCATGGCAAGCTTATCCACCGATGTTCTTGCACTGGCATGTGAGACACCCAGGTATATTATTTTACGGTTTGGTCTTAGTGTTGCCTCGGTTCTAACTACACGAGGTCTGGTTGGGCAATGACTTTCTGATAAAGTTCAATGGTTATTTACTAGTGTAAGAGCCGTACATCACAGAGGCGCCATTGCGTTTCCCAAGAAATTGTGTTTCAATGTATGACGTTTAACTCACTTTGCGACTTTTAGGCAACATCGCTTCTTTGACAATTACAAAACAATTTGTTTGGATACATAGCCCGTGAAGTCACCATATCATTCTGGTGAGGTATGGCTCTAATACAAGAAGTTAAAAAATGATGTCCAACATGAAAAACAGTGTTAAATATTTTTTGTTCCTGTTATTATTTCCTGGGAGAAAATCCTGCAAGGCTTAAGTACTTCCTTAGTACTTAATTTTAGGTTTCACATTGTATCATTTATTTCTACCCAGTTTCAAGGAATAGTTTTGTCTTTGAATAATTTCAGTATCAATTTTATTTTTGTTAAATTTCAGCAAATTGGTGTGCATATCGCTGGTGGGCAGCAGCAAGGAGTGGAGCGCGGCGCTGCCGGACGCCGAGGAGGCGCTGTGCGTGTGGGCGGGCCGCGGCCTGGTCGCCGCCGCCACCGACGCGCGGCTGCTGCGCTTGTTCACGCCCATGGGCACGCAGAGACAGGTTTGCTACTTTCGTCTTTTAATAATACGTTATAAGTTAAAAACTAAAAAAAAAGCTTTTATTTTTTTCGAGTTACTGTTAACAAACCCTTTCATTTGATACCCTTTCATATATCTATTTCCGATATCTTGGATGCATGCGTGCATTGTCATCCAAACTAAACGTGTATACAAAATTCAGCTCAATCGGTTAAAGATATCTACTTCAAAATTCAGTTGAAGAATGTTGGCGTTAGACCACCACATAAACGCGGGTAGTCATGCATACAGATATGTTGTTATCGGTAGTTAATCTTCTTTTGTCTTCAAAAGTCAGATGGAATGTTGGTATTGTGTTGGTGGTAGTTGTAGATGCTTTGTTACATAATGGAAGACTAAGATGGTTACCTCAAATTAAGTTTCTCTGATAACCACCCCAACCAAACAGAAATCCAAAACATGAAGATAATGCTGCTTCACTGCAGAGTGAGGTATCTACTACAATTGAGGGCGAGGTCCTATGGCTCCTAAACTATCTTTACAACCTAAAAAATATTTTGTTTCAGGTCATATCATTACCGGGACCTGTAGTTGCCTTAGCAGGCTTTAACACAACAGTTCTCGCTGTTTACCACCATACTGAGCCCGGCCTCTCAGATCAACACCTCGCCATGGATATAATAGCAGTGAATGGGAGACAAGTGCGCAGCAAAACAGTCCTTGTGCCGCTAACGCCTGGGTCGAAATTAGCTTGGATCGGCACTACGGATGTCGGCTCACCGTGTGCATACGATAGTACTGGAATCCTGAGGCTGTATGATGTGTCTAGTGGCGTATGGATACCTATTTGTGACACTAAAACTCACTCCAAGGGAGCTTCGGATTCATGGTTTATAGTTTCGGTAAGTTTTATTTTTAATATATACCTAAAACCCTACAAAAAGCACAATATAACTTACATATTTTATATTTTGTTTCAATGATTTAACTATCCTGCTTTATGGTTTTTTAAAGGCTTTGATAAGATGTGTTGTAACACCTATGTATGTGCTAATCGAACACCACTACGAGATTTGGACCATCTTGTTAATCGTTCGCGATTTAGCAAGCCTTTATAATTTATAGTGTAGCTTAATTGGAGTGTAGTAAAATTTGACGCTTGTACATACTCGTATTTCCTAAAACGTCTTCATTATCACAGGTGAGCGAGTCGACGCAGACTGTACGTGCAATCTTATGCCGCGGTTCCACCTTTCCTCTCACAGTCCCCAAACCTATCGTAACTGAGCTGTCCATACAGGTAACATTTTGTTTATGCAACAACTTGGGTTTATGTAATTGCTTTATCTTATATGTTTCTTTAAATATTTAAACTTGGAATGGAAACTTATACCAAAATAATGATATCAACGAGTTTAGATAAGGCTAAGCGATTCATTAGATCTGAGGTTAAAAGCCAAGTATGGAGCGTGTATTTTTTAATTGTTTATGTAATTGCTTTATCTTATATATTTCGTTAAATATTTAAACTTGGAATGGAAACTTAAACAAAAATAATGATATCAACGAGTTTATCTGTTTAAATGTTCATTTGACTTGTTGTAAGATAATGATGACAATAAAGTTGTTTTTAAGGTGATGCTTTATTGAATGCGAATAAATATTATATAAAAGTATTCAAATGACTTAGACATGGTCAGCAGAACTTTGAATGATTGATGCGTCTTCTCTCACTCTTATGTTGCACAGATCCCTCTGTGCGAGCTGGAGTCGGAGAAGGCGCAATACGAGGAGCAGCTGGTGCGGTGGGCGCACACCACCGCCGACGTCGACGTCAAGACCGCTCGGGAGGCGGCCCTTAAATTATTTGCCGTTAGTATTATTGTCGTATCCTCAAATTCTTTTTAATACATACGGGCAACACACTGCCATGCAGGCCACCTGATACTGTAGCACTTGGACAAACACATCCAACCTAAAATAGGATAAAAAATCCAATAAAAATCACATATTACCTCAAATAGAATACAAACCCTATTCATAAGAACTTGTTTGTATTTTGCCTTGGTTGTATTTTTATCTATCACTTCATAATAGATATTGTCTTGGCTACTCTTTGTTATTTTTTCTAGAAAGCTGTGTGAAAGTATAGTTACTGTATTGTGTATTTACTGTAGTCTACATTTTTCGACGTTACATTCACACGTCCAAATCCACAGCTGGCATGCCGGAGTGAAATCGAACAGCGCGCGATAGAGCTCATGGAGCTCCTCAGGGACGAGCGTCTCATCCCACTCGCGGCGAAGTACGCGTCTCGCCTCGGCCGCGCGCACCTCGCCGACCGCCTGGCCGCGCTCGCGCAGCGCTGGGACGCGCAGCCGTCGATCACACAGAACGCGCACTTCAACGACCTAGAGGCCCACGAGACGTATGACGTCACGTCCACCGACCAGGACCTGAATGCTAGCCTCATTATACCACAGAAGACCACCAAGAAAGCGGAGACGGCCGTGCCTATTAGGCCGATGGTGAGTGGATCGATGAATTTGTTGTTAGAGTCAGTTTAGAAAAGGAATGTGACAAGTTGCGAGTTGCCCAGTTTAAAAAAAGTCTAGCCCGACCAGGGTTTTTGAACACCTTCAAAGGCTGCGCCATATTCACTTTGATATCGCCACAACTGTATGTGTCATACATAACGTTGTCAAAGTCAATTTTTTAGCTAAAAACACGATATTGTCCATTTTCGCGACGTTTCCCAGTAAAGGAAATTCGTTCAAAATTATTCCCCGACATGATAAAGTGTTCAATGACTTCGGTCGGGCTGTTATTGAAATTGGGGTGTTATGTTGCAAAATATGATAATAAATATAATTGTTGTTTTTGTTTTGACTTCTAGCCTTTTAAATCTTCGCCGGGTGGTCCCCGAAATCCGTTTAAGAAGCAACAAGAAACATCGAGGAACGGGCAAAGTCCTTTAAGTTTAACAGACAGAGCCCTTGTAGGAGGGCATTCGACAGCAGCCGACGACCGAGTGTCGGAGAATAATGACGTAAGTTTTATAAATAAATTAAAAGAAATACCACTTTGCGGCACTCGTGTTGGCCGTAACTATAAAAAGGTAAAAAGGAAGTAAATACAATGGCAACAATAACATAGTTATTTGTTCCTAATCCACTGCCGCTAGTTCAGCTAGCGGCATTCCCGCCCCAAACACATTCACTTTACAAATACATAAAAGGTTACCATGAACCAGTTCCCTAATATGCAGCTTTTGGTCACTCGCTTGATTAAATACAAAATACAATCCTACGACACACTTATGCTATTATCACTTGTGATTAGTTCTTTTATTTCCTTTTCCTGACAATATTGTATCAAATAGCACGTGATCATATAAACGCTTTATTTTTTCAGCCACTAAAGCCACTGGATGGAGAGACATTTGTCGAGTGGTTCTCTCGCAATAAAGTGGCCTTAGAACAACAGAACCCAGAATTGACTCCTTCAGAACTCACGCGGCACTGCGTCAGAACTTTTAAAAATATTCAAAGCAAAAATGGTACAAGTTCTGAGAATAGTCAAAAGAGGAAATTGGAAGAGGAGCCGAATGATTCGCCTATCACGAGTGCTCCAAAACAGTCCAAACTTAGTGCTTTCGCTTTTCAAAAGAAGGCGTAACTTAATTAGGATATCCTGACTATCTATATTAATCGACTGTTTTTATTAGGTAACAATATCATTTAGTTTTACTTGTTGTTACTATGTTTTCAAAACTTGTATCGTTTAAGTTTTCATGACTTGATCATTAAATCTGTACAAATGTAAATATTATTATGTAGGTACTCAAGCACTAACATAATGAAACAATAAATTTATTTTTGGAATTTTTATCTTCTTTGGTGTACAAAGTAGTTTTTTTCTTCTTTGGTTTACAAAGTAGTTCAGAGATCTTATGAGTTAATTAGTTCGGCCTCGTCGGGTTTAGGCATGATGCCCTCTTTGAACATGCGTTGCCATTCGCTGCCCCTGGGATATTCGTATTTCTCCAGAGTACCCTGAACGTATTGCGTGCTGTATCCGGGCAACTGGAAACAATGATAAAATCATTAATGGGATAAGAGATGAATTCATTGTTTGTTATAGCAACACTTTTCTTATCTTTAATGCTCTATTGTCAATGCAATTTGAAAGCTCATTGGCTGAAACTGAAGGGCATCATTGCCTTCAGTTTCAGGCATTTTATAGTAATGTAACTTATATAGCTACTACCATGGTTTTGCTGGCTTAAATGTTAATGTTGCTTGCAAAACTGCAAGTATACTTTTTTAATTTCGATATACTTACATAATATATATTTTTATTTTCACAAAAACAATTCTTAAGTCCATCCTGAGGAAATTTTGTGCCTCAATGCTGGAAATGACGTGTGCTCTTACAGTAAGGGGCGGTCAAACTGTGTTTGATGTTCTTTTATCTACCGGAGTGCCCACGATGGTTGCAATTTCCACCAATCAATAACCCACAAGACATGCCTTCCGAGACACAGAAGCGCGTAATAAGTAATGTTCTTGTCTTACCTTTCCGGCAATACCAACGCTTGCGATCTACACAAATTGAAGCGCCGCCGCTTCCGTAGGTGCAAGTTGGTAGCGGGCGACACGAAGCGGCAGCAGGCGACGTGTCGCCAGCGACACTACTGGTTTCTATGTATTTCTATGAAATTCCCTCCTTAGTTAGCGGCACGAAGCTAGCTACACGTCGTCGAGCGGCGGATGCCAATGTCGCCCGACCGCGGATTAGTAGTGTCGCTAACTTACTGTTGCCGTCTGCAGTCGGGTTCGAAATCATGACTGCAGCGACAGGACGTAACGACGTATCGTGGCGACATGAAGCGATGACACGTCGCCCGCTACCAACTTGCATCTTAACAGATACTTAATTTAAAAAAATATAACAGACATACCTTGGGTGCCATATATCGAGCGTTCTCGACGATGCAGGGGTCGGTGAAGTGTTCGTGCTGTTGGTCCACGTACTCGATGAGACGGTCCTCCATGCTGCCCGACACGCTCGCGTAGTCCCAGTACTGCAGGTGCTGCACCATCTCGCACAGACCCACGCCGCCCGCGTGCGGACACACTTTTACTGTAAAAGATTATTCTCATATTCAATGAACGTTTGTAGACATTTTATTATAGTGCAGTCTCGTCTCGCTTAGGTTTAAAGTTATTGGATTTGCTCCGAACAGTTTGGGTGAATTGAGTCATTGCTTCCAAACATTAGAGGAGGGAAATGAATAGTAGTAATTTTTATAATGAAGAATGTGGAAAAGACGAAATAAAAGTTACGTTAAGTTATGTATGTTACCTGTTACGATATCGAGCAAAGGAAGAGACTGATATCAAATAAACATTAAGAAACTCGATAATAAATTTAATTACCTACTACCATTACACAAACGTCTCATGTCTGTGGGATAAAGTTAGGCACTTACCCTTTAGTTTTTCAGCCATCAAATATACGGAGAGAATCTCGTTGACACCGCCAATGCGAGCGGAGTCTATCTGGCAGTACTGCATGGCGCCAGCCTGCATGAACTGCTTGAACATCACGCGGTTCGCGCACATCTCCCCTGTAGCGACGCCGATCCCGTAAGGCCTAGGGAAATAAGTATCATACATAGATGAGCGTAAGGTGAAATATAACGGGTAAAACCATCGTAGCTGTCCCTAACACCATTCTTAAACTCTATCTGCCGTGAAGCTGTATGTTCATTTTCATGTTTATGCACATGTTAAGTGGTCACTGCAGCCCATGGACACCCACAGCAAGCCCGTTTGCTAGACAGATGACATGATGAACTATCGAAGTGGCACCGATTAGGGGGGAGTAGACCATTTCAAAGGGCTTACGAATCATACTTGATGGATAAAATTTTCGATCTGAGGAGAGACAAAAAAGTGTTTTTATAATCGTCACCCCAAAATATCCCGATAACGACACCCACACGCAAACTATTATTTTTTGACGTTGGTGTCTTTTGTATCAATTATACGTATTTTGTTTCTATTGTTAAATGTTCGCACCAACCTCAAAAAATAGTACGCCAAATGTTATTTCATACTTTTTGAAGTTCGTTTAATTTTTTTAATTATTTTTTTCAAAATTTTTAGTCCATGTCTCTGAAACTACTGTACCGATTTTGACGAAACATTTACCATTAGATTTTTTTGTATTTTATTTTGTAAATACTTAGTTTTTAATTATTTGTTAAGGTTTTATAATTTGTTACATACATACATACACCCATGAAATTTGGTATACATGTTTGAAAGCTGTAATAGACCAACATAATGAAGATTGCGCAGTTCCGTTAATATTACATACTCGTACATGCGTGTTGAATTGATAACCTCCTTTTTTGACGTCGGTAAAAATGAAATTTTAATACTGACGCCAAAGCCTTTGCAATAGCAGCGTGTCCCATCACGTCATCTGGAGATGTGGGTTCCTCAATCCACTTTACTTTAAGCGGAGCCAGCTTCTTCATCCATTCGATAGCTTCATCGACGCTCCAAGCTTGGTTTGCGTCAACCATCTAAAATTTATTCGCTATATTTATAAATAATTTAATTATAAACATGGCTGGCAGGTTTATTTTATCAACCGTTAAAAATATTACTTGTTTTTTGAAATTGGTGTACGATACCAACTTGGAAGTGCTATACTCACACCACAGGTATTGTTTTTTGTTTATTCAAATGTTTTAAATTAGGTTCTGTAAACCTAAATGTAATGTTTTTAATTTATCATCCTCCGCGTGAATCTTGGAACTGCCTTTTAAAACTACAGACAATGCATTTGGGTGTAGGTATTTTGAGCCTCTTTTATGTAAACTTACCAAAAATTTGTCGTTCCCAATGGCTTTACGAACTGCACTACACCGTCTGTAGTCATCTTCCACATTCTGACCGACTTTTACCTTGAAGTGAGTAAAACCTAGACTAATATATTTCTCACACAATTCCTGCACATATTCGTCACTGTAACCTAACCAGCCTGAAACAATATTTATTACTGTAGGTAGAGGTATATACAGGTGATTTTTTTAAGTGTGTGTGGTTGGGGATATCCGAAATTATGAGGAATAGCGAAAAATGCTGAAAGGAGTCTGGGAACCGATTTTGATGAAAACTAAAACTGCATTATTGGATTTTCGAAAAATCAATATGCCTAGCCAGGAGTCGAACCCGTTGATTTTGAAAAACACTACACCATTCGATAGTATCACTAACAAGGAACATATTCTGGAAATATTACTTACCAGAATTTGTTCCTTATTAGTGACAGTATCGAATGGTGCAATAATACAGGCTGTGATTTTTTTCAAAATCAACGGGTTTGATTCCTTCATATTGATTTTTCAAAAATCTAATGATGAAGTTTTTGTTTTCATCAAAATCGGTCCCCAGAATCCTTTCAGCATTTTTTGCTATTCCTCATGAATAGCGAAAAATGAGGTATTCGAACTTCCATTGAAGTGTTCAGATTCATTAATTTAATCAATCGGAAGGCATTGTCATCCCATTAAACAATTAGTACTTAAGTCACAGAATACATAATAGTACAAGATAAACTTGAGCATGACCTTATCGGTATCTAAACATTGCGGCATGATAACCTTGTGTTGCTTCAGTCATGGTGGAATAATGATGAGGTTCTTCAGACTTTTTAATGAATTTACGGTTCGCCTCACGTATATTTTTTGGGATAGCGCGACTAGTTTCAGACTTATCATATCCATTTTACCCCCATGTTTATAAGGCGAGTTTTTAAAGTTATTTTTTTGAATTTATTGCACCGATATATTAAAATGGTATTTGATCACATTGATATTTGGAATGCGTTAGAATTCATTACAAGATAATAACAAATACGAAAGAATATAGTTTAATTTTTTTTTGTTTAATTGTTGTTTATTTTAATCTCAAGCGTTGCAATCAAACAAACCCGACCCGTAGAATCAATTAATCATACCAGTGTTCTTAAAAATGAAGTCAACAAGAATCGATATTAAGCGTAAATAATAAAGCGTTCATAAACTTCATTAAACTCAATTCTTCTGACTTCAGGAATCAGCACAGTATATGACAGTACTTTGTTACGAATCCACCTTTTAGGTAAATTGATAATTTGACACACATGATGGTCCAGGTTTACCGCAAGACCGGAAGACCTATAGCAGTTGTGAGGTACTATATCACGTACTGAGATCGATCAGAAATCCCGCCAGCATAAGGTTCTGTCATGTTTTAAAATTACGTTGAAATTAATGTTTTGAAATTATTTTTGGAAAAAATCGAATGTCCATTCGCGATGCTATCAATCTTACTATTAGCTATCTTACCAACTTGTGTGGTGTATGCTGGATATCCAAATTTGACTAGGAACTCCACCCTTTCTTTTTTACCACTCTTCTTGTCATTCAACAGTTTATACGCCTCTTCTTTAGTTATCACATCAGTTATGTAACGGAAGTCTATTGTTGATACCAAAAGCTGTTGACAAAAGATGCTATTATACAGTGTGTTTGGCTTCGGACTAGCGATAATTTAAGGGCATAAAATGGACCAAATTTCATCGAGAAAACACCCTTATAGGGGCCTGACCTAGGTGGTAATATTATATATCAAACAACACCTTTTTTATCTCTGTCGGGCATTCTAGAGAAATCGAAATTATTTGTGTACCAACAAAATTTTTAATACAAAATTCAGATGGCTGCTATTTCAAAAGAGGCTAGACCCCTAAAGCGGTGTTTTGTCGATGAAATTTTGTCTATTTTATGCCCTTAAATTATCTCTAGTTGGAAGTCAACATTTTTGTATTTTAACTTTATCTTAATTGCCTGTCATTGTTTAACCTGATGACATTGAGTAGATAGGTACTTAGGTACGTGTAAAAAAGATTAATAAACACGAACATCTTATATATAAAATTTTCATGTCAGTTTAGTTACCATAGGTACTCCTCTAAAACGGCTTGACCGATTTTTATGAAATTTTATATGCATACTCAGTAGGTCTGAGAATCGGCTACTGTCTATTTTTCATAGCCCTAAATGATAAGGGTTGTCCACACCTAACATTTTTATTTTATTTTTTGGTCATTTTTTTTTAATTTTTATTTTTCAATAATGTGGCATTAAAAATACATATAACCATAAATTTTCACCTTTCTATCACCAACCCCTGTTTTTAATAGTCCATTTTCACCACTCGATAACTTATATCGCAAAAAAACGTTTGCGGGGTCAGCTAGTAATATGTAAATTTCATTCAACACGTACGTTACGTTATTAACGTTACGTTGTTTTCTTTATCACATTTAAAACATTGAGGGCAAATACTTTAAAATTACTGATGAGGTAATTATTTCATTCTTAATACCTAAGTATTTTGATACTCAAATTCGTTTGTATACATAGTTCAGTGATCTTATCAGTGGGTAATAAATCCACCAATAATGAATAGAATCCGGCTGTACTAACTACAACTAACCTCAGGTTCCATGTCGACTAATAGTCTCCACAGGGGTTTGTTTTCAATGCGAGCCCAGAGGTCCCATAGTGAATTTATTATTGCTGCTACTGCTAAATGAATAGCTCCTTTCTCAGGCCCGATCTATAAAAAGATAGATAGATACATATTAGGAAGAAACCTTGAAGAAACTCGAAGTGAGTTTTAAGAGATCGCAGGCGTGGTATTACCTATAGTATACATACATAGTCTTGCCATAAACATTTTTTTTGTTGTACGTACCAAGTACGTACCTAACATTTATTACTATTACAGTGTGTTAGTTTAATACATTAATAAAATTCATTGAAATATATGTATAAGAGAAGAATGGTAGGTATCTTGATACACTTGCGCCGATTATAGCCAGGCTGCAAGCACTACGTCATCTTTTAAGTCCTAGGGCCTATCTTCATCTCCCGAAATAAAATCTTTTGCTTGTTACGGACAGGATTTCTTCGAATTTTTTCCCTTACTGCTTTTGACGCCTTTTTCGTACGAACACTACCTGCCGGCTAGATCTTTTTCTGTCACAAACAGAGGAGGTTTCATTGTACCTATGGACACAAAGTTTTGACTAATACCAAGCGTATGGAGGATTTTAAAAATTGTATTTGGCTCCATACCTATTTTATGTTATGCAATCACAGCGATTCGCTTCTCTTTATCACCCCATTCTAATTTTCCATCCCAATTCCTATCTAATCCAAATTTTAACTACAAAAGAAGACCTATCTCAGCTTTTACTTAAACATCTACAATATCTACTTATAACATGCATGCATATACCCATCTCATTTGCGAGTCATTGGTAATAGTTCTCCAAAAGCCCGCAAAATCAGCGTAGATGTCAGCTGCGTTTTTACCAACGATGAACCTTCTAAGGGCTCGAACAATAAGCACAACTGCCTCAGTTCCACGACCCAATGTGAAGGTCAGACCAAACCCCTGCATGCCATTTTCTGTCGTAGTTGTAACGTATGCGCAGGAGTAGTTAGGGTCGGTATGCTGTAACAAAATTAAGTCACGAAAAGATCCTATGGATTCAGGAAATAGAAACTGTAATGTTCAGTTGGCAACACTGTATATTATTATAGCAATAAATAAAACCACCTATGTCTAAATTCTGCAGTTTAATGTCTATGTTTCTTATGTGCAAATAAATAGTAGGGGAGAGTTGGATATTATCGTGCTCCTTAGAATTTGGACCTATAATTCAGAGTTTAATGTACAGATTCAAAAATGCAGCTAAGTAGTACAGAATTTATTTAGCTCCATATACAGATTTTTAGCCAAAATTGGAAAACGCGGTATTATCAGACTTATTTGATACGAGTACTATCGTGCAGAGGTTTGAAATCGTGTTTGTGACTTCTTTTTTTTCTTCCAAGATTTATCCATCTAAAACAACATTTCACGCCCTGTGCGCGGAAATGGCAAACTCAATTTTATTTTATAACCTCTGGACTAGTTTCACCATCTTTCGGGGTTGCACTTTATCCTGGGACACACTGTTTAAGTATTACAATACAAGAAAACAATGTGTTACATTAAAAATACAGAATAACTTACTTCTTAACAAAAGTACCCGCGAAATTATAAGAAATGCCAATAAAAACTTAAACGATGCACTGTTATTACATCGCTGTATTTAGTTTTTGTTATGCATTGATGCGCGGAATTATCAGACGCGCGGTAATATCCAACTGTCCCCTATATATTTGTATAGTCTACACAAAAAGACGTTAGTACAAATAATATAATTTATTTATGAAACAACAAACAAACAGCTATTAAGCAGCACAAAACATTGTCATGATAACGTATCACGCATTAACAACTAGGTATCTTTTTTGAATAAAATAACTTACCAAAGCATCTGACCCGTGATTGCCAAGGGAGGTAGGAAACCTTACATCCTTGACCTCAACTTTTGTGATAGTCAAACCTTTTTTGTTTGGTACCGGCATGATCGACACAATCGAGAGAAATAAACTACGACAACTGTTTCTGGCAGAGAGTGCCCTGCTTATATAGGTAATTGGTATCAACTTGTACAGATAACCCCTCTTCAGTATGTCAACAAAATGGCGAAATTTTGGAGGGGCGTGTCTTATGCCCTCCCATGTTTTTTTCACACACTACTTACAATTTTTATATTTACACATTCAAGATAAATAATGTAAAATGGAGGTTCAAATCGCACTGTCGCGCACCAATGACTTTCGCAGTTATGTATGCTAAACAAAATTATATGTACCTGCTGTAACGGTGAAGGAAAATGCATGCCTGAGAGTTCTCGATAAAGGCACAGGAAGCCGCACTAGACTAACGTAGTGGACCAAGGACCTTTCTTATTGTAAAAGAAGATCCGACCCTACAGTGGGTCTCTAATGTGTTGCGGACAACTCAATTACTCTCGGTATTAAATGCAAAAAGTTTTCTTCAATGTGATTTTTAAATATGGCGTTACCTATAAAAATTTCAAATTAAATTCAAATTCCACTAAAAACAAAAGTTCTATAGGTAGGTACTATAAATATTTTAAATAAAATACTAAAATATAAAATACTATAACCTACTATATATATTTGCTAACTTAAAACTTATTCGTATAATAAATAACAACTAGCTATAGGTACTGTAAATAAACTTTATTTCCAAAATTAAGATATTTCAAGATAATTGTTTAACAAAAATATAAAGGTAATTTGTATAATTATAATTAACGAGTAATTATGTCTTACATATTTAGCGAGTGACAATATTCCAAATGATATCAAAGTTACAAAGGCACTTAATTTTATGAAAAATGACAATAAAAATTTAGTGTAATTTGTGCCTCTCATGCCTAAATTAAACTGTAATGGTCATCTCTGGTAAGAATATGATACAACAATACTCCAAAAGCTATGTAATTAAGCTATGCTATCTGCAGAAATTATGCCACTCTGTTTATCACACCAAAAATAAAACCGTATAAATAATATCAGCACAAATCATAGTACAAAAAATGTCACGTACTTATTACTTATTACTTAATATACAGGATGAAATTTTATAGTGTGCGTGAATGTGGATATCCGAAACTGTGAGGAATAGCGAAAAATGCTGAAAGGAGTTTGGGGATCGATTTTGATGAAAACTAAAACTGCATCATTGGATTTTCGAAAAATCAATATGCCTAGCCAGGAATCGAAACTATTGATTTTGAAAAAAAAAGTCACAGCCTGTATTATTACACCATTCGATAGTGTCACTAATAAGGAATGTATTCTGGAAAGTAATGACATAATTATGACAAACTTAAGGATAGAGCTCATTTTTAACATAATATGTTTTATTCCATACAAACCTTAACCGATTACTCTTTGAGTTATAAATTTTTGAAAATTGAAAATTCCCGATTTTCACCAACTTTCATGATTAATTACAAATTTATTAATTATTTAAGACTAGATTTCATTTATTTAACATTACATGGTCGTAAAGTTGAATATTCAAAGTTTATATTGAATTTATATAATATTATGCAGTTATAGTTTGTATTGAATAAAGAAAAAGTCATATAAACCGAACTAAAAAGTGGAAAATTAATTTAACTAAAAACACGCTTTTGAAGAACATCGAACTAGAAAGTTAAAAATAATTTTCAAAATAAGTTTATAAGTTGTGTTTTTTTCGTTCATACATTAATACTAGTATAATAATACAATAACAGTTTGTTTTTAGATTGTCCATTTAGATGTCTTTACTACTCTTTACCACCATATATTGTTCTAAACCACTGATATGTAAGATGCCAAAGAATATTTTTTATCAATACATTTTTTGAGTATCACATAATTCAACAATATTTTTTTCATGATTTATAAAACTGATAAAAATTATAATACTTAATACTAATTTCAAGTAGCCCAATTTTAACACAATAAGTCTATAATGCATCAATTCAGTCTCTGATTTAATATGTAATAATAGCCAGACTAGGAAATACCAGAACTTTGTGACTGCAGAAAATTATTTTACTGGCAATGCCTAAATACAGTCAATAAAACATTGGTGTTGTCAAAACAATATTATGTGAATTTATGTGGCAGCTAAATAAATTTGTTTTATTTTCCTAGCTTCTCCAAGTTTGTCTATAAATGTTACCCATTGATGATAGCTCTTTCATTAGCTCGTTCACTTCCTAATTTTTGCTCTTGTGGTACATAGCTGCTAATTCTTTCACAACTTGTCGTTGGCCATCTTCCCACAGTATGGTCGCTAGTTTACCCAAACTGCCGTCATCATCATTTCTTGACCAGTCCAAAAGTAGCTGATAGCGTGCCTAAAAATAAAATAAAATATTAAGAAAGACAAAAAATAGGTTAAAATAATTATCTATTTTAAGTAAGAATTAAATGATTAAGGTTGAGACAAGTTTGCAATTCTTGTTGCTGACTGTGACAAACATTGTTATGCATTACATTTGATAGATTATGTTTATTACTACCAATATTATCAGATGTGATAAGAGACATTTTACACCTATGTTCAGATAAGTGCACATATTGATTATAATTGCCAAGTAATTAAATTATGCAGTAATTTATGTTTCTGCTATAGTCTATACACCAATATGTAAAGCCCAATTAGGGAGAAAATGGCATTCGGGATTAAATTTATCCATTGTTAAAACATTAAAGGAAATAAAAAATATCCCTCTTCAAGCATACTGCATTATAGAAATATAAGTGTGTCTGGAAAGGCAATAACTGAAGCAGTTATAATCAGCCATAGAGAGGAAAATTCTCAGTGCCTTGTGTTCCAGTTAATTGGTTGCCAGAGAAACAAATTTTGATGTGACTTAAATGTCACTCACTTTCAGTCCTGTGTGAGGTAGAGTGTGGTTGTCCACTGGCATCAGTGATCACCTGGTGCCCTACACCGTCATTTCCTCCTATATGCTCGAGGCCTTCTATGATTGTATTATACTGTAAATAAAAATAAAAATATGCCAGTTACAAACCTCTGAAATGCCATTTTTGGCCATATCAATCTCCACAGTTTCAATGCGTCCTTGTGTGAATCCCAGCCTTCGGAATGTGCTGTACCAGTTTTTACCGAGGTTCTTTGATATGTAGTCCATGTACTGATATTCAGCCTGCAAATTAATTATGACATGATATAATTATACATGTATCATTGCCATATAAGGAATAAACAGAGATAAGCAATTTTATTTTACAGAATTACTAGCTGACCCGCAAACATAGTTTTGCTATATAAGTTATCGAGCATTAAAAATCGACTATTAATAAAAAGGGGGAAAATTTAGGGTTGTATGTATTTTTAGTGTCACATTATTGAAAAATAAAAATAAAAAAAATTGTCCAAAAAATAATATAAATACAACCCCAAAAAATAGACAGTAGCCGATTCACAGACCGACTGAATATGCATGTAAAATTTCATAAAAATCGGTCAAGCCGTTTTGGAGGAGTATGGTAACTAAAACCGAGAGACATGACAATTTTATTTTTAAAAATACACAAAAAATTTATAGTGTAAGCCTGAAAGAGTTTTGTATACCTATTTTACAATGAACAAAATGATACCTTGACCCACCATAAACTTATTTTGCTACAATCATTCAAAATCAATTAGGTTGAAATTCGCGTAAATATTCGTTCCCTTGGAAACACCTTTTTATTGTTTTATAATCTTGACAGTTAACATTAGCATTGAAATAAGAAATAGTAGAATGGTTATATCATATAAATTATATGTAAAGTTCAACTGAGCGCAATTCTATTACTCTCACCGCTACTGTGAGTGAGAGTGACAGAATGAGTTTGGAGCGCAAATGCTCCTAGCCGTAGTGGATTAAGGACTATTAATATGTTATTGTTGCCTTTCTACTTCATACTTTTTTCTATGGTCTACTACTAATAACTACATTATTCACTCCTTGATATTTATCTTCACCTTGATTTCAGCTTCCATCAAAAGGGTTATGAGATTTGTTATGTTGATGGGCTCCTCATCATCATCTGGCTCCCGGCTGGTTTGCCGGTCAGCTGGGTTGTTGTACTGGTTCACATGGTAAATGTATTCATCGCCCCAGTGAATGCCCTTGGAGTTGACTATGTTGATCACATTCCCAGTTGCTGAAATATGAAATTGATATATCTTTAGCAGCTTTATCTGTTTTTTAATATAAGAACATGGCTAAACTCACAGTTTTTTGGATTGTCTGATAAGCTTGAAGCTCACATAGCCCTGCCACTTGAGTACATTGCATTTTAAATAAAAAAATAAGCTAAGTTAGGTGTGGTGGCTTATTACATGTGCTCTTCTTTGTTCATGAGAGCATGTTAGGCCATGGTCCTGATTGTTGATGGAAATACAATTTTGTCAAACATTGTCGGAGGCACATCGGGTGGTTTGAAAACATCTGACACTAATTGGCCACTATCCTTTTTCTCCACCAATCCGCTTTGGGGCAGTTTAGTGGAATATGCTCCAAGCCTAATGCCTCAAATAATACTTCCAACTACACCGCTTTAATCAAAATACAAGATATATTTATCATTAGTTTCTCCTTCCCAATGAAGGTTAAATAAAATAGACTTTATCTTTCCAGAACTAAAAAAAATAATTAAACAGAACAGAAATGTTGTATCATTTCAGTTCTTTCTGTTAACAACAATGAGTAAGGCATACATAAAGATGATGTCATTGTCTATTGTATAGTTCAGTGTTGTTCTCAATATTAGTAATAACTCATTGATTTTAGGGGGTTATGTTCAGGTGTCTCATTGTGTATCACTGAATCAAAAGTATCAATGTGCTTGCTAGTGAATAACAAAGTAAGATATTATTAAAGTAAGTTACTTTTTTTTCAACTATATAATATATAAATGTATAATTATTATGTTAGTTATACATAACTAAAGTTGTTATATCTTTGTGCCATGTAGGAAGGGGTAAATCACCTTGAGTGTTGACTTTACTGCTGCCAGCACTGCCTTCACTATTTCGCCCTTTGTCCTCCTTTTCCTTATCGTCTGCTGGGTTCTTACCAAAGAAATTCGTTTTGAATTTCGATTTTTTATTCCTTTTCTTATCAGTATCTTCGTATACCTCTTCTGGCAGATCAGTGAATTCAACGTTCTCATTGTGAGCCTCTGCCTGTGGAGTTTCTTCGTTTTCAGCACGGGGAGGCTTCGGCACTGCGTCCGATTTAAGGTTCCGGAACATTTCCAAGAACTTTGTACTTAGTTTGCTAGTCATTGTGGTTAATTTTCTAAATTTAACGTAAGATTAATTCACTCTTAATTTGTGCTCTTTTCTAAGCGTGCAATAGGCAAAGTTCGTTTCGTTTTGTAGGCTGTGAATATTGAAAACATAACTCAAATCACTTATATTTCCTATATACTTGATAAACAGCACCGATTGAATTGATTCAATTTATTATCAAATATCAACAAAAAAGCTAGTTTTTATCACAGACGCACACACAAATAGTCAAATAAAGTCAAATGAACACATGTCACATACTCACATCATTGCCTTAATTTGCCTTATCTAGGGACAGGGATGCTCGATAAGTGTCGATACCTATAATGGCACTCAATCCATTCGATTTCTGTATCGATATAATCCGCTTATGCATCGATCGATACAAACGCTTGGAGGATCGGATCGAACAAAGCGTATTGAATTAACCTTTAGTTATTACTTATTAGTAACAAAAATGCAAAAGATCATGCCAACGCCAGGGGAAATAAAATCAAATATTAGTACCTCCAACTCGCTTTTGCTTTTTGAAGTGAAAACTTTTTATGGGAGGGTAAACCGCTTCGTAACCTAACGCGTTACGGCGCCACTATGTCTGGTCACTATAGAAACTGTTAAAAGGAAATATTCATAAACACAGTGCGTCTAATTAGATGGAACTATGGAAAGTGTCAAAAATAACAATCATTCATAAATGATAAGTGTAATTGAACTGTCGTCCAAATCACCAAGCAAACACATCTCAGTTTTCACATCTGCCGGCACTCCCGGAGTGCAACACGTTTTTGTTTTATAATAGATTAGTATTCTATTCATAAGATACGTTTGTCTCTTTTTGGCATATCATGTAAAAAGTTAATAAATAGGCTTAAATTAGATAGCTCTAATTTGAGCTCTCTATTTATTAACAATAAATTATAGCTATTTAATTTAAGCCTATTTATTAACATTTTACATGAAAAGAAAAGAAAAGAATGCGTTTATTGTTGACTGTTACACGAGAAAGATGTTACAAAAATTATAATAAGTTAAGAACAGTCTACCCTATGCGGGCATACAATAATTATATCTTAAAAAACTAAAACTAATTTTTATATTATAGGTAATTATGTTAAAATAAGTTGTGACCGTTTAGCAGTCCAATTATTTATTTATTTTAATATTTTTCCTAATCGAACTCATCGGCTATGCAATGTGCCACCCATTTCTGGATCGATCCACTGGATCGTATCAAACGAAACGGATCGATAATTGGAGCGATACATCACGTTACAATCCATCCAAAATATCGATACAAAGTAACTGGATCGAGAGTCCCTATGATTAATATATTTTTTAAATATTGATCTAGCTGTTAAAAATATCATCGATGTTATCGGTATCTATGTATAATCAGACCCCCCTTTCCCAGTGGGCACTTTGGGCTAGTGCCCAGCGCCCCGGGATCGATAGGGGCCCCCCTCAAATCAAATACAAAGTCCCTAGTTCCTGTCAGACCACCAAACGATAACCAATATTAATTATTATAAAAAAACTTATATAATTCGAAGAAATCAAACCTTAATTAATTACTGACCACAATAGGGGCCTCATTATCCTAATATGCAAAGTATTGCCCAGGGCCTCCAATACGTTAAAGACGGCCCTGTCTAGTGTATAATATTGAAGGTAACTCATGAACAAGCCAAGCAACCTGGTAAAAATGTCTTTTTAATGAATAAACATCATGTAAAACAAAGTATTTTCAAATTCTTTCAAAAATACCCGTCCGATATTTTTAATGATGCAATATTATGTCAGTTTTGATCGTTTATTATCGTTATACATGTGTAATGGATGAGAATATTCTTAGAATTGTTTGATTAAAACGTGATATAATTTTGATAGCTTATATTACATTGAGAATTTTATGAAGTGATATCAGTGAGCGAACTTAATTCCTTAATAACATTAATACTATAAATAAATATCGATTAAATTTTTATCGATATATTTTTATCTATATTTGCCATTCAGGCGTAGCGGCGTGCGTGACGATGACACATGTAAAAGTGTTGCTAGTTGCTGTTGATTATTATTAAAAGGGTTTACTGTGTTAAAAGCATGGATATTATTAATACGTCCATGGTTAAAAATTAAAAGGATACATTTTTTTTCGAAGTCTATTTTAAGATTTGATGTGTGTACCTACCTACTCTTACTATGAAAATACTAAAGACGAATGTAACTAAAGATTATCTTTTTCCTGGTGATTGGACATGGATGCTAACGAGCACGGGACAAAATTGGTTTTTACAGACAACGCGTCTATTTCATTATTTTTTTATTCTTATTTTAAAAATAATAACCATATTTCCCAAATAATAACGTAAATTTGTCACAACTGACACAGTCATTATTATTTTGTACGTATTGTAAACGCATTTGATATTTTTATTCGGTTTTTTGAATAAGTACTTTATCAAACACATTATTATGGATACAAACGACAGTTCAATGACTTTCTTTAAATCAAGGCCCTTTTCGAATTTATTAAAAGTGGTACTATTCGAGACTATACATGCGAAATCTAATCCATGCTCTCAAACAAATTCACCTAGAAAGGAATCTCCGGCACCGATTTCGACTGATCAAAATGCTGGCGGGGATGCATGCCCACCATCGCCCGTGAAAAGCAAGTGTTCTTGTGCTCCAGAAAACTCCAAGTGTACTGCTGGTGATCGGGGCAAAACTGGAGCGGGAGTTTCGGGGTCCCGCATCGGCCGTACGTGTGATAGGGATAGAGATAGAGAACCAGATGCGCTTCCAGCGGGCGCTTCGAACCCGGGTTTACTTCGATATATTCACAACGCTGCACGATACAGACTGCCGCAATGTTTTGAGGGAGCAAATATTTCTGTGAAGCAAAGTTCAAAAAACAATTGGATTTTGGGACATTCCTTGTCATTTAGTTCTGTGTCTCCCGGTGGCTATAAAGTTTTGCTTTCGTACGTGGACAAGAGCAAACCCGTAGCACTTCCATACTTCGTGATGGAAGCGGCGCCGGGTGGACAAATGAGTTGCGAAATGCGGGTTGGCCCAACGCAAGGCACTCGAGCAACTATAGTGGCACAGATCGCTGACGCTGAATTCTACAGTTTTGAAAGTATATTCGACGCTTATTTTAATAACTTCACAGCTTCTGTTATTGCTGTGAACAGAGAATTTATTGCACTTCATTATTTACAGGTTACATTACCTACTGCTTATTTACTCGTAAGAACAGCTTTAGAATCTAATTAGGATCTGTTAAATAAACGCATTAACTTTTAAGTTAACTTCAAAAACTTAACTCACTCATCACTCACGGACTCATTACCATCCTTTTACGTCCAATAGGCCTGTTAATCGTGGATCAATTCCCTATTTTTTGCTAAAAGAATACCGCGTAGGTCTATTCGCAAAAAATAGATACGCAAATTGGTTCGCCGCTGCCCTATATCTTCGAGCTACTATATAAATCGTGTTGATACAGTGGGTGGTGGAGAGATAGTGAAAGTACTTACTGTTCGGTAGGGCATCAAAAAAGGGTTACAGTAATTTAAGATATTGTTGAAGAGTTAAATAGTAAGTCTTTAGATACATGTCTTTCATTAAACGTTAACTGATTGGGACTAATAATATTATTGATTTGTACCTTAACCCACTTGTTAAGTATTCCTAGTATTTTATTTCAACTGTAGTGTATTAAAAGGCTGTGATTGTTACGCACTGGCGACTCGGCCCTCGGCGACTATAAATTAGTTCAGATAGGTACGTGACTACACATGATGGAAGATGCTAATCACCAAAGCAGAGACTGCCTATATTTTGGTAGCCCAGCGACTCAGTAGCTGGCGTCCTGTAGACAGGGAGTAATAGGCCTGCAAGTTTAATTATAACATTCAACGTTATTTTCGCGTTGATTTTTTGCTTCTAGGCAGTCACCGAACGCCTATCCTTAGGTGCGGAGATAGTGGCTCGCAGTCATGTTTCGGAGCTCAGTTCAGCATCGGGGGCGGGTCGGTGGGCCACTGAGGACCATTCAATCAGCGCCACGCTCGGCAACCGGGGCCTTGACTTGTGCTACGCAAGGGCGATTAAACCATTTTTGACCGTTGCCGCTATGCTTGAGGTAAACGTTTATGTATCTACATCATACCTTAAGTTAATGTTGTTTATACGAGGCTTTGTATAATAGTGTAGAGGAGAAAGCTAACATACCAGCTGGCGGCTTGTAGATATGATTTCCAAGTGTGTTTTTCTTTTATGTAGACACAGAATCCTAGTAAAGGGCTACAGAATACTAACTAGTATTTTCAATGGCTTCTAATCTAAGAAAGAAAGAAATATTTCTCTGGAGCGAATTTTGTTAGAGGTTAGTTTTGCTGGTCATAACCCTTAAAACAATCCAAATAGGTGCCTCTTATCTCTCATAGGTAGTTTATATGACCTTAAAGCAGGTTTTGTTTGTAGAGACACAGTATGTATTTAAACAATGTATGAAATGTTTATAACATGACATGCAATAGACAGTCAGTATGTTAATAATATTATTCGGACATTCAGGTAGGATTCGCCATCCGGCGAGCTGTGGCTACGTTGGCATACGAGTGGCACACGGAACAGTGGACGGTGCGCGGGTCCGCGGACTCGGACGGGCTGGTGGGCGTGACGCTGCAGCGGGCCCTCGGCGGCAAGCGCGCCCAGCTGGCGTGCGCCATCTCCGCGCTACTCAACCATCCTAACGATAAGTTCAGGCTAGGGTTTGGCGTCACAGCGGCTATCATTTAGTATTAGCTTCCCCACAAAGGTTACCTTCGTAGTACAACGGAAAGTCAGAAAGACTCGAGGAACATTCTATGTATATAATTATTAGCGAATTTTCTAATATACTGTTTATGTTATTGGTTATCACAGAATATAGAAAGAATATTTCAAAAAATACACACTCGGGATATAGTTTGCCGTCACTGTAACTATAAACCGTGGAAAGAATGTATCAAACATAAGTTTTGTCTAAAATTGTGGTATAATGATTTTGCGTCCCTTAATATAATTTGACTGTGATGGTAGAAATATTGCATAGGTACTCGTATGTATCGAATATTTACTCTATGTAAGTATTTAGATCAATTGATGTATCTAAAATTTTTAAATATCTATAAACTTAATTGACAGTATCGCTTCAATTATAGGACGTTTTCAATTTTATTCAAAGAACTACCGTAGGTGTTCTTTTTTATATAGTAAACGAATAGCAGCGACACACGGGTATGTAGGATGCTTGATTTTGTTGTGTGAATCCAACCCTCTATGTTAAAAGTCCTCATTTGTGTGTTCGATGGTTACCTTTGATAAAGTATTTAAAATCTGGTTATCACTAAAATCAGTCTAATGGAATAGGTATGCTTCTCGCAAATATATTAATTAATAGGTGTCTAGTAAATAGAACAGACGCAAAACACGTCGTAGGCAGCTACGCGGGCGCTACGCTGCATGCTACGCGAAGAATTACAGTTTTTATAACGATAAATCCCTCTTTATTACAAATAGAATATTCGTCACCACACAAAGAGACAATATTTTCAGTGAAAGTAACGCTTACCTACGTTGTACATATTTATTGTAAACACCTTTTTCACACACAAACACCAGAAAGGACCGTATTAAAAATTCATTTTCAATATAACGATAATGTAGGCGTGTATTATTCGCCGTCGGCTATATCAGTGTTCCGTCGGCGATATCGGCCAGGGCGGGCGCGTGCGCGACTTTAGGGCGGGGTTTGCTAGACGCCCTAGCTGATGCTGCATTGCAAAATGACTCCAGTAGCGATAGTTTTACTGTTGTATTAAGATATGCGTCGTATCGATGTCGAGGTGTGGGCGTACGAACCGCCTTCGCTGCAGTGTGTGTTCCGTAGAGCGTGGCGAGCGATGGCCGCGCGCGGGTTCCTCTGTTCGGGGCAGTAATGGTTATGGAGCGGCTGGCGGACTTCGTCAGCAAGTCGCTGGAGGGCGGCGAGGCACCCGCGCCACCGCCGGAGCCCGGCGACCCTGAGGACGCAGACGAGGAAGTAGACATCACAGCTCTCGAGGAGAAGGCTCCACCTGCGAAGCGTCCGCGGAACTGGCTGGTATCACCGGTCCCAGTGAGGCACTGCAAGCGGGAGAATGTGGAGGACGATGACGATCATAAGCAAGGTGAGTCTTCAAAATTTATGTAGGTTGTAATAATAGTTGGGAATAATAGTTTTTCAATCCATTGTTACTGTACTCCCATAACGGTATTTAATACCTACAGGTAGGGTGCTGCCGATTTTGTCATTATGTCTGACATACATAAATTTGGTTAAATAGGACTGAGTGTTTTATGTAAAAAAACATTAATGCACAATAAATAGTTAATACGTGCATGAATGTTCAATTTTCCTCATTAATTATATAGGTAGTAATTGATGTTTCTGAAATATGTATTAGTAAGTAGAGCTATTTTTGTAGAGAGCTATATCCTATTTTTGGTCGCATTCAACTTCCTAGTTGCAAATTACATGCATGCTTTCGTACTTCGAAGAGCATAATCGATTGTTATTTGTCTCGCATCTCCAGTCTATAACGGAGTGCAGAGTGTTGCAGCATATTTCACCAACCTCTCACCGTTGTGGAGAAAGAACTGTGTCCGGCAATGGGAGAAATAATTGTTTATTTCCATATTTATTGACAAGTAGAGTAAAATAGAATAAAATTAAAACTTGAATGTATTAAACAAGAAAATATGCTGATCAGTTAGAGCAATTGCTATTTAGCGCACATAATTTTCAAAGAAAATCATTGAGTGCCAATGGGAATCGAACCCGGACCCTTTGACTAAGAGGCCAGATTTTTTGCGACTGGGCTATGACTGCTGTGATTACTAATCTATTAATTGCTAATCTATTGCTATCCGTAGATCTGACCTGTCCATTAACAAAATAATATTATATTTTTGATATCGGATGATCAAATTGAGATTTTTTCGAGATGCGCACCAAATATCTTAATCCTACCTATTTGTACCGATACACATGATTTTAAAATTTTTAATCATTCCAAATTATCCATAACATGTTGTTTCCTGCGGCAAAGTAAGCTTTTAGCTTAGCTTTAGTACGACTCTCACTTTCTTTGCTTATTTTTTCTATGACTGAAAATTGTCATTCATCGGTAGATTTCTCGATTTTCACTTTTTTATGTAGCGTTTCTTTCAAGGCTACGAAAGAATGGTGTGATAAAACCGTTTAATTGACAGGTTCCCATGCCATTTTTTCCGTTTTTCAGTTGTGTCTGCGGTTGACTTATGATCCCTGAACCAGGTGCAAATTTCGTCAATCTTTTCCTCCCGGCCGATAACTAGTAGAATGCTAAACAAAGTAGAGTAGAACTTGGAAGCCTATTGATCTTCAGCATCAGCTTGATGGGTGAAACTCTACAAACCCTCCCTAAAACTCTACCCTATTAAGCATTCTACAATTTATGGGCTGGGAAGTAGGTACTCTGAAATGGCAAAGCACCTTGGCGTTGCTCTATTTTAGCTTAAAGGTTCTACTTGCTTCTTCTATTCATAAATATAAAAAATGCGGAGTGTATAACGATCGGTGAAAGGACTTTTTTAAAACGGTTAGTAGTTATTTTTTAAATAGTCTAGGTTAAAGACTTAAAGCGGTCTTTAGTTCAGTGTCAATTTGATGCATCTCATAGGAACCGGGTTTACCGCAAGTAGTGGTACTACCGACAAGATGGTAATGGAGGGCTGTACCTTATCCAAAACAATTCCATTATCCTAGGTCTAATGGTTAAAAAGATATTAAAGTTTTACCATTTTTTTGATTCCCACACCTTCAACACAAAACTTTAATAACTTCATGAAAATAGTTTTTACACTTTTTTAAGTTTTTGATTTTACACTTTCACCTTTCTAATTAGATTGGTATTTATGCATAATTATTGCCAGACTTTCCAGCATAAAACAAAAAAGTTGAAATTTGTGGAAATACTAAATTACAAAATTTGTGCAAAAAGAATATTATGTCAACCATTGAGAATGTATTATTAAAAAAACTAAGATTCGCGCTGATTTTAAAAAGGTATACATATATAATATATATTAAGATTAAAAAGCAATAACAAAAATTGTTAAAAATTTTAATCAACAACAAAGAGCATTTACTGCATAATTCTTTACTTTTTCGCAGTACCTATGTCATCGTTAAAGACTCTGCCGTGGAAAGATATACCAAACATACCTCTTTGAGCCATTTTGAGCTTTTGAATATTTTATAAGCATTTTAATATTTGAGTCAAACTAAAGGACCAAATCTCGGTGCCATAGGCCATCGTGACAAAAGATCACCAAGAAGTTCATCCAGTGTCTTCATCACAAGACGAGTGTGTCTTAAGTGCTCGTCATTTATGTTATTATATTCAATTTCTTTGTCTTGATTATAATAACAATGTACATTGTATATATTATACATTGCACATATTCCAGTGCAGCGGTAAAAGTTTTGCGGATATAACATCACTCCACATTGAATAACTATGGATTAAAATCTTTCTGTCATGTATTGGACTGACTTTGTGGTAGCTTTACATTATACCACAGAATACATAATAGTACGCATTACGCACTCGTTTACTCCACTGTTACATCTGGCCCATTGTATTGTATGGATGTGAGGCTTGGACCGTAAAAGAGGACCTTAAAAAACGAATAGAGGCTTTCGAAATGAGGGCATATAGACGTATGCTGTCTATTAGCTGGACTCAGAAAGTGACCAACGTTCAGGTTTTAAAACGAGTCGGCCAGGAACGTGGTCTAATGCTAAGTCAAGCGGCGGAGAGTCTCCTATTTAGGACATGTTCTTCGACATGAGCGATATGACCTGCTCCAACTTATAATCATGGGAAAAGTTGCCGGAAAGAGGAAAGTTGGAAGGAGAAAGAAGTCGTGGCTGTGAAACATCAGGGAGTGGACCGGAATAGCTGGCGCAGCTGAGCTGTTCCGCCGTGCAAATAATAAGGCCGACTTTAGCAAGCTGATTGCCAACCTTCACTAGTTGGAGAGGCACCTTAAGAAGAAGACATAATAATACAAGTACAGAAGGCCCACTTCGAAAAGTCATTTAAAGAAATAATAGACTTTATCTACGATACGATTAAGTTCAATTCAAATACCTACATCTTGCATCAGTCTGTTTCTAGCGTGTAACTCTTACCTTTTCTGACAAAAACGGGGCTGTGTTCTTTTAAAAAATAAATGAATCTAAATCACTATCTTTGTTAAGACAATAATAATAATTAAACACTGCACAGTGGTATCTTTTTCTCCATGTATTAAGCAATGCAAAGAACAAATATGAAGTAACTATATAATCAAAGGAAAAACGGAACGAACCTTACGCGTCCTTACGTCAGTCACAGCTCGCGCGTGAGGCCCCACTGCCTAGCCGTTTCGGAGGGGCCGCTGTAGCGTAGGTAGATTTTTGATACCTACACGGGGAGTGGGACAGGCCTGATTATAGACACAATCGATGTAACATCGTTAAAAAACTCAAACACTAGCTGAGTCTCGATAGAATCAAAAGTTTTAAAGTCCGCAAATTCTACATTACCAGCATGAGCAGCTTTTAAGATACACCGTATTATCCTGGTAGGTTTGTTAATATTCCTCATTAAGAAGGTCATAAAGTCATAAGCATAATTTAATCATTGCCACAACTTAACAATGTGGCGGTATAAACAAAATAGCAATCTTTCAAGTGTTCGTAATGTAAACGACTTTAAAGAGCGAATGAAGGAGCATTAGAGGGAAATCCAGGAAAGGGCTTTTCAATCAAATAAATCACGGAGAGTTTAACGAGAGTATTTTGTGCATCGTTCGACAATTAATCACTGTTCTCAGGTCTTAGACGTTTAAGGAGCTCGAATGCCCCCGGGACGAAAGGGGAGAGGGTGTGGCCCGCAGCGCCGCCCACAGTTGGATAATCCCTCCATTTACATAATTGCCGTATAAAAAGGAGAGCTTCCCAATTTGTTAAATTGCTTTAAACGACACACTTCGTTCGTCACACCCGACGAGGCGCCTCGAGATACCGAATGGCACCTTTAAGAGTTTAGCGATTTCTTGAAAGGAATTAATGAATTAAATGATTCGTGAAATGATTTAATTCTTTTGAGTTCTTAATAAAGCAAAATAACTTTAGGAAAGACGTAAGAAGTTAGTGATTAGTTATTAGTTAGTAGGTACTACGATTTATAGGTACTGTCAGACTTAAGTACTTAGTAGGTAGGTACCGACATACCTCGGTACTCTTTAAGATTGGGTACTGCTGCTGCTGCTGCAGTGACTCTTGAACATCATGTAGACTCCTTTAAATACATCTGTTTCAAAAGTTATCAGTTGCCTTTCGATATTTTAATAAAATCCGGTAGATATTTAAAACTAATATAAATAAGTATGTATGGCTAAAACATTATGTACTCTGTTAATTTTATAATTAAATTCTATCCTTAACTACTAGCTTCAACCAATTACATGTTATGTATCAATTTTACTTACTTCCTACCTTCTTAAATTTATATTTCATAGATTCCCTTGGATCAATGCATGTACATTTTCAAGATAACAATTTAATTATTATTTTGTTAGTGGCAACAACATGGCAACTCATTTTGGATTTTTTTTCAACATTAGATCGTAATACTTCCTCTATATCTGTCCAGATTTATCAGACAAATCAAACGGCAGTGTCAGCAACGGTACGAACAGCGGCAAGCAGCGACGTTCGCGCACGAACTTCACTCTGGAGCAGTTGGGCGAGCTGGAACGGCTGTTTGACGAGACACACTACCCCGATGCCTTCATGCGCGAGGAGCTGAGCCAGCGACTCGGCCTGAGCGAAGCACGAGTCCAGGTAATATTTTAGTAACTATTTGGATATCTTCATTGGTTGGCTTTTTTGAATATTTCGACATGGGATATGTGTGAATGATGTGAATTGACTCTATTTTAAAATTACTTAAATGAAAAAGAAAAGAAAATTAATATATATAATTATGTATATAGAGGAAACTATCTACAAACTCAATATGCCAACCAAGAGCTCCGCTTGCGGCATGGTGCCCAGAACGCTGGCAGCATTACCTTTGTAACTATTTGTACATTTTTGTGTGAGCAAACCTACAAAATGTGTACGAAATCGTGAAGCTGTGGGTAACGGTCGGGTTGGGATTTCTATATCTTCTCCATATGTGTCAAATAAGTATTAATTTAGCATTGAAAAAAAATCATCAGATTTAAGTTGAGAATGTATTCCAGTACCGTGCGCATTACCATAATATTGGGAATGTTCTCGCAAAATACTAAAACCCTCTCGTAGCCGTCGTCAGCATTCATGGAACACTCCCTGATCTCCAGTAACGAATTCAAAAAAAATTGACTATCTAGTATTTCGCGATATTCTGAATCTTTGCGTAATCGCGACGCAATGCGTCCATAAGGCATAATTTTTAACCGTCTCTATATGGCCTCTACTATTACTTTTTTACCAAAGAACGCTCAGAAATTGTTGGATTTAAGCTTTTATAATGAATTTTCAATATAATTATAACACTAACTTAGTACCTACTGAGAAAAAAAAACAATTGGTCCAGTATTTTTTTCAGGATATCGCAAGTTACCCATAAATAACATCAGAAAGAGCAGGTGATCAGAAAGAGAAGTGATTAACACGTAACTTATGCATAAAGCAACAAACAAAACATATTCATACGTCTCATTCGGAATTATCACGTGTAATATTAATTAGGGATTGCAGTAGACCCGCGTCGCGTTCGCACCCCTTATTATTAATGCAGCTAATAAGCTGCACGACAACAAGTGTGCCTTTATCACGATTATAAAACGTACGTATATCATGATTACATAAAGATATTCATTTACTGTACTTAACACTAGTGCTGAACCTGCTTTGAAAATTTTCACCTCAACGTATTGTAAAATATAATTTTCGTCTTAAATAAATAATTATAAGAAATTAAACGATGGTGAACTATTTTATCTCATTCAAAAGAAAACAAAAAACATCGCTTGCGCGAACACCTAAAACCTAATCCTTTCAGAGTCCTACGAAAATATAGATATCGGAAAAAATGTTTCTTATTTACATTGTCATCCACACAAAAATTCTGGCCTACGTTGCTATAGACGATGAAGGTCAGCTTTACAATCATATTCAATAAGCGTGTAATCTAATAATAAAAAATCATCGTGATGTGTACACGTGACAATATTGGAATACGAAAAACATTAACATCTTCATTACCCTTCCAAATTGGTAATTAGGATTTAAGAACCCAAAATAAAAATGGAAAAAATTGGTTTCAAAATGATTCCACAACCGTGCAATGTAGCGTTATTCACTTAAAATGATCACCGAGGTATCCGAGTTCGGACTGTTTCCAATCCCAGCTCTTCATTACTAATGCAGGTAATTAGCTGCAAGCGACCCGAGGGTCCGTCTTTATCGGCCATATATCGCTATTACCTCGATCGGTGTTAAGTAGCGTGACATGTCCACGGTAGGGATAGGGGATAGTCGGATACGAGTGATACAACCCAATGAATACGTAAAAGCTCGCCCGCCGGCCGGCGGTATGTCTTCACTAGTGTCAAGTAGTGCCTCTTTATTGGAACGATCACACTTCGTTCGAGCGATTGGAAAGATTAAACGAAATAGATACTCGTACATTTGTAATATTGTTTTCTACTTCTTAACGGGCCATTAAACATTACTTGAATTTATGTAACAGCTCCAGGGCCATTTGGATCTAGGTATTTGAGTAGTTGACTTTACGATACTTTCATAATTTGAAGGGATTATCAGGAATTAATGACATGATTATAATATCGGATTGAAAAAATTCAAAAAATGGTTACCTAAGGCCTAGGTATACGAATTCATCGCATGGTGAGAGGAGATCTGACGGTAACGGTAACTACGACTTTAATTAAAATTCAAACAGGTTCCGATTTAATCAGTTAGTTGCATTTGTAATTATATTAGAATTTGTCCTAATTGTGTTATACCTACGTGCGTTAAACCATGTCATACGTACAACAGATACACATGTTCGACAATAACGTGGGTGTTTACGTGTTTGCTTGTTATTTAGTCGAATTGTCTAATGTAATCAGAGCTAATGAATGCGCCCCTAGTTAGCGATCGGTCGGCAGTCTGCCTGTTTGAATTGCCTGCTTTGCATGTACGAGTATACCTACTGTGCACACTGTGAAGCCGTGTGATAGATTTAATTATAGGTCCATGTTGATTTATTGCAAAATACGACCAATTTTTGTCATTGTTTATTTATTTCATTAAGGGCTTAAAGTTAAAAAATATGGAATTGTTTATAACATTTTAAAATCAAATCATAACAATTAACATTCGTTGCGAAGCTAATGAAAATAACTTCTTATTTTAAATTTAAAGTTATATTGGGATTTAAAGTTTAAAGTTAAATTTTAAGTTTAAAGTTTATTTTTATTTAAAGTTACTTTGGGATCAGAAAGCCATGTGTGAGTTGTCCCACAATATTTATTTTATATACATATTTATATTTATTTAAAATTACAGCCGAGTTATAATAGCAAAATAAAAACTTTTTGAAATATTTTTAAGTAGGTTATAAGGTCAATACTAAAAGTAGTATTCAAGTCAAGTTAAGTCAAGTCAAAAGCTTTTATTCATTATTAGGTAAGTACAATTTGTTCACACTTAATGAACGTCATACATATAAATTATACTTTTTTGATTTCCTTTAAGCAAAAAGATTACCATGTCTTTGTGTAAGCGTATGTACACATGTAGAGGCTCTAATTTTTTTTATTGTTACGTTTCTTCCATAACTGTCATTGAATAGTCATACATTTAAACAATGTATTTCATTTCAGTGTGACTGTTATTCAACAATGAAAAAAATATATAGCTAAAAGTAGAGCTGACTACCTACACTTCACTATGTTGTCGATGTCGCAACTACACACCAACCCTAACTTCAACATTGCTTTATAGTTTATTAAATGTTATATCATCATTATTCAACGTCATTCAAAAAGGTCATGTACCTATAGATATAGGAAGCATGTAATACGGTCGCCTGCATGCAATCAGAATGGAGCGTGCTTTCTCACTAATGTGGTTAGTCGTGGTTGCTCGCGACTGTTCGAAGTTCGATACTGAATACTGTTGTGGAATACTAACTCATTCAGTCTATACCTATATGGTCACATTAGGATGTTGTTAGGCTAGCTATTACGTAAGTACGTACGTACTCGTATCAATATTTTTACGGTAGAAGAACTGAGTTGCGAGGCTTGAAAACCCTGGGTTTTTTTACAAGTTATGTTTTTGATGGCATCTCATTTCTTTTTGTGTTGTCAATCTAACTGTAAATGTAACTTTGTAATCCTATATAATTATGTATTTATACGGGATTACAAAGTTATTGATACAGTTAGCGTATCCAGAAAACTGGAACGAAATTGCAATTTTTTTAGTTTTCCCTTGATTTACACACTAAACATTAATTGTATTCTAAATTTGAATCTTCTATGTCTGCTAGAAATTCCTCAGAGTTTTAATGATCGGTCAGTTAGTCGTCAGTGACAAAATCATGAAACTTTGACCAGTTATAATTCTTAAACTACTGGTTCAAATTGAATGAAATTTGAAATATATCGTGTTCATGCAATACCTGCCTGGGTATTAAAAATTCAGGCTTTTAGTTTTATCTACAACGAGGTTATAGGGGGTTGAAAATGGCCTGAATTTCTCTAGTAAAGGATCTTACGGCCGTGCCGCTTTTTCACTCGACTGGGCGGGGGTACTGCCGTGGCTCCAGATAATATGAAAGTAATCATAAATTGTTCCTATGGTTGAGTTGTCCAAAGATATTTGTCTCTTTATGAAATACTTTGAAAATACCTTTTCTCAAAGCTACTTACTTTAAGTTTAGTAGGTACGTGTTCGGTTGGAAAAGCGGTTTTTTATATATACTTACAACTCATATGTAGCTGTAAAATAAATATCCAGCATGGATATAAGGTACATAATTGCTCAATATTGTAAAACAAAATAACAATTTATCCTGGCTTGGCATTAAATTATTGGCGCCCAACGTGGGGGCTTCAAACGTAGGTACTGGTTTATACAGTTTTTTTTAAATTGTTATTGTTTTACTTAAGATTTAACATATACAAGAATATAACAGTCTATTCAAACTTATTAATAAAAGAAAACTAAAGACATCTTTCATTTCAGGTTTGGTTTCAAAATCGACGTGCAAAGTGCCGCAAACATGAAAGTCAAATGCATAAAGGTAATGAGGATGATAATAATTGATTAATATATTAAAAAAATAAACTGATTTGGAATCATAATTTGAGCAAAGAGAGTGGTAAAAAATACTTTATGATTGCACTAAGTACCTACCATTTCATAAGAATTAATAGTATAAAAAGCAAAAATACGAGTAACACAACTATCGACTTACCTAAATAATGAGTGCTCAAGTTGAAGCTCGACGCAACTCGCTCGACTGCGCAAACAGAACTTCACCGCGTTCGTAATTCAAATCCTATTTGCATTTAACAATAACAAATGTTCAGCCGTCCAATATAACTTAACTTTGAGAGTAGTTCTGCAATTTAATGTAGTGGGAAGCTGCAAATTGCAAATGACTGGCAAACTGATTCTGCGTTTGCCGCGGCGCCAAGCGACAGTCGACCCGCAGTGACTGCTCATGTGGAAGAAACGGCACCGATTAGTATCTAATTGTATTTACTTTTCTATTTATACATTTATTTTTATTTTGGTGACGACCAGTTTAACTGTTTCTAACAAACTTATGTGCTTTAGGTGGAAATATAACCGGCATATTTAACGACACAAAAATTATGTACCTACCTAACCGCAGTACTCAGTAGATCAGTGTGGTGGGCTAAACTTCATATTCCGAGAGAAGACCCGACCCTGCAACTACTAATGTGTTTTAGACACCGATTACAATTTAATTTCAGTTTAGTAGATAGGTATTTATATTCCTGTCCTATATTGCACTCAGCGTAGTTTACTTTAGGTACCTCGTATCAAGGCGATCATTGTTTGAATATACACGTTAGAGGCATAGATGTTTTTACCTTTAAATTATGAAGCCTTAAGGAAATATTTTACACTTTTTCCCTGAACTTACAATCTTCAAATGTATCTATTACATTCGGAACAGCTAGAGCCATTATGTATTCTCCATCACTCCGTCTAACTCGATTACAACTCCCGGCGGCGCCGGTCCGACTCTAACAGTTTTTTAATTCGACCATAACTCACGCGGATGAATAATTAAAATGGCGGGCCGAGGCGGCAATCCGCGCGAGATTCGCAAAAAACGGGAAACGATACACGGCACACGTGAGGCGATAAATCCCGGGAATTGCACAACGCACTTAGCGATTGACTGACCTTTTCGCCGAATCAAGATACTATTTTTGCTGTAAAAACGCAATAAGCATTTTTTTATTTACAAACAAAGAGATGAGATGAGATAAATATGGATAGGTATATAATATATTACGAACTTTATTTGCGATTTACGAACTTATGATACAATTTACGAACTATACCTACTCTACAAAAAGTATTAGTAATATGTTTCAGCGAAAAGAATTGTTTCCCAGTAACACAGGGAAAAATATCGATACTAATTGCATATCATCCGTTTTGTGGCAACTAAGTACTGTCTCCGCTCATAATGTCATATCAACAAAGTGGAGACGACATTCGACCGCGACGTCCCCGTGATAACACTACCCGTGATTGCGACAGCATCGAGGAACCGCTAAACGGAGCGTAAAGCGAAAAAAAGCCGCTCTCCGGAATCGAATAAAATGATTCCCCGCGGGAGTCATTCGGACGCAATCCCGCCGTCCCCTGCTAAATGTCTTATTAACTTATGTGCCGCCGCTCGCCCCCCACCCCCGCCCTCGCTAACACGAGAACAATCATGTAAAGTGAAATGAAACGGTTATTTGTTATGTTTTGCCGCTTCTGGCCCCTTTGAGCAACCGTTGAGATTCTAAATCTCGTTATGAATTTATACGACCGCTTATGTTGGTGGTGTTGCGATTATTGATTCTAGATGAGAATACATATAAATCGTAATGATCATATGACACTGTTGCGTATGCTGTAGTATTTGTGGCGTGTGAAGTATGGTTATTTCATTTTTGTGAGACTAAATAAATCTATGTATATTATAAGAGTTAAAACTTAATACATAGTCATAGATGATAGATTTATGGATAATAATGATAAATTTATTGTTAGAATGATAGTTTAAACTGAAACAGTTGGCAATATAGGTAATTAAAATTATGCTTGGCTAGTCATCAATTAAGTGTAGTAGTAACTAAAGTAGTAGGTAACTAAAATTCTTGCAGGATAAATCATAAAACACCGCCACTGAATTTCCATGCTATTAAACATTCATTTTTAACGAAGAAATGAATCTCAGCTCCGCGGCACCCGGTAAACCTAAAAATTATAACGGCCGCAGTGAAATTCAAAAAATAAAAAATACACCGACGCCTAATTGTTCTTCTGTTCATGAAATTGTAAAGTTATTCCGCATACTGCGAGGGTGGCGATGTTTTATTGCGCAGAAACCGCCGTAAAGATGTTCGGAACGCTTTAAAATAAGCGGGAACGAGGAGATGTGCTCCCCGCGCCTGCTTACCTTCTAATTCGATTAAATTAAACAACTCAGAGTTAATCAAATAAATGCAAGCGGCCGCCCGCGCCCGAGCCGGGGCGGAGAGCGAGTGGCGGGGTGCCGGACCTGCACCCACTCGTATTTATGTCGGCACTTCTCGAAAGTAATTCGGTGTCAAATATGGAAATAACTCATACACGTAGGGAGCATTCATTTTGATAATACGGACGGGCGACGGGAGCCCGAGTGCTGATTTACAGACCAACTCCATCTCGCCCGCCCGCTGCACATATGATTATGTTTACTTTTGTTGTAATGTGTCAATAAACAAATATTATTTTATTCCTCATGAAAAGTTCCACACCAATAGAATCATGTACAATAATATTATAAAGAGGAAAAATTTGTATTGTGTGTGTGTGTGTGTGTATGTTTGTAATGAATAAAATCAAAAACTACTGTGCCGCCTTCAAAATTTCTTTCACCATTGAAAAGCTAAATTCACCCTGAGTAATATAGGCTTTATTTATTGCTAGAAAAGATTAGGAATCCTTACTAAAACTTAAGTATCGTAACCGAAGGTGTAAAAAAAGAGCCCTAAAACGTCTTTCGTCGCATGCGTTGCGGCAACTATGGATGATAGAACAAAAGTATGTTCTACAATATTAAAGAACATATTATCAATATCTACAAAAATCTTCGACACCATAATATGTCCAACTCCTATCGTTATGTCACAATATTACAGTTTAAAAGTTAAAAGAAATACCGACCAAAATTAGACCATTATTATTAATACTTCTGTTTAAATCCTTATCCAAATAAATCATATTGTTTTTAAGACTGTTTCAATTCATATAGATTTTGTAATATAGGTTGGCATTCTAAATGTTAAATTAAAATATTGGAATCGAGTGCAGACCGAAGCATCCCGGGTCAGCTAGTATTTAATAAAGTTGTTACAGTTATTTGTGACATAACAGCTCCGAGTACGTCACGCTATTAAACTACTTTTATATATAAAATTTAAGTTTGTGCCCAGTTAAATAAAATATATCGACAAATTTATACTCAAAATATATAAAAATAACTCTACGCTATACTAGGATGGCGCCGTAGACATGCTACGTCTTACGTCTACGCATTCGTAGAAGTTTTCGTAGAGTGTGCAGCCACACTTGAAGGCATCAAAGACTAATTGATTGCAAAATGAAAAAATATGAATAACATACATTTAAAAATCAATAGCTATAAAAGAATTTTGCAGAATATCAATATTTAAATGTCTATAATAAACGACCATTATACATTAACTTCCTTGTACTGTTACTCTTCTGCTCTTTCGGTGGCCTTTCGTAACGAGTTATTAAAACAGATATCTCAATTTCTCAGCAAGTAATTAAATGAATGAATCCTTTGGTAGACGAGACTCGGCGAACACCTTTAAGTCGGGTGGATCCAAGCTAATTTATTAATTGCACTCTTCGCCCGCCGGGTAGACTATAAACAACGAATCTCAGTTAATTTACGAGCAAATTATGCTTACTTAAATATCAATTTAATTAAGTGGAGTTTGGGAAAGGATCTCGGTGGATTTACCAGAATACTGACTCGTTTGTCTTTGTCAATCGATGGATCAGCGTCAGCTGAGGGGTGCGGTTTTGTTTATCACGGTCGGAGCTCAATGTTGCTTTTAAATTTCGTCCTCATTAATTTCTACGTAAAGGTTTAAGAATAATTACCTACACCTATTCATATTTGATTGTGCCTTGATGCTTTAAAGCATACTCAGTTAAGTTTGCATTACAAGTCAATTATTGGGAATGTTAATAATCAATAATTAAGAAACATGTTTTCATTAACAGAGTACAAAATGAGGTAATGAAATCAGAAGCATATTTCAACAATTTTTTTAAAGCAAATGGCAATAAGGACGCTCCAACTCATGCATATTGTTTAAGTCCAAACTCAAATATATACAGAACAACAGATAGTAATTCTAACATAATAGAGGCCATAATATACGGATCCGTTAGTACGAGTACCTACGATGGTCGCCTCAAAGAAAATAAGAGAAGGCGAGCTACAAAGACCCTACATTACACTGTTACACATTAGTAGTACGTTGCATTAACTTTGAACTACTTTGGTAAAAATGCAATAGAAGCGAAAGGGTGCTTATTATTTAAAAATTAAACTACATTGCTCTGTATGATATGATAATATGAATGTGTTTTAACCACTTCGCTGTCCCGTGAGTCACATGTGATACATACTCATTTTTTAACTATTGTGTCTATTTATTGGACAAGCTAAGTAAGGGCATAATTTATAACAAAATGAAAGTACCTAGTCTACAAATAGAGTAGAGTAATAAGGCGATTCTTAGAGCAGTGTGTGATGGTCCAGGTCTGCTGGTGGGTGGTGGCGGCACGCCGCTGGAGCCGTGCCGAGTGGCGCCGTACGTGTCGGTGCCGCGGCTGTCGGGCGTGCCTGCGGTGGCGGCGGTGGCGGGCGGGCCGCGCACGCCGCAGCCGCCACTGCCGCCGCTCGCGCCGCATCCTCCCCCCGCCGCCGCTTTCGCTCCTTTCGACTCTGCACTGCTGTCTGCTGCTGCTCATCAGGTAAAATTCTAACATGGAAATGGGGTCATGTGAATGTGGGGACTCCAATAAGCACCTACCTACACAATATCAAACGTTTAGGCCACAATCTGCAATTAATATGACAGTTTTGGCAAAAGGACATTCCGATCTCTTAATTACATTACACAGTATGCGAGTGCAGCAGCGGCGGCGGCGGCGGCGCTGTGTCCACCGTACGCCGGGCTGGCGGCGCTGGCGGCGCGGTGCCGCTCTTCGTCCATCGCGGACCTGCGGCTAAAGGCGCGACGGCACGCGGCAGCGCTGGCCGCGGCGCACGCTCCCTCGCCTTCGCCCACCGTGTCCGCTCCCGCGCCCGCTCCTGCCGACACTTAGCCCACATATTGTGATTATTTAACATGGAAAAACGAGAAAAACTTTTGACATTCATGTACGACTTTCTATAGTAGTTAAATACGGGCAAAATCGAGTATTGGTGAATTGTATCTAGTAAGAAAATTGACCAAAAATATAAACTAAACATTAGTTGTAAATAAATAAACTGTGATAAGTGTGGAGAAATCGAAAAAGAAACAGTTTCAGTATTATTTTGAAACCGAAATCAATAAATTATTTGTAAGACTACTTTAATATTTAAAGGCTACTTAATTATTATTTTTGGATAGATGTAGGACTAGCCAGCATTGTAAATAATTATTTATTAATGTAAGAAATTCGTGCTGGATATTGCATCAGAATAGAAATACCTATTTCATAGTTATAAATGCTGTTAATAGCTGTAATTATTATATCATGATTATAAAAATATAATACAATTATTAGTGACCAATTGACGGAATATTATTTACTATCCAATTTGTGTTTTCCTTTAGATTATGGTTCTACTTATCCAATTTATTGGATCCTAAACCAAGATTGTACATTATGAGGAATTTACCTCATAATGTACAATCAACCCAACAGGAGTCGAGGGTTATTGTTAGTTATTTAATTATAAATAAAAAATGCTCGTTAGCTCGTTGTATCTATTTAAAACAATGGATGATTATATCTGCATCACGCATCCTCGAAAATTGTGGTTCAAAAAAATAATATCTCTGCTTGTATCGTCTATTTGTACAAATGGGGTTCCCATCCATAAATCGGGTGTCGGGGGGTAGGTCCCGGTGGGAAGCGGTATTGTTTCTAGATTTGCGCTGATTGATGTTAGTTGGAGCTCTCCGACGCTTCGTATCTATGTACTTATTTGGAAAATATTAGGTACGAGTAGGTACGTTCAACTTTTGTACTCATTTTAATGTTACTTTTATAAGTTCTGCTACAGGTTTTTATTAGTGCATTCGTATACTCAAGATAGAGCCCCACCCGTTTAAAGGTTAGTAGATACCACCGTAAAACGTGATGAAACATAATGAGATGTTTCAATATATTGAACAGAAGCATTTTTATTTGAAGCTTCATACTGCTTTATGCAAAATAGAGCTGATTACGACCCACTATAGAAATCTGTTATTACGATATATAACGGAAGACTTAAGAAACATTATTATCTTATTCATGCGCATGACTCGATTCTTTATTTTAAAGTAAACAACCCTATAGCTGGTCGCCGACAGTGTATGCGAAATCTGTTAAAAAAGCGCCCGCCCTCGCATCGGGGGCGCCCAATTAGGGCGGCGACGTTGCTGATTGGGCGTAATCGCGTTAGTATCGAGGACAAACACCGGCATGCATGCAGTAGCGTCTTGGCAAACAAATGATACAAACTTGCACGTACCTACATACCATAGGGAAGGGACGATTCACACACGTCGAATCATTTTATACTATTTGGCTGGAGGAAAAAATAAATTGGTTAATATAATGTGTTAAAGAGTTAAATGCACACAAGAGAATGCTAAAAATAACAAACGTTACGTTACGTTATCTTAAAAACTAAAGCTGAATTATTTTATTCTACAATAAGAAGTGTCATGTGCAGAAATAAAGGGGAAATCAACGGTTTATCCTAATAAACAGAGTAGTTTTTTAAGTAGACATTGGGAGTAGAGACTCGAGTCTGCATTAACAGGTTACAGACAGGCTTGAAAAAGCTTGATGTCGAATTGTCGACATCGTATCATAGAAAAAATATGATACGTATCATGGTGATTTGATGATATTTTATTTGTGGCTATATAAAAGATAAACGTGGCTTAGTCTTTAAAGATATTTATTTGTAAAACGTAAGTTTTTAGAAAATTTATAAAAGCCTTCCAGCTCGTACGAGCACATATTTAACGCGTGATGCAACGCTTAGCGCTTTTTAGTGAACACATAGGTACATGGGAATGCATTTGACCATATTATTATCTTTAACACGCGTTAGAAAAGCGCTCGAAGTGACGAGCCCTTAGAATAGGTGCCATAGATGAAATAAACGCTACGTTACTACAACCTACTACAACATCCATAGCCTAAGTATAACAAATAACAATCACTTTTCTTTTCATGAAGAGATACTTCGAACTTTACCTATAATTTGGAATTGTAGAGCGTAACCAATTTGGTTCCATTATTCAACAAAATAATGCCTTGCTATATTATACTTGATTTATTTTCAATATAATATTTTATTGCTTCAAAACTTCCACCCATCCCATAAGTTGTTGTATAATTAATTACCTATCGTAATTACCAACTGGGTGTGTTCCACTAAGCGCCCACAACGATCAAAATGCTCCTTTAGTCGTTCCACATGATGACCGTGAGCGTTGTGGTCTTCGTGAAAACGTCATTTAAGACCTCATGACTTACGCTCACGCGAAGCTCATGACGACCCATCTAAAAAGGCAGGTTAAAGTGATCGTTGGCAATTAGTTGTCAATTCAATTGGCAATCAAATTATAAATCAATTATAAATCTTGAGGCTCTTTTTTTAATAAAGCACGCCAAGCTCGATGCACTGCTGTTACGAGTTTATGACAGGAATGCCCACAAGTAAGTGGAACGGGAAAAACTGCGGTCGCGATCGTGATCCTTGTGAACGTTAAGTGGAACGCACCCACTATTTGGGTCTACGCAGACGTACCACAACCACGCGACCAAATGCAGTCAGTTTATGATCTCGTGTGAATACAGGTCGGTAAATGTCGGTCGTGTGAATGGAAGTGACAGTTTTCATATTATTTGACACCCGACCACGTGGTGTGGTTGTGGTGTGGTTGCAGTTGTGGTGTGGTTGCAGTTGTGGTGTGGTTGTGGTACGTCTGCGTAGACCCTTTGTTGCAACATCCGTCAATGTAAGTGTCAGTGTCAAGCATGAAGCAAGTCAAGTGTCAATGAATGACGTCTGTCTATTTGACTGACTGATTTCATTAATATAATTTTAATTGTTTGTTTGTTGATTCTAATGTATTTCATATTTTTAAGCGGAATATTTTAAAAGGATAACTAAAAGCAAAGCCTAAATCACAACATTGAATTGGAAAGTTAAAATGTTTATTATGCTTTATTAATGCAAACTTGGATTCGTAGATAATGTCCTTGTTAGTGCTAAATTATCAGTAGTGTTATTTATTACCGATACAAATGAATTAAAATAAGTTTCATGAATGTGCGGTGAAGGTGAACCTGAATAACCCTGAATTGTGTTGGCAAATATGTCAATGAATTATGCGTTTGGATTTTCCCTTTTTCTCCTTGTGCTCGTAGGTCTAAATATATATTTCTTTTACACCCTTAACACAAAAGCCATAAAACCTTCTCCTTTTAATGTACCCAGCCTCAAACTGGACCTTACTTCGAGTGTATTTAAAGACATATATGATTACCTTAATTACTTGCCCAGTCAATACAAAATAAAAAATCATAAGTTTACCTTGGTGCAGAAAAATCTTTTGAGTTCATTTAGTTTAAACATTTCTAACGATCTTAAAACAATTTGGCAGGAAACAGATGCTGTAAGTGAAGACCTTGAATAATTTTATAACTGCTGACAGCTGATATTATTAATATTTACTTAATTGTGTATAAATGTTTAATTAAAAGTTTACTTTTAGTGGTCCAGTGATGAATCTCTGTTTCCACTCATGAATGGTGCTCCTGGTCAAATCCTACGTGCAATACAATCCTCTCGCATAGCACTAGTGGACAATGCACCCAAAGGGACACAATTGAAACTTTTGCTAGTTTTGGAGGTAACTTATAGAATATAGAAGTAACAAATATGAGAGTTGGGCAAGTTTTTCATGCAGTGGAGGATAAAGCTGTTAAGCAGTACTTAAAGTTTTAAGATACATCATGACTAATACTATAAACCTGTTGTCTGTTTAAATAAGTTGTCAAGCAAGATTTCTTGAAATAATATTTAAAAGTTTTTTTGTTACACTGACTTTTTAGGCCATAATTCTACAAATTATTTGTTGCAGGGAAACAAGAAATTGTATTTTAAACCTAAAAGGTATCAATTGGAACATGTTGTCAATGGCAATATATATGCTGGCTTTGATAGACACAACTCTGAAGTGTTTGCATACTATTTGGCTATGGTGCTCAACTACAAGTGGATACCCCCTTCTGCCATCAGACACATTCACATAGACAAAGACATCATTCCTTCTGCTACTCTCGGTTTGAAAAAAACTATGATTAAAAATGGTAGTGTAATATTTAATCCTAATATTCTTAATTTTTAAACTATGCTTGCAATGTAATTATGTTGCAAGCTTAGAGGCCTCTGCAAGACAGTATTCAACATCCATATTAAAAAATGTGGTATTGTGGCTGCTGAATGTATGTCATGCTATATTAAGAGAATGGCAGCCGCAATATTGCTCTGGCTGTTACAATGCTTGTTAGCCATGAGAAGCCACCTTCACTACATTTCATAAAAGAATAAAGTTGTCATACCTCAAATAAAATTTAGTCAACATCCATCATCCATGCTAGTATCATCAATTTTATAGGCTGAAAGGTTTTTATACACCTACAAATCACTCTCGTTAATGTAAATTTTTTGCAAGCTCATTGGCACAAACATATGAAATTGTATTATTTGGGCAGTAACTAAAATAAATTTAAAAATTATCACACAACATAATTATGCCAAAGCTCAGTTGGCCAACTCCATTTAGAAAAAAAAGCAATTCCTACTTATGTATTTACAGAAAGTGGATCATTATGTATATATGGAAAATGTTTTTATTGCAAAAAGAATGAGACTATTTGTCCTGACAAAAATGGTGAAATTGAAGGTGCAGCAATTTTATACTTGGACAAACAATTTCAAATCCACAAGTCACCTTGGAGACGATCATATACTCATAAAAAAATGGAATGGGAAATAGATAACAATTTTTGTAAGTAAGTATTTGTGATTATTATAATAATTTATAATACAAAATTGTTGTAGAACCTACTCAAAAAAAGTTTTATTCTGTCTGTATCCACTACTCGATGAAATTGGAAAATAAGTTAAAGTTAAGCCTTCATATATTTTTTTAAATACTATGTAAAAGAATTTGGAGATCATATTTATTATTATTATCAATTTCTTGCATCCAAACCACAATTGGATTATAATATTGATCTGCATGTTTCAGAAAAGTAAGTGGTTCTCTTAGTACAAAGAGATTACTTAACCTCGTAGATGTTGCCATTTTCGATTTTTTAATTCAAAATGGGGATCGTCATAGGTATGAAGTATACAAAGATCAAATAGTATTGCTGGACAATGGAAAGGGCTTGGGCAATCCATTGGTAGACGAACTGGATATTTTAGCTCCACTGTACCAATGCTGCATGTAAGTTAATACAATGTTTATTAAATAATATTTCAAAATTGAGGTATAGTTCTTACGCTGAACTTTTGCGTAAGGTCCTTGATTGTGTGTGTTTTATATAGGTGCAACTGCACGGTATGAAAATGTGCGTGCCTGCCACAACGGTCAGGGGTTAGCGCGCGAACTTCGCTCTTTAGTACGGGAGCCCACGAGCCCAAATGTGTAGTTACTCAAGCGCCGTTGGGACTTAGTGCATTTAGAAGATAAGATGATGAAGAGATAAAAGGTTAAGAGCTGAACCATCTGACTAACCCGTTTCCCACAAGGCTAAAAAAAATTTAAAAGACGTTTTATTATCAGCCAACTAAAAAGTACCGTTCTGGGCGGCATTTGTCGCTTGCGTCATCATTCTTTAAATTTTTGAAAAAACAAAAATAAATATTTTTTAACCTGCTCCCACAAGACTACAATTCTAATATTTTATAATTATTTTACATATGTTTGTGTAAAAAAAATTGCAAACCTGTTTTGAGGGTTGCAATTATGTGCCAGTTGTGCAAGTTGTCATCGGGATGATAATTTATAACTGTAACCCTTAGTCTGATTCACTCTGAGTTTTAGCAATACAGCAACGAAACGCACACATACACGGCTTACCAGACGCAAATACACAGTGTAATAAGAATAACCAATAGAGATGGGGGATTTTTGGAGGAGGTGAAAAAAATTAACACTCTCTTTCAATGTTTAATAATATTAATGAAACATATGAATCATATTATCCCGTAGGTATTTAATATTTGTTAGTATTATAATGTCTAACGATATGTATTCATACATAGGATGTACGAACGATATCCCCCATATCTTAATCTGCGCGCTCGAGTAGGTAACTCCAAAAATCCCCTATTGGGCTAACCATCATGTTCGAGTTGACAGTGACTGAAAGAAAAAGATGCCCTTATTTCGCCGAGCTTGTCAAGCCGCAGTCCTTACTGCTTGGCCACAGCCAAAAGCGGCTAGAATAATGCGGTGCAACTTGTGGCGCGGTATAGTTGCCTTGCACGAGCGGTGAGCAGAACTTTCATTGGTCGGTTTGACGTTGACTGCGCTGCGGAGCACACGATAGGTCGACAGTTGTCAGTTCGTCAGTGTGCGTCGTCTATTGGTCCAGCGCGCTTTTTCGGCTGCTGTACATTGGCCGAAAGTATACAATATCCCGACCACTGATAATCTGTGCTCACGACTCATGAAGGTTACTATAAGCCTTGCAAAACGAAAAAAAATGTAGGACAACTGATGAAGTATGCCACAATACCTGCGGCGCGACCTGCGGCGCGGCACGCTTCGCGCGGTAAGCGGCGGTACTTGAGGCGCCGCATAATGCGATTGAAATAAATGTCCTAGCGAGTCGAGCGAGCCTGTCGATGCGGCCACAGCTCAGGGGCGCGCGCGGCGGCATGCGGCATCGGTGGATTCGGTGGACGCATATTGTGTTATCGCGCGACCGAAACAAATAATTTTGTTTTATTCGCGCGTTGAGATCATAAATTTATATGGATGGATGTTCTGTTGGTGTTACATTTTTCTTAAAATTAAGTTTAGCTTTCAAGTCATCATGACTGTACCTATATTCAAAAAACTTATCGGGATAGTTTCTGTATTCATAATAAAGAGTGAAATTCGTCAAGTTCTCTTCTTTTTTGGTTAAGTGGGTGCGCCCCCATTCTTTACTGAATAATATCTTGAGCTAAGAACGCACTTGTTTCAAGGCAATAGCGTGCCACTTTTTATGGCGACAAAATACGACCCCTGCCGGCCGGCCTTGTTCGCAACTAGTCAAAGTCAAGCTACTCAATAGTACTGAAGCTGTGGTATACCATCGCAAATCGCGCCGCTCGTCGCGCCTCCCGCCGCACCGCGTGTCGCAACGCCAGTAGCTGTGGCCGGTACCTTTGCCATGATCTGTCAATACACACCCCTATCTGTCGATGATAACAGGATCCATAATTTTCGCTCAGAATCCTATAAGATTTGGTGTCCTTTTTCACCTTTGTCACCAGAATTTTATAAGGTAGGCGTAACAACCTAATTATGTTTAGGTTGTTACGCCTACCTTATAAAAATTGTTGTTTAGATTTGTGTTTAATTATAATGTCTTGAAATAAATACCTAATTATGTTTTACAGAATATCTTCACCCACCTGGCATAATTTAGAATTACTCTCCGGTGGAAGTCTAAGTGAAACAATAAAGTTGCTATCATCATTTCAAGGAAGTAAGTTAGCTACAGAGGACCATTACAAAGCTGTGGAGCGTAGGTTGATGAAAATTTATGCTACAGTACAATATTGCATTGGCAAATATGGAAGTGCTAAAGTTTTTATAAATCGTGGTTACGAATAAGTTACCTATGTATATAAGTTAAATAAATATCGTTTTTTTAAGTTTATGTTTTTGTTATTCACACAGAAAAGTTTTGATTGTCGTGGGATATGAATCTCATAAGTACAATATTTTATTCTTTATACCTAATCTTTAGAACTATTAAAGAAATCTTATAAAGACGCTTAATACTAAATATATAAAAGTCGTATCAATGTAGTCTGTTATTGCTACTTCTAAGGATAATGGTGGTGAACAATTTGACTGTCTAGAAACCTCGGCTCAACAACCAAAATTGATCGCATCGTAGCGGTGCACACGGTAGTCACATTTATTAATTCTTTCTTTCTCCTCTCCACTGCATGCTTACCCTACTTCATTAAATAGGTACATTCTAGGAGGCTTGATTGACTGGACTGACTGTGGAGGCCACATAACATGATTTGAAGCGTGCCAGTTTTCATTAAGTACCTACCTACTTTTCAATTCAAATTCAAAAGTTTTTTCATTATTAGATTATTAGGTACAATAAAATTGACCTTTTCAGTTTTTTTTTTGTGATAAATGAAAAAATATATTATACTAGCTGACCCAGCAGGCTTCGCTCTGCCAATTTTTTTTATTTTTTATTTTTATTTAATAGCCTATGTTACTCAGGCTGAATGTAGCTTTCCAATGGTGAAAGAATTTTTGAAATCGGCCCAGTAGTTTTTGAGTTTATTCGTTACAAACATACAAAAATACAAATGTTTCCTCTTTATAATATTAATATATATTATATAAGTTTTATAACAAAACTATTTTTTTCGCAATAATTCAAGTTATTTCAAAATAAAAATAAATTTTTGAATCCAGTACCGAAGACACGCCGCCCGACAACTCCCGAGCGCGTGTGACGTCATAATGTCCGCTTCCGCTTCCGAAAAAACATCCGCTTTGATCGCCCCTCAGGCAAAACGTAGACTAGGAGAAAAAAGCGGGCGGAAAAAACTCCCAGCAGTCTGAATTATTCTATGGTGCAATATGGCTAGCCCCATTAAAGAAGGAACACACGTGACAGCTATCTGTGTGTCAATATCGCCCCATTGCCATCCGCTCACAAATAAATATTGATACATGGTGTATAAAAATCTTAAAAATAGCCTAGTGAAGTTATTCAATCCCACGCTTTCTTATGGTCTAAATAGTCCTTAGTTTCATTGTGGTTTCATTATAGGCCTTCGGCATTAATGCTTTTCATTTCAGTTGTTCTTAGACCATGTGCATTTAAAGAGTTATTATTCAATTAATACAATTACATAAATTGTCAGATATTAAATATTTGGCGCTTCCTTTAAAATTTATACCTCGCGCTGAAGTGGCGCCGTGCCACCCTAGTTTAGTTTAGTGCACCCTAGTTTAGTTTATTTAGTTCGAGTAATATCGACGGACACTTTTTCATATTATGTTTTCCTTAGCTCTATTAATTTATTCTCCGTGACTGAGTGTCGAGTGGTGTCGAGACACTCTCTGTCATTGTCATACATAGTTGTCTTGTCACTTGTCATACACAATTTTACACATCATTACATGTCAATTGTCATGTCATGTACATAACATTCAAAAAGTGTTATTTGAATTTATTTTGTTATCAACCAACAAATCATAATATTATCAGTATTATCATCTTTATTCCGGAAAAGTGAAATTCAATACGGTATTGCATTAATTACGTAAAAATGCATAAACCAGTGAAAGATACCTTTTTATACTTTGCGTACGGTAGTAATTTATTTAAACGAAGAATACAAATTAATAATCCTTCTGCAGAATTTTTAGGAATAGGAAAACTAAACGTAAGTACAGCTAGGAACTTTGGCAAGGCTCTGGTTTACAATATTGGTCTAATTCTATCGAATAAGAAAGTTATTCTGTTCGTGTCCGAAAAAAACTTCATTTTATTTTTAAAGATAAAATATTAATGTAGTCATTAAAGTAAACACGTTTTTTAGTTTTAACTTTATCACTCTAATACCTACACTAAATTATTTCAAGGATCATCAACTAGACTTCATGAAGTATTCTGATCACTGGAGGGGTACATCTGCAACAATAGTACCAACTCAGAACTTACATGTATGGGGAGCAATATGGAGACTACATAACAATGATATGCCAGCTTTAGACAAGTAACTATTATTTCTAACATTATTATTATTGTTTAATTTCATTTTCCTAGTAATAATAAGTTAGTATGAACCTGCAGCCCCATCCATGTGCAGGGTGGCATATGACAGGGGGATGTCATCTCCCCAAAACTTTTGACTGCTGCACTGGAAGATGTGTTGAAGCTGATGGAGTGGAAAGGATATGGTATTAACATCAACAAAGAACACCTCTCACACCTCTGGTTTGCAGATGACTTACGGCCACACTCAGAGACGTCATTTTAACGTAATGTTCATTAACGAACAAATAAAATTATCTTTATTGGTATTGACATAAGTGTCATCATTATTTTCATAATGAATGATGTCTATGAGTACGGCAGTTAGTTTGGGAATCTACTAAACGTCTTGATGTCCGATATACCTCAATGCCTAAAGTCTTCAAACAATTTGTGTTGCCAGTGATGACCTATGAGCGTACCTACGACCTACCTTAGAGGGCATTGGAGAGAGCTATGCTTGGTATATCTCCATGGGACAGAATCAGAAATGATGAAATCTGTAGAAGAACAAAGGTGACACACATAGCTCTCAAAGTTTGCAAATTAAAGTGGCAACGCGCTAGGCCACATCATTCACAGGCCTGACAATCCTCAATTGGGGAATAAAAAAGGTCCTCAAATGTTGCCAGTTGCACATTTAGGCAAAAGGAGCACAGGCTGCCCTCCAATTAGGTGGACTGACCTGATGAAGACAGCTGGAAACCATTTGATTCAGAGGACCCAGGAATGGGTGGATTGGCATCGATTAGCTGAAGCCAGTGTCTTAACAGTGGACTACCAAGGGCTGAAAGGACGGAAGGAAGGAAGTAATAATAATAGTAGTAAAAATAATAATCATAATTTCCTCAAAGCGTTTTATATTTTTTATAGGCAAGAAGGAGTGGATACTAACTGGTACTTCCCAAAAACTGTTAACATTTTCACTGAAGATGGAAGTAAAGTAGAATGTCGTACATATCAGCAAACTGTGAACCCTGCAGTTAGAAGACCTGATGAACAAATACCATTAGAAAGACGGCCATCTATAACTTACTTAAACTGTATAATTCAAGGTGCAATTGAATGTAACTTACCAAAAGAATACATTAATGAACTTAAGAAAATTCCACATAATGGACAGGAAGCATCCCCAAAAATGATAGCAAAATTAAATATGCAAATGTAAAAATTCTTTTTGAAGTATCATAATTATTACTATTATTTAAAGACTATAATATATAAAAATTTATATAAAAGATGCCTGTTGCTTTTTTATTTGTTTCTTTGTATAGAGCTTATCAATAAAAAAGCCATCTATACACATATATGTCGGAGAAGGATGCAAACCAAGTTGACTGCTGATAATATGATGTGAGATATTCTTATTATTATTATACTCTTTATTGTGCACACATTGTAGACATATAAACATAAAAATATAGGACAACACAAATGGCGGTCTTATCGCTAAAAGCGATTTCTTCCAGACAACCATCTCAGTGGGAGTCAAGCAGATATAGAATATGGTAGAGTGCACGACAACAAAAAATAGAAAAACAGAAATGAATAAAGTGATGAAGGATGAGAGTGGTCTGTACTTACATTCTTTAAAACATGTATAGTATTGTGGTGGATCAGTTGTGAGTTTAGGTTCTGGTGCAGTAAGAATGTGGTCTGTACACATTCTTTAAAATGTGTTGAGTGGAGTTGTAGTTTCGAGGGATTATAGTGTCGTGATGGATCAATTATTTTTTTCTCATAATCTATACCAGCCAGAGTAGGTAATAAAATAAAGTAAAAACTGATAATCAATAAACTAGCTATAAAAAATATTTTTTCGTTTGCATAGACTGAACGACTGCTGAGTTATGAGAGTTTAAAGTACGCCTTTTAGGTTGGAAGCGTGTTTTGCGAGACTTCTGCATTTCTCTCTATTAGAGGCATTTCGTGTGCATTCAGTAAGGGATTGGTTTGTTGATGATTTGATGAAGTCTGTCCATCTCGTGGGGGATCGGCCGCAAGAACGTTGACCTTCTACCACACCCTGTACCACTAAACGTTCCAAAAAGCTTGCAAACATAGAAGCTTCAAATTTCAGAATACAATTACTTTAGTGTTATAGGTATGTCGAGGAAAAACTAAAATAAATTGCAATTTCGGTCCAGTTTTCTAGAGACACCAACTGCTTAATAACTTTGTAAACCCATACACATGTATAGGATTACAAAGTTACATTTGCAGTTAGATTGACAACACAAAAAGAAATGAGATGCCATGCCATCAAAAACATAACCAAGTCTCCGTAAACTTTTTACGGTGCAAGAACTGAGTTGCGAACTTGGGTTTTTTTTACAAGGTTTTTTGATGGCATAAAATCTTTCAAAAAGCAATCATGTCGACATGTTATGTCTAATCTTTCAAACTGTGTCTCAAAGCAATAATTTGGCCATATTATAATGATAAAATCAGAAATAAATAAAGACAACACTTTCTTGTATTTTTCATATGGTAGTAATATGTGGTCATTCAGAATTCATATGAACAACCCGTCAGCTGAGTTTGTTTCAATAGCACGCTTAGATGTAAGTTGATTCCATTATTTTTATTTTGTTTTATATGCTCTACCTAATTTTACTATCATAATTAGAATTACAGATTAGATTTTGCCAGGTATTCCAAGTTCTGGGGAGGCCCTACCGCGACTTTGGTGGCAACAGCTAATGCACATGTATGGGGTGTTATATGGCGCATTAATATAGAAAATATGTCTGACTTAGACGAGTATGTATAGTGTATATTTAATTTATTTAGTGTTAACGGAAACATTTTATTAGATAAAGAGCGATTGTATTTTTAAGGCAAGAAGGTATTCACAAAAATATGTATTATCAATCATACATCAAAGTAGCAACACCCTATCTTGGTGTCTATAAATGTAGAGTATACATACAGAAAATAAACCCATTGCCCAGAGGTGACAATGAACCAATTCCTGTTGAACAATGGCCGTCATGGACCTACAAGGAGGTTATTATTATCGGAGCACTCGAACATCAACTTCCTGAATATTATATAGAAAATTTGGAAAAGATTAAACACAATGATGAAAAGGGCTGTTTTAAGATGTACTGCCTTTTGAGACGTTTCTCTAGAGATAGACCTTGTGAGTGTAAAATACCAGGACGTATACCACGAAAACCCCTTCAATTAGACTTGGTACAGCCTAGGAAAAAAGAGGAAAAAAAGCTCTGAACATCATAGATAAAGGGGAATAATAATAAACCATATAAATTTAAAACTGACTAAATGGATGGAGTATTATTATTTAATAACGAAAAAAGGAAAATAAATTTTGTGTAATAAATAAACCTCTGAATAATATTTTTTTATCTTTTTATTAATATAAATATTAAAATTATAAGGTACTTCTCATTAAATTAAATATAAAAATTATACACTATCTCAATTGTTTGGTGAAATTGTATCTAAATTGAGCATTTAGCACAACGCTACCCCGACACTATACACATAAACACTCACTCAAATCACACGAGGAACACATCATTTGGAAATTATTTAATCAGTCAATAATAATTTATGGATTATAATGTAATCACTAAAAATAAAAATAAAAACTGCCTTACTAGATGGAAATCACAATAAATGTAAATACTGTTGAAGTTAAGAAAAATAATGTAGACAAAATAGTCCAGTCTGCAGGGAACGCTGTGTGAGGCAACGTTGTGCGAGACTGCCGCACTCACTCCACACCCGTCACACACTTCCTATCGTGAATATGAACAGACTTACAAAATCTAATTCCTTACATATTTCAAGTAAACAGTGTTAATGTTTACATATTTTAAGCGTAGGGTGTAAGGCGGTGGAATGCTGCGGCTTGCTTTTCGCAGAGGAACCAAGAGCGCACATCCGCCCTCGCGGTCCGTGGCGGAATCTTGCCTCCAACCTCGCACTTTTAGCTTGTAAAATTTTAACTCATGTCACCGTCACCATAATGTTATATATCAATTATAATGCCAGCAAACATATAAATTAAGCTGCTCCAATATTTAATGTAGTATGCAATTAAATAAAATGTAGCTCGAATTTAACAACATGAGCCAAAGGCACGTTGCACTCTAAAATTAAAAAGTACATTATTTGGATAAAACTTTGGAAAAATATACTGCCATTGAATCAACGAACATGAAAAGATGAATGTATTGTGCCTTGTGCCCTTACAATAATTCAGTTTAGTATGACTTTCTGTGGGTAAAACGAATAACTTAAAGGGTAAAGTTTCGTGTTAACTAATAACGAGATGATAGGAGTCCATTATTATTATTAAACATTAAAAATTGTATACTTTGAAAAACCTAAGTATAGAAGTAAAGTTTTTACATTGTTTTATATTCAACTCTATAACTGGTGATGTGGTAAAATAAAAAATATAGCTAGGTTATTTATATATAAAATCAAACTAGTGGGCAACAAGCATGTATAAAAGTATAGGTACCAAATTTGTATTTATGTTATGTTCCTCATACAATCAACAATCCTGCATTCCACTGAAGGCTGGAATTCTAAAGGCACTCGTTTATACCCTAAAACCATAAAATCGCACTTATTATAACTTTGGATGCTAGGAATTGTTGCGGCGTCCGATGTCCAGGATTGTTGCATGTTGGAGTTTACTTTGGTTACAGTTATACATATTACTATTAATGTACAATTTGTTAATCGCAATAAATTTCGCTTATATTTAATATAAACATAGGGATAATTAATTACAACATGAGAAGCCACTGTAACCATTTCCTATGGAAAAAGTTTGTAAATTATTTGACTCTTTAATTCACGCGACCGCATAATATTATTACAGACAAATTTGTGACCCTATTGCAATACCTAGGATAATTTTTTATTTTATTTTATTACAGCTTCGTATAATTAGCAACATATAAAAAAATTATTGCAGAAAAAAATAAGACATTTTACCAATACATGTAAATTTGTAAATCACGTGTAAGTTTTTATGAGTCTGAATACCATAAACACCACAGCACATTAATAATTCGTTTTCATATTAAATACATATTTGATGATTTCAAATTCAAAGATAAAATTTTTGCTTCAATTTCAAATTTTTCTAATTACCCATTACCATCTTTATGATATGATATTGTACATAATAACTTAAAAACATCCATAGGATATAGATACTGTGGAATCTTTGACTAATCAATTATTGGTATAATATCTTTTTCTAAGAAGCAGAACTTGTAACCACCATAACATTTTGTAAGATGTAATTGCCAAGGATAGCTTAGACTTTTAGTTCAACCACATGCTGTACAGCTTTATTAATAAAAACAAAAAATTATGTACGCACGGCGAAGGTGTATATAAATGAAAAAATTAAAATGTATTAATCATTACAAACACACCATGATCATTTTAGTTCTATGGATACATTCTTCATAATTAAAGATTTATCTACAAAAATATTTCAAAGCTGCTGTATGTGCTCCTTTTCTAAGGAGCACAAAAAAAACGTTATGGTTGAACCTTAAAAAAGGCTATAAGTTATAGAAATTCAGTTTATAAAAATACATTTTAATCCTGTAAAAAAGTGCTACATTATAATTACTTTGGAATATTTATCTCCTATGCACGATGCAGATTAATTATATTACAACTGTATTTAAACCTGCAAGTATATCGCAGACCCGGTAGGTTCATAACCTCTTTATTGAAATACTAATAACAATGGTTTACCTATTTTACTTAAGTATTTTAGTATATTATTATGAAATAGCAATTAGATAAATACATTACATACACGATTTCAGTAGATTGTATGCGGGTCAAAGCCTTGCAATAAGCAATGGCATGAGGATATTGAGTGCAAGTTGACATAGAAAATTATTATATAAATGTAATGTAACAATGGCAGATTACTCTATTGCATTGTAATTTATTCGGAACACATTGTTTACAATATACAGGTTACCTGTAAAACACTAGCAACCTCGCAGCACTAGGTAGCTAACACCATAAGCAACAACTTTTGTTCTACGACTTTTGGTAATTTGTTAATTTTTAATACAAAAATATTTCCCGCTTGAACGTTTCTAACTCTACGCGCATCGCAAAGAATACGTAAATAAAGCCGGGCGAAGCGAATGGGGGGGGGGGGGGTGCCGCCTTTAATTGAACTTGGCTTATTCGCCCGCCAGTCGACCGTCGGCCATGAATGAAACATACTTTCGTAGACTTACAAATGTCACGACAGTGCAACAAAAACTTGTTTAACTATTTATTTTTTATGTATTAAGTTATGTTCGAATTCATAGAACAAAAGTTGTTGCTTATGGTGTTAGCTACCTAGTGCTGCGAGGTTGCTAGTGTTTTACAGGTAACCTGTATAGGTGAACGGACTAGCCCCACAAATAGTTCGGCAATGAAATTCAAATGATTTTACACGCCGCTAAAATATAAGTAACTAAACAGTAGATAAATCTAATAAAAGATTTGTCGTTTATTTTATAAGTCTTTGGTGGTTGAATCCAATGTATCAAAATGAAACTGTTTCCACATAACATTCACAACTGTTAGCGTTATTTACATTTAAAAACTCGAACTGACGATATGAGTATTATTAACAAACGCTTATAAATGACGAAGATATACTAACCGGTCGTTGTAACGACACCGTTTAAAAGATTACTAAGGATATTATTTAAAATGTGAAATATAATACGAGAAATCATTTGTACTTACTCAGGAAATACAATCAATTTTAGTATTGCTTAGGTTTGATATATATACTTATGTACAGTTCCATTATATTACTGTACAAAAAAAGTATTTTTAAATTAATACATGGAAAATATAAAAAAGATTAGTATTCTATGTAATACATCACATATTTAGAACGTTAAATGTGTATAATTTTCTTATAAATTATTATGTTTTAGAGATTCCTTGCTTTATAAATCTAAACACTGATACTTACTTATTTCTATGGTTCTATATAAAACGTATATCTATACAAAGAAATGAATAGCTGCCAGTCGGTACAATAAATTGATATTGTTCAAGTTATAAGCGCTTTAATTTTTAAGCGTATTGATGTTTATTGTTCTATGGTAACAATCAGTATATCTCCGACATAGATAAACGCCAACAGGGTAAGTGAACATTTACGTCTTATTACAATTTAAACTATACGTTTAAATGCAATTCGATCGATAAATTGAAAACTAGTCTAAAATACGCTGTGTCTGACGTAGGAGCTTGTCTGTGAAGAAGTTAATAAAAATAATTTGTACACGATCTTATAACAATAAATCTATTCACACTTTACACCTTACACAGTAAACTTAACAAATAATAGGCTGCGTCATATTTGACATCGATACAACTATGTTACTGAGGTAAACTATATAGGATTCACGTCGACTCAATATAGCTCCAGCAAAATATTACTGTCTCTCTTACGAAAACGAACGGTCGGACGACGACGGTACGGTACATCGAATCGTCGCGTCAATAGTTTCAACGAAATAATTAACTACGTTACATATTTTATATAAATCACGTAACATATTTTATACAAAAAGTCGCCTCTGCAAGATAGCACACTCGGTGTGCGATAAATATGACAATAAATGCAGAGAATATTCAAGAACTCCTCACGGTCAAGTGTAGCGATCGATCGGCGATCGACGTTCAACGTCCTCGCTCGACCTCAAAGGCGACCGAGCACGACCGTCGGCGTCCATCGGTCACGATACTCGTCCGACTCGCGATATGTAGAATCGAACCGGCGATGCGAAGAAACTCGATCGCTCGGCCCCGGGCAGCCCCCGGCCATCCCTCGGGCGCCGCGCGACCGCTAACGCGACGGGAAACGTTACGTACAAAATAAATAAAAAACGCGGCGAACAATTCACTAGCTACGCTTAAAACTAGGATTCGAAGAGCCGAACACGCGGGGCGCGTCGGCCTGAGGTAGATAACTGGCGGCGGCGGGGCGGGCGGGCGGCGGCTAGCAGCGCGTGGAGGCGCGGTCGCGCAGCACGCCGTTGGGCGGCCCCTTGCGGGCGACGGCGGCGGGCGGCAGCGGCGGCGCGAGCACGGGCGGCGCGGCGGGCTGCAGCGGCTCGGCGGCGGCGTCGTCGTCGCGCGACCGCAGCGAGGACAGCTCGCGCACCCAGGAGGCGAGGCGGCCGGACACGCCGAACAGGTTGGACCCGGAGCCCGTCGCCACCGCGCCCACGTTCGCCTCCTGCGCCTCCTGCTCCTCCTCTGCGCATGCGATAAAGGCCACTTTTATATTTTCACTCATATATATATGAACGAAAAAGGAGAAAAGCTCGTATGGAGACCTGCGATACCTACATACATACGTCCCTGTGATTGCGCTACACCAATATTTTTGTGACTTTTGGTATTCCAAATGTACCGGCCTATAGTGTGGCGCCTTCTTGGTTGAGCACTCATTGAAAATGGCCCTTATGTATACTTACTGAACTGGATTTAAATATTTTTATATTTAACTGATTTAACATTTGTACAACTTTTACAAAAACTTTACCATGTAGTTACATTTTAGAAATACCTTGTTGGTCATAAAAGCTATATACATTTCTTCATTTCATTACTATAAGTATTAAAATAGCAATAAAGCAGACCGATTACTAGTAACAACCTCTAACCAAGCGCCTAGAAAATTAGAATTATTATTTCTTTTTCTGAGTCATTAAAGTCAGAATAAAATAAATTAGGTATAACATGTTTCATTAATGGAGCTACCAAAGCCTAAAAATTTAATAGAAACGTGCTATCAACGAACCACTACGCTACATGGTCTTTGGCCACTCAGGAAATGATAACAAAAGTGCTTTTTATGTATTACAATTATTATTATAACATGCATTAGAGTACCGTTACTTACGGTTACGAGAGCGGCGTCTGCTCGGCGCAGACGTCTTTTGAGACACGAGCGTGCAAACAAACAAGAGATCTTGATTATTACATAATAAATCAATGTGATGGATGAAATTGCTGTTATCATTTACCGAAATGCTCAAAGATCATGTACTGTGGCTTGGAAAACAACAGCACTGTCCTAAATAATCTACAGTTTATATTTAAATTACTACATTTTAATTGAATACAGAATTTAGCCAATGACAAAGTTTTCTCAAAATTTAAATGAGATTAGGTAGATCGGCTGTCAAGAGGCGAAACCAAAAATGTACACATCAAGTATGCAAATTCTACGCTCAATATCGGTATTGTTGACTTAATTTTGGTATGGTATGGTTACTTAAAACTGGTATGATTAATTAATTCTACGGGTGGGTATGTTTGATTGTAACACTTAAAATTAAAATAAACAACAATTATACAAAAAATTTAATAATTTTATTCTTTCTTATTTGTTATTATCTTGTAATGAATTCTTACGCATTCCAAATATTAATGTGATCAAGTATCATGATTTTTTAAAATATATCTTGCATATAATCTTTTGTATTAACTTTATAAACTCCCATTATCAACCTACAAACATACATGGCAAAATAGATAATAATGTGGGTTTTGTTACTAGCGGTTACAACTAGGCACTGCACAATATAATTTAGGTTTTGTACGTCGAGAGCGACGTCGTTTTAAAAACTCAATCTCGTTCTAACATACCATATCCTTAGTCTTTTCTCTTGCACATTGCCAATCTCTAACGTTAGTTAGTTATACATTTCGTTTCGTCTCTTGACAGCATTTGACAGCCCATCTACCTAATATTATATCTACGGCAATAACACTACCAATTGTATCGCCTGCTTCTAAAAAATCCTATGCAAATCTTCGTCATCGTGTTTCGTGATCGTAACCTGTAGCCTATGTATAAAAGAAAAACAAGATGTTTCCGTTTCAAAGTCGGGAGTCAGGAATAAAGTGCATTTAGTGTTACCCATGGCGGCCCGCTGCAGTGCGTACATCTCCTGTCCCTGCGGCGAGTGGAAGAAGGAGCGGTGGCGGAAGTAGGGCGCGGCGGTGGGCGCCAGGTCGGCCACGAGGCGCAGGAAGGACGGCCGCGCGGCGGGCCGGTGCGCCCAGCACGCGCGCATCAGCTCGTACAGCCGGTCGGGGCAGTGCTCGGGCCGCTCCATCACGCCGCCCTCCACCACGTACCGCAACACCTGGTCGTTCGACAGGCCCTGCGCACCACACCACACGAAAACGTATTCATTCTCCCGTCTCCGAGCTATTGTGACAGAGAACTGCTATTGTGACGACCTAAGTGTCACAGAAAATATTTATTACATGTGTACGATTTACAAATTTCTCCTTTAATTATGTAATTAAATTCAAAAGCAACTGAGTACATTTTGGATAACTTACCTGGTACGGCTGCATCGCTAGCGTCGCCATCTCCCATAAGACGACGCCGTAACTCCATACGTCACTATTACTAGAAAAAACCTGCAAAATAATTTATCGATAAGTATCGCATTGATATTATAAAATTGTTATGTCAATAAACATTAAATAAACGAAGATGTCAAAAACTCACCCCGTCCTTTAAGCTTTCGGGGCTCATCCATCGCACGGGCAGTAGGCCCTTGGAGCCTTTCCTATAGTAATCAGTCTCATAAATGTCTCTGGTCATGCCGAAGTCGCCCACCTTTACGGTTAGGTCTCCGGCGACCATACAGTTGCGCGCCGCGAGGTCGCGGTGCACGAATTTTTTGGCCGATAAGTAGGCCATTCCGTCGGCTATTTCTATAGCCATCTGAAAAGTAATTAAAACAATAAGACGCTACAAAGATGTATTAAAAAGTAAGGCTAATTACAAATGAGCAAAGCCTGCCAGTTCAGCCAGTGAGAGAATAAATAAATGAGAAAGCAACCTGCAGTATGTTCTGCAGGGTCGGCGGCTCCGGCGGCGGCGGGTCGCGCTTGGGCAGCGAGCCGTCCACGTCCGGGCGGTGCGAGCGCAGGTAGGTCTTGAGGTCGCCGCACTCCATCAGCTCCATCACCACCAGCGTGGGCTGCCCGCGCGACACCACGCCCAGCAGCCGCACCACGTGGAACGTGTCGAACGCCTTCATCACCGACGCCTCGTTTAAAAACTCGATGCGCTCCCTATATATACATATTACCAACTTTTGTGTAGACTTAAATTAACACGCTCAACTTTTCAATCTACTATAGTCTGTTTTTTTTAACTGATTACTGAAAATTTTGACTACATTGTTATTGGTCAACGTAATCAACAAAGTCCGTTTCACACAAACGCCATAACTGCATGTACATTCAGTTGTGCCATCCACTACCTGCGACTACCTGCGCGTCGCACGTGTTTTAGTGAGTGAACCGAGACGGTATTGTTTGTGCGTGAGTCATGGCGATGTTTCCTGTAGTTAAGCGTGCAATCTACAGAAAAACAAATTATTTACAATTTGTTTCATTCATTTAAAGAATCTGATTATAATAGATCACATAATGTCTATAATTTCTATATTTTCATAATTATTTTCTTTATAAGTTCTTTTGTATGCTATATCCAATATTGTTATTTATTTATCAAATTATTTATATAGAAAAATAATTATAACTACTGTACAGTATGTACATTTTAGGAGTACCTATTTAATATGAACGAGCCTTTACAATTTTAAACAAGAACATAGGCGTTGGCTCCACCCTTAACAGTCACCCATCTCACTCTGTCAATTGGCAATTGTACAGTCAAGTCCTAGATGGTGTCTTGCGACAATTTATTATGCACTAGTTGGGCAACCGATCCAGCGCTTGAAACAAATCAAATAAATATACTAAGTAATCGTAGTGTAAGAACTAAATGATTTACCTGTCAGTGGCATGTTCATTGACAGTTTTCACAGCACACCGAGTTTCTGGTTTGCCTTTTTCAATGTTCTTAGCGATGCCTTCATATACCTAAACAGCAAACAAATATAGATTAATTGTTATCAAACCTTTGAATTAAACACTGCATACAGTAAACTTGATGTAATAAAACACACTGGTTTTCTATTGGAAATTGGTATTTGTATTGAAGATTGATTTATCGATTAATTATGGATGGTTGGATTTAATAAAAATATGACCTTTCGATTCCATCTAACATTTCCAAGTAAAAACCCTTGGATAATGGTAAAGGCAAACAACAAATAACGCAAAATCATAATAACGCACCATGCCGAAGGACCCTTGACCGAGTTCGCGGATGAACTCGATGTTGGCGCGCGGCACCTCCCACTCGTCGGGCACGTACACGGTGGACACGTACTCGGGGTTGACGCGCGCGAACAGCTTGTTGGCGTCGTGCGAGGGCAGCAGCGCGCGCCGCGCGTACCAGCCCGCCGCGCCCGCCGCCGCCAGCAGCAGCGCGCAGCCGCCCGCCACGCCCCACACCCACCCGTACCCGCCCGCGTACCGCTCCTGAGTCAACATACCATAACAATTCATACTGACACTATACAACATTACGCTTCACGTAATGACGATCTGTTAAACAGACCAATTTTTTTAAACGTAAAGCAGCAGCAAACTGCTTTATATACACGATCTTGGCTTTTCATTATGTCGCAAGCTCCACGGCTGCCGCGCTGCACTGCAGCCGCGCGACTACCATGCGATTCGTGACTATCAAAGCTGGCTGCCGCGACACAACGAGAAGGTCGACTTTAAGGTCGAGTTCACATGATCTCGCGGTAGATGCATTTACATGAGAGCGCAAAAACTAAAAAGTCTCCGCGCAGTTTCTTGTGTTTATTGTTAAAATAGTAGTGCTTGTTTGATGTGATTTTGAACGGCGATATTTCGCAACACTTACCGGTATGAGTACGTAGAGGTCGGCGGAGGCGTTGCCGGCGCCGCTGAGGGAGACGGGCGTGACGCGCACGCTATAGTTGCCGGCGGCCAGGTTGCGCAGGACGTACGAGCGCCCGCTGGCCTCGTACTCGTCTGCGGTGATGCAGCTCTGCAGCCCTATGTCCTGTTACACACACAAACAAACCTGTACACTGATTGATGGGACATCAATCCATCTTAACAAACCTTCGGATTTTTTGTAAGAGAATATAGTATAATATAGAACAGATAAAAAACAACAATTATAAATATGAGATTATAAAACTCCCACATTCCGCGAGCAATGCATTGCAAATAACAACAATGGAATGGAAAGGTATGTATGTATGTCTTACCTGGCTATGCGTATCGACACGAAAATAATGGACATTGTAGGCAACCACAAATCCATTTGGATCCTCAGGCGGCTGCCACGTTACGTTCACTTCTGGCAAAGTCTTATTTGATGGCAAAATCTTGGCATCTACATTCCGCACTACATCAGCATTCACTGGAAAGAAGATAAGAAAATTTTAAGTAGGTCACACATTTTTTATATGCATGCATTATGCAGCATTTACAACTTCTGGTGAACACACAAAAATCCCCTTGGCGTAAAAAATTCATGAACTAATTCGTCAGTGCCGTAAATATCATTTGCCAATAAGCTTGCATGAACTTGACATCAACAATGTCATTGAAAAAAGTGATCGGTGAGTCGGTGAATATGGCGGTCTTCTTGAAGGTTTATTATTTTCTCGATTAGGCCATCAGAACACTTACTTTTCTCCAACGTCCGAAAGGTGTAATAAGCGCGATCGGAGCACCAAGTCTGCACGTACTCGGCCATCGTCTCGTTGTCCTGCTTGGCGCGGCACGCCCATATCACCGCCGTGTACCAGGTGAAGTGGCGCATGTTCTCCACCGTCACAGACCTGACGTTCGGCCCCAGGTCGTAGTATAACGTCTTGACGTATACTGCAAACAAATTTATAATTTAGTTTAGTTTTTTACCTAGCTGCTGGTTTAAGACCTGGAAATTATTATGATTTGTTGATTGCATTATATTATATTTGGAAAGAAAAGAAAGTTGAAGAACATAGAACGAAGAAATTGTATGCACATTTAATGGCTTTAATGGCTTCTTGACAAATAATGTAATCTTGAATATTTAAAGAAATATATACATAAGCATGTAATATATATTATGTAAAATAAATATCATTACGTATAAAACAAAATAAAAGCACGAAACAGTACTTTTAAGTTTCTTATGACTATTCCAAACTGTATACATTTTCGCCTAAGAACAAATGTTATGATACAAAACTTGTAAGATCTAAAAATTTTATGTTTTTGTATATTAATATTATCGTTACGGAACTGTGATTATGACTGAGAATAAAAATAAATTTTTGGAAACCATTCAATGGGGCATTTTTAGCCATTTTCAGTACCTTAAATTTACATCACTGTTATAAGTAGGTTTCACCATCATTCATTGTGTTGGACATGATGCCACGTTGTCCAATTTGTCATCAATTTTCTATAATAAATAATTATATAAATTAAATTGAAAATTTAAAAAGAACCCCGACACAATAACAATTTTCATTGAACATTATTATTTTGTAATGTGCACGTTATGCGCTTTCATTTGAGACCCCACTCGATTATATTTGCAGACATTCGGTTATTCTTCCCCACTTTCACCTCCCACAACTTTCAAACGACTCAACCGATTTTCATCAAACATGTCTAAGATCACTCGCCCGTAACTCACCTTTCATACAAAAAAAAATTGAAATCGCTTCATCCGTTCCCGAGCTATGGTGCCACGAAACACAGACAGACAGAAACATCAAACTTATAAAACCCCTTCCTTTGCGTCGGGGGTTAATAATACTATGTACGAGTATACAGTGAATTTTTCAAGTGTGCGTAGATGGGGAAATCTACGAACAGGGAAAAATGCTGAAAGGATTCTCGGTACCGATTTTGATGAAAACTAAAACTGCATTATTGGATGTTTGAAAAATCAATATAGGCAGCCAGGATTCGAACCCGCTGAATTTGAAAAAGAAATCACACCTGTATTACTTATTAAAATCAATTGATTTTCTCGGCCAGAAATATGACGAGCTATTGAAAAAAGTTCAACAAGTGGAGGAGGATAGGTCTGTCGATCGCAAACGCATACAAATTCTAGTATTGAGATTCGAAACATCCCCAAACCATCCCAGGAAAACAAAAATGATCCAATCGAACTTGTGAAAAAGGTTGGAAAGACGGTCAGTGTACCATTGCAATAGCAGGATATTCGCGACGTTTATTGAATTAATACACATCCACATACACTTGAAAAATTCACCCTGTATATTATAATAACTTTCTTTAACACAACTAATCCTAGGAAACTAGTAAATAACTTCATCACTTCACAACAGGTACCTTCTGGAAATAGTTAAATCAATATATAGATGAAACAATAATAATATTATGCATTATTATTTTTCTTGCCTCTACATTCTTTCCATCACTGTACATTGTAAATCTATGAACTTTAATCCTGTTATTATAACCATAAAACATGTACTACTCATAATGGTTAAATAATAACATAATCAATCTAAATTATACATCACTAATAATAACCATGCAATGTAAAATAGGTAACATGCAATACTGTACAATAGGACTACTGTTAATAACCTTTGGAATGATCCTTAATGATGCAAGCGTTAGACTCGTCGCGACTGCATTGGACTGAAATAAACATTGAAATCGCCTAGTGAGGAACAAACTATAATAAGCATGGAGTCAAGTAACAGTGTTCCTCAACATTTTGTAATGTGCGACCCCTAAGGAGTTTAAAATGACAGCCTGATGTATGATTGATTTCTGCCATTTAATTAAATATGTTATTATGTTTCAAATTAAATTTTTAAAACTATAAATTATGACTTGCTTCTGCTGTCGCTCCCTAAGAAAAGCTTTGTGAACGTCCTGAGGGTTGAGAATCACCGGTAATGACATCTTTCACTAAGTTGTAATTTAGGATAAGCAGTGATAGTATGTATTTACCGCCATCTGTAGAGTTGATGTAAGTTGTATTCATCTCAGGCTTGTTAATCTCCCCCAGAATGACGAGCATGCTCTTCACGTTATAGTCGACGGATCTTCGAACCTTGCTGCCTTTGGGTGATCTATCCACTTTATTCTTGATGTATACCTATAATCAGAACATATAACTTTTTATAACATATAAATTTTTTACCCATCTCAAAACAAGTGCACAGCGCCGCTAAAGAAGTTTTTACTTCAATAAGGAAAAAACTTCATCTTCTCGTATAGCAGCAATCTATTTCTTCCCTCTTTCACGAACGTCATGTAATCGTTTCTGCACTTTTTACTAGATGGCGGTAATCACAAAAAATACTCTCCCTCCGTCTTACGCGTCTTCGATCAGGGTCACGTGTCCTGACGCGAGTTTAACATTTTTACCCATCCAAAAAGTGCACAGCGCCGCTAAAGAAGTTTTCACTTCAAAATCACAAACACGCAAGCACTAGAATTTTAAACCCTCAGTTTACATATATTTTTAACAACCATGCAATAAGGCAAACAGACCAGCTGAAAGGAAGATCTTATTAAGTTTGAAGACTAGTTTTAAATGCAAACTTAATACAATTCTACGTTAGATCCGAATTGAGGTGCTTAATGTTTGCTGTATGACATGTAAAATAAGACATCACACGCACAAGATTCGACCACCTAACGTTTTTAATAATGAAAAGTGTGCTCACGAGATTCTGCAGATCGTTCTCGAAGTTGATGCTCTCCTGGCGCTCCTCCTCGGCGCGGACGGAGAAGCGCATGGTGGAGGCGGTCTCCTTGGCGCAGACGCAGGAGCCGTTGCGCACGTCGCCCGTGCGGCCCGCCTCGCCCGCGCCGCCCGCCGCCTCGACCGCCGCGCCCGCCGCGCCCGCCGCGCCCGCCGCCGCCGCGCCCTCCTCGCGGCCCTCGCCCGCCTCCTCGTTGCGCACCGTGATCATGTTCGTTAGTGCGCTCGCTGTAAAAGTTTGTTAATAAAGCTGTAAAAGTAATTTAATTAGTGTACAATAGTCTTGTACGTTTACTTATGGTCTGATTATATAGGTGTGATAGCCCAGTGGATAATATACTCATAATTGGACCTCTAACGCGTGATCAGCTAGCATCAAGGACTTTCTTAAAAGTTATGTACATCTCATGAAATTAAATTTAACCTGCTGTTACATTAAAGGAAAACTCCGTGTCCCAGAGTCATAATGTTCTCTAAGATAACCTCCAGTGTAAAGTGTAAAAAAATAATGATTAAGGCGACTCACGATTGCCACAATAGTTGACGTTGCCTGCGAGAATCTTAGGGCGATTGTACTCGTTGATCTGCACCTGGATACGATACGAGGTGATGGTTCCGTTTGGCGCCACGGGAGGCGTCCAACGGAGCGTGGCAGAATGTTCGCTCACCACTTCCGCCGTTACTGTCTGCGGCGGACTCGGCTCTGGGAACGACCACTTCAATTTTAATATCTAGCCTGTATAGCATGATTAGCAGCTAGTTTTGCTAATAATTAGTCATCTGCTACATAAAGCTTTTTTTCTGCAGCGAGATGTATATCATGATGCCTTGGGAAAGCATGGAGAAGCATAGCTCACGTACTTAATATGTGAACATGCCCAGGGACTGGCCGTGTCCTCAAAGTAGAAATGATGGTATTCTTGATACCCTTCTGTCTGGGAGCGTAGTTTACTCGTATGTCTTGATGTATGGTGTCAGTGAGCAAAGTGAAAGCCGTTCCCTAATCAAAGTACACAATAAAATTATACTCACGGCCAGGCAGGGTCCGGAAGTAAATGATGCCACTCTTGGCGCCCTTCTTATCCTGCAGCGTGGTGTACGTCTTGATGTAGGCGGCGTAGCGCGTGTAAGGCGTCAGTGAGCGTAGCGGATGGAACTGCGGCTGCAGATCGGCGCACGGGTTGCGAAACGGCTCCGGCTTCCCGTCCTTCTCTGGTACGGAGTTGTTCTGGAGCTTGTCCGTCGTTATGTCGATTACGTTCCAGCTGAAAGAGATATTTAATTAGTTACTATAATACTCTTATCCTCTAAAATGATTGGCAAATCCTCAAATTGTCAGTTACATAATCACTTTTTAATTGTCTGGATCAAGATATTTCGAACATTTGAGTGTGAGCGAAAAGGGTGTTCATGTCCTTTTAAATTTCAGACTCCCTAAGAACACGACTGATCACTGTACCTACTGTAATGTTGCCATACAATAAATGAACAAAAAAGTATTTTACCACTGTACTTACTTGTCGGAGCAGGCGTCCCTCTGTCCATACATAGTGACGTTGTTCTCAGTGGGCAGGTAGTAGACCGAGTAGCCGAGCAGCTTGCGTGGGTCGGTGACGCAGTACTGGTTCCACGTGAGGACCACCAGGTTGCGCTTGTACGTCTGCACCCACAGTTGGAGGGTTTCTTGATAACCTGGAGACACACGAGAGGATCTATCAATTTTACTATCGTAAAATTCAGACTTTTAGTCTAGGGGTCTCAGATAAAATTCCATTGCGTGCACTAGTGACATCCTTAAAAGTTACGTGCGCTTTATAAAATTTAATAGCATCAACTGTAATGCTGAAGATGTTGAGTTCTCCATAACGTTTTCAAAGACACGTGAAGTTGACCAACCCTCATTAGACCAGTGTGATAGACTGAGGCCTACATCCTTCTCGTTGTGAGACGAGACCACCCTTGCAGCGGGGCAATAATGGGTTACAGACAAATGTAAGCAATTTTAGAGATGAAGAAAAGGTCGATCATTGTTGGTGTTAACGTAAATAGGAACATTACCTTACATCGCTAAATTAATAGAAAACAATGCACAACAATAAGTTCTTCTGGTTACAGCATATTATTATAATTGACAGCATGCTACATTAACGATAAACGAAATGTCTCTACAATTATCCTACTATTATTTTTAACGATAAGCAGTATTTTTTACCGCTTGTCTTTCTTGAAGCAACATAACAATGAATTGGCATATTTTTTGCACATAAATATTATAACTCTACAAAAATAAAGGCAGACTTATACAAAACTTTTATTTTAAGAAATGTCTGTTTCTAGAAAGTATTTTATGTAGGTAAATATCAAGTCAACGTTTTGTTTAACAGGAAACATGTCTAAATGACTCACATGAAGCCTGGTCGCCATTGTTGTCGCGGGAGACTTCAATTTCGTTGAAGGTGGACTCCCTTGTCATATTCTTCAGGGGTTCGATCTGATTGTAGCACAACTTTGGGTTGAAATGTACAAACAGCTTGCCCGTTTCGATCACGAGGCTCTTTATGGACCAGTCCCATAGCATTTCGAGATTCGGGTTGTTGAATATGTATAAACTCTGCGTCCTGAAAAGTGAATCGAAATTACAATAGATGACTTATTTACAGCATACTAAGGTATTAGTTATGATGCAAATTAAATAGTATATTTATGATATGCATGATTATTTTATCACCTCCATTCACATCTGGTATCTAGCACCACACTCAAGACACGCAAGGAAGCATTTTTTACGCTTGCAGGGAAAAACAATTTAAACTGATCATCCAAAACATTTAAAAAATTAAGAAATCCAGAAAAGAATGTTCAAATGAATGAAAACTGAATTCAGATGAATTTAAATATATTTCTTTGCTCAGGTGACGTTAGATAAACAGGTAACAGTTTAGAGCTTACATTTGCCAGAGCTTGGAATGTAAGTTTTGGAAAAAACAATTGAAATTAATAATTAAAATTATAATAACTTTATAAGCCAGAGCCCTGCACAGCAGTCTGACATTTAAATAATATTTCCTGGCAACACCAGGAAATATTGTATGTTTACACTGACGCGATGCAGGGCGGAGTAGGCCGTAAATTGGCCAATCACAGTGCTCTAAATCTCCTGACGGCGGCCTGTTAAACTCCACCCTTAATGCACACTTAATATTAGTAAGGTTTAAGGAAGTAATGTAAGGAGAGCGTGAAGATTGCGCATGACATTACAGACTCACTTATTGTCGTCGCACTTGCCGCCGATACGCTCGAGGTTCTTGAGGAACATGAGCGAGACGAGCGGGTAGGAGCGGGTGACGCGCAGGCAGCCGCCTATCTCGCGGATCTCGCCCAGCGACTCCTCCAGCGTGGCCATCGTGTTGCCTGCCCAGTGCCCACGGAACAGATGTTCATGACGTTAACAACTTTCACAAATTCATATTAAAAGTATACAGCGCTTCGCTGCGTAGTATTTAAACTATATTCGTAGGCTTTCTTCAAAAATGGCAGTCAAATGTGGTTACCAATGATACCTTCTTTGGTAACCACATCTGGTCGATCAAAACACAGGATAATAAAAGAACGTGTTGGTTTTGATGGTGGATTTGAGTAGATTTTTTGCAGAATCTCGCCGGGCGAGCTATAAAAGATTTCATAATCTAATACTAATGATAGAGTAAAAATTTAATTTGGTAGAACTAAAACTATCTCCACTAAACTGCATGCATGGTAAAGTTAACTCCAGACCGCTCGCTGTTATCTAGAGAGCCCCGTGCTTCTGAGATATAAACAGGGATTAGCCAATTTATTAGGGATTTAGCCAAATAATACTATTACCCACCTCCTTGAGATCTAAGCGAGATCTCGAGGTCACCCTTCACCCGGGTGCACCCGCGGTAGGACTCGGCGGCCGCTACGGAGTCGATCTTGGTGCTGCCACACTCTCGCACGCACACCGACGCCGGACAAGGCTTGCATATTGAGCTCCTGACGTCGCCCTCCTAAACGTCGAAATGAATAGTGTCAACTAAAATATTGCGAAACCTAAATCTAATTCTTCTACAGTAAGTTTATGGTTTTCTTATCGGGTATGTGTGGAGATCACATAATTATGATACACACAAATGTATTTATTCACTCAAGACTAGCAAAGAAATCAAGTGTAACTTTTGTATCCAAAATGGATCTTGAGGTTACCTAATTTGCTTGTTTACTACATATTACCATCATAACTACTTTTTACATATTACATAATAATATCCATGGATTGTTACAAAATAACAGAAAATCTATGATTGATGTGAATGATTTATTATTGTAGGTACTAGGAATTAAATAAAAATTTTGTCCTGAAACATTAAGTAACATTCACTGATCCTCACAAGCTTAAATTTTGAATGGAGAGAAAGAAACTGCCGCAAAGTTTTACATTTAAATTGATTCATAAACTTGCCTCGGTATACCCGCTGGGGCAGGTGTAAACGCACTTCCTGTTCTCGAGTATCTTGTAGGCCTTGATCTTGGGCGCGAAGCGGCTCTTGTCCGCGGCGGCGGTGCCGGGCAGCTGCGGCGCCGGCATCGCGCGGCACTCCTGCTCCGTCACGCACCGCTTCGCCAACTGCGAACCGGTAACAAAATGGAATTTGAACAACTACTTGGGCTGCACTATACGTAAGCGTAAACATAACCAGCTTTTGAATTTAAGTCAGAGGAGGAAGAATGACCTACGGTGCCGTGGCAGCCGCCCAGGCTGTAGCTTGTAAAACCTCAAACAACCCTTCGGTTTCTTATGAGCTTGGATGTGGAGTGTCCGAGCGCTAACAAATCATTTGCTGCCGCTATGAATACCTACCGTTATTTAGTTAAGTACATATCTTGTAAGTGTTGAACGGAACAGCACTCCACACAGGGGCGCCGTATTGGAAGGAGATGTCGCCGGGGCCGGGTCATGGCAGCCAGCGGGGCACATCGTTGAGTTTATTGGACATCAGACTTTCAGTCCCAGTGGCAGCCGCCGAAGCACATCGTATTAAGTTTATAGAACCACAGACAGTCCTTCAGCCCCATATGAGCAATTCTATTGCCGCTGTTTAGTTTAGTACCTCATAAGTGTTGGCAGGGCATCGCTCGACGCAGGTGCGCTTCTCGCCGTACTGGAAGGAGAAGTTAGCGCACACGTGGCAGTCGCCGGGCCCGGTGCCGTGGCAGCCGCCGAGGCACATCGCGTTGCAGCACGTGCCGTTGTCCATGCACGCGCGCTTGCCGCACGCGCTCGGACACTCTGGTATTACAAAAAGAACATTTTTTACTTCTGTTTAGAGTACTGACAACGAAATAAAGGTCCTAGATGAGCGACCAAGGACCACTTTAGACGACGCAAGGCGCCCTGTTTAAGGTAAATAAATTAATGATAGCAGATGAGCATCCAGGCCACCTGATGTTGCCTAAAGTCCCACATCCAACAAATAGAATGAGCTGTTGAAATAATTACATCCGGCAACCACAACTCCCAAACTCAAACACAAAACATGAGGAATATAGTAGAATATAATATATCGTTGGGGTGTCTTAGATAGAAACTTACAGAGGATAGGGAAAAAAGAACCTCGAATGGCGACTTCTTCCACAATAAAATTCCACAATGTGGCCGCACCTAGTTTTTTACATTAAAATTTGTGATTGGACTATAACTTTGTACGCGAAGCAAAATAATAGCCGTTTAGCGTGTATAATTTCATATCATATTTCACCGAATTTCACGCGATTCAATTTCATTTCATTCATTAAAAATCGCGTGTCGCATAAGATCTGTGGAAATCTCATATAGATAGTCATACCTTTATGACGAGCATGTCCAACCAAAAATAGAGTATTTCTTATCTGAGGTTGTTTGTGGATGCATTGCTACTCGTGGGCGTTGAGATGTTCGCCTCAAATAAAGTATCTCGAGACTAATTTCCAGTAATAAGGATAGCTAGTATTTCACAGAAGTGGAGGTAGTAATCGAAATTGAAAACCTAATATGGTATTATGTAAAGATAATCCTCTAATTTATAAAGAGGGCAGTACATCGAGGGCGCTTTCCTACGCGATGGAGAGACTTCATAAAATCTACAACGCACTTTTCAATAAGCAATTGCTCTCACCCCGCTCAACACCGAGAGACAAAGCGACGCATTACAAAAGAAGCAGTGGCACACAATCTGACCTACTCATGAACACGACCACTCTAACAAGAGTGCACGACTAAGAAGAAAAATTCATAAAGAGTATGTATGGTACTTACGTTTCTGACAATGTTTGTCGTCCCAACAGAGCAGGCGACCAGAAACGTCGGCCGGGCACTGCAGTTGTACTTGCCCCCGGGTCTCCATTCGACTTTGCGCGTGCGGACACAGACCGCACAGCCGCGTGTCATAGTTGGACTAAAACAATTAATTATTTCCTTAAACATACGTTACAACACCGTCAATGAGAAATGAATAATAAATAAGTTATATTTTGATTGTCGGAGATATTTTATTTTCGGTGACCATCTTTAGTCCTTATGATTTACATCCTATTTGAAGTTGGACACAAAAATTCAGGTGCTTTGTATATTGCTTGCTGCTCATTAGCTATTTTTAAAAAAAAATCTAGCGCTAATCCGGTCAAAGATGAATACGAAAACTTATGCTGGTCCTATTTCTATTGGTAAATTATTTATATGTCAAAAAGGCAATTAATTGCTTTGCGACCAATACGCATATTCTCGAAGCGGAAATACATACGTAATAACAAAGAAATCCCACGGTCCGCGCCCGTTTCTGTCACACACTTGTACCTATTGTATTTAAGGCGAATAGCGTTTACCAATAGGGCTTCATCGAAGTAGCTACTTAAAGTAGACATTAACTTATAATATACTTTAAATACGTCGTCTAGTGAAAGTGTTTTGTGGCTTTGCGTAAGTTGAGTCAGGATTTATTTATATCTCGCTAAACTATTATCCTATGATTGCATATGGGTTTGAATTATATCAAAGGTTTTTCCTTGAGGTAAAATATATCTGTTAAGTCATTTTAATAAATAATTAGATAAGAGTACCTATTTATAATGTATGTAACGTTATTAATAATATTAATTAGTTAAAAGAATATGAGAATTGATACGAGTACATATATGTATGTAGCAATAGTTGAAAATAGTTTGAAAATTCAAAAGTGCACGTTTTCTATGAGAGGGATGTAGGCCCTAGTCCACCACGTTTGAAAACATGTGCAGACATTCTGTTATACTTCCCCACTTTCACCCCCCACAACTTTTAAACGACTCAACCGATTTTCATCAAACTTGTCTAAGAATACTCGCCCGTAACTCACCTTTCATACAAAAAAAACTAAATTGAAATCGCTTCATCCGTTTGCGAGCTACGCGCTACGGTGCTACCACGACCGAATCACAGACAGACAGACAGACAGACACATCAAACTTATAACACCCCTTCATTTGCGTCGGGGGTTAAAAATAACATTCCTTTGAAATACCTACCAGTAAAGTATTGAAAACTCATAATAAAGCAAAGATTTTTGTTGTCCCCGAACCGTGTTGATTTTACTTCAGACTTTGTGATTTTTAACATAACATGTATGTATTTACTTAATAATAGTGCCTACTACAGATAAAATTTATTTATTGACCTATGTATTACTGAAAAAGGGTTTATTTTTTTCTCACCACTATTACTTGTCAAGATGTCTGATGAAATTTGCATTTTAATGCAATTTTTATTTTAAGGCAAGTATATCCTGTCATATAATAAAGCCACAGGTTACCTTTTGCTTATAGCTGAAAGAGGCTGTAAAAGTGCAGTTTAATTCATTCATTAATGCCCTGTAAGTTATGATAGTCATCAAACATCTTAATTTCTTCGATTTGTTTCGGAATAGAGTATCATGAAGTAGATTTTTTAATTCCCTTCCGTTAATTTTTCTGTAAACTTTTGCTGATGATGGTTAGTTACCATACCATTGCCATTTAAATTTTGTAATCACAAATTTCAGTTTAGTTCAGGTCGCATAAATAAAGACATTTGCAATTGATGGAGAAAGGTAAAAATATTTGTTTCTCCAAATAAACCCCCATTAATAATGTTCACCCAATTCTCCTCCCATGTTAAAACCTCCCCAGTCCCCCGCATTTGGGAGATTTCCCCAAACTGGCATCAAAGACTGTTTGATGATGAAAACACGGAGTCGTCGTCTTTTTCCGCTTTCTACAAATTTTGTAATCACTAAGGAAAATCGAGGCGAGAAATGGTTATAAAAGTTAAATTACTATTAAAATACGTTGAATTAGATTGATTTTCAATGGGGTCGTATTTCCAAGTAAACTGAAGCGAATGAAAAAGAAATGAACTGGGTAAGTGAAATATTTCAGGCAAAGTCAAAGTACAATATTAATGAAATAAAAGCAATAAATACGAAGAAAAATGGCTGATTTGAGATTTCGTGAGTGCAGAGCAACGCCGTCACCGCCGGCGTGCAATACCTAGAATTAGAGATCAAAAATGCGAACAAAAAATGTCATTATCAAGGTGACTTTATACAGGTAAACAACATTTTTCTTCAGAGTCTACTCATTATAAATAAAGAAAAAAATATTAATAAATTAAATTTCGAGTATTAACTAAAAAAACTAATTTTAAATTCAAACGATCATTTTTATTACTAAAATAGTGTGAAATATTTTTCTGTATGACTTTAGTTTAGGTAAGTTGAAGATGAGTTTAGAGGAGTACTTTTAAATCAATCACGCAAATGCCGTCGTTGTTTGCCAACGTCGTTTTTAACATTTTTCATTTCAAATTTAATTCTAGGTTTATATTCTATGTTTGTTCTTACCCTGATGATGTTGTTGACGGCGCCTTCTCCGATGATTCGGTTCCAGTCAATCGTGTTGGCGTAACACAGCCTGTCGTTGTGCTGGATACGAACAGCTCCTCTCTCTATCTTCGTCAAGGAGCGAAGTCCCAGCGACTGTGGAAGCATAACTAAAAATTGTACCACTAAAGTTTATTTTGAAAAATGATAAGTAAACCTATTTCTTAAAACTAAAATTATCTAACTAACAATCAGACATTCACAAAGATGACAATGTACAGTTTTGATTGCATATAGAACTCCGGCGCCTGTTATTTTACAAGTTGTTTTACAACCTTGTCGTACATTTACTGGTGCGTATCGAAGTTATCACTGGCTCCTCTGCATCTCATAGAGTCATAGCGCATTGAAAATCAGTGCATTAAAATTCAGAATTTATCGTCAGTAAAGACCAATTCACACTCAACTTCATGTGTTGGTCAATCAGGGAATAAGCATAAGAATGTAGAACTTTAACCAACTTAATAAATCATTATTTCGAAAATATTCTTCCAGCATACATACCATAAACATAACTAAATATAAATAGGCTTAGTTATATGTAAATATAATAGGCTTTATCATTTTATCTGAGAAGATATATGAAGTTAAATTTTTAAAAAATAATTTAAAATAATTAAACTGACATCCAAAAAAGAATGAATAAACGATGTTACATACTTTAGGTCTCTATTTTTTTATGTTGGTGTCTTTAGTATCAAGTATTCTGTTACTATTTAGTTAAAAAAATTTATTTCATACTTTTTTGATGTCGGTTTGATTTTTTTAAATTATTCTTTTCGTAATTTTTAGTTTAAGTCCATATCACGGAAACTACTGGACCGATTTTGATGAAACTCTTACCATTCCCCAAGTTGAACAAAATGCAAACAAACAAAAATAGAACGAACACGATACGTCAATTAGTTTCGGAGATAAACGTGACCAGAAATACATGTATACATACATACATACGCCCATGAAAATTGGTATTCTTGTTTGGAAGCCGTAATAGACCAACATAATGTAAAAATTTTACAGTTCTGAGAATAATACATACATACGTGTCGAATTGATAACCTCCTTTTTTGAAATCGGTAAAAATAATATGATACAATCTAATAATTTTTGGTACAAAACAAAATGAAACAATAATGTGAGAAATATCGTAATATCGTTATCAAGTGTATGCCTAGGTCAATAATATCAATTAATGCCTAATAGTAATCAACGGACAGCGATGTATTTATTTACTATTTAATGTAGGAATCAATTGTAAGCACATAACTGCACGATGAATCACTTTCATACTTATCTATTATATTTATAATAAATATGAGAGTAATTCCATTTGATGCCGCATTTCCACGTTGGCCATGGCTTGCCAAGCGTCCACAAATCTAGCTTGGCGTTTGGAAGCCGTTTACACGCTTGTGAACGGGTCAGTGTGCTGCGTACATCCAATATCATGCAAACATGTAGGACGCCGAAATTGTAGCGGCCATTACGTTTGATTTAACCTACTTTTATTTCTGACCCCGCAAACGTTGTTTTGGCATATAAGTTATCGAGCGGGATGAAACATTATAAAGTTACTAAAATGACTATTAAAAAATAAGGGTACCAACCCTTATTTTTTAATAGTCATTTTAGGGTACCGACCCTTATTTTTTTGAAGTGTGAAAATTTACAGTTGTATGTATTTTCTAATGCCACATTAAAAAAAATAAAGGTGGAAAAAATTGTCCAAAAAATAAAATAAAAATGTTAGGGGTGGACAACCCTTATCACTTAGGGTTATGAAAAATAGATAGTAGCAGATTCTCAGACCAACTGAGTATGCATATAAAATTTCATAAAAATCGGTCAAGCCGTTTCGGAGGAGTATGGTAATTGGTAACTAACATTGTGTCACGAGAATTTTATACATATATGTATAAGAAGATAATAAGAAGTATAGAAAGTTTGAAATATTTAAATAGTATAATGAACGAACCTCAATACCTGCACTGTCAAATATAACAAGTGCATAGTCCTTTAGTAGGTGCATTCCTCGTATAACGGCAAGGTTTGGGAAAAGATCGCCCAGATTCCGTACACCTCGAACAAACCTGTGAATAAAATACAAAATATTGATTGTTACAAAGTTGGTTTTTATATTATAACAGGTTAAAAGTACGTACAGTAAGTAATTAATGATGAGAGATGATGGTTTCACGTGCAAAATGAATGTAACAATTAATCGTCAGAATTTAAAACGTTTACACAATACATAATTAAGCGATAGATAACAAATGAGACATTGTTAGGATGCGGTGACTAGCCTAATTAAAATATCATATATCAATTACATTCCAATGAATTTGTACAAGAAAAAAAACGATTTAATACCCTTTGTACTTCGGCCACTTAGTACCACGTAGCACTGTGCTGGTAACTACGTTAGTAGTAATCACGATGGAATTCCTCACGAAATAAGACTACAACGACCAATCAACTACGGATGGCATGCAAACTCACTGGCTACTTAAATATGATAAAAACAAACGTACCGATATATAAGGATGTAGTCGGTGACCTCCCTCAACTCAGGGAAGCTAATGTTGAGTGGCTGATACACTTTCTCGATGAGTACGATGCTGAGGTAGCCCTCAATCACCTGGCACCCTTTCAGCTTGTTGATCATCGTCTCAGGATTGTTCCTGATGTCTATTGATGAACATACTGCAACAAAAAGGAATTGTAAAAAATTAAACCGACATCAAAAAAGTACATAATTATGAAATAAAACTTATTAGGCTAGGTACATACTTTAGGCCTACAATTTTTTGAGTTTGGTCTTTAGTATTAAGTATTTTGTTCCTATTGTTAAATTTTGGCACCAACCACCTCGATATACGAAAAATATGGCGATATGGGTACAATTTTTGTTTTTCAAGTCGGGTTTTTTTAAAGTATTTTATCCTTTTTCAAATCTATTTTAACCGTCGTGGGCTATTTCAAATTTTTAATTTTGGTGTTAATTGTAAGTAATTTTAATTAACGTCGAGATTTTCCGACCCGTTATACATTGTATAAGGAACACCGTCATAAGAATAACATGAAACAAAGATTTGAAATCATTGGATTCAATCATTGAATTCTTATGACGGTGTTCCTTATGAATTACAATTAATTCATCGCTACATTATTACGTCGTCGTACAGTGAGTCCCTTAATAGAAGACAGGTACGATGATTATTTATTTACGATGGCAGAACTGTCTGTATTTTTCCGCTCAAGTACCTATACCGTTTCCGCTGTTCCGTATTCATACTTCCACTCGCCCCTTTAAGATACCAACACTGCGCAAATACGCGACACATTTTATATGTAAGTTATATTATAACAATGTGTTCCAACAAGCTCAAATGTCTTGTTATTACAATATACTCTGGCGTTAATTAGATGTGATTAATTTGTTATTGTTTTCGCACAACAACCGATCGGTGGCTGATGATCTCCCGTCGAGCAATTCACGAGGGGACCACATGCGAGGTGATCCTGTACCACTACAAGAATTACTCGATATCATTTATTGTTGTGTGGCTTCTTCCGACACCTACGCGAGTTTCAGTAAGTATAATTCCGTATGACCTTCGCTCATGAAGATATCATGAGCACCTAATATAAAAAATTGTCTGGGATATTAATAAAATTATTTTCTTAATAAAAATGTTGCAAGAGAGCATTCAGGAATGACTTTAACAGATAATTATAAACATGGTTGCATGATGGTCAGTAACTCATAGTAGCACCAACGATGGAATATCCCAGGCCTCTTTATTTGTAAAGCGTTATCTGTACCGATTACGCTTCAACTGTTCTACAAGTCAGGGCTACAACTTCAATTATATTTTGAGCACGAATTTACATGATCTCAACAAAATTTAATCGTTTCAGCTCGTAGGGCAATTACGGCTGTGAGAGTAAGATTCTATAACAGGACTAAGGGTGATTATGGAGGCGATGAGTTTGCGTGTCCAGGTGTCCACTTTATGTCTATGGTTGGTCGTGCGTACGGCCTTGTGGCATTATCGCGCCAGTGATTGTTGTTTGTCTCATCTCATCGTTCTCATCTACGCGTTTCTGCGCATCTATCATCCTCTGACTCACTCACCAGTGCTGATTGCGACTGGAATTTTACGTTTTGTACCGTTCACAGGATATCAGGGGCGTTTCCTGATTTTTTGCAATTATACTTTAAAATATAAACCGGCTCCTTCATAACTTGTAACCGATAATTTATGAAGGAGCCAGATGACACATTTTTTTAAAATAGGTAAATTCTTTGATTTTTTAGAACGTTTAAGGTTTTTTCGTATGAAATTACCTACCTTAATATAATAATTTGAGAGACAAAAAATCATGATATCTTTCATTTAAATATATTTTTCGCTTTGTTTAGAAAACTGGTGCTTCCATAGCACTTCTCCCACACTTAGCTGTGTTAAACAAATTTCGTTAAAAATGTTGTCGACTTTTTTTAATCATCTCAAACGTATATGATTTGCTCGTACTCCGTATTGTTAGACATTAAAGTTGGGATCAATACGACAAAATTTTCTTAATGAATTAAGGTCGTACGTTTCTGCGTTTTTTAGCTGCACAGGGCTTTAAATCTGTAAAAAAAATTGGTACTAAATCATTTGTTCGTGTCTGCCTCTTGGGTTAATGGTTAATACCATTTTGACAACGAAGAAAATCTATGAGGCAGACATGCTCTGCAGCCAGGGCTCTGCATTATCACAGGAGGTGGATGTAAAAATGTTAAAAAAAACTCTACTAAATCATTTGCTCGTAACTATAACTTATTAGTTACGAGATTTATTAGAACCCCCTGAATACAAAAAAATTCGGCAGACACTTTACTTACTGACTTTAACCGTTACAGGGTACTTTGAATCGCATGTTATGCTAACGCGCATTTCGATTTTCAATTTAATTTGTTTCGATTAATATTTTGTAAACATAGACCTGTTAATTGAACTTTTCAATAACTTCACCCAAGCGTCGATTAAAAAAATTCAAATGGTTTGCTTTCGGAATATCAGTGACCTGGGTATCTCATTCTTTTTTCTTTCTTTATTAAAAGCAATATAAATAACAGTCAAAGAGGCAGACACGAGCAAATGATATAGCACCCTTTTTTATCGCCATTTCTGAAGCGTTGTTAATTGAAAACTACGATGGTGGCAGACTATTTTTCTGCGATCGTTCACGGGTTTTTTGAACGAACACTGCATTTCTGCAAACGTGCATTTCATAATAATATATATTTTTTAAATCATAAAAAAATCTTTAAAAATGCATAACTTTAAAAATCCAGATGTCTGCCTTTTTGATTTTTATCATTTTGACAAGGTTCTTAAACATCAGCCTAAGAGGCAGACACGAGCAAATGATATAGTATACCTGTTTTTTTTAACATTTTTAAGGGGCTGTCAATTGACACCGCAGCACTACCATGGTGACAAGACGCGGTCCTTAATATTCCTAATCGTATAATTATCGCTATTAATAAAGTCTGCCACACGAGCAAATCATATAGATTTTTTGCTCTCAGCTCCCTACCTACAAATATTAATAAGTGTTCATAGATAGTAGAAGAAAAAAAATTTCAGTCGGTATTGTTTTAAACTTTTTAGTTCAATGTTCTTCAAAAGCGTGTTTTTTATTTTTTTAAACTATATTTATTTTTCACTTTTTAGTTCGATTGATATCACTTTTTTTTGTTTATTTAATACAAACTATACCGAGATATTAATGGTTTTAATATAAACTTTGAATATTCTTCTTCACAACCATGAAAATCAATCATGGTAAATGAAATGTAGTCTTAAATATTTAATTAATTTATCATCAAATAGAATAATATTAATTAATCATCAAAGTTGGTGAAAATCAAGAATTTTCAATTTTCAAAAATTTATAAATCAAAAACTATCAACCTTTAGCAAATTTCATGAGAGTAACTTTCATGTCAAAACTGCCTAAAATATTTAAAATTAAAAAGAAATTAAAAAATTATATAGGAATTAACATTTTTTAATTCAAATTAATTTTATCAAATTATCTTCGATAAATTCACAAAGTTTGAACAAAATCTGACCGTTTAAAGTGGGTCAAAGTCGCGCCCAAAGTAGTCGGTTACAAACAAACAAACATACAGGTGAAGCTAAGATAAAAACGATTAGTTCATAATAAGTAAAGGGCGAGTTCATGTACAGTACTAGAAAATTTATGAAGAAACTAATGTTGCTGAACAATGCTGCTATAACAGTCCAATTTTTGCAGCATCGTTGAAAAAAGCTATTTTGATGTTTTTTTGCCTACTAGTCTTTCGAAAAACAAGAATAATGAAACAAAAAGGGAAATCCCCGTGAAAACTTATGCTGTAATGAATTCCACACACGAATAAATAGGTAGCTCCAATCAATGTAATTGGGGAATTACAATATTTACAATTACCCTAAAACAACAATGTTTAAATTAAGGTAAAACCACACAAAGGCTTATAAAAGAACTTTCAGAATCCGCATTTATTTACTTCATGACCTAAGTTTTATATTTTGCTTCATGTGAAACGTTGCGATTTCTATTGCGTATACATATAATATAATTTATGTTTACGCACACGCGAATCGGATAATCTAGCAATCAAACCATAAAACAACAGACGCACAATGCAAGGTCGTGTGTTATTGCGTAGTTCTGCGTTCCGAGAGTTTTACTCGGAAACGCAGCCCGCGAGCCGCTCGCTCGGAGGAAATGAGTAACGTGACGTCCCGCTTTACAAGGAACTACCCTGTTTATAAGTATACTGTCCACTTTATATAGCGAGACGACAGGTAGGAACCATGTAAATAATTTTAGTAAATCGATATTTAGGTAAATAAAAAGGGTTTCCAACAATCCTTTCTTTTCCATTAGAAGCAGATGCTTTTTACCAAGAATAAAGAAAAACGCAAGTTTTCTGTCTGCGTGATTGCAAGAATATGGGTACCTAAAATATGAAACAATATTCATAATACTGTAAGCATTACAAGGTCGTATTCCGAAGAAAATAACAATCTACATCTACATCTACATGTATAGGTATTACGTATCTACATGGTAGAGAAATCGCGACGCACAGCGCATGTGCAAGATAAGCGCGGGAGGGGAAAGAAATGGCGTCACAATGTAAACAATAACGCAACCAAATACTTAGATTCCTAATATTAACTTTCCTGTTCATAGTTTCAAATTATGTTTTTTTGACGTAAGTACCTATGTAAGTACATAAGTAAAGGTCGGCGGGACTTGTAAGTATTTAAGCGTGCTTCAAGCTGGAATCCTCACCTGTGAATTTTGACAATGCTTAAAAATAGTCCTGAAATAGTCGTACCTAAATAGTCGTACAAGTAAATAAAATAGTCGCATTTTAGTTTCGACGTTATAGCTATAGGTTAGTGAGGATTATGGCTTGAACGTCAAGCTGTAATCCTCACCTCTGGTGCAAGCAAACGGTAAAGTCTATCGAATTGGTTTAGGTTCCAAAAATAGTCATGAACTAGTCTCAACGACATGCAAAATCTCAGAAATAGTCCATAAGAGGTTCCAGAAATATAAAGGTGAGGTGGTGAGGCTTGAACATTTGAAAACTTCAAATTCCTCCGAAACGCCAAAAAATAGTCGTGAAATAGTCGTATGAAGCGAAAATAAATTTGACCTGATTTAATTTGAAAATGAAAAGTTTTTATTTTCCATACTTCTATGGGGGTACATTTTCACCCAATTCAAAACATTCGTTGACAATAGGTACAACATTTAGTAGATCGAGCTAGTTTATTGCTTTAGACAGTTGCAGTTCTATAGTTGCGTCTCGTAACGCGTGTCGCGAGTCCAGAGATTTTATCTCATCTAAAAATATGCGTATTGCGTACCACGCTAAGTTTTCACTTCAAAAATTCAATAACCCAATTTGAACTTTATTATTAATAATATCGATATTTAATGAAAAAACTTAAAAAAAAAACAATTTTTTCAATTAATTATAAACAATTAAAAATTGATGAAATTTAAATAAAGATCGCCTATAAACGCACCACGATTGGTCACCATAGTTGTGACGTCAAAATGTTATAGCTATTTAATAGCAGTACAGCGTTTATACGTGACTAGACATTTGACATGAGACATAGTTTGTCATCTTGGGGAACATTTTTCTATCAACTGCAATGTATGAAAACTAATATTATGACGTCACACGCGCTCGAGAGTTGTCGGCGTGTCTTCGGTACTGGATTCAAAGATTTTTTTTTTAAATAACTTTTGAATTATTGCGAAAAAAAAATAGTTTTGTTATAAAACTTATATAATATGATCACAAAAACAAATTGTGTAATACCCAATTGGCGAATCGAAGTCAATATTTAAAAACTCCTTCAGTATTACGATAAAACATGATTAAATCATTCAAATTCCAATACAAAGTCGCATAAAGTAGATTGGATGACTGATTGAAATTGTGCGATATTATGATCAGTATAATCACATAATATGAGACGATCACGTTACGAGTCGGAACGGTGTATGGGGAACCCACTACGGTGGCTATGCGACGCGCCACTAGCCACAGCCAACAAGGAATAGGCATGAATAGGTAAGTGCATCGACGTCACCCTGGGTGCATTGCGATGCAAATGAACTCGTGCACTCCCCGCGCCCTACCGCGCCGGCCTCGGTCACTCGGCCCAGCAGATATTTATAGACTGTGGAATGTTATTGTACTCCTTGCTGCTATTCGCGTATCAACCGTTTTATCGATATCCATCATTATAGACGCGACACATAATGTACGATCATAAATCTGTACTTTCCTGCACTTTCTACGAAAGTCTTGCAATCTATAATATTACCTATAATTCATAAATTACATAAGTTAATTATCATTAATCGTTTAACATAGGTAGCTCCTGCGCCGACCGCCACCGACCAATGAAGTGTTGAATTAAGTATCTTTAATAATACCTACATGTCAGTATTAATTGCTTAGCATAACATATTGTGCTCTCCACGGAGAATGACTTTATTCTATGATTCCATCAACTAATATGTTTTTGTATTTCAGATCTTATAAAAGCTAAGTCATGTGATCACATGTGATAAATGAGGAAATAGGTTCACGGGTCCTATTCTAACTTCTTTAAGTACCGCTATACGTAGCGCAGATTTGGGCCCATTAAATTTAATTTCTAATGACGAACATTGTTGTAAGACATCGTGACCCAATATGACATCCGAACATAAATTTTTGTTTATTACGAAGAGTTGTCAAAAAAGATTCATTGCATATTTTTATTGACGCTTTACATACTGACTTTTATGTTGATACGATAATTTGTATTAGCCATTGATGCCATGGTTCAATAGGTAAATTATATTGTTTAATTATTTCTTCATTAATAAAAGTAAATAAGTGTCAGTAATGTGTTATACAACGTACAGTACCTGTCAAATCTTTCTGATAAAATCATTGATAAAAAATTCCATTGCCATCTTGGTAAACATCATTAATATTGACGACAAAGCCAAACATTTCTTTTGCTGAAAATCTTAGAATGAGGAAAAATAAAAATATCGACAACATCCAGCCCATGAGTCTAGCTACACGAGTAAGTACTACGACAAGATACATATTTTGTAGTGACTGGAGTGGCAAAACAAAATATTGAACGCCGCGAGCTCCTCGTCCCCGCCCCCGCCCCGCCACGCTTACTACGTCGTACTACAGCCTCCGCGCCGCCCTGCACCCCGCGCCCGCCGACTCCGTACAGTCCGTACCATAAACGCCACATCGCTAAATAAGAGACGTCAAGCCTCCAATTTAGCTTTCGACTGAATCGCCAACAGCCGCACATTCCGTTTTGGAGAAAACAGGAAAAGTTCAAGGCGACCGCGACGCCCACGATGCGAAGGGACCGGCGAGCAAGCTCTTTCGGTAGGTAGTGGATGGTAGTGGTAGGTGCGGCACGCAGACGATAATGGTGGAATGCGCGGCGCTTTTACGTTTTACGATAATTTTATAAAATTATGGTCATTGAGCGCACTCGCTCATGTTCGTCTGGTAAACAACTTGCGTCATAGCCGTACATGTACAAGTACATACGACGTAGTAGGGCGATGTGTAATAATACGCAATGATGCACGTCGCATGAGTGCAATTCCTGTAATGAATGCTCTCGTGTATTCTGGGTAGTCATGTGAGCCACGCTACTAGATATCGTAATCGTTACGCAATTACCTGAGAGCAACTGTGTTAACCTATGGAAACTTCGATTTAATTTGTTTATTAATAAGTTATTAACTAGCTGCAAACCTTAATGTCTCGTAGCGGGACACTCAGCACGACGATCCTAACGTCTAGAATCAATCCGCGTAGGGCTAACTTTTAAGTTGTTGAGCTATAATAGAACTTTCGACAAAGTTCAACTGTGGTTCAACTCATCTCCTGAAAACAGACAAATACATCTCTAGAAAATCACCATCCCTCCTTTTGTACAGCGAAACTGGAGCAATGAAACGATTCGTCTATTAGCACCAGAATTGAGTTTCGCTTCTATTTCCACATTCGCGCATCCCACGGTCACATATCAGGTGACATTCTTGGTTCAAATTAATAATTTTACAGAATATGTTAAAAATTACAGAAACGAGACCCAAATTATGAAATAATTTATCTGTTGATGTTTCTGTCTAATGTCAGCCCAATAGGCTCAGTTTAAGTTTAAGAAATTGTAAGCAGATAACAGTAGACTGATACTGACACACGCGATTGCTGTCACGCGCTGTCATGCTCATTTTATCGGTAGAAAATCAAACTGCAATAATTATCATTAGTTCATAATTGTTTTTAAAAGAGTGCTGGGGGTTTCTTTCCGCCCGCTTTTTCTCCTGGTCTACGATAGCTTGAGGGCCACCGAAAGCGGATGTAAGATATATTTCACAATATTATAATATTTCATGTATGACGTTCATTAAGTGTACACAACTTGTACCTGACAATATGATTTTGATTTTTGATTTTTACATATCTACATAATAATATGACCATATCGTCCATCAGCTCTATGTATGTACATTGCAATATACCTATATACAACAAAATAATAAGAGCGAGTATTTAATAATTGAAAGAGACAACGTAGAATTATTCATAATTATATTTCTCAAGATTTTAATACCTAAGATTCGATGTTTATTTGCTGATGGTAGGTACCATACTAATATTATTTATAATGTTGACTGAAATTTTGTAATTTATGATTCTAACGATATAATGATTCGAAGACATTATAAACAATTCAAATCGTATCTGCCCTGATCACGGAACATTAATTATCTCGGTATGTGAAAATCTGTCAACCGGTTTCACATCTATGCAGATACGATTGACATTACTATTTATCAGGTGTTCTTGTTTGTGCCATACAATACATGTTTATACCAGGCTTTTCAGGTATCTCGATCCGTATTAAGAGGTTCCAATTTTCAGTCAAGGGAAGCCACAAGAAGGAGTAGGTATTATGGCTCTCTCGAGATGGGCCCATCACAGGCACTGCGCAGGTACCGCCACCGGTACATTCATTTGGAGATTTCGCGACTAGCGTTTTAGTTGGCTATCGAGGGGTTTTAGTGGATAAAAATTTCAACGTAACCTAATATCCCTCCCACGATAGCGGGTACCTATTAGGTAAAGGTCCCCCACCAAAAAAAAGGGATACATATGTGCTTTATTTTATTTAACATGAATAGCTTACAGTCTAATCCAATAAATAAACATTATACATTATGAAATCTAGGCCAACAACAACTTTTCGCTTATAGACGCATGGAAGGCTGACGGACCGACTGACCGAGAGACGGATAGACAATTATGTTGATTATTGTAATAATGGGCGCCTAGGCTGCTATTGGGTACGGAACCCTACAAAATTTTGAATGTGTTCAAAATCCCAGATTACAGATAAAATAGAGCAATTGGTCGCATAGCGTTGTGGTGGTGGGGCGACAATGCGGGTTCTATGCTATTTCCGGCATCGCGGGTGACTCAGTGCACTTTCACTGCAAAAGTCTACCGATAATTGGCGGCAATCTACCACATTTAAACTCGACTCCACCCGACCGCAAAATTTCTACCGGTCTATGTTCATCTTGAATCTATAGGTTCTCGTTCAACGAATCCAATTAGACAAAATTAAATGACGTTGAAATTCTTCCAACGGGATGGTTCATGAAAGTCGTTTAGGAAGCTGACTCAGCAAGCTTCACTCTTACACATAAATTCATTTCATATAAGTTTTGAACACTCATTTCACCCCTATAAAAAGCGAATGTTGCAAAATCCGTTCGCAGCAGATATTTCCTGACCACAAGCTACCTCCGTGCCGAATTGCATTTCATCATTAAAATTTCGTGTATCCGGAGGTACAAATTAATGAAATGGAGAACTTTTATCACTTTATCTAGGTGAGCTCAGAAAGTGCGCAAAACAAACCTAGTACAAAAAAAGGTGTAGACTCGTCGAAGTTAAAGATGGTCGTCATAACCAGCGGCTGCGGCGGTGCGCCACTGGATGGCGTTGCGTTGAGCGTTACGTCGTCGCACTACGTTGATTTATGTTTCCGGCCTCTGAATGGAGATATCAATGGTCGCCACGCCACTCGCCTCACATGGTGCGCCCGCCTGTTATTGTTAGTGTTCATTCACACCGCTCATTACGACAAATGCAAATTACAACGTTTTTGCACATCCGTTTGCAATCTCAGCCGGTTGCGGTTTCGATAAAAACATTTCAATGTTATTTTTATCAACATTTAACGTCAATAATAAGCGTTTTATACTCTGTTATTTTGTTATCACATATGAATGAACGAGGAAATTTTTAGGTAGAAAATTGTAACCGCACCATTCAATATCAATTATGTATTATAAATAATTATTATAGTGACACCGTTTATGTTTAATTATAATTATAACTCATACCGACGTCATGAGTAATGTGTATTCATTTATACATTGTGTCCCAGGATAAAGTGCAACCCCGAAAGAGGGTGAAACAAAATAGAAAAAAACATAAAAAAAGAAAATTCTACTTTTTATTCATAAATTAAGTTTTTTATTTTTTTTGTGGACACACTGTACAAAAGTAGCGATTTCTTTCAAAGTAGGTAGTGGGTCAATTTCGTTGAAATAAAAAAATAATACCTCAAATACTTGGCAGTGAGGATAGGATAACACATAGCTCTCAAAACAACATCTATCACGGCCTAAACTTTGACTTTTGTAACAAAAATGAATGTATTGGCAATAATTTTCAGTAATTTCAATATTTTTCTGATTTGCTCCTACCACGTATTGATAGGCATTAAAGTTGGGATCAAAACGACAAAATTTCTTAATGAATGTAGGTCGTACGTTGCTGCGTTTTTTTCTGCAGATATGAGCAAATGATTTAGTAGAAATTTTTTTTGGTACTAAATAATTTGCTCTGGGTTTAATGGTTAATACCATTTTGATAACGAAGAAAATCTATGAGGCCGAAAAATGGTGAAAAAAATCGATTTAGTAGAGTTTAAAATAGGTAAATTCATTTATTTTTTTAGTATGTTTAAGGTTTTTTCGTTTGAAATTACCTACCTTAATAAATAAACAATAATTTGAGAGACAAAAAATCATGACATCTTCCATTATTAAGTATATTTTTCGCTTTGTTTAGAAAATTGGCTCTTTCATGCCAGATTGGACGTGGGAATTTGCAGATGGGACGTGGTAGCAAGCCACGTCCCATCTGCAAATTTTTCATGCCCGCGCGCTTTTTTGTTTCCTCAATTTTCACAGTAACTTTTTCATAGTTTTAATTGCTTTACTTCCCTGTTAGACCCTGTTCATAGTTTTTTACCGACTTCAAAAAAGGAGGTTATTGGTGTTTAAATATATACTTTACATTGAAGTGAATTGGATAAGATACTTTTTATCTCCCTCGAAATCAAAATGTAAATAAGTACCTAACGATTTGGTATTACGGCCAAAAATGGAATTGACGATACGGCACACAGTCAAAAGATTAGGGAATTACCGCATCATCTGCGCGGCATGCGTAAATAATTAGAGTCTGCGGCGAATTGGTAAGTGGTGGGTGGGTCCAGAGAGTCCAGACTTCTTAGGCAGGTCACGTGCGCGGTCGGCTCGTCGCACTACCACTTTTATTACATTCTTCGAAAAATATCTAGCATCGTGTATCTCAACCTATTGAACCACCCAAACGTGCTAAAAAATTATACACCCCATCTGAAAAAGCGGAAAATCCACACTTTCATTGCCACTGCCAGTATATTTTTAAAACGCTAGAAAATGTCACTAAAAATATGTTTTAAAAGACTTTTCAGATTTATTTTTCACTGTCAGTGAATAAGGGTTCAGTAACCTTCCTGAAAGTCACGAGTCAGGTTGAGGATCACATATGTATACAACATAAAGGTCTTTCCTTGCCCTACATCGGTAATATCAGCATGTATAGTAGGCCTCTAGCATATCGCCCAGAAACAAAACATGTCATTGTATAACTCTACGAGTAAATTTCGAGGAATTGTGTCGAAAGCTCCATTGTTCTAACTTCGTGATCCACTTGTGCTACTTTCTCTTCCTTAATAATTTCAGTTTATATACTAAACTACAATAGCTGATTGAATATTATGCACTGTTTCTTAAGTTGTTTATCTATACTGGTAAAAAAGAATAAGCAAAAGTGTAAGCAATGAGCATTGCAATTCTCGTACCAAACGTGCAGTCTTCATCATTATAATAATATAAATATTAGAATTTTTTGGAGTCATTGTTACTTAGTAATTGTTTTCTTTATTACTTGTTCAATAGCAGTCGTTTTTATTTTTAAAACAAGATTACGTTCACTAGGATGGTACGAAAATAGAGGTACCTAGCATTCCTATTTAGGCGTATGCAGTTCACATATTATGGTGAAGAATGTGTTAAATATTCATTCAAATAAAATTAAAAATAAAATGTACTTGTAACATTTAAGGGGGTAGCCTGCTTTTATCACGATATTTAATTTTATATTACGTGTAGCGGTCGCCTGAGAATGCCTCTTTAGTAAAGTGAAATAAATCATCCAAGATCATAATGCTTCCTCTATGTAGATGTAGATTCTTTGGTTGTTACAAAAGTGTCAAATCATTGTGTGTCAATGTCAATAAAAGTGTCATTAAAATAGATGTCAATCAATTTGTTTTTTATTTAGTGTTGCCAACTTAGGTTTTCCCCCCCAGATTTAGGGGGTAAATAAGTGCGATGGGATTTTTTAGGGGTCTGAAATTGTTAGGGGTATTTTCAGGGATTTTTTGGCTCTTTAATATTTTTAAATTGATAGTATTAATATTTATTTCTTGACCTAGCGACTTACGAGTATATACTGGAGCCACTGGCGGTCATTTTATTGTGTGTGCATATGGCGGTTATTTTTGTGTAAAGTATAAGCCTATATTTTTTTAAACTTGAACGTACTCGTATGTTTCGACATTACCTTATGTAAGATAGGATACTGCCAAAAAATAGATTAAGAATATTGAATATTCTTCTATCTATTAAAATGTTGCAAAGCATCATGATGGTCCCATTTACATTAAATCGAAATGGTGGATCTTGTACAACATTTAATCCATCCAATAAAATGTTAAACTTATTCAATGTCAACATGTATGATTTCAAAAAATCTGAATCTTCAGATAAAGGCGAAATATTTTATGTATTAAATAACTTATAATAAAAAGACTTTTGAAACATATTACAGCATATTTTGTCTAAATCATTATGAATTTATATTTATATTTTTTTTACGGGGACGACTAAATAATTAAGGCGATTTTAGGGGTTTTTGACACAAACTTTAGGGATAAATATTTTTGAGAGTTGGTAACACTGAAGGAGTTTTGACAACACAATTGGGCTGTCAAAACTGCGTCAAGAGTAGCTTCTCTTTGACTTTCAACGAAATTACACAATTTCATTTAGTTCTGCAATATACGTTCAATTTTGGCAAATAAGGCGCTAGTGTGCAACGGATCGGATTGGAATTAATTTCAAGAGTAAGGCCCCAGTCCTTCGAGACACAATTAACTATTCGTAGAAGGTCATTATGGAGGCCAAAGGCAACTCTATGGACCAGGAATAGCTGATTAGCATATTATTGCGGTAAGTTGAAGAAAATTACAATTTTACGAAAACTTTGACGCGCGATTTCTCGGTGTTTCATTTTTACGATTTTTCCTAATTGGCGTAAAAGACAGGGAAAAAATTAAACGTCCTATCGGAACGAGACAAAATGCATTGTATTCGGGAATTCTCTTCTAGTTGAACCTAAAAAACTTTGAGGAAGTTAAGATTAACCCACTTTTTAAACCATCTAAAGTGTTTTTTTTCTTCCAAAAAATATTTTTTTTTCTTCCAAAAAAAATTTTTTTTTAATTTGCGAAAAATTGTTGAATTTTTCACTTTTTGTTGAATTTTCTTGGTTTAACTAGAAGCTATACTTACTATTGAAAAAAAAGATTGGGTTCATTTTTATCAGATGGAAATTGCGACTTGCATCTGTTCCGCCGCACGACAAATGCACACTCGAGGCGCCTCGACGAAATGCTTTTGTACCAGGCATAATATAACATAATATTATAATATTTTAATGAAAAAATTTGAGAAGACTGTTGAAATTTTATCACAATAAAACCTGAAAGTTTCGTTTCAATCGGATATTTCTTTCCTTCCCAAAAAAAAAACGATTTTTTGAAGCCTCTAAAGCAGGCTCCCTTAATAGCACCTGGTATATTATATTGAAAATAATAATATCAACCTCGGAACAAATAATTTTAAGACGCTGGCTAATTTAAGAGACTGAGAATTGAATTTGAGACAGATCTGTTTATCTCAAGAAAAATAATATATCCCACGCCTCGGGTGATTACCTCTCATATTTGCTCCACCTGCTAACATTACTCTCGTGTCCGTCGTTGTAAAACGTAACAAATAGAGTAATAAACGCTCAATAACAAATGTCATGTAAATCAATATAAATTAAGTAGGTAACCTGTACGAAAATTCCTACGCCACTCGATATTTTTTTTTATCTAAATCTATTTATGTGTTGCCGTTGCGTTGCGTGGAACAAAACAGTCGGCGATACATCTACGAGAGAAGCGTATATTTGCACGCGCCTCCGGTTGTTTGCGTCGGAGCCGCGTCAGTTACTGGTCGGTGACTCACCAACGGTCTGCCGTTCGGTACCGTCCATGCCATACTGCCATGCCGATCACAAATTAATTCAATGCGGTACCCTCATGCGAGGTGGGTGCATGCATACCTATCTACCCACGGCGAGTCTGCAGGCCGTCTTTTTCCTTAGGAGTAGTTGGCAAGGTCAGACAGGCGGGGTCGTCGACCCGGAAATGAAAGGGGTGAGAGCGAGAGGGAGTTCGATTCGTAGGCGCGTGCTTATACGTAGCCCCTCGCCTGCGGCATTCCTAGGAGCACTTTATTGCGCATTATGTTCGCAGTGTTCGCACAATTCCCAACCACGCTTTCCGCAATTGTTGTCACTGCGACGAACTCATTTTCGAATCTTAATACTGTCTAAAATATTCAGAACTATACGGCCGGTAATATAATACTGCTTTATATGTACGAAAATATTGAACATTAATAAATTTATAAAAACCAAGTTCAAAACAATGAACTCATCGTGCCTTGATAGCCTTTGCATGCGTTATCGTCTCCGTGAATAAGAGGTAATGTTTTGAAGATTTTCTGACAATCTCCTGGGAATGTTTTATTTTTATTTGATATTTTAATTTAGAGATAGTTCATAAAAACGCTTCATAAAAACATCGGGAAGTATATACTTAAAGTATAAGTAGTTCTGTTGTCCTCGACTAGGTATGTTATAAATAAAAAACGGGTTGCACTCCGGAAGTATCGGCAGAAGTGAAAACTAAAATAAGCAATATAAACAACAGTCAAAGAGGTAGACACGATAGGTGTATAGCACACTTTTTTTCTCTACATTTCTGAAGCGTTCTTACTTGAAAACTACGATGGTGGCAGACTATTTTTCTGCGATCGTTCACGGGTTTTTTAAACGAACACTGCAGGTCTGCAAACGTGCATTTCATAATAATATATATTTTTAAATCATAAAAAAATCTTTAATAGATTTAATAGATAATAGATTTTTTGCTCACCAGCCTTTTGACAGTTTTCATAGTTTCATCTAATTAGACGCATTTTGTCTATGAATGACTAGCTGACCCAGCAGGCTTCGCTCTGCCAATGAATTTTTTTTTATTTTTTTTTATTTTAATTTAATAGCCTATGTTACTCAGGCTGAATGTAGCTTTCGAATGGTGAAAGAATTTTTGAAATCGGCCCAGTAGTTTTTGAGTTTATTCGTTACAAACATACAAAAATACAAATGTTTCCTCTTTATAATATTAGTATAGATTCCTTTTGACAGTTTCCGTAGTTACTTTGACTTTCTATAATAATTGCTTCTATAGGCTCTGCATCTCGTAAGAGCGTTTTCACATTATCCGATATCCGATGTCGGACGCCGATCCGATATCGGGGTAAGTAAAATGTATGAAATATGTACCTGTCTTTCATATATATCGGATATCGGAGCCGACACCGATATGCTGGCGGCACCATCGGACGCCTGTGAGCCGTCGGGCGATAATGTTTGTATGTGTGCTCTACGTGTATCTAAATTGTCTCTATGTGCGTAGAGCCCGATTCGCGGCGGCCATTTTGAGCTTGTTTACTAGTTTGGTTGTCATCATGGCGTCGTCATCATTTAAATACGATATAATTACTCTTTTTTGCGTCTGAAATATAATAGATACAAAAAAATAAAGTTTTCCATGATCCATAATAGTCTGCCATGATGACCTGCCCGCACTAAGATATCGAGCAAATGGCCGTATCGGAACGATTTTGTCGGAAATATGTGAAAATAGCATATGGTGTCGGCTATCGGATATCGGCTATCGTCGTCCGACACCGAAATCGGATCGGATAATGTGAAAACGCTCTAACGGTGTCGCGAGTCCAGAGATTTTATCTCATCTAAAAATATGCGTACTGCGCTTAAAGAAATTTTCACTTGAAAAATCTAAAAACAAATATAATTATGATAAAATGCTCTAACATAACATCATCAGTTGGCGAATATCGTAAACATGAATGATTAAGAATCAAACGATACGATTGTGTGAGTCCGAATGGCGTAAGGTGAAAAACGTTAGCTTATTTGCGGGATTGCGGGCATCGGAGGCCGCAGCTAGGTCGTTCGCCGGGTCCGGCCGCGGAATGCACTCAGAATGCACGCCCGCCACTGCGCCACGCCGCCACGCTGCCACGCCGCGCCGGTACAGATTGCAACCTCTCACTAGCTCCGCTTGACCATGCTGCATAAGTGCACACGATGACGCCGCGAATGTCCTAACTCCTACTCATGTCGAAACATAACATTCGCAACCGCCATCTTCGACCGGTCCCTATATGCCTAGTGGCATACCGATGATCGAAAGACGGAATCATTGTTATTTCATTTCGAGTTTCTTTATTTCATTATTCAATAAACACAAAAACTAGTCCAAATCCGTGAATGAATATGACACGAGTGTCTTAATACTTAGAGCTGAAAAAAATTTAGAGGTTGTTTTCCAGAACAAAACAAAATAAGACGTAAATTGATTGATAGCTTTTAAAGAACACGCAATAGAGCCTAAAATTGAAAGGGTCTAGGAGTTCAATAATTTTGGCACTGACTTAACTTGGTAAGGAAGTATTTTGATAAGTCATCTACTTTAAGGTACAAAACTCAAGTTGTCTCAATCTTCTCAATTTGCGGAAAGATTTGAGTCTTGCAAAATTAAAACTTACAAGACTCTACGAGCCTTTCCCTTTAGTAGATGACGGTTCGCACGGCAGTGTTTATGTATTTGCGAGTCTATCGCGTGACGTATTACCCGCGCATTATTAATAATATTGATATTTAATGCAAAAAACTTAAAAAAAAAACACTTTTTTCAATTAATTATAAAAAATTCAAAATTGGTGAAATTTAAATAAAGATCGCGTGAACTATAAACGCGCCATGATTGATCACCATAGTTGTGACGTCATAATGTTATAGCTATTTAATAAGAGTACAGCATTTACGGCTATTACACGTGACTAGACATTAGACATTACATAGTTTGTCATCTTGAGGAAAATTGTTTTCATCAACTGCAATGAGTGAAAACTAATATTATGACATCACACGCTCTCGGGTTTGTTCGGGAGAACAGTAAAGTTGTTGGCGTGTCTTCGGTACTAGATTCAAAAATTAATTTTTATTTTGAAATAACTTTTGAATTATTGCGAAAAAAATAAAATAAAATCGTTTAAAACTTATATATGATCTTTTCATTTATCACAAAAAAAAAATTGTCAAATACCAAATTGACGCAGCTTAGTATGCCGGCACTTTTGTAAAATATAATTATGACGTGCAACAAATTTAACATCAAAAGTTGCCAGCATGACGTTGACATCTGTCAGTACCACATGACTAGGGATGTAACGTTATGCAATTAATTATAGCCAACGATACTCGCAGCATAGATCTAGTTCTCTTTAATATTAATATGAAAATTAGTGTTATTCAGTTGTGCAGTGTCACTACGTGTATATATTGTCAATATAAATATTTGTCAATTCAGATGTTCCTGACTCTGATACGAGTTTATTAGACGAATAAAATCTATTTTTTACAATTTTACCCTGTGTTTCATTAATATATTAATAGAGGTTTTAACAATAAAATTGAACTACGCACAATATACGTTTTTTATTATAAAAATATCGACTATCCTACGGCGTGCTATATGCTATGGCGTTACGTGATAATATGTGATTATACGACTTATACGCATAACACTTTGCTTAATTACTCTTTGCTCTGGTTGGATTTAATTTAATTTACTACAGTTATCATTGATTTAATATATTACGAATGTGTGGTACAGCTAAAATACTAAGTCATCATTTGTAAATCGCGGTAACTTTCAAGAGTGAAACGAAACGTTACTGAAACTGTCACTCGCACCAAGCTACAGCGTATTAATTATACGATATTTCTATTTTAGCTGTGATTAGTTACAGCTACTCGTATAAAAAATTATAATATTAAGTAATTCACTTAAAGTTTCACAAAATTTTACAAGTGCCTAACGGTACCGTGACATCATCAGCATTCAAAATTGTCTTTCCAGGGAACAATCGCCACAGAATAACAAGTAAATTCTTTTATTCGGGGCGTTAACATCCGTAATTCGTAAGGGCTGGAATTTTATACAAGCTTGAAACTGCATGTGGCAAAACACAATAACGAAAAATTTTATGTTGTAATGTTATCATAATTATCTAATTCGCTTAAAAATAATTCGATGATTGGTTGTAAATTGTAAATAAAGTCGTGGATATAATTCGCGTGGCAGGCGATGTCGGCGGCGGTCGGCGGGGCGCGTGCATGACGCCCATCGACCCGTCGACCGTTCTCGCCCGCTTGGGCCTCTCTCTGCAAAACAACACTTGTTGCGGAAATAGCGACGAAAAGCGATTGCTCGACGTGTCGTCACACGGATGCCAGCACGTTCACCTCACTTATTCGGCCATGTGCTCTCGATGTTTCCACTCCTGCACGGTTTATACCATCCTGGCCTCATTCTTATAAAAGATCGCGGGCTCCGACTCCTACAAGCATCCTTGTTTAAACGGATTCCTATAGGTATGGGAGAAGTGTCACGAAAGAGCCAGTTTACCAAACACAGCAAAAAATATACTTTAAATAAAAGATATCATGATTTTTTTGTCTCTCAAATTATTATTTATTAATTAAAGTCGGTAAATTCATACGGAAAAACCTTAAACAAGACAGAAAATTAACGAATATATCATTTCTAAAAAAAGTGTCATCCGGCTCTTTCGTTACTTAGCGGTATTGAAAGAGGCACCAATAGTTATGAAGGAGTCAGTCTGTATTATATAGTGTTATTGTAAAAATATGCAAATCGAAAATTAGTGCAGTATTAAAAAACAACAAAATGACAATTTCTTAAAAAAGAAACTGCGAACATTTTTAAGATTTTTTTAATTCTATTAGCCATTATCAATCATTCTAACAATCGCCTTAATCTTATTATAAAACAATTATTAAAATATTATTCTGTCATACCTATTATAATATAATCTTAAAATACTAAAATCTGACATTTTTTTTAATAATAACAATTAAAAAATTTAACAAAATAAAAAATTTCATCCTAAACATATATAATAATATAATACATAATAAAAATTAAATAAATATAACCTTCAAAATAACAACAATATCAAGACTTTTCAGCTCAATTTTTCCGTATCTACAAGGCCAAATATATGCACAAACTCAATTTATGATTCTTCTTCGTATATTTGTTTCCAATAAAATACCAAAAAGAAATTTAAATGAAGTAAAATACTTACTTTTTAGTGCCAAAAACTTTAACTCGATATACCAATCGGCTTCCAATGGTTTCGGAGAACTGTGAAATGTGACAGGAAATAAGTATTGCCACTTAAAAATATAATTTCCAACCAGATTTGATTCTAAACTACGGAAATAATGCAAGTGGCTCCTTCGAAACCTGGCTCCTTCACGCCACTTTTCCCCTACGTAACCTGCACAATGTATACTCGCTTCGCCCCATTCTCATACATTTGCATGCGGGCAATAGTGTTACTTGCTAGTCCAGACCAATATTTATGTATGTTAGCCTGGTAAAGTCTTAGTTTATAGAGAGCTAAACTTAATTTTTTTAAATATATTAGGTAATCTGATTTACATTTCAGAATAGACGCCAGGTCTTTAGGTCTTTAGGTACCTAAATAGAAAACATTATTTTAGGACGTCAGACCAAAACAAAACGATTTTTGGCCTCACCGAACAAGATAGTTACGTAGTCTAAGCGAATCGCGATAAAATTAGCCGATACACTGACATTGAACGCAAAAACAAAGTGGAACGAAGTTCGCGCATGCGCTCAGGAGTGTAATGAATGTAATGTAGGGCAATTTTAGCAGTAGGTACGAGTGCTATAACTTCGATAATACGCGGGCGAGAGGCCCATATTGAGGGGCTCGATTTAAATACTTAGAATTCGGCACCTAGCTATAGCTACACTAATTGTAACGAACGAGGATCACGAGCGGCGGTCGTCGACCGCACTACTTTCGCATCATCATCAACATGGTCATGTTGCGTTTCCACGTTGGCCATGGCTTGCCAAGCGACCACAAGTCCCAAGCGTCTACAAATCTCGCTTGGTGTTTGGAAGCCGTTTACACGCTTGTGAACGGGTCAGTGTGATGCGTACATCCAATATTGAATCATCCAAACATGTAGGACGCCGAAATTGTAGCGGCCATTACGTTTGATTTAAACTTCTTTTATTTCTGACCCCACAAACGTTGTTTTGCCATATAAATGACTATTAAAAAATAAGGAAACCAACCCTTATTTTTTTGAAGTGTGAAAATTTACAGTTGTATGTATTTTCTAATGCCACATTTTTAAAAAATAAAGATAGAAAAAATTATCCAAAAAATAAAATAAAAATGTTAGGCGTGGACAACCCTTATCACTTAGGGTTATGAAAAATAGATAGTAGCAGATTCTCAAACCAACTGAATATGCATATAAAATTTCATAAAAATCGGTCAAGCCGTTTCGGAGGAGTATCGTAACTAACATTTTGAAGACAGAACTAGACACGTGCGTTCGTCTTGAGATCACAGCCTCTCCTACGCAGCACACTGACTCACGGCCGCACTCAGAGGCGTCATTTAACGTAATGTTCATTAACAAACAAATTCAATCGTCTTTATTCGAATTGACATAAGTGTCATCTTTATTTTCATAAGTAACCATTAACGTTAATGACTTCTCTGAGTACGGCTGACCCGACTGCTGACGCGTTCACAAGCCGTCATCACAAGCGTGTAAACGGCTTCCAAACGCCAAGCGAGATTTGTGGACGCTTGGGACTTGTGGTCGCTTGGCAAGCCATGGCCAACGTGGAAACGCGGTATAACATGTTCTCCGCTATCGCCCAAATGTCCATCGTAACGCAAGTCGATAATAATTCATTTCCGATCCTAAAATACTTTTTCTTCTAAGATTCACAACTTTACATCGTTTTTTATTAACATTCTAGTGTATAATTAATCCGGCTGATCCATTTATGGAATTGATTTAGACTACTTTCATTATTTGATTATAATTGATGTCATTCAAGAAGTGATTAAGAGTTTCCGCAAAATATAATCCCAGGAAGGAGGGTTGAGTATGGCGCTCGGCCCACGCCTTTATTTCCATTAGATTTACCTACATAGATTCCACTGCATAACATTCAAAATTCCACGCGAACTAACCCCTAGGCACGGCTTAATGGTAATAAGAGTTGTATATTGCGTTAAGTCCCATAAGCATCTAAATATTTTAGGTATAAAGCTACGGTTTGAGTTGAATGATTGTTGAGGAATTTATGTTGGAGGTGTTCTGTTTAATTTTCTTCGTATATCAAAGAGGGTTAGAACTGAAATAGGTACCCTTATAGTATTTGGTTCCAATTATTTTATAGATAAAATGAATATAATCTTATATATAAAATGCTCATGTCACAATTTTAGTTACCATAACATACTCCTCCAAAACGGTTTGACCGATTTTTATGAAATTTTATGTGCATATTCAGTAGGTCTGAGAATCGACTACTATCTATTTTTCATAGCCCTAAGTGATAAGGGTTGTCCACCCCTAACATTTTTATTTTATTTTTTGGACATTTTTTTTATTTTATTTTTTAATAATGTGGCACTAAAAATACATACAACCCTAAATTTTCACCCTTCTATTACTTTCCATAGTTTTAATAGTAATTTTAGTAATTTAATAAATAATTTTTCATCCGGCTCGATAACTTATAATAATTATGGCACAACAACGTTTGTCGGGTCAGCTAGTATAATAATATTATATTATTATAATATTATTATACGGCGCGCCGTTAAGACATTTGTTAAACGATATTGTATAAGTTCACGCTGGGGATGGACAGACAGAGCTACTAGAGTCGATAAACAACCCCGTGACCTATTTCTCAGTATTGTTTAGAAAATAGAGCGAGATAAAATTAACTTGAGCCGCTTGGCCGTCTATTTCTTTCGTCGCTTGTAATTAGAAAAGTAAACAGCACTGGGAACACAAATAGAACTCGCGAGATAAAGACAGTTGAATTTTGTGTGTAAACCCGATCTCTCTGATTTGAATATGATTATACGAAAACTTATATTATAATTTCAACAAGGTTTCCCCGTATCAGACTGTAATATGTTTTGATGTAAAAGGTTTTGTTTTAAAATGTTTATACGCGAATTTTGTAATCTTTATCTTCTATTAGAAGTTATTAATAACTTAATTCGATTATGGACTTTATTCGTAACACCGACAAAAAGCATAATACATGTCCATTAATCAGAAAATTTATAACGAAATTCTCACATCCGACGCAGCTGTTATCGACGCTAATCAGAATACAAACAACGTTATTTTGATGTCAAAACTTATACACGATAGAGAGGAGTGGAACCTTGAAACTGCATTTAAGGCGACATTGGAATAATAAAAAGAATCCAATCGAATAATGCATAATGAGCACACGACAAGCTGGGCCGGTAGGAGACAGCCAATATGTTATATGAATTTGGCATATCCGCTGTTCACAATTTTTTGAAACCCACGATCTCAATATTAAGTTATGTATATTTTGGATTTTGTGATAGTAAGTTCTCTGCCCTGTCGAGATTGATTTAGGCCATAGCCCGCCAGTCAAAGTTTGCAAATAAAAATAATTTTAAATAAAACATTAAACCGACGTCAAAAAAGTATGAATTGTTACAGAGCACTGTAACGCTCGTACATAGCAATGTTCGCTTTCGTTATATACTTCTTGCGATTCCATGAGTGATCTTTGTGAGAATTTTTTAAATGTGAAATTTACGTATGTTGGTCTATTACGGCATCCAAAAAAGAATACAAAACTTCATGGGTGTAGATATTATGTTTGTCCTCGCATATCTACAAAACTAATTGATGGATTGCGTTTTTTGTTTGTTTGCATTTTGTTCAACTAATGGAATGGTAAAAGATTCAACAAAATCGGTCCAGTAGTTTCCGTGATATGGATTTAAAACTAAAAATTACGAAACAAAAATAATTTAAAAAAATTAAACCGACATCAAAAAAGTATGAAATAAAATTTGTTACATACCTTTAGGCCTACTATTTTTTGAGGTCGGTGGCAAAATTGAACAATAGAAACAAAATACTTTATACTAAAGACACCAACCTCAAAAAATGGTAGGCATAAAGTAATGAAACAAACTTTTTCGATGTCGGTTTAATTTTTTTAAATTATTTTTTACACAATTAATTTCAGAATATATTATTTTTTCGAGATTTACCGGAGCATCGGCAATCAGGCTGGTATGAAGAATAATGTTGTTTGTATGAATAAAATAGAGAGACGATGCAGTAGGCGAGGTGGGTGCCCTATTCCGCGCCACTGGTTCCCGCCGCGGTGGCGCCACGCCGCGTTTCACTATCATGGACTGCGTTATCTTATAAAATTTCAGGCAAGTGTGAGTCGGTCTAACACACCAAAGATTCAGTATAAATAAATAACACTACCACTACACACTCAGTTACGTTCATTAAAACTAAATGCGATTTATTAACACCTGCTGTAATGGTGAAGGAAACCTGCACGCCTATGAGTTCTCCATAATGTTCGCAGACATGTGAAGTCCACCAACCCGCATTAGGCTAGCCTTGTGGACCTAAGCCTACATTCTTCTCATTTAGAGAGGAGAGCTGATCCTGTACCGTGACACTAATGGGTTACATACATTTACAGGTACACTCAGTTAGGATTCCAAATTTAAGGACACAATTTAATCTTTTTTTACGGTGTCTTTGTCAACAGTTCTATTCTTGGTGTACAATGAATAGAAAATTGTTAGGTTATGTGTGAAACAAAGTTTCTAAGCATCGATATTAACGATAGATTTTGATGTTAATTATATATTAAGCAAAGAGTATCTACCTATATTTTCATATTTTATACACATGAATTCTAAGGTAAGGTAATTTCCACTAAAGTATTTGGAACTCTATTTTCTGGGTTCAAACCCATATTTTTCAATAGAAAATAATTTAATACCTATTTTTTGAACGTTTACAAAATACACCCTAAGGCAGCAAAACATGTTTCGGTTGTTATTATAACATAACGTTGCCATAAACAACGATAATACTCTTTGCCTTTACGTCATTTTTCGGAGTTATCCTGTTCAGTCTTTCAAAAGTATGAATCAACTTTACCGCTTTCACAATAATTGGTTTCATTTCTAACAAATCGACCTAATTGTGAAGCAAATGATGTAAACTCGTAGCTAACTCGTCACGGTGAGGAAATTCGCGATTATCAAACGGTCTACCGGTAGACCTAACCAACTGTTAATCAGAACAAAACTGTTGATACAAAATTCATTAGGCAACATTTACAAGAATTTTAAATCTAGTGCCATGCTCAGCGAAAGAAGAACATTATTAAAGTTTAGGTTTATAGGACGTTGTTCTCAAAAAAAGTGAGACTCGTGAGAAGAAATAAATTTATAATCGATACGACCGAAACTCATCACTCATAGCAGAGTCACAAACTAGTTTACATGCTTTTGCATATGATAACAAAGACACCATATTGGTCGGTTAATGCGTGGGCATAAAATTATGGTACGCACAGGTGAGAGTGCGTGCGGTAGGTCACGTTCTATACGATAACACGCCGACGTCCGCCAATTGGCCATAAGTATTTCGACTTCAAAATCAACCGATAATTTTTACAATGGTTATGTGACGATATTAGCATTAACAAAACCTAGACTAACATTCAATTTACTATTTTATGTTCTTTCTTCCGTGAGTCTTTTATAAGCTCTTGTACGGTATTTGTTTTGTAAAAATACGCTTGAATTCAATTTCAAATGTCTATACTCTGATCTATTTTAGAGTCAAACAGTTCATACTTAAATGTAATTCGATTTATAATGCTCATCACATCACAGCCAGAGTCCTGGAAAACCAGATGTAATCTGGTTTCAAGTTATTCCATTCACAGCATTTCTAAAAATAAGTACATGCGAAATTGAATGAAACATAAGCATTTACCTATTCTTTTCTAAGAATATTTTTTTATTTTATTATACATTTATTTTCGCATTTATATAGGATTTCGTACTTTCGCAAACACTGACCGAGAATATTTTTATCTAGCTTCTGGTGCCAGAACCCCTGTTAACCTTTGACCTTAGTGATTTTGATCGAGGTGTCCCATCTGAGCTATGTTGACATTGTTACCTTGGCAACGTAGGCACAAGCTCTTAGCACTATGTTGTACGTATGTTGCAGGCTTGTTTGTATCCGATCGCTTATCGCGCGAGTAGCACCGGCCGCGTGCGGTAGGTCACGGCCTGCTCTCGATCTATCACCACTCCACGTAGGTACGCATAATAATTGTCCTTTTCGACATTTCATTTCCGCTCGATTAAAGAAAAGTTGATGACATACACCACCCTTTTTGTAGGTAAAAATTCTTGCCGCCCGGACTAATGGCTGCTCGTTTTTTGTATAGAAAGAAACATTTTATGAGAAATTTAAAAATCTTAAATCGTCATTAATATTTGTGAATTTCGTACAGGTTAAAGAGTAAAATACATTATTAACTGTTATTAAAATTTGCCTTTTGAAATTCAATTCAATACTTTTAATGATGTATGCAATATAATACTAAAATATAACAGACTCTACTTGTGTGGAATATTCTGTTTTTAAAATGGGCCATTTATCTACACCCGTGTTGTATAACGTACAAGACGAGATGAACAAATCTAATGATACCGTCCACGTGTTTAGGAGAGGTCACTTCGTCTGGGACCGAGACGAAATGAACACCGACACACAAAAATCTTTGTTCATTACACTCTTACTTCAAATATTCAATGAAATACAAAAATAAAAGTTAAATATTGCAATATATATATTTTTTATCAAATAATGGAATAAATACTAAACGATAAATCGCGGCATTTTCCGGAGGATATTTTTTAAAGGTTCACGAACTTTTGTCATTTCCGATCAATAGGGCTTCCGATGTACTTTGGAAATTATTTAATTTGTTCAATATAATGGTCTTGTTGTAGTAATAGATGGAGTCCACATAATAAGACAGTAGGCAGTAAGAATACGCACCTATTACTAAACCCACAATCCCCTTTCAATACATACTGCGTCGTACTCGTAAACAAGGACAATACAATACACAGAAAGTTGCATTGCAAACATTGCAGTTTAGGTATATTGACAAAAATTGTACCTACTTCATTTGGATGAATTGAGTTATACTTAAACTGTTTTTAAAGAACTATTTTTATACAGACATATTGTAAACAAATTTATTCTATAATTATTATTAATGACATAATATTTGTAAATACAAAATTAAATAATAACTCATCACAATTTGAGCCCTACAATTGAATGCCATGTGTGACGTGATGGGGTGCCCCGTGCCATGGCAAATCACAAGGCAAAATGCACATTCTCAGACAAAAAATGTCTTATTAATCATTGAAATTTCTAGCTCAGTGGGGATCAAACCCTGAATCGGGTGGATCCTCTGTATATCGCACTGTCGTGCACGCAGCTTATTAAGGTGTAGGTATGTCGTGTATGTATGTAGGTATGTAGGTACTTACATTTTATTATGAAAAATACTCTAACTCTAATATACGTTAAACAGCAAGTTGTTTGTAAAACATATATGTAATCAAAGCGTGACGAAACCCGATGCTATTTCATTTAGTAGGTTAACGGAAAGCATGGTTTGCTTTAATGCTACAACACACAAACACAAAATAAATATTGGGTAAGATTTGAAGCCATGCTCTAGGTTCCAAAAAATATTTTCAAGCGTGCTTTTACATGTAGATAGTAATGACGATAAGGTATCACGGCGCCATCATTTTTATCAGTTGTTTGTACGGCTCGCTGTTATCGTTTTCAGAATTGGGCAACCTACGTAACTTGTTTGTTTTTATTTCATTATCTACAACAATATAGAGCGACAGAAACATATTATGTATATACTTACATTTTTAAACAAAATATTAATACCGTTATAAACGGATATGAATACGAAAACGAGTACGGTATTTTTGTACGAGTAGAAGGTTTTAGAAGGATTATTCTAATATTTTTGAGACAGAACTTAATGCATACCCATTCCATTTACATTAATTTTTCCATATTAGTATATATTATTATAATATAGTTCTTTTGCTTTTGGTTGTGTGTGTTTTATATACGTACACGGTATGAAAATGTGCGTGCCTGTCAAAACAGTCAGTAAGTTGTGAGCGCGCGTTCGCTCTTAGTACGGGAGCCCACGAGGCTATGTGTTGACTTAGTGCATTTACAAGACAAAAATATAGTTAAAAAAACTAAAAAAACACGCTTTTCAATAACATCGAATTAGAAGAGTTTTGAAGCTACAAATGTCAAATACTCCAAAATAATAAAAAACCCCAATTATATCCAGTGATTTTTATTCTAATCGCACTTTAGGTAACCTAAAAGTGACTTTTCTTCAAGTTCAAACTCAAATATTTCGAAAACCGTTGAATTTTGGCTTAAATGATTAATGTTGAGCTTACCTACATGCCCTTAGCGGGAATACGTCACATAACAAATCATCCTGTATGGGTCAAAACTTCAAAAGTACCCAAATTTGAGATATTTCGAACCTTTAAATTCATATCTCTAAAAATATTAACTTTATCGTGAAAGTCATAGGACCTTTTTTATTTGTATTTTAATAAAGAATATTAAAAAATATGTCCGGTTGAAAAATAACAATTTCTTGCAATAATAATTGTTTAAACAATTTCACGGGGTTGCCACATGGCAACATGCATTTATATCATCAGTAGGGCTATTTGAAGAGGATCGCATAAAAAAATTGAGGTGGAATAGTTTTCGGTAGGTACTTATGCGCCGATTCCTCCAGGACTACATCTATTTACCTCTGTCACATACGTTGACTATTATGAGCGTGACAAAGATAACAATTATTTTGTTTTTCCGATTAAAAATACAGCTTGATGTTTATTTGAATTCAATGACAGTTAACATGTAGATTCAACAATTCAAGAAAATATTTTGTAATAAACCAAAACAATTTAATAGTATTTTACTTAGTATAATTTTGCGTATCGTTATCGGTAAATAATTTACCCTTATATTAATTTGACCCTCTTTGAATTTCCATATATGGAAATTGAACACACACGTAACTGACACAGAAGGCACACAGTATTAATAAGTATACAGATTTGTCTCAACTGCATCTAAAAGCTCGTCGCGGTCGGCGAACTATACATACATACATAGTAAATAGTAATTTATCATTAAAGCTGAGATGTCGACGATTTCAAGTTTTGACAGAATACGCCATAAACGAGTTTTAAAAATTTACATTTACAATACTCGATGCATTAAAAATAATACTCATATCAATGCTATGAATATAATTTAATCTATAACATGATCAAAACGGTAAGCCGCTTCGCTAACGGTATACAAAAACATTGTGATAGAGACGTTAAATAAATTTTAATGTAGTCGAGTATTAACTGTAACAAACTGTTGTGCATGTTGTGTTTAATAGACCGGTACCTATTAATAGAGTAATTAAAGTATTATGTGTAATTTTGGCATGAGCCTTTATCAGCTGTTGGCGGCAATGCATTCAGAAACGTCTAAATCGAAAATAAAACGACCCGCTCGCTGTAACCAATTTATTTTACTTTTAACTCCATGTTAAAATAACAAATCTCTGAAGCGTTGATTCATGTCGACCGAATAAACCAATTTCGTTGCAATATTTACCGATTTTTCAATAGGTAACACTGATAATTTTACGTAAAATTTCATTGCACGAACGTTCACAAACAATTTCAGACCGTGAGTACCGAAAACTATTCTACCTCAATTTTTTATGCGATCCTCTTCAAATAGCCCAATTGATGATATAAATGCATGTTGCCATGGTGCAACTCCGTGCCATACTGTTTAAACTGATTTTTTTAAACTATTGCAAGGAATTGTTATTTTTCAAACGGACAATTTTTTATATTCTTTATTAAAATACGAATAAAAAAGGTCATATGACTTTTTACGATAAAGTTAATATTTTTAGAGAAATGAATATTTAAAGGTTCGTAAAATCACAAATTTGGGTAATTTTGACCCGTGAAAAATACAGGTTGATTGGTTTTGTGACGTATTCCCGCTAAGGGCGAGTAGATAAGCTCAACAGTAATCATTTAAGCCATGTGAAGCAATATCCAAAATTCAACGGTTTTCGAGATATTTGAACTTGTCAATGGTCAAGTCAATCCATACATGGATCTCACAACTTTTTACGGTGCAAGAACTGAGTGACGAGACTTGGGTTTTTTACAAGTTATGTTTTTGATGGCATTTATGCTTATCAGTAATAAATTATAATATTAAGTAATGAAATATTTATAACTTAGTACATATTAATAACTACTTAACATGCACATAATAGATTTTTTCGAAAACCTTCAAACGGTGCTACAAGTTAAACATTTTACATATCAATAAGAACCTGAACAGTGGAAGTATGCAATTCAAATAAGAGATATGTATCACTCCACTATCTTTACGATATAAACATAGCGCAGTAACTTTTTAAAGTTAAATTCATGGCGAATGTTGTTACAGAGGGTTGTAGATGGGGTGTCTGGGGTCGGTCGTCGACCCCGACAGCTGGTGCTGTACAATGTACATGCGATGTAGACGACTGGCACCACGAACGCAGGGGTGACATCGACCACTTCCCAGAATACTGTGACAGTTGCTCTTCCCAGACATAAACATTTCCCACGCACACTTGCTCTAATCACAGTTTAAAGTATGTAAATTTTGTTAAATGGGCGATTCTCTGTAACCTCGTAATCGGCTGTCCCGACTGTTTTTTTCAAAGAGTAATTTAATTATTTAAATAAAAACCACTTCTAATGAAACTTCAACCCCGTAACTTTATGGGCCCATTATTTTTAGAAACATAACTATTTTAATTTTTTTTCTGGACGTTATAGAAGCCCAAAAAATACAGTCCCCTGGCTGTCCCCATCACTGTTTTTCCGCCTAGAAACGAGATTTACGAAGAACTAATTGAAACTACATACATTTGGCAGTTAATATAATAAGAAAAATAATAAAATTAATATAGTTTTCGTAAAACAAGGTCTCATTATGAATTTTATTATATTAATAAACACCTGTAAACTTTGTCCCCAGAATTTCCATACAGTCCCCTGCCAAAAATTGAAATCCATAATAAAAAAAAAACTGTAATATTTACAAACGTTTTTAGAGAGATATGAAACGCAATTATTGTGTAGTTGGCTACCTTGCCGAATGCGGCGACGAGATGCCATTTCGGTTAGTGTCAGAGCGTAATTTGTGAGGTAAACACGCGTTTGGACCGCTACCACACACAGTCCTCTGGCAAGTAATAATATTTATATTTTAATTACTTAAATTATCGCTATATAAGTTTACTGTTTTATTATTTATGCCTGAATTGTTCGGTAGGTTCTTAAAAAACTATTTTACATCAGTTTTGTAAATATTTTGAAATCTAATCTAAATACACAGTCCCCTGGCAACAGTCCTCTGGCAACAGTCGGCAGCAGGCCGATCGAACACACATGATATGGCTCCTAAAAAGGAAAAGTTATCCCGAGAAGAATTACTACAGAAAAAGAGAGAAGCAGAGCGATTATGATACGAAAGATGAATGACCCTGAAAAGAGAGAAGAAATTAGAGAAAAGAAGTTGAAGTACCAAGAGAAGAAAGAAAAAGGTTTCCGAAAATGGACGTGACACCTCGTGAGCACAGAGCTACCTTAAAGAAGTGGAGGTACACTACAAGTCCCATCACTCCAGTTCCACTTCAAATATCTCCAGCTCCAAGCCCAGCAGTCTCCAGTACTACTCTACAGCAAAGAAAAAAAGAAGCCATAAAGCGACGAAGGAAGTTAAACAGAGAAAGAAATGAAAGGATCGCACGTTTCGAGAAAAAACTTGAGAAGTACAAGAAAGGATTAGCGAGACATAATGTAACGGCTTAGATGTACCTGTAGCAAATCGCTGTAAAATACCTGATAGTTATAAAAGAGCTGATCAGAATTTCTTCGAAGATGATAATAATAGCCGGTAAAAAGAATATATCACTAGAAAAACTGTGAAGAAACAGAAGAGATATCTTCTTGACACAGTTTATAATCCTTATAAAAAGTTTATTCTTTAGTTTTTTCTATTCCTTATTAAAAGTTTGGAAGATCTATGTTGCGACTGGTATAATGTGAATTGTTTGGCGAGATCATATTGTTATACTTGCCTTAATAAAAGCCCGAAATATAAAGAATTTAATAACCGATTTTTTTAAATCTTATTATGTTTTTTAGTCTTAAAATCCAAGATATTAAGACTTAAAAACAGTCCCCTGATGCGTCAAACAGTCCCCTGTCATGATTTTTTGGAAAATCGCTAATAACTCCGAAAATACGTATAAATTCAGTGGGCCTCCTTATCTAACTAAAATAATAGTTAATTTTCTTCGAAATAGGACATAGTTTTTTGGCAAATAGCAAAAATAATTGCCAGGACAGCATTTGTATGGGACCTGTACGAGCTTACAGAGAAATGCCCAAATATGACTGAAGTGTTAGTTTATTGCCGGATGTAAAGAATTTCGCGAAATTTTAACTTGACACTAATACCTCGTTCACATTAGCCCAGTCGAGCATTCCAGTCCAGCGCTGGATTGCCACTTGAATAATGTGAACCTGCACTGGCATGTACTATTCCAGTGATCAAGCCAGTACAGTTGACTAGAATGACGGTCTATCTTTCAATCCAGTACGCCCATTCCAGTGCCACTGGAATAGTGTGAACGGCCAAATTATCATTCATTTTTATTCTCTTGTCTTATTCTGTATTAATTTAAATGACAATTTGTTTTTAAATTTTTATAATTTTGTGTCTGCATTATTTTTAATCGCAAATTAAAATAAAGTGACATGCTAAGATTGTTTACTAAATATGACAAGAGAATAAAAATGGACTAAGATAATTATAAACTTCGTCACTTAAATGAGAGTACCTATAGATTCTTAGTCACTAAATAGATACTAACAACGTAATTCATCAGATGGGTGTAAATGGTGTCCAATGACGACTATAACAAACTAGACTTGGATTAAATAGATTAATAATATTTGCGTCACGAATGACGATATCCATTGTTTTGCGAGTTACATTCACGCAGAATAGTCACGATAGTTTTGCTTTAATAAGAAAATTGAAGCGTTGATGGTCCAGTCTCTAAGTGTGCAATTACAGTGCCAGCGGGGCGGGCAACGGGACAAGCGGGTGTCGCAAGCGGCAGGGCGGGTGGACGCAAGTCAGTTTGCGTTTCCCGCTGGATTTTGAGTTTGAGTTGAGATTTTAATTTTATTTCCAATATCGCACGAGCTAGGGACGTCCGGACGGACTCAATCGCACCGTTGCTACTGTGTTCATCCATGGAAATAAGCGTTTTCCGCTCGACCCACCAACCAACGCCAACGCTCCCGCTGCCCGCCGCGCTGCCGCTGTAATTGCACATTAAGATTTCGGTCTCTTCTTTTCTTATGAAGAGGTCCGGGTTCCGAAGTAGCGCGCATCAATAGCTTTTACACGCTTTATATCGCAAAGCGTTCGATATAATAAGTGTATTTTGTTATAGAAAAAGCTAAATATTATAATTATTGTGATTTTGGATTCGACATTCAACAATTTTTCAACGAACAAGGTGAAAAAAGCAACCACCACTCTGAAAAGTATCTGCCGACTGCCCGAGCGAAAGAGTAAGACAGATCGCGCGCTATCTCTATTTCTTTTACTCCCTTACAGAGGATCTATAAAAGAAATAATTAATCCTGGCGGTCCTAATAAAGATAATGGGAAACTGTTAACAAATTATTGCATTGTCATTGGCTCTTAATACGTATGCAAAGTTTCGAATTAATTACACTTCTGGAAATTGGTAAAAATCGTGCTCAGATTCTGTTACATACATACATATTACATAGTTAGATACAACCCAAGCTAATATAAAGCGTGTAAAAAAGACGCTTCATAAATATTTTACTGCGCAATTTAAGTAACTATTCTGTAATGACTAAATTAATTAATAACAAACTATAATTTTTAGTATATTCCTATTATGAAAACAATTTTTTTAAAATATCTGTGAATATACTTAAGCTATTCTGACTGTTTAGCATCAAAGCAGCATAACATGTTTTCGATTAATATCAACAGTGTGCTAATGTTGTTAAAAAAGGGGGCCACGAAAACACTAGCACGCTTTGAGCACGTACCGGTTTGCGGCCGTGGTATTTATATATATAGCTACATACCTATTATTAGTCAATGTCCATTTGAATTTTTAAACATTTCTTGGAAAGTAATTTATTGGTTGGATGTCATTATTTTAATATGTTTGACGGAAAAAAATAACCGAAAGACGACATACGAAAAAAGTGAAACAAACAATTAGCAGAAAAGTTGGTCGCGGACGGGTGTTTACACCGTAAAGTTCCATATCTGCGCACATATTACACGCTCGAATGAATTTCGACTCTGTTCATAAGATAACGCGGGGCGCCTCCTAAACGAGGCCTCAGCCCGCGGCCGGCGGAGAATAACAAACAAACAACCACTATAATTATTTCTGTGCAAACAACACATCGAGTATCGGACTAAAGTCGTTATCTGACAGATTAAAAACGATTCGATACCGAGAATGCCGCGGTGCGCTCGTCATCGAGTTCAATAACACTCGAACAAATATAGTAAAAATAAATAAAAATAAAATCGCGACCCACAAGTGGCCCCACGAACTGACAAGATCAATGGCCGCGGAAGTTTTTGCAAATATCCGGCGTGTTAACGGCGTCGGGGAGCCTCGTGTTGTTTGCACTTCTGGCAAAAACACCATCGTACGCACGTGTGTTAAGCTAGAAAGGTAAAATGGGCAGAACCACTCAATTTATATCTTATCTTTTAGTGCTTATTAAGTGCTAATTTAATGTCAGAAAAAAATTTATGCGTATGTAGTTTTCGAAAAAATGTCCTACCCTAACAAAGACGTCAAGAGACCTAGGAGAAAATTTTCTTTACGGGAATTTAGTGCTCAATAAGTGCTCAATAACTGGCATTAAATTAGCACCAAATAAGCACTAAAAGATAAGATATAAACTGAGTGGGTCTGCCCATTTTACCTTTCTAGCTCAACATAATACGTATCGTATGCCCTGTGCGCCGCGTGGCTCCTAAAGATAGATGCCTATCGAGACGTCTTCGTAAATATTTAATACCAAGTAGAAAGTAATCTTCCACTTTTTTCTACAGTCAAATCGGATATTAAGTGTATTTAGTAGAAATCAGCGGTGGTAGTTTCGAAAGTTATGTTTTACGTGAGGATCTAAATTAAATACGTCAGCATTATTCAAAAAAATACGTAACGGTTATGTATCATTAGCCTGAATTTTCCCATAAAAGCAATTTGGCTATCACAGTTATTTACAATTCACAATTAGACAGCATTGACGCAATAAAGTAGCCAAATGTTTGCGTATAACTTTTCACGATAACTAAATTTATTCGTCGTAGCGCCAACGGGGCAATACAAAATTCATAATCTTGAAAAACAAAGCATAACGAAAATATATTTAAATGTTAATTAATACAGCGTACTTATTCAGGTAGATACAACAATGTACCGTCGCGTCCAGCCGGAGTAATTACATTGTAGCAAAATATTTGAAAATGTTGATTTGTTGAATCATTATAAGCATAACTAAAGTTTAATTTAACCCAGGGTATAGGCTGAATTTTCCAAGTGTGCGAGGGTCCGAAAAGGGAAATCCGAAACTATGAGGAATAGCGAAAAACGCTGAAGGGAGTCTGGGGACCGATTTTGATGAAAACAAAAATGCATCGTTGGATTTTTGAAAAATCAATATGTACAACTTAGCCAGTTTTAGTTTTCATTAAAATCGGTTTCCCAGACTCCTTTCAGAATTTCTCGCTATTCCTCATAGATTCGGATTTCCCCATCCCCGCAGCCTTAAAAACATCACCCTGTATAGTATTTGCGATTTTAAGCTAAGGCCTGTGCCAAGGCTGAGATATTAGGCAAGTGAGAAAGTTCTACAAAAACTTGTACTCAGTACTGTTAGCAGTTTTTTTTTTGTTGAGAACTAAATCATAATATTTCAGATTTTGTTATAAATTGTGAAATATGTCGATTGTTTACGCAAAACAAAATTTTTCTGATATGGACACTACGTACAATATTGGACAGTGATAAGACACTGTCGGCGATTTTCACTACTCGTACCGCAAAACTGATAATGGTTTTAAAATTGCCTAGACGGACTTCATTCTTCTTCTATTGTTGAATTTCGTACCACATTTTTTTTTGTGGATCGTGCTGTGTGATCGCACAGACAGACGGTTTGTCCGAAAGCAAATCTGATCGTACTATCGTATCGATCGTAGTATTTTCTTATGATACATATATGAGTAGCAACGGGTATGCAGGCTACCTGATGTTAAGTGGTCACTGCAACTACTTTAAGACGGGTTAAGAGGCTGGCGGTAATCTACCGTTCCGGGCGAGCTACTTTAGCCTTGTCCTAATTTGCTGCTGCAATACGACATGACTAATTAAAGTCTGATCGACCAATAAACGCGACAATATTTAATTTTTAAACACAGATTCTGACACTTCAAATGGACTTGGAATGAAACATGCAGCAAGCGACCGATTTCGTCGTCAAACGATTGGCAATAATTGGACAAGGGGTAAGGCTCTGCCGCCTGTGATGCTCACCTCCCTCCGCAAGAAACTCAGCTGAAGAAAACTCGCTGGCCAGCAGTAGCGCGAAGGCCACCGCTGGCCACGCGACCCAGCTATCCGGGCGCCGCATCACGCGCGCCGCCCGCCCGCTGCCGACCACATGTCCCGAGCTCCTGCAGACAAGAATATTACAGTTTAGCCAAAAAAATGTATACCTAGGTACAAAATGATAGTATAGTACAAAAAAGTAAAAGTGGGCTCAACTTTTATGCATAATATTTCAAACGTCCCATGTCAAAGATTTTTGTGAATTTACCAAAATTTTGGTCATCATTGGCCTAACATTGTGTGCTTCATCAGTAACGTTTCACAATCATGTATTGGTTGATACAAAAACAAATAATTATACCATAGAAATAATTGTGCAGATTAAATAGCAAAGTACCTACTACATCACAATGTTAAAAATTTAAGCGGTCGGCTCTTATCTTTAGCATGATCGTATGATTTTCGTAATGAGCATGCCATTCGCACGATGATTAAATCTTTCCTGATTTATCTAGTGTTATTCGCTTTGCCATTGATAAGTACGAATTCCATTCATGATAAGTCGGCTCAGAGGCCACAAAGAGAATGAAGAGTCCGGTAATTAGCGTGGGATCCTTCGACATTCTCACGACGCGACTAGTACGCTGCCGACGCCCGCGCCGCCGCCGCCGCTATTAAAATATGCTACATATCGGCAAACAAACACGCTTTCAAATTTGTATAAAACCTGTAGAAGAATTAAAAAAAATCAAAAACCATAAGTCAATAAGCAGGATATTAATTATAATTGTGAGCGAAGCAGTTTTACATTTCACTAACTATTCACCTATTGCTTGTACCCAAAATTACGTCAGCAGCTAAGAGAATTGGCCTATCATGAATGGTTTTTCTGAGTACCTAGGTATCTAAATAGATTTCTCGTGCTAAGTTTCTAGTATGAGTATTGCTATCTTCATAAAATCGGTTAAACCTATGCTAATCTATACGAAGCACGATACAAGCAAGCGCGGGGGCGGCGGCACGCGGCGGGACGGAGTGCCTGCGCATTGTATTTATATTATGTTTCCTGTCTTACATACATGTAATTAGTGGTTGGCATCTCGTGTACGGCAAACAATTCCTATACGTATTCTGTCGTATACTACGTCATCATGACGCCGGTTGCCGCGGCGCCTGCCTGAGTTGCCTGACGGAAATTCTACGCTCCATCACCTCATTTCCAGATATTTAGATAACGATTAAACGCTACCATGCCGTGTCGCACAAACTTACAAGTGATATTTTTGTATTCTTTTATTTACAAATCATGAGCTTAAATCTTATTTGGTTGGCATTAGAGAAGCTCGTGATCCTTGACAAAACGGGGCGTTCATTTGCATACTTGCCTTACTGCAACACATAACTTACAATATGTAACAAAATAAGTAGACATTCGTACAATGCTGAGGGGAATCAAAAACGAATTTTATGATAACACATAAAAAATTATTAGCCCGCGTAGACCTTAGAATTTCGTCCAAAGTTATGGAACTCGTATTATTATGTTATCCCATCTTTTACTTTATACGCTTCTGCTGTTTTAGGATAAAATAGTTATAGTTAAATATCCGCCAGTATATCTGTCGGTCGCAAACCTTTTGAATTCATAAGTACGATTAAGGAAGGTAATTTCCAACCTATATTTAATTAAAACTTATGCAATATTAGACAAAAATTTATATGTATTTTTTGAGCTGCGCAAACAACGCAGCGCAGCGGTACAAACAGCTTCTAATATTTACCTGTAAAAGCGCCAATGCCAATAATGTTCGTGGAAATAAATGTTTTGAAGTTTCATTTTCTTTTTTATGTATAAATTAGAATTTTAAAATAAGACACTACCTCCTGCGGTAATAACGGTTTCGACCGCACCAAATCCAGCGTTGTCACCATGGAGGAACAAGTCACCTCTAATAAATTTTGATTTTTGCTAATTGTATAAGCACAACAACTTGTTCGTTAAGTGACGGGTGGAGTCATGGAGTGAAGGCTCGCTCTGTCCCTACGGGCGGACGGACACATCTTGTGGATCAATTTTGTTAATGCATACTTTGATGTATAGTTACTATTACCAACATTACCAAGCAGTTTTCTTATTTTTGGAAAACATTAAAGTGACATCTTATTTTTTATACTGCACCTGCAACACGTGGAGGGATGACGCGTAGCTGTTAGCTTATTATAATTTCTTCCGAAATGGGCGGGAAGAATGGAAGATAGAATAGGCCAGGATGCGTTCGTAGTCGGCATGTGAAAGCGAGACAGCAGCACTGTGCTATTCGGTCTGCGGCAAACGCAACGCTTGGCAAGCGAGACAGGTAAGGGAGGTACCAGTTTCCCGCGCTGCCTTCTGATTTCTGAGAGTTGTTTACACGCTATGGCGTGGCGGGTGGCGAGGTTGACGACCGCGTGCCGCACCACGCTGCCATATTTTCGGTAATAAATAATAGAACAGCGCAACGCAGCACGATCGATCGAATCGCGGGCAGTGCGACGGCGCGGGGCCCGCTGCCCAAAACATTGCACCCACCCCCGCAGTACAGTCTGCGCCGACCTACCCTGCCCGAAAGCTAAAAGTGTACAAGTCAGCGCAACACACTTTCAAATACTCCGTTTAACAGACTTTACTGGCCGCGCATGTGACAAGCCACAATGTGCCGTAAACAAACACAGGAAATTTAGTACACGTGGAATCATAATATTTTGTTATTGATGATGAGTCGTTTATAAAACTTTAAAATTGTAATAATATTTTCAATAAATCAGTTTGTAGGGAAAATTTGTACTAAAAAACGGGTCTAAAAGGGTGTTTTATTCATAGGTTTACCTTATTATTTTACGTTCTTAGCTAACTAATTGTGTTTGCCAATTCAAGGCCGTGCTAACTGCATAAACACCGCTAAGTAAAATCTATTGTTTTGATAAGACTTCAAGGTAGAAGTTACTTGTATTAACCTGTTTTCTTATCAACAAATAAAAGCCTCTAACCGTATAGAAAATTTATAAATTTATAGAAAAACGGTCCGATACAAAACGCTGCAAAAAGTCAATGGAGGCAAAAATTAAAATTCTGAGAACATATCAAGTGCTTAGTAGATTTATCTACAATATACTCATACATTAGACTTTGCCTGCGTGGATTTTAGAACTTGGTCCACAGAGGTATAAAATGTATCCTATAATTATGTTGATCCAAGTTATAAACATCCATCCAAACATCCTTACAAACTAACATTTATAATAGTAGTAGGATGAAGATAAATTTACTACATAACGAGGAGCTAGAGTTATAAGGTGGAGATTCTTGGAAAATTTTCAACTTTAAAGATCCTCTCTACGCCATGTGCTGTCTTTTATTGCGACATTAGAAACCTTACATCAATTATTATTATGCTTCATAGAGTTTGGACACAACACATTGCTATGTGACATCGCCTTACGCCTTATTATCTATCTCCAAGTAAACAATCTAATTAAATCAAAATTTCCCGTTAGAAAATATATTCAAAAATTATGGGACGAGCCCCTCTTTAAGTTAACATATAGGTATGTATTATAATTATCTTTTATTGTCTTCTGGGAATATTTCTGAGCGGGCTCGTCTCTTAGCGGTATCGGAACGTGAGTCTGGTTTCTGGCTACAAGCACTTCCCTCTAGTAACATAAGGACATTGTTAGACAATGTCACTTTGTCTCTATGAACTAGTCTGCGTCTGGGATTAAAGACGAATAATTAAGATTTTGTTAAAAGCAAGTGAAAAATGGTGATTTCTGTTCTAAAAAATGTAGTATACATTTATTATTTCAATTTTAAAATTCAGGTTTGTTAACCTGTTTTTCAAATGTCAAAAACGCTATACCTATGCCATGAAAGCTATCGGCGTGACGTCATTAGCAGTGTAAATAAATAATGGAGTATTTGTTGACCTGTATTTTTTATTGATAATTTGCGTTTTCTTAGTTTTCTTGAACACCGCACAGAAAATTCGAAATAATAATATAATTTTATTATGGAAGAAATTTGTGAAAGTGAGTGATTTGTGTGAGTGGCGAAATTTTTCGCATGTAATCCCGATTTCTGCTCATCTGAATTGAGGAACGTTAAGAGAAAAGACTAAGGATACCTACTATGTAAGCACTTTCCCGGCGTTTTAATGCTTGCATTCAGGCACGAGACACCAACGATAAGGACTGTAACTCATTTTGTTTTTGCAAAAATAACTTTCTTCCTTTACTGAGATGTATTGTTTACACTGCGAGTGACGTCACAAGCATGGCGGCAGCGCCGAGACGGCCGAGACCGTGTTTTCGCGGGGATTTTTGAAATTTAAATCTTTAAGTCCTTTTTTTTACATAATTTTTGTTTGCAAAAAATTTTTTTTGAATTCGAATGACTTTCGAATTCATATAAAAAGCTTTTTGACATAGGCCGTAATACCCTGAAAGGCAACAACATCACATAACATCATAATGAAAATATCCATGCCTACTCCAATGCATGGTCTTGTGTGGTCTCCATTACAGAAAATTGTACATGGCGGTTTGTCGTTGAGTATTCTTCTCTATACAGTAAAAGTATAACATCTGTTTTTTTATAAAACCTACCTACCTAGTTAGTAAAGACTACAGTTCTTAAAACAGACAAATAATTTGCTATAGGTATTTAAGACCACATGACAAAGTGTAACTGTTTATGTACGATATAATATTATGTTTAATCAGAATAGTTCAAGGGCAACGAATTGTATGAGTTTGTGGTGATTCTGGGAAATACGATTTAAACATTGATAAACTAAATTTATAACAACAGACAAAATAAATATTTAACTAATATTATTACGGTTATAGTTTCATTTTTTTACAATGGCAACTGAAAGAATTATTTGTTGTCTGCTTGTATTGATTGCTGATTAGTAAACATTAGTAAGTCATTCAAACTGAAGCCAATTTTTTAAAAGTTTATATTGAGATGTTTTAACATGATTAACGTGGAATAGTCATAGTAAAGCATGCACCGGACCAGGTTACGCTACAGCGTAGCCTGTACCCTGTAGCCTCACGGCTTGCGCACAGTGGTCTGAAAATCAAGCTTCATACTCATAGAAACTGATTGTCAGAAATCAATAATTAAAAAATGTTATTGTAATAAGTACACCTCCCTTTGTTAACTGTTATAGTATGAAGGTCGTGAGTAGCTCCATGTGTGAGAAAAAAAATATTGTATTTTTTTTTGTATGGGAAAAAAACTTCAAAGTGGATTTTAAAAAAACTGATCATAACTGAAGGTCTGGTATTCACATGAGTTATTACACTCTACATGGCGATTAAGATGACATACAATTGTTATGCCTTTCGGTGCCGCTTTGCATGTAGCAAGCTTTTAAAAGTTTGAGTTTTTGGTAGATGAATTACATGATAATGATATAATTACATGATGATAGCGTAAATGAGGGTAGTTATAATATAAACAGGACGTATATGCTAACTTAATTTAGTAGCTCTTTGCACTTGTTCGCGCTTACTATACTTATTTAGTTCGATTTGTTTTCGTGTTATAATGGAAAGCTTCAGTACCAATTTGGATATGTTTATGTTTGTGGCGAACAATAGCTGTTTTTCAAGGCCCAGCGAATTATTTGAAGTTTTGGTGAAAAATGTTACTTTGTCAGAAAATGAAAATAAATAATTTAAACTATTCTGTCAGACTTGTGTGTTCGTTGAAAAACAAATGGAACTCGTGCAATCGCACGAGAAAAACATTCATAAAAAAGTATGAGATATGGCTGCAAGAAGACATAAAATGGCCTGAGTTCATAAAAGAAAAAATCACACCTTCTTTGGTGTTAGAAGAGCAGCAACCATGTTCTAGTTTTGACTGCAGTGTAAATGAGGGCGCATCAACATCATTAGGGTTGAATGCAGAGACTTGCAGTGTTGGAACATCAACAGAGGTGAGTCCAAGAAAAGTGTTCTCTGAGCTAAGCCCGCTACAGAAGAGAAGAAGAGTGGAAGAGCTACTAGCACATACCAATGAAAGCCTTGCTTTTGCAACTGGTTTAAGTGCTGGTAACAAAAACGTAGCAGATATCATTAAATTAGGCACAGAACATCCCGAGGAAGCTACTAAGATAAAGCAACTGTTGAAGCCCGAGAAAGCTCAGCCCATGTATTCCGCTGATAAAGCATTAGGTATACTGATTTCGTTGAAACTTTCAAAATGGCAGTATACAACATTAAAATTTTTGGTGATCCTGCCAGAACTGCAGCTATTACAGGCTTGGATCCTAGTTTGATCCAAAGATTTGCAACACTTTTGCGCGTGATGGCTTGTGGAGAGCCCATTAATGTTGATGCGTTTAAAAACTTTGCGCACCAAACCGCAAAATATGTGGAACTATATGGCTGGTATTACATGCCATCTAGTGTCCATAAAATTTTAATGCACGGTGCTGAAGTCATTAAACATTTTAACATGATGCCCATTGGGAAATTATCTGAAGAGGCATCGGAAGCCAGAAACAAAGATTTTAAAAAAATCCGAGAAGACCATTCTCGACAATTTTGTCGAAAAGCAACAAACGAAGACATTTTCAATGGTCTTCTTGTTTCGTCAGATCCTTACCTGTCCAGCATAAGGCCACAGCTGATAAAATCAAAACGCACACCTATTACCGATGACATGAAATGTCTTCTCATTGGTGATGATGATGCAGATATAGACAAGGAGTATATTGAATTCGTTGATGTTAATGCACCTATGCTGGACTCTGATGAAGAAGATACTCTTTGATAGATAATTGGTCTTTTATAAGTAGTTAGTAATAGAGAATAATTAATATATGTATATGTAAAGCTCTGAGTATTACTACATTTAATTATATAATTTACTGAAATAATATTTAATAGTATAATCAAATAAAGAAATTTTGACAGTTTTTATTGAATATGTGCTTTTTATTTCCTATTTTTTGAACAATTATATTATTTAAATATATCCTAAGTACGTATTTATTCCTTGTGTATATACAATTTCAATTATTTTCATGTTGAAAGTTATAGTTATCCTTATAATATAAAATGAAGACTTGAATAATCATCTACCAAAAACTCAAACTTTCAAAAGCTTGCTACATGCAAAGCGGCACCGAAAGGTATAACAATTGTATGTCATCTTAATCGCCATGTAGAGTGTAATAACTCATGTGAATACCAGACCTTCAGTTATGATCAGTTTTTTTAAAATCCACTTTGAAGTTTTTTTCCCATACAAAAAAAAATACAATATTTTTTTTCTCACACATGGAGCTACTCACGACCTTAATACTATAACAGTTAACAAAGGGAGGTGTACTTATTACAATAACATTTTTTAATTATTGATTTCTGACAATCAGTTTCTATGAGTATGAAGCTTGATTTTCAGACCACTGTGTTGCGTTGCGACAGAGCGGGGCCGCGCCGCTCCAGGGAAGGGCACAGTTGTTTACACCACCGCACCACGTGGTGACCGATTGATACACGCAGTCACGTGGCCTCCTTCGTACATACACCTGTGCCGCGAGACGCTAACTATTCATACGACACCGCTCCGACGGATAAGCCTGGCCGTAATCAGATTGAAAACTAATACGAGACGTTACCTGAGCTCGGCGCCTGCCGTGGCCGTTTGCTTCTGGCGAATCACAATTATTGTTTGTATTAACGATGCGATATTTCGTTCAATATCTGTCACCTCGTCACCCACGGTACGGACACTGATCACTGGCAGATATATTTCAGTAATAACAACACTATTGTAAACACATCGCGCGGTGGATGAGCGAACGAATTACGAACGAGTCACCACGATCGACGCGCGCAAACGACTGTTGGACGGAGACGGAGGCGGAGGGAAGGGGCCGTGCGGCATGCGCGGGGCCGTGCCGTCGACCCAGTCGAGGAATGCGGCTCACCGTTCTCGCATGCTTTTTTTTGGTGCGTTCGGTCCGGTAGGGCGCGAGGGGACGTAAATGCTCTGATTGCCAATCTTGACGCCGATCACCAAAAATTTCATAGAAATAAATTATAATACTACATATAATATTAATTATAATGTTAGTTGGTTATAATACATCTATGGAAAATTTTGCCGTTTATTTTTGTTTGACTGAAACCATAGAATAATATTGAATAACATAAATGATAGAGGCGATTCGAAACCAAAATGTGCACAATGTGCACTGCACACTGCACATCAACTACGTACCATGGACGTATAACAAAGTACGTAAGTACATAGTGATTTCAACGCTCAATTTAGATATTGTTGACTTCTACGTAATGATCACACACTACGCAATTTCTAGGGCCCCCTAACTGAGCTAGGGCCCTAGAAATCGCGTAGTGTGACCGCTACACCACTTAAGAACACTGGTATAATCAATTAATTCTACGGGTCGCGTATGTTTGATTGTGACGCTTAAAATTAAAATAAAGAACAATTATACAAACGTTTTTAAAATTTTATTCTTTTGTATTTGTTATTATTTTGTAATGAATTCTTACTCATTCCAAACATTGTGATCAAATACCATGATTTTTTTAATATTGTGTATTGGGATCTGACATGGGGGCGTGGCCTATTCAACATGGCGCCGAGACGGGGGTGCATTTGCCAAGTCAAACCGTGGTCAAACCGCGTAAAATAGTGTTAAATATCAATATTGCCATTACCCATTAATGACCCACTACAGGGTCGGGTCTCCTTAGAGGGATGTAGGCCTTAGTCCACCACGCTGGCCTACTGTGGGTTGGTAAACTTCACATACCTTTGAGAACATTTTTTTTGTGAACTCTCAGGCATACAGGTTTCCTCACGATGTTTTCCTTCACCGTAACAGCAGGTGATATTTAATTTTATGAAGCGCACGTAACTTTTTTACAAAGTCATTGGTGCGTGCCATTGGGATTCGTACCCGGACCTCTCGATTCGAGGTCGAATTCTAAGCCACTGGGCTATCACCGCTATCAATATCAATCTTAGTGGTAGATAATTATAGTTTTAACAATTAATGATATTTGTGAATGGTCCGGTTCAACGCCCAGTAAACGCAATTTTCGAGAGGGTGAACGACTGGTAGCTGCGAAACATTTATTGAATTGTGGTATCGTCAAAGAGCATACTGACATTTTGGAAATATCGAAACTTGAATCTTTAAATTTTAATGTTGCTACAGTCCCTTTCTTTTCTTAGTGGAATAATAGTCAGATCTTATAAAATACAACTTCACACATTTTTAACCTCAAAAAACGAATTTGAATCACCTGGTAATAGGTACCTACATATAGTCGTTTTTCAGAAAATGCAATGAACACACTTTCATGTAAGGATTTATTTCACAGCCAATCTTCAAAGCGGTCTTCCATGCTGTGAATTGGTCCACTTTTTCCATTTTACCGAAATTATTTTTGATATAAACACAACGCGCATTTTTTTAGGAAACCTATGAAACGTTAATTCACGGTTTTTTCTAAAAATACTTTCACATCCATATATACGCAACACGTTATTCTTTTTTTTTAATCTTGCGAGGGTTAAATATTCCTAATACTTCCGTCATTTTTCGTTTAATTTCTCAAAAGTACTAATGATAACTCATGTTTTGATGAGCGATGCACCCCGGTATTAGTTCCAAAATTGAACACCAGATGTCTCACGAATTTTGTGATATATCTGTGCATATAATGTTTTGAATTAACTTTAAAAACTCGCATTATCAACCAAATATACATGGGGGCAAAATGGATAATAAATTAATAATGTGGATTTTCTTACTTAAAGCGGCCTTACAACTAGGCACTGCACTATATAATTTAGGTTTTGTACGTCTTCTGAACAATTTTTTCTTACTGAAACTAATAAATTACTTTGTATTTGTAATATACGGCGAGATTTTTTCTTGACAATGCAACTGCCAATCTTCGCTTTAAAAACGAATTCGTATATATATATATATATATATATATATATCTCGTTCTAACATACCTACTGTATCCTTAGTCTTTTCTCTTTCACATTGCCAATCTCTAACATTAGTATAATATTAATCTATGACTGAAACTGTCACAATGTTTGATGTTTTAAAGTTCCTTTTTTAATTATGAGTGGCAATGGAGCATACACGCTCAGCCAACGAAGAGTTGAAAATATTAATACTTAAAAATTAAAAGGAAACAAATTCAAGGATAGCAAAACGGATTTGATACGGAATATGGAAAATTAAAGCCAAGGTGATGAGTGAGAACACCTATTGACTAAATTTAAAGCAATTAGTTTCTTGATTGACATTAAGGACCTTGACTGACATTTAACAAAGACAACAATACTTTTATTTAAGAACTAGTTGACCCGGCAGGCTTCGCTCTGCCAATTTTTTTATTTTTATTTAATCAATAATGTAGTTTTCCAATGGTGAAAGAATTTTTGAATTCGGCGCAGAAGTTTTTTAGTTTATTCATCACAAACATACACAGACACACAAATACAAATGATTTCTCTTTATAATATTATATAATATATGTATAGTGTAGACAGTAGATGTACTTAGATTACTTCCATTATTTCCAACATGTAGGGTCAAAGTAGTAGGTATCTGCTGTTCTGGGCGGTGAGAGTGGGAGCTGTCCAGCCAGCAGCCCCGGGAAGGACGGCGGTGTCTGCGTGGCCGCATGCCGCCGTAAGCATCGGAAGGTGCAGGAGAGCACATCTGCTCTCCAGAAGATGGGCCCGTCCTGGGGCGCCGCCCGTGGAGGGAGGACAGCGGTGCGTTCCACTGGAGATCCCGGAGTCCTCCCCAAGCGCAGAGGCAGGCCACCGAGGGGGTTTTAGTGCGGTACAAATCCCACATACCCCGGTATCCTCTCCCAAGTTGCCGGATACCTTTCGAAGGTTTCCCCCCCGATTCCAAAAAAAATTATCTGCTATTCTAATAATCGTAATTCTAGAACTCTTGTTACAATAATAAGTAATGCCATAGGTACCTACCACTATCTACGTCCCTGCCTGCTCTGAACTGTTGGATAGAAAGTTCGTCTTTCTTTATATTATCTTAAGAGGTACAAATAAGTTTGTACCGTTTATTTGCCACAAGAAATATCAAGAAAATCCATCCATCAGACATATTAGGTAGAGCTGGCCATAGGTATTTTATGCTGCCAGGCTGCCACTGCTCCCCTAGGTTGTCCCAGATACAGGATAGGTAGGTAAATTTTGGTCAAAACTTAGCCACTACTCCAAAATACCTACTTATTTTTAGATCCGAAACTTCTGCTCAATCATATATGTAGTTTATGAAAGACCATAATCAAAGTATAGTGTAAGGGCATATTTTCAACGTCCGCTTTTAAATAAATAGGATGAAAATCTTTGAGTTCGAGCAAAAAAACGGTGCTGTCGTACCATCCTTTTCTCGAAGCAATTCAGGCCATTTCGGACCCCCTATAACTTCGTTATGGATAAAACTAGGAGCCTGAATTTTCAGTATCCAGGCAGGTATTGTATAAACACGGTATATTTTAAATATCATCAAATTTGAACCAGTACTTGTAGTTAACTCGAGGTCTTAGGTCAAAGTTTTTGGTTTTGTCATTCACTGACCGATCATCAAAACTCTGAGGCACTTCTAGCCATAGATGTATTATAACTAACTAACGTTAGAGATTGGCATTGTGAAAGGGAAATGACTAAGAATACAGTATGTTAGAACGAGATAGATATACCTACGAGTCCTGTTTGTAACAACTAATAACACGTATCTTTAAACGATTGTCAGTTGCATTGCAATAATAAATCTTGCAGTTTTTACAAAATAACTAGTTTAAAATAAGGAAAAATTGTTCAGTCAACGTACAAAACCTTTTTAAGTAAGAAAACTCACATTATTGTCCACTTTGCCCCCATGTATGTTTGGTTTATAATGTGAGTTTTTAAATTTATTTCAAAATATTTATTGCACCTATTATATATAATATATGTATTTAAAAAAGTCATGGTATTTGATCACATTAATATTTGGAATGCGTAAGAATTCAAACACACAAGATACGAGTAATAACAAATATACCCGACCCATGGAATCAATTAATTATACCAGTGTTCTTAAAAATTAAGTCAACAATATCGAAATTGAGCGTGGAAGCGTTTCCACGCCAATAACTTCACCACCACCAAAAATGTATTACTTACTAAGTACCTACTTGAGCACATTTTTGGTCTAGCCCATCTCGCCTCTATCATTTGACTTTATCGTACCTACAGATCTTCAAATTTAGAATACAATGAGTTTTTAGTGTATAAAATCAAGGAAAAACTAAAATATTTTGCATTTCCGGTCCAGTTTTCTAGATACACCAACTGCATAAATAACTTTGAATTTTTTGTTACGTTAATTATGTACTTTGTATTTTTTTAGATGGACAACACAAATAAATGAGATTTAGAGATATTCTCTATAATATTGATAAAGCCAATGATATATTTGTTGGAAATGTTGTTATTATATACCTACTATACAATGTAAATTTTACTTTTTTGTAAGAAGTTGATAAAACTAAGCTTGGTAATGATGAGTCATTAGTTAGCACTAAAACGTATAGGTAGCAATAAAAATATGAGTAGGTACATAATTATGTGCAATATAGGTATGTTTCTTGTTTACTAAAAGCCTTTAAACTCATTACAGTCATAACAACTTACACGTGTAGGTATAATATTCGTGATTTCGATTTACAAGAAACAAATGCAGCGAAACAATATGAAAGTTGGTGTCTGCAATTTGTTGATAAATTTACCTATTTATTATAACGAAACAAAATGGTGCAGGAGAGCACATCTGCCCTCCCGAAGATGGGCTCGTGCTAGGGCGCTGCGCGTGGAGCCCGTGGAGGTCACCGGTGCATTCCACTGGAGATTCCAGAGTCCTCCCCAAGCGCAGAGGCAAATCCCACATAACCCGGTATCCTCTCTCCCAAGGTGCCGGGTACCTTTTGAAGGTTTCTCCCCCAATACCAAAAAAAAGGACGTGGTCACCATTGTACAAGCTTCTTCCTTATCGTTCTTGATTACGATCGATTTTCATAATTTTAGGTATTATTTAATAAAGACTGAAATTGATAGTGCGTGACTCACGCCAGCTTTCCATATGCATGTACCATACTTGTATTTTCAATTTTTATATTATTTACAATACAGTCAGGCCTGTCCTACTCCGCGTGTAGGTATCAAAAATCAGCGGCCCCTCCGAAACGGCTAGTCGCCTCACGCGCGAGCTGTGAGTGGACGTAGGTACCTACGTGTAAGGTTGGTTCCATTTTTTCTTTGATTATAATTATATATAGGTACTTCAACTGTTCGTTGCATTGTTTAAAACATGGAGAAAAGTATATCAGCGTAGGTGATAAGCGCTGCGCGATCTGAATTGAACTTAATCGTATCGTAGCTAGAGTCTATATATCTTTAAATGACTTTTCGAAGTGGGCCTTCTGTACTTGTACTATTAGGTATTCTGTGGTACAGTCTTAAAAGTAAGATTCATCAACCATCTAACTAACAGCGCGTAAATGATTCACAAGGCGCAATATCGGGTGGAGTGACATCAATTGAGGTATGCGTATGTAGTACGTACGTATAGTAGGTAGATGGACGATCACTTCCCTCTGGGCGGCCTTACCCTCACAGCAGGCCAACTCGCAGAGATGTTAAGATATTTTGTCTGTCGGTAAAACAAGAGGTACCTCAGTGAGATTTATTTCAAATAACTTCAAATAAAGGAGGAGGTTCCTAATTCGCCTGTATGTTTTTGATAATGCAAACAAATGTCCATTGACAACATCTCCAAATACCTATCATAATTGAAGAAAGAATAGGACTCGTACAATGAGGTCTCAAAAATAAATTAAAATAAACTATGACGGACTTCCCCACATTGACCACATCTATGGAACATTTATTCCATTCGCTGTGGAAGTAATGCGTGGGCAAACTAAAGCGCAATTGAGAACCAAATTAAGGTCTAATGAGTCCTCATAGCAAGAATACTTAGAGGTAGGTATGTAAGTATATTGAAAATATCGAATCGCAGAAATCTAGACTTGATTTAGGTACAGGTCTTGGGTGATTATTATACACCGCCAATGTACAGCTATGTACCAAATACTACCTGTATTTGGTACTATTGTGGAATTTTATTTTCTAAAATAACTAACAGATAAGGACTACTCTATTTTTTTTAGAAAAAGCGATAATCGATATCAATCTTACTGAGAAGTAAGTAGATAGGTAGCATCGGTAGTACTATTTTAGTTAGGCAAGTACATACTTACCTACCTACTCCTGTGCCTTTAAAATTCTAGATCAAAACCAAATATTTTATCATGTTGATTCGTTTGATACAGGTGTTTTATTTAACCTTTGCGTAAACACTCGTTTATTTATATCTATGTACTAAATTGTATTTATCTGCTAGTGGGCGTAATGGCAGCTTATCAACTGCGCCATTGAAAAGGTTGCTTACGCAAGAAATATTATGTTATCAATGAAAGCAACGAGTAGGCTGACTAAAAAATACTCAATGTGGTTAGCCACAAAAAAGTTGTGGCAGGTATTGTGATAATATTATCTTTGCCTATGATACAAGCATTGTAACAGAAAAGAACCGAAACGTGGAAACCTAAATTTAAAGATAATTTTTGTTATTAGCATGAACAAAAAAAACTCAAAATATCACTAAGTACAACATAGTAAATACTTATAAAACAAAGTCGCTTCCCGGTGTCTGTCCCTTTAAATGCTTAGATCTTTAAAACTACCCAACGAATTTTGATGCGGTTTTTAATAGAAAGAGTGATTCAAGAGGAAGGTTTATACATAATAATTATGTATAATAGCATGCATAATTTAGTAGAGAAACACTGATAATTTTAGAGGTTTCTAATTTTATGTCGTAAATTTTGCGCTTACATTGCAAATGCTGGCTGAACCCTACGAGGTAGATCAAAATAATGTACTACAGTATTGTATGTATCTATAAAGTTCTACAATCATAATTATTTACGTCACAACAGACTTTTTCCAGCTTAAAATGTTAAAAATATTGACGGTAGAATCTAGAATTCTAGACCATTTTATTAGTACCCAGATTTTAATCCATATCCAAATAAATTAATCCATAATTAGGATTGTTTTAATACCTAGAGAACAAGTTTTATTTAAATTAATGAAATCGGTCATTCCATTCAAAAAATTATGCGCTTGTCAGTCATCAGTATTCAATAATAAAACGGGCCGACGAAATTTACCCGGGCCGACTACTGACGCGACACCAAAATACAAGAAGTAAAAATTTGGAATATTAAAATTTCGCATTAAGAGGATGAAGCAGGAACAGAATGGGCAGTGACAATTTCTCACCCCAAAAAAGTGTTGATAGTAGTAAAAATAATTGGCGCGAAGTCTGCCGGGTCAGCTAGTTAGTCACGAATAGTTCTGTCATTCTGTGGCCCCCATTGAATTTCATGCCCCGATTTTCATGCCAGCAAATGGCAGGAGTCTGCACAGGATGTTAGATTGAAAATGGCGAGTTCTCATGTAGGAGACCAAGATTCACTTTAAATCACTGTGCCCAAATAAATAAGTATAATGGTAACATTATCTATATAAACAAGCTTCCGTTCACGACTTTGTCCACGTGATTTTGAAGAGAATTTGTCACACATAGGAACAAAAAGACTATCCTATATGTTAAACCAGGTATTTAATAACTACCTGTGTACCAAATTCCATTCTGTCGTCTGTCCTGTCCTGTACAAAATCTGATTAGCCGTTTTTGAAAGAGATACATGATAGATACATAGATCCATGCATCCTTACAAACTTTCGCACTTTAAAAGGAAAAGAACATGGTGGTAGCCATATTATCTTATCCTAAATAATATGCTTATCTTTACTCCACAATGTATTAAGTATACGTTGTTGTCGACCAACATAGATGAATAGAAGTTAGTTGGATAGAATGTTACAATGAACAGTTTAAGTAATTTAATTCCTTAAAAAATAACTTAACCTTTTCAGATAACTTCACATAAAGTGAGTTTATCCTGATATCGTATCTAAATAAATCACAATTAAAAAACAGGTAATTAATTAAAAATAATGTAAAATATCATGAATATTCCTTTTCTAATAAATCCTTACAAATGAGACAGCACTAGGTAGTACGATGGGCTATTTATAGTAATAGGTCGATAACGCTAACCTATGAATAGGTACATAGACATCAAATACTTATTTTTTCCAACAGAATAGTAAATCATGACCTCAACATCTTTGGAGTGTGTTCGCTGGAATCTATGCAGCGCCGTGGTTATTGTTTGAATTGTGTCGACCAAGGTAGATTTTTAGGTAGGTACAGGTTGTTCAGATTCGTAGACTTAAGTAGGTAAAATATATATTTTTTTATTTTTTTTATTTTAAGGAAAAAGGTCCCTTCACATTTCTCATACAGTACAATTGCATATTCATGGTAGCTGGTAGTTAATTAATTAAATCACGATAGTTTAGCGAGCTCCCGTAATTGGACTTACTCGCTGTTATGCATCGTTGCTGCTCAAATATCGCCGACGAGTAATAACTTAAAAAAAATGGAAAACAGACTTCAGAGCTAAAATTGAATTAATAGAGCAGAATCAGTTACTTTTATTTATGTAATGTATTTTCATTTACTAAAACGGTAGTCTGCAATCCATTATCGTCTTACTGTAGATGCTGCAGGGTCGGATCTCCTAAGAATGAGAAGAATGTATACCTACGACAGTTGACACGACTTATGGCCGGTTTTGATAAATCCACCACTCACTCCACCTCGCAAACCCATTGCGGGTTGGTAGAACGTCGAATTTTCACGCACTTCAGCATGTCGGTTTTCTCGTATGTACGAGGTTGTAGTCGGAATGTCGGTTTTCTAGTGTGTAGTAGTTATGTTATCCTTCACTGTTACATCAAGAGGCATTTAATTTCTTTCAAACGACTGCAAAATTAATAATACATCCTGGAGGGCCGGAATTGTCGAGTAGGAAGATTAATTAATTCTTGGCAATTATTGTCATTTGTCAATTATTTTCATATCCATAAAAACCTCTTCGACGGCCTTTGAATCCTTTGATGAATGCACTAAATACTACCAGGTTGATGAATGCACTAAATACTACCAGGTTTACCTACTATGAACTATCTATCATTAGGTTAGGGAGATGCTAATACTTCTCCAGGAGAACTTAATTCCACTAAGCCTAACCTAAGCCTAACTATCCATTGAATTTCTGGTAGATGTAGTAGTAAGATGTAGATCTGTCTACATCTTTAAGTCATACATGATTAAACCTACTTGCACTTATATTTTCCTATTAGCGCCTTTATTAGATTGAATTGGACTCACTTTTTGAGACATAACCATAGCATGATGTAATGCGCGGCTGGCGGGCGATACGACTTGAGTGTCGCCACTTCGATGCTCAGTTGACCCCAATCGCCCCCAATCGAAGGACTAAATTGTTTGTCTGATCATAACAATGATATTATGACCGGCAACACTACATAATGTTACATAGTAAGTACCTACCTTAGAATATTATAATTGGGGATTAGAGTATCTATTATTTATTAGATTATATATTTCATTGACAAATTTTATTTTAAGCGCTCAGTTTCATCCTGCAAAGACAAAAGTCACTTATTCACGGAATGAATATCGATTTAGTGCATCTTAAAATAAGAAGGTACGGCCAATGACAAGCTCTTTCCATTCTTCGTTAAATCGAGAACAAAGCAAGTTTAAAAATGTACATACCAATGCTGACCAATGCCTATAATCTTACAGGCTGCTTACACGTAGATATTAAGTGACGAACGAAGTGATAAAATTTTAATTAAATTTTAAGTAAATAAATACGTGTAAACAGTCACTAAAAGGCCCGGTTTACACGTGTTAAGTTGGTAAGTGGGTAACGAAATACATATTAAGTAAATTTTAAGTAACTGATCGTTCTCACGTGCGTTTTACTTATGCCCTCTTTAATTCATAAGTTGACGTCCGCGTCCACGCGTGAAATTAAATGACAATTTTGTAGAAAGCCACGCCTACCGGGGAATGCAAGCGGCGTGGGAGGTGGGGGGTTAATTAATCAAAAAAAGACTAGATTCTACTCTACTTTCAACTTCGTCACACCACTTAATCGTTTATTACTTATCAATGTCATGTCATGTCATGTCAGTACCCATTAATGACCCACTACAGGGGCGGGTCTCCTCTCACAATGAGAAGGATGTAGGCCTTAGTCCACCACGCTGGCCTACTGCGGGTTGGTGGACTTCGCATGCCTTTGAGAACATTTTTTTTTGTGAACTCTCAGGCATGCAGGTTTCCTCACGATGTTTTCCTTCACCGTAACAGCAGGTGATATTTAATTTCATAAATCGCACATAACTTTTATTACAAAGTCATTGGTGCGTGCCACTGGGATTCGAACCCGGATCCCTCGATTCGAGGTCGAATTCTAAGCCCTGGGCTATCACCGCTACACTTATCACTGTAGACGTGGCTTTCTACAAAATTGTCATCAAGTAATATTACCTATATGTTCCCGCTTCTAATAATACTTTTAGAAGACAAATACTTGGTTTCTTACGATCGCATATTGAATTAGGCCTTAGTACCTGATATTTACGATGAGTTCATCGCATTGTCCCTAATGAGAACTAATTGTGCCAATCAGGTTCAGATGTTCAGTATTTACATACTTAGCGGAGCTTGTTGTCACCGAAGGTGGGTTGGTCAGGTCAATTAGCAATAAGAAGTGGATCTGACACCTACATCATTGGTGGATACTATTATGCATAGGCACAGATAGGTACAAGTACATATTTTAAAATTTTTAGGTACAAGTATTTTTTTAGATTTTTTTTTATAACGATACCAAATTTTCAATCATTTATAGAAAATCTAAGCTTACGTGACACAAAAATTAAGGCAAGATAAACATAACTTGTTCAAATTTTTACCTTTTGAATTGTACTGTAGAAGATTTAAGAACATTAAAGTAAGAATTATTACTATGCATTTGGCAGAAAAGTGCAGTACTGTAGCGCCTTTGCGACGCCATTACGTCTGATTTGGATAGCCGCAAGAAAATTTAAAATTAGACAGTCTGTAATATATTTATTACTCATGCAGGCATGGACAACGCCGAGACTTTTTTTTGCAAGGGTCTATCGTAACCTTGGTTTGATTGGCCGATGAAACGAATGACTCCAATCTAAAATTTGGAGTTAGTCAATTTATTTTAAGACACACCCGGCTTTTTCCCTACCTTCGCCTATGTAAACAGAAAAAAAATGGGTAATTATGCAGTTTAGTTACTTTTCCGAAAAGTGGGGGAATTTTTTATTTATAAGCAGTTAAAACAACGCCAGAACCGAATTGTAGGCGTTTTCTCCTGACTCCTCTCTACCTTCAAATCACATCTTATTTTGGGCTAAATATGAAGACTGCATGGTCAAAATTATTTATTAAAAAATTCTATTTTTCGAAAAATATTGAAATGCGCCAGAAATCCTTTGGCACACTTGCTTGTATCGTCGAATAGAAGGTCTCCACCAAATTATGCAGTTTAGTTACTTTTCCGAAAAGTGGGGGAATTTTTTATTTATAAACAGTTAAAACAACGCCAGAACCGAATTGTAGGCGTTTTCTCCTCTCTACCTTCAAATCACATCTTATTTTGGGCTAAATATGAAGACTGCATGGTCAAAATTATTTATTAAAAAATTCTATTTTTCGAAAAATATTGAGATGCGCCAGAAATCCTTTGGCACACTTGCTTGTATCGTCGAATAGAAGGTCTCCACCAAATTTGAGCCAAATCGGTTATAACAACTTCAAAACCCCATAACTCATGGAGTTTATGGGAAATTTCAGCCTCCCCCCATGGAATATCATTAGCGGCAACCAAACGAAGGCGCTTATAAAAAAAAATCCCCCACTTTTCCGAATCGTACTCTCCCCAGAACTTCAAAACCCTATAACTCATGGAGTTTATGGGAAATTTCAGCCTCCCCCATGGAATATCACTTACTATGATGCAATCAACAGCTTCATCCAAAAAAAAATTTCCATCGTTTTTCGGAAAAGTAATCAAACTGCATAATTACCAAAAAATGTAGGTATCTTTTAATAAAATGGATTTGAAACTTAACACAGTCTTCGCTCATTTATAATGTTCATGGGAATATGGTACGTATACCTACTAGTATAAAACCTATCCGTATAAAATAAATATATAAATATAGTGGGACAACTCACACATGGCTTTCTGATCCCAAAGTAAGCTGTGAGCTTGTGTTATGGTGATCAGATAGCTGATAAACCCACATATATAGATAATTGACACCCAGACACAGAACAAACACTGTATGTGCGACCTATGTGCGCGAATTTTCGGTATATTGGAATAATTAGTAAAATATTTTAGGAGCTTTTAGGATATTCGCAGCAAACGTGTTGACGAATTGTAAAGCTCGCAACTACGCAACTTTATTACATTTCAATCTTAATTTCATAACAATTTTAGAAACATTTCAATGTGTATTTTTAGTAATACCGTGTGAAAACGCATTTAAAAATAAATAAAAAAATAAAGATAACAGAGAGAGCATTTATTTCTTATTATTCTATGTAATCTAGTACAGGTTTGTCAATATCGTAAAGTTCTTCAAGAGTCTGCAGAACTAAGGTTTGGATGGATTCAACCTGTAACAAAAATGGTCCTTGTAACTTGGACTCAATGAAGAACAGACTTTTCGAAGTCATACATACCGTTAAAATATATAATGCGAGATGATGCCATATACCTTTGAAAATATTATGGAGAACTCTTTTAATTAATAGTTTAACTTTAGGTATCTACTTTTAGTTTCATTGTTAAAACTTCAACTAAACCATAATACTTAGCAACTTACAGCACATCATTTATTATTTTAACTGTAACATTAGTTTAAATGTAACATAAGCTATAAAGTTTGATAGCATTATCCCATAATCTAGCAAGTAAAGCTAATATAATGAACCTAATACAAACGACTGCACATAGGTGCAGTCAGTCGTATAACTGCCACTTACAATTTAAATTGCTCAGACTAGTCGTTTGAATGCTGCTTACTTCTGGCAATCGTCCCAATTTTACAGTATTTACTCGTTCAATAAAAAGACGTAAAAATACTATGAGAATAAAAGCCCGCGACTTTTCTTCGATATGCAGATAACTATCCTATGTAAATAGACATATCCTTGAAGCAGATTATATATTGTGGAAAAATTTGAACTCTAATGGTGCAGATCGTTTCGAGGTTTTGAAGAATACACCACTGAACTTAAGATGAAGACATTGAAGAATCTGAGACACACACTGACCTGGTGAGAAGGGCAATATCCATCGTCGGTCGACCTAGCAATAGTTACTAGCACCGGCGGAGGCAATTTCTTTAACAAGTTCTTGGTGGCTTCTTTAACAAACTTAATTATTTGTTCCTCAGTACTTATGTGATGTGGCAAGCCTCCTTGATCTCTCGTGCACCCAGCGGCATAAATTACCCACCAATCCGGCGATTCCCCTAAACGCTTCGACTCTTCTGTAACAGCTGCAACCACTTTTGATACCTTTAATGAAAAATTTGGATTAAATTTTAACCTATTAGGTATTCAGATTAATTATTTTTTATGTAAAACACAAAAGCTGCCCAACCTTACGAAAAAGTTCTGATTTTTCTCCCTTGTACTGTTCAAGACTATTGTTATCTATTAAAAAGCTAAATATCGTTTCTAGTTCTTGTAGATGCAGAGCTCTTAATTCCATTGCTTTCGCAATTTCTTCTTTATTGTCTTGGTTAGGAATTTCAAATCTAAATATTGGTTCTAACAGATCATATAGTCCGATTTTATCGTATAAACTTAGAAATGGATTGCCTGTGCTAAAGAAATCTAAGTCTATATCGAGAACATATGGATGGGAAATGTTAAGTTCGTTCGACAATATCGTTAATGAGCTATCGTCTTCTGTTTCGCTTAATTCAGCTACATTGAATGTGAATTGTTTTACATTAACTAATAGCGGAGAATACAGTGCATCCGAGAGATAATAGGGCTCTGTGCTATCGACTCGCAACAAGCCAGTCTCGGGGTGGTCCCCAACACGAATCACGCGAGTGCCGTCTGAAAATTGCTTCGCCCACGGTGGTCTCAACCACACAACACGACTTATATGGCCGGCTGCAGCCGCGGGTACAATCCAATTTTCTATTTCCAAATGTGGAAAGAGTTGTCTGCCTGCTCGTGCTTCTTCTCCTCTTAACTTTGGATTTATTAGCATGTCTGGGTGGGCATCGAAATGTAACAACGTCGTACCTTCAAGTGGTAACTTTTTCCCACCAATTGCAGAATATATGAAATTTAAGGCCTTGTGGTGTTCTTCGACAACATAAACGGGTATTTTTTTAAAACGCTTAAGTGACGATAAATTTTGCGAAATTTCATGTGACATCTAGATAAACTTGCAGTATACCTGTAAATAAAATGTTAGTGCATATCAAGTGGATCTAACTATAGGCTGGGGCTGTCCACTTGCTGTTTTTATTATTTTTTATGGAGAGTTCATAGCGGTTGATATTTTCTAATATATATAGGTCAAGGCTTAACGTTGAAAAAATTCCACCCTGAATTCGACGCAACTGCGCAATTGGTTCAGCCTTCAGCCTACCTATTTGTTGACTCACAAGGAATTGTGGGGAGCAAAATGTGTAACTAAGAGTTGTTTGTCAAACGACTCCAATAACGTGTGAGTATATTAGCGTAATATGTTCAAATTTAGTCCAAATGTCTAACTAAAACCTTATTAATACAACTAGGTATTTTATGTATGAGGAACGTCAGTAGGTTCGCAGAATCACTTGAAACTTCGTAAGAATGGTGCCTAAGTGTTACGAAATACATCTGTTTTTGTTTCATTCAAAAATTCGAAGTAGTTTTAAAGATATAGACATTTGAAGTTGAACAAAAATTCAAATGTCCGTGAAAGCGCGCGCTTTGCGTGTGACGTAGCTAGACTACTAGCGGGTGCCCACCTGCACCTCGCGGTGCCTCGCGCGCTTGCCAGTTCGCCACGAACACGTACTGACTGACTGATACCTACCGTGAGTAGGTAACGAGTTCGTCTCCCGACCGATTTTAGTAGTTAGGTATTCAATTTTAAACATGGAAGAAGGCTTTCAAAAAGGACAAACAAATAACTTGCCTAAAGTTGACGGTTTAATGGTGGTTCGATATTTATCGAATAATGCTGATTTCGTTGCTGCTGAAATGCGAGGAGTAAAAATGAAAAAGTAAGTATAAATCCAATTTGTATATCACGTGATATTTATTTATTTTTTCTCATTTCACGCGTCACAATAATACTGTATGAGCAAATAGGTACGTAAGTTTGTAGGTAAGTTATGTTCGAAACATAGTTAAGCACTGTACCTACTAAGTACTATGGTACCTCCCAAACTCTTTTCTCTAACAAAATGTAACCTAGTAACGATATGTATTAACACAAGATTTGACACCTATATTTACGATCTTATAAATTGTATTTTGGAACTTTGTCAGGGGTTCTAAACATTTCATAGAATAGTATAATTTTTTTAATCTGTGTTAAATTTAAGTAAACTACTTACCTATTTATTTATTTTTTTAGATCAGCGAGAGATAGTTATATATTAGTTATATATATACTAAGGCTCAAGCTCAGTCTAATATGTGGTTCGAGATGCGTTACGGGCGCATTACGGCTTCAAAAATGCACGAAGCATCACAGTGCAAAACAAAGGACGGCTCCCTAGTAGAAACTGTATTTGGAGCCTTAAAATTTAAGGAAACTGCAGCTATCAAGCGACGGAAAATACTAGAGAGTGATGTTAGTAAAGTAGTTTCTGAAGTAAAAAAAATAAAAATTGAACAGAGTATATTTTTTAAATTTCAAATCACGAGCACCATCAAACTCCCAAGTTTCGATTACTGGTAAATATTCAACCATTTTTTTTGCTGAGGGCAATACTCCTTGGAAACTCTTGGCACGGCACATTGCTATACATTCATGATTTTCAATACATAATATCATCAGGAATACGTCGATTTCCGAATTTAAATTTGTATTTTAGGTATCTTTACCTTGCATACTTTTGTAGTAAAACATGCATTACTTACTAAAGGTTTAGAACCTCTGGAACGTTTACTTTTACTTAAGTAAAAATTTTTTTTACTTACCGCTAAGCCAAATATTGAAATGCAATACCAAAGGTTTCAAACCCCTGACATAACCTATTAAAACATTACCTATGCGTATATTTTCTCACGTCATGTATCTACAAAATAAATATAACATGAATACCTATTACTTACATCAAAGTAATCTTCACAACAATAAACACCACTTTTGATGCTGGGCGGATTATCTCTTTTAATAGCTCGCATCCATTTTTTTCGCATTTTGAGCTCAAATGGCACTTTGAAAAACAACTTTTCTGGCGATCTGACTGTTGTCGACACACATTTCGGGACTATACACCATTTATAAGTCTTTGAATTTGACATAATTATCTGTTGTTGTACCGTAATTGTTATTTTAAAGAAAAAATGCGTAGGAGCAGCGTGTCGCGTGCGTGCCGCGGCCGACGAACAGCAGGAACGGCAACAGGAACAGGGCATCAGCTGAGCGAGTCGGGGGCAGGCGGTGCGGCGCGAAGCGATTCATACCTTATGACGTCACACAAACGAGTGCGGTCGAGCGTTTCTAGGCTATTTAAGCCTACTTTATAACATTAATATCTCGAAAACTACTTATCGTATCGAAGTAATTCTTTCGATGACTTTTATCTTATTTTATAGACTGTATGATAAAATAAAAAGTAAAAAACACTGTTGTTCTTCATTATTATACCAAGTGCTTATTACTCAATTACCCTTTTTGATCTGCATCTATGAGAACTATTACTTTTTACCGTCCTAAAGCGCTCTATTCACGATCCATCTTGCTGTATTTCCCGCCAAGGTCATGCAGGATGCACGATGCACAACGATCGTGAATAGGCTTGACTTATGTCGATAATTATTAGGTAGGTATAAATTGTTTGCTGGACTTGCACGACCAATTTTGCATCCAGCGAGCTCCCCCACCACCGTGAACGTCTTGCAGATGGAAAGTGAATAAGGACGTACGTCACAGAGGTCTTGCGTCGAGCGTGCTTGATCGTGTATAGACTTGCTGTACAGCAGATTTAGCATTTAGAGCTTGTTAAAACACGTCCTCTCATATAATTTGTTCGATTTAAATGACACGCTTGATGCCGTGCTTGATGCGCGCACGATAATCCGTATGCTACATCCAGCGCCGCGGCCTTGAGCTGACGTACAGGGGGGATGGATCGTGAATAAAGGGCTTTACTAAGAGTCAAGGATTAGTTCCAGAAAAGTTATACAGTACTAAAAAATTCATACAATGGGGTGAAAGGCTTTAGTTTGAGTTCAAATGTACCATCAAATGGTTCTCGTTCGCACTTCTCAGCAAACAATTCATAATGTCGTACTTAGATGGATATTTTATAACCAGAATATCTTATACAGACATAATTTTATCATAGATACCTACAGTCTTGTCAGAAAATTTTCAAGCGATTGTAATATTCATTGCAAGTTAATTATTTACATTTCATTTTTAGAAGAACGTAGCAAAATAATAAAGTTAAGATTGCTTGTACCCGAGTGACGGAACAGGGCGGTCGGCCCTGTGAGCACTTTTATTTGCCGCCGCGTACCTCCGGGCGGCGCGCTGCGTAGATGCGCGAGACGCGAGGCAGGGGGGGGGTGTTGTGACGGGTCCCAGGATCGATACCGCGCCTGACGTCACTACGCTACTACGCGTCCAAACATACCCCCCACGTTCCCCCTGTGACCTATTGCGCTCTCCGCCCACCTGGGTCAAGGCGCGAAAACCGCGCTGGAAGATGGAACAGACTTAATGTGAACCAATCCTTTAAATAATAATTTAAAAAAATAATTTAAAAAAATTAAACCGACAAGAAAGCATGAAATAAATTTGTTACATAATTAAGGCCTACTACCTATTTTTTGAGGTTGGTGCCAAAATTTAACAATGGAAACAAAATGCTTGATACTAGGCACCAACACAAAAAATAGTAGGCCTAAAGTATGTAACAAATTTTATTTCATACTTTTTTGCTGTCGGTTTAATTTTTTTTTGTTGTAAATTTTTAGTTTTAACTACATATCACGGAAAGTTCTGGACCAATTTTGATGAAACTTTTACCATTCCCTAACAAAATGCAAACAAACACAAAACAGTGAACACGATCCGTCAATTAGTTTCGGAGATATGCATGGACAAATATATCTATCTACATACATACCATGAAAATTGGTATTCTTGTTTGGAAGCCTGAATAGACCAACATTGTAAAAATTGTGCCAGTTCTGAGAATATTACAAAGGTACATACGTCTATATTACGATATTATACGACAAATATTTGTGTGATGAGGACAAGTGTTTGATCTGTGTTGGGTGTAAATTATGTATATAAGTACGTCTTTAAAAATATATAATAATAGGTAGGTTTATCAGCTATCTGGTTAACATAACACAAGCTGTGTGAGTTGTCCCCCTACATTTATTTATTTATTTAATTGGAATGTGGACTCACAAGTCATTTAAGATACTTTTATTGAACTGACAAAAATGAAAAATAACATCATCCGTATTCTTCATATAAAATCTATGGTTATGGCTTAAAGACCTAACATCTTGAATAGTTCAGATCAATTAACAAATACACACACTTACACACAAACACACACACACACTCACGCACACACACACCACACACATCATCAATGAATTTAATTTTTATTAATACATCATTATTGTATGGCAGTTAACTGTTTAAAGTCGAGTAGTAATGTAAAAGTACCCTCATAGAGCAAATAATTAAAATAACCAGTGTTGGCTCAAGTACATCTATTTATCTGATCTCATTCACCAAGGTACTTGAGATGGTCTCCATTATGTATCTTATTTTTGTTGTGTGTTCTACTTGTTTCATGTATATTTATAAAACAAAGTATAATTATGTGCTGAGTTATTTGATGACATGGTGTATGGTAAAACCCTATCTATGGAGATTGTGTCTATGTTACCGGAAATGTATGTAATCCATCATTGTATAAAATTGCTAGGAAACATGTAATTTCTGAAATCACACGGAAATGTGTAAAATAAATTATACTGGATACATTTCCTAGGAAATTTATACATTGCCTAAATAGCAATCGGAAATGTAAATATTTGAGATATCAATGGGTATGCGGGTATAGCGGGGCGAGGGGAGGGTACTGTTTTGTCGTGTCATTGTCAGAAGTCTAAATTTAATGCAGAAATCCCTTCAATGGGTTAGGTTCAAGTTAACAAAAATTCCCCAAGTGAAGCAGAGCGAGGGTCAGTGACAGAAGTCTAAATTAAACACAGAAATCCCTTCAATGGGTTAGGTTCATTATTATTCTCATTTTAACAACATGTTTTATAACAGAAAGCATTATTTTTATACATTTCCTAATACAATATTGGAATTATATACAATTCCTAGGAATTGTGCACATTTCCTAGGACATTTATGTATTAAATAGTTTTTGAAACAATATTTTATACATTTCCTAAATAGCTTCTGTGTCTTTTGTTATGAGAGTTAATAAATAAATAAATAATAATAATAATAATTGACTCACTTATTATTGTTTTAGCATTCTTTTATGAGAAAGCACTCTTTTATGAGAAATACATTTTGAAATTAATTGTGAATGGTGTCCACATTACAATTAATGAACTTAATCTATTTACATAGAATCATTATTTTTGTTCTGGATATCAAGAGGCGTAGGAGGAAGAGTCACATACAACATGAACAACAACAAGAATAACACACAACCATAACCTACCTGAAACAAGACATATTGAGTAAGCAAGCAGGGCCTAAGGGTTAATCACCTTAGGCTAATTAGGCTGCAGCCTAGGGCGCAAGGATCAGGGGGGCTCATTGAAATTGTGTCTTCACATGCACTATTAATCTAGCTTCATTGCATCTACCCTACATATTTCAATAGACCAATACAAAACATTAAAGTTAATGCAGCCCTTTTATATGTATTAGGTAGTATGAGCCATATTAAAATTTTCACACTAGTAAACAAAGTCAAAAATAATATATACATACTACTTATACCGGAGATATACTACTTTTGAGGATGTCCGTAACACTCCTGGCGGGGGCGTATCCTCATAATTAGCCTAGAGCGGTCAGAACTCTTAATCAGTCGCTGTAAGCAAGTACATAGATGTCATGCTTTTTCTGAGGTATAATATGTCAATCACCTTAAATCTCTTTTCGCCAATAATAAAGATTGATGACTTGCCTCATAGTTAAAACACCATTTGTTTGTAATTTGAAAGTTTATGACACCAAATATTGGAAAGGCAGTTCTCATACATTTTAAAGATTTATGAATTCATTAGTAGATAAAGTTACTTTTTAACAGACTTTTAAAAGAAGGTTCATTTAACAACTTTACTTTGAATATTGACTAAAACAGCTGACTTATTGATACAAGTTTTGATTAAACTAACTGATACAACAGGTTGATTATTAACTAATCACATGGGGTCAGCATGAAATTTAGTACGTTCCAGTAAAGTAGCAGTGAATTTAAAAAAATATATGGTAGGTACGTAGGAGATTTCGCCGTTAATTGTCACCCGCCAAGTAAGTACGTAAGTGACTATGTAAGAACAGCATTGATGACTGAGGTCTCCTTTTTCCTGATTCAGGACTCCTGAAGGAATATCACATCTAGCCGCAACAGCTTATTGAAAAGTTATAAAAATTTATTAAGATTATGCTAGTTTTTACTAAATTGTAACATTGCATTAACCTACTATACTAAATTCACTACTTAGCTGGATTTACCTTTGAAATCACGTGTTTTTATTCGAAGTTTCGATAGATATACCAAATACCAATTAATCACTACAAACAAAATCCGAATTTATTAAGAGAAGAAAGAAAAAAAAAACTGTTTTTAATTTTTATGCTTCCGTCCGGGCCGGTAGGTAATGTAATTCTTCGTTTGACACATGTCAATGACAGAACTGACAGATGTTAAGATAATGCGTCATTTTTGACCACAGATACTAAATTGTTACAGATTTGATAAAAAAAAAACCGCTTTGGCTGCTTTGATATTTCATATTTTCATCGATAAGTTCAACATTAACTTAAAGAAATAAGATTTAACGTTTTGACCTAATCTACACACTCTTAACGGAAATAAAACACTTTATAATACAGCTAGCTGTTTATTAAAACTTTCTTTTCTACATACTTTGGATGCTGCCGCTGCTCAATCCACCCATCCCATGGAGCGGCAACATTACATGATTACTAGGCTTCTTAGGCCGGAAACACATTTACCTGTCATGGCGTGTCGTGACGCGCCAGAAGCACATCGGTTTCATACTAGTTCGGGAAACGATGCCTGCAATACCTACGAGTACTTCAATACTGCATTGTATATTAAGATGTTAAAAATTACTTTTACCATTGTTAAAATTTACCTTGAATAAAGATTATTATTATTATATACATTAAATATGCATATATAAAATTTCATAAAAATAGGTCAAGCCGTTTTGGATGCCGTATGATAACTAAAACTGTGACATGATAATTTTATATATTGTAACGAAACGAACTTCTTACTCTGTACGCAATGACCGGGCAGATTCGATAGGCCCGAGCGGGTAGATATTATGGCCGCGCGGGGAGAGGCACCGAGCCAGTAGCTGCGCGCGCGACCATTATTCGTGCGGAGATCGAGTGCAAGGCGGCACAATAATAATATCACGTTGGTTATTTGTTACAACGTTGTGCGCATAGATTTATTAAACATAGATTTATTTAACTTGTGCGTAATTTGTTAAATTACTTGTGTGTAAGTGTGTCCCCGTATTAGGGTAAGTTTCAAATGGCACATAAACTTATTTTTTTTTCTTTTCACCATATTTGCTGTGTTCGTTATGTTCTTACTGTTTAACTTCTTTTTGCATCAACCTGTTAGCTTAACTTTCTTATTTATTTCGTTGTAGAACTTATATTTCAATATTAAATAATCACTTGCTATATTTTTTTTATCTACCGCAAATAATTATGAATTTGCACAACCCGCACTTACTTTTCAAAATTTAAACGTAAATTATGATAATATTGTTTTTTTTTTCCTTTTGGCTTTCCGCTCTTCAAGCATTTTAGGAAAATGTAAACTCCGATCTGGTAGCTTCCACCACGTCAAAACTGCTATTGTGTGGTATTTTCTTTTGTGTGACGTATTGGTGGACTCCCAGATCGGAACGTTGATAAACCAGATGATAATCATTTGGTCTTATCAATTCCAGGTGCCACGGTTGCACTTGTATTGGCTTCTCGCTTGCGCCCTGCAGCCGCGCTCTCGTCGTTGGCCCAATTACACGGTCGAGCCGGCCATCTCCGCCTGTCCCGCTGCGCGCTCTAGTGCTGCGGAGTACTACACACCGTTCGGCACCTGACAACGTCTCCGTATCCTGGGCTGTTCTACCACCTTCAGCCGGACTTCGCGTCCCCAGGGGAGTACCGCGCTGCGGAAGTGGAAACAGATTAGGCCGTACACCCACGACCCTATAAATTTTATGTGTTCGATGCGACTGTGCACGGGGTAATATAATTTTTTTAATTTATTATACCTGTCGCCCTTACCTTGGGTCTTTTATTTATCCATTACCTGTAAGTGGGTTTAGACCCAAGGGCCAGTTTACGGCACATTGGCGCCCCTTATCGTGGTTAAATCTGTTTCTGCTTCCAGTAGTAAGTAGTTAGTTTTGTACGGTGAGTGGTTTAGTTTGTAAAACGCTTTTTTTTTTCTTTTGGTTTCTAGCAACTAAGGTGAAAGTAATTTTTTTTTTCTTTTTTCTGTTGTTGTTATTGTGTGATTCGTTTTTTTGTTTGACGTACTGAAATACTACTGCGCAGTTTTGGCTACTTAACACAGTTGCCCAGTTTACACTGGCTAGTAGCAATTTTATTTTACTTGTATTACCAGTATTTTACAGTACAGTTTTTGTTGTGTTCTATTTAGTATCTTATAAAGCTGCTTTCACACTAGTTGCAATTTTTTTTCTAACATTTTTTTTTTGTTGCATAGTTTTTTTTTTGGATCCAACGATCATTAGAGTCAGTAGTCTTGATAAACCAGAGCGTTCTGTTAGTACTAATTGTAACAGAACGGAGTATTTTATTTACACCATTGATCAAATCTAATTTTTTTTAGTGTGTGTGCCATTTTAAACTGTAACCCTAGGCGTTCTTTTTTATTACGTTTTTTTTTTTTTTTTTTGTTTTATTTTTCTTGTATTGTTTAATTGTCTGTTCAGGATGTCGTTTCCGATAAAGTTCCTTTCGTTACAAAAAGCTGAGTTGGAGTACGAGGTAGCTGTTAGAGGTGAAACCCCTGCCAGTACTGTAGCCGATATTAGGAAGCAGATTGGCAAATTGTGCCAGTTATTTCCATCTGAGGATATATTATGCTCGCACCTTGACCCTACCGATGATTTAACTAGTTGTTGCGAAATTTTAGATAGGGTTAAATTAATTTTATGTGCGGAAACCTCGGATCGAAATAGTCTGATTCGAACGGAAAATATTTTCCACCACCTTTACCATAGACTAAATCGTATTGAACCGGATAGCAAGTCTATCAGTAAGCATCTAGAATGCAGCGAGCGCTTCAAAGAGCTTTACGAAAAACTGATGACACTTAAGACCAAAAGTGTTGACCCTCTTTTAGGTTCTGGCTCCAACTCAGAACCATTATCCGTTTCCACACCGGTACATGTATCAGTTACATGTGAGGGAAACGGTAAGTTTCCTGCTGAATTAGGTAGGCTTAGGTATGATGGAAAATCTTGTGTAAGATCGTTTATTCAGCGAATCAACGAATTTAGTGAAGCTCGCGATATTTCGAAAATGAAACTCCTTTCATTTGCCACAGAGATTTTTACAGATGATGCATTACACTGGTTCCGTAGCATTAAGGACCAAATATCATCATGGGACGAACTTATCATTCTCCTTAAACAAGACTTCGATAAATCAGATTATGATTATCGCTTGTTAGCCGAGATCCGCCGTAGGACTCAAGGCGAAACGGAAAACATAACCATTTACTTGTCAATTTTAGCTGGTATGTTTGCGCGCCTATCTAAAGTTGTTTCAGAAGAAGATAGGTTGGAAATAATCTTACATAACATTCGCCGTGCTATGCAAGTACACTAGCTTCCGCGACTGAAATTAAAACCATTGAACAAGTGCGTGTTCTTTGTAGGAACTTCGAACAATTTCAGTCACGCTTAGCACAGTTTCATGAGCCTTCAGCTTCAACATCTGTTGATTTAGTAGCACCAGAATTTGCTTACAAACAAAAAACAAGCACAAATAAACTCAATCATGATTTTAATACAAATTTTACACCTAAACAAAATTCTTATAATAAATCTAATTCTAATAATAATATAAATGAAAAATATTTACATGCTATCGATAAAAATAATTGTGAATCTATTAATAAATTACCTTATTGTCCAAGATGTCGTAATAATACACATTCATATAGAAGTTGTAATAACACAGAAATCTTATGCTTCAAATGCGGTCATAAGGGTGTTAAGAAACCTGATTGTCCTAGGTGTAATAATCATTCAAAAAACTAGCTTCGCAGAATTGTGGCGGCTCTCGTGTAAGTCGATATGACAAGAAAGAATGGAATGATTGGTTGGAAACTGTTCGTAGGTTTTTCAATAGTTACAACATTGCTACAATTCTGCAAAATAAACCCTTAGATGATGCCCGACCTTACGTTAATATTAGAATTAACGACATAACTGCCACAGGACTTTTAGACTCCGGCTCCGCGGTAACCATCATTGGTAATAATGCACACAACACCTTACTTAGCCGTGGATTGAAGCTATTTACGGATGATAGATTATCCATTGTTGCTGCTGGTGGTCAATCACTGCAGAGTATAGGGTACATTAATGTACCAATTTATTTTGAAAATCAATTTCATATAGTAAAATCCTATGTAGTTCCAGAAATTCAATCTTCGCTAATACTAGGGATTGACTTCTGGCGGGCATTTCATTTGTGCCCGAAATATCTAGGTTCTCTTAAATTATCTACAGTTCCGGTAATGGACTTAAATTTAAATATTAATTCTAAACCTAGGATTTTCTCATACGATAACTTGGATCGTTCTCAAAAAGCCATCGCTGACGATATTGTTCGGCAGTATAGTGACATCTCTTATGAGCGCAAAGGCTTGGGTCGGACGCACTTGATCACCCATCGTATCGACACTGGCGATTCTCCTCCCATTCGACAAAGGTATTATAGGCTGTCGCCGGAAAAACAAAGGATCCTTGTCGAACAGGTGGACGAAATGTTAGCCCTAGATGTGGTGGAACCTTGCGAGAGTGCATGGCAGTCCCCTGTCCTTCTTGTCACAAAGAAAAATGGCCAGCCTCGTTTTTGTCTTGACAGTAGGAAGCTTAACTCTGTCACAAAACGAGATGCTTACAACTTGCCATATATATCGGAGATCTTGGATAACTTACGTGACGCACGCTTTCTTACTAGTCTCGATTTATCCAAGGCCTTCTGGCAAATCCCTATATTAGAAGAAGACAGGGATAAGACCGCATTTTACGTCCCAGGTCGTGGCACGCTAAGATTTAAGACGATGTCCTTTGGCTTGACAAATGCCCCTGCTACTCAGCAACGCTTAGTAGACGCGTTGCTGGGGGACGTGGATCATCGTATATTTGCGTATTTAGATGATATTATCATCGTCAGTAGCAGTTTCGATGAACACGTCTCGCTTTTGCTTCGTGTCTTGGACAAGTTGCGAAAGGCCAACTTGACCATAAACTTGGAGAAGTGCGAGTTCTTCCGGAGGCAACTGAAGTATTTGGGATATGTGGTCGATGCGAACGGTTTACGAACCGACCCCGACAAGGTAGAAGCAATCTTAAACTATGTTGCTCCGACCAACCGTAAGGAGTTAAAACGTTTTTTAGGAACTGCAACTTGGTACCGTCGTTTCGTCCCAAACTTTAGCTCTATCGCAGGACCTCTAAATAAGCTGACTTCAGGTAAAAAGAACGCTCCACCCTTCAAATGGACAGACGAGGCAGACGCAGCTTTCAAAAAGCTGAAAGAGTGCTTGGTATCCGCCCCGGTTCTCTCGTGTCCGAATTACGACCTTCCGTTCGAGGTTCATACGGATGCGAGTAATTATGGAATAGGTGCCATGTTGACTCAGTCAGCAAACGGCAAGGAACATCCAATAGCCTATATGAGTCGATCACTTACGCCAGCTGAAAAGAACTACAGTATTACTGAACGCGAGACTCTGGCTGTTCTTGTCGCCTTAGAACATTGGCGATGCTACGTGGAAAACGGGAAAACTTTTACCGTGTATACCGACCACAGTGCACTGAAGTGGTTTCTTTCGTTAAGCAATCCTACAGGTAGGCTAGCGCGTTGGGGTGTGCGTTTGTCCTCATTTAATTTTGAGATCAAACATCGTCGCGGGGTGGACAACGTCATTCCCGATGCCTTGTCTAGGTCCATTCCAGTAGCTGCAGTCACAACAGCCAAATCGTTCGCGACTACTAGTGACGATTGGTACAAAGAACTTTTTAATAACTGCTTAAATAAACCACAGAATTTTCCTAATTATATTATTAAAAATGATGCTCTTTTTCGGCTTAGTAAGAATAAGTGTCACCTTACTGATGAATTCTCGTGGAAGGAGGTAGTTCCATCCGAGTTTAGAGAGACTGTTATCGCTGAAAACCATAATGAACCAACGGCTGGTCACTTAGGAATTTTCAAAACGTACAGACGCGTTGCGCTCAGGTATTACTGGCCAGGCATGTATCGTGATATAGCAAATTTCGTAAGTTCTTGTTCCATCTGCCTGGAGTACAAAATACAAAATCATAGTACTCTTGGAGAAATGGGACGCCCTAAGCAGTGTTCTCGACCTTATCAGATGTTGTCGATCGATCTTATGGGGCCTTTACCCATAACTCGAAAACAAAATTGTTACATTTTAGTTATCACTTGCTGTTTCTCAAAGTTTTGTCACATTTATCCGATCAAAAAGGCAACGTCACAAACTATAATCAAGATTATAGAGGAACAAATTTTCTTAGTCCATGGTGTCCCTCAGACTATTTTACTTGACAACGGCTCTCAATTCATTAGTGGTGATACAAACGCTCTTTTCAAAAAATATAATATTCCGAATGTTTTTTTCACGCCCAAATATACCCCACAGGTAAACACGGTGGAACGATATAATAAGACCATTATAACTTGTATCTCTACTTTTGTGGATAGCGACCACCGATCATGGGATACGTTTATCCCTAGCGTTCAATTCGCCATAAATAACTCAGTTAATGAGGCCACAGGATTTACGCCCTCTTTTCTCGTCTTTGGACGGGAGTTAGTTACTTGCGGTTCTCATTACACTGATAATGATTTGGGTGATGAAATTTTGTTTTTGCCTCGTGATGTTTATGCGGAAAACCTTGGTTTGTTGAGCTCCATTTTTGATCAGGTACAAAAATCACTTTACCACGCACACGCCAAGAATACTGCACATTATAATCTTCGGAGGAAACCTTTCGAATATAACGTAGGTGATATTGTGTATAAACGTGCTTACGTACTTAGCGATAAGGATAAATTTTTCTGTAAAAAGTTAGCTCCGAAGTATATAAAATGTAAGGTTACTGAGAAGCGGTCGCCTCTTGTCTACGTCCTAGAAGACATGTCAGGCAAATGCTTGGGTACCTGGCATATTAAAGACCTCAAAATTTTTGGCAAATCATATTCGTAATGCATCTTCGTTAAGTTCGTTGAATCGTTTCACGTTATTCCCTAACCATCAAGATCTTAGGATTCTTCCACATCGTTGCTTAGTCCCTAGGCGACTCTTATGGCTTACGACTTTAGTCGATATAGAGCAATTATATGAATCCATTCATGCGGATTTTATTTTTATTAATAAAATCCTTAACGGGGAGAGGGGGGTACTGTAACGAAACGAACTTCTTACTCTGTACGCAATGACCGGGCAGATTCGATAGGCCCGAGCGGGTAGATATTATGGCCGCGCGGGGAGAGGCACCGAGCCAGTAGCTGCGCGCGCGACCATTATTCGTGCGGAGATCGAGTGCAAGGCGGCACAATAATAATATCACGTTGGTTATTTGTTACAACGTTGTGCGCATAGATTTATTAAACATAGATTTATTTAACTTGTGCGTAATTTGTTAAATTACTTGTGTGTAAGTGTGTCCCCGTATTAGGGTAAGTTTCAAATGGCACATAAACTTATTTTTTTTTCTTTTCACCATATTTGCTGTGTTCGTTATGTTCTTACTGTTTAACTTCTTTTTGCATCAACCTGTTAGCTTAACTTTCTTATTTATTTCGTTGTAGAACTTATATTTCAATATTAAATAATCACTTGCTATATTTTTTTTATCTACCGCAAATAATTATGAATTTGCACAACCCGCACTTACTTTTCAAAATTTAAACGTAAATTATGATAATATTGTTTTTTTTTTCCTTTTGGCTTTCCGCTCTTCAAGCATTTTAGGAAAATGTAAACTCCGATCTGGTAGCTTCCACCACGTCAAAACTGCTATTGTGTGGTATTTTCTTTTGTGTGACGTATTGGTGGACTCCCAGATCGGAACGTTGATAAACCAGATGATAATCATTTGGTCTTATCAATTCCAGGTGCCACGGTTGCACTTGTATTGGCTTCTCGCTTGCGCCCTGCAGCCGCGCTCTCGTCGTTGGCCCAATTACACGGTCGAGCCGGCCATCTCCGCCTGTCCCGCTGCGCGCTCTAGTGCTGCGGAGTACTACACACCGTTCGGCACCTGACAACGTCTCCGTATCCTGGGCTGTTCTACCACCTTCAGCCGGACTTCGCGTCCCCAGGGGAGTACCGCGCTGCGGAAGTGGAAACAGATTAGGCCGTACACCCACGACCCTATAAATTTTATGTGTTCGATGCGACTGTGCACGGGGTAATATAATTTTTTTAATTTATTATACCTGTCGCCCTTACCTTGGGTCTTTTATTTATCCATTACCTGTAAGTGGGTTTAGACCCAAGGGCCAGTTTACGGCACAATATATATGACAATATAAGATTCAATAGATCGGAGAATCGGCTACTGTACTATCTATTTTTCATACCCATTTCATGTCCACCCCTAACATTTTTATTTTATTTTTTGTACAACTTTTTTTATTTTTAATTTTTAATAATGTGGCATTAAAAATATAATTATACGATCCTAAATTTTCACCCTTCTATCACCAACCCCTGTTTTTTAATAGTCATATTAGTAATTTAATAATTTTTCATCCCGCTCGATACTTATATAGCAAAACAATGTTTGCGGGGACATCTATATAATATAATAATGTACATGTTTAAATATGGAAGTAGTTTGGTACAAATAAAAAACGTAATTAACCTAAATATATCTTTATTCTATAGTTATTTCACATGGATGATGAAAGATGTAGGTCCAAATTAAAAAGAATTTCTTCATGATTAGTCACCAAAATATAATTTGAAAAAAAAATCAAGATTCTACCCTCTGTTACAAAAAAAGTACATAACCTTATATTATAATCTATAGCTTACAATGTATTGTTACAAAGTACAATAATTATATTTATAAAATATTTAAGATAAAAATTCACTTGCTTAAATGCTGATTTAATACATCTCTTGCTTTTAAAAGTCAAACACAAACTTTGAGACTTGCACCTGTAACTATAGTAAAATAGCATTTAGTAAAAAAAAAAACCACTTAACTTGTACTAAATTGACGAAATTTCTAATGTGATACAGTCATCTAACTTACAATCTACTTTAATTTTTTATAATCCATACTTTCTATATAAACTTTGATGAATTTAATTAGTAGATTTAATCTACAGTAACAGATGGAATTTTAATCAAATAAGTAGCTTACTAGCTAGTGCCATAAGGGTGGGGATATATTAAAGACTATACTTACCTTCACTACCTCAAAAATCAATTTTGTACTTTATGAACTGAAACACAATGAGAAGCAGGTATAACTGGATATGGCAGTGCAAAAAGCGGTTGTTTTCTTTGATATTCTTAATAAATTACTAGAGTATATAAAGATATACGTGCAATAGTAATATTTGTTTCAACTACACTTGACAAAATTGCCTTAGTTTTAAACATTACTGTAAATAAGAGTCACCACTATTGAGAACAACAGTCCGATATTTGAGGCACCGTTTAATCCCTTTTGGCTAGAAGTCTGGACAACGGCACACACTTCAGCATGGGTTACATTATGCGGCAATTTTCGTCGCCTTCGCGGATTTCGCCAATCTGTAAAATGTAATTATAATGAATAAAGAGCAATTAGAATTATTAGTCACAATTAGTATAAACTGTCATATACTTAAGACATAATGAAGAAACTCCAGGACTTCTTCAAAAACAATAAATATACTGGGGTGCAGGGGACCAATGGGAAAGTGCACCCATTAGTTGTTCTGGCATGCTGAGCATAACATATGAGCATAACATGGTCATTAACCAGTAGAAGTCCGTCGAAACCTTTCTATTCTCCTCTTTTCTCTTTCCAATACTAAGCTCAGATCTAACAATAGTTACACACAATTACATCCTCCTGAGGTTACCTATTATGTCTGACTGAGAAGAAGATGGTTGCCCACAATATTGTATTCTATTATAATCTACTCTGCTATTTTTACGCACGCTATCAATAAAGTCAATTAATTTATCTATTGAGCACTTTGAAATATTTTGTTGCAAGCAGTTGATGTGTAAATTTTCGAGCGCGTTACCAATATGCGCCGTAGAATGATGTTCTGTGATAAAATTTATTATGATAGTTACCTGTTCGCGGCGCGGGTACTTGTGGGCGAGTTCGCGGTGTCGCTGCGCGCTCGTGCTCACTTGCCGTCGCTGGCGCTCCGACACGGCAACCTCCTGCAACAGAATGTATGTTTGTATCCTGTTTGGCTAGCCTAAATTATAATTGATTTATAGATGCATCTTTTTTATCGCTTATCATAGTTAAGTAGCAAACTGGCAATCTACCTTCTGGCTCTACTACTTCCTTAGCTATATCCTCGAGCAAGGCAAGGGTTTCGTTATGTAAGTATGGTACAAGCTTGGAGTCTCACAGTATGATTTAGTTGAGTTGTAACGTTGTACCTATGAAGAATATATTAACGTTATAGTATGTAGTTGGCAAGTCTTACCTCCTGGTCGCTGTTGAGTAGCGCGGTGGTGAACGAGTCGGCCACGAACCACTTCTGTCCCTTCATGACGATGTCGCGCGGCGGGTCGTGGTCGGCGCCTGCGTCGGCCGACCACACCGTGGCCACCGCGCCCGGCTCCAGCTTCACGGTGCGGTGGAACTTGAACACCGTCTCCTGGTCGCCCGCCTTGCGGAGGATCTGGTAGCCGCTCAGGCTCAGCTCCTGTTAATGTTGAATTTTATGGTGTGAGAATTGAGAATGTCTGAGAGCTATGTATCCAACAGCATTGTGAATTTGGCAGTTGGCCGATTGCGAATATTGTGAATTAGTCCTACATTGATTACATTTTGAGAAAACAACCCACCCTGTCATTATGAACATTATAAAAACTCCTAAGACTGGCAGGATTCTTTACCATGTATTCCTACACCATTAATTTTCGAAAGCACACATAACATAGAAATGTAATCAGTGCATGCCACTAAGTAAAAGTTTAAACTTATGGTGAGTATGGTGAAAATAACTATAAGCTACTGTACTGTACTTCCAAACTTAATGGTACTTTGTATTTAATCTACCAAATGTAAGAATGGGTTAATACTAAAAAAAATACTATTTAAAGAAATGAAGGGAGGGTCCTGGCTACAAGTTGTGAAGTAGCAAGGTGGGAGTTACGCAAGCTCTTCTGTTTGTAGTTTATAATTCAACAAAAGTTTAAAACACATTACCTTCTTGCCCTTGTTGCGGATCTTGACAAAGGTTCCGTCGGGGCAGGCCTCGGCGACCTCGAGGTCTCCCTTGGCGCTGGAGGTGACACTGAAGTCGTTGAGGCTGCGCTCCTCGCTCTCGTCGAGCAGCGTGCGCTTGCGGGCGGCGCGCAGCGGAGTGGCCCGGCGGCCGGGCGTGATGCGACCGCTTCCACTGGTGGCGCTCATCGAAGCGCGGGACTCGCGCCCAGGGGACTGGGAGGTCAGGTTCAGCCTGCGGAAAAAGAATTTATTAGTTTGAATATTTCTAATTCGTCCATTCCACCTCCTTGAGGAAAGGATTCGAGTCCCTGATCTTTGCACCCTATGTCTGGGTTAGTTGGTTTGACTATCTTTTTGAGTCATAACAGTATACCTCTTAAGTGTACCTTGGTAGGTATGGTGCATGGTGATGGTAGGTGAGGTGCTCAGTCATAATTTGTCTGTGCAGGCAAGTAATTGTCTGATTTCACAGCCTCTATCTACTTTGCCTGGAGACAGTTTGTTTTTTTGTTTGTTCATGTTTGGTGTGCAGTTCTCGTAAAAGTGAAAAATGTAGTCTGTTTGTAAAGTGATATCGATGCTAGTGATAATTATTAGTCACCTGTCCTCCTCGCCCTCGATGAGCGCGCGGTAGGTGGCGATCTCGTGGTCGAGCGAGATCTTGATGTCCATGAGCGTGGCGTACTCGCGCAGCTGCGCCGCCATCTCGTCGCGCAGACGCGCCAGCTCCTGCTCGAGGGAGGCCAGGTCTTCCGCGTGGCGCGCGCGCTCCGACTCCAGCTGGCGTTCCAGCTCGCGGCAACGGTTCTGATGGTCAGATATTAGAGGTTATATAAAAGGCTTTTTGACTGAATGACAGAACTATCAAACGTTTAAGACAAAATATTGTCTCCAGATTGGAGTAGATGATGAGTAATCAAATAGTTAATCAATATCAGCTCAGTGCTGGGATTGGTTTAAGACGACTTGTGGTAAAGTATGAATAGTCGATTATACTATTGGTTTCCAGAAGACTCATAGTCATGTCCAAAACAGTGGCACACAAGAAGTATTGCAGACATTGTTTTTTTATGTGTTGAGCCAGCAAACAGGCATTCGAGCCACATCATACTAAGTTGTCATCGTCGTATATTAACATGAGCAATACCAGGGGAGTCGCTAGTGCGTTGTCGGCATTGAAGGAGAGCTTGTGTACACCAATTAATAATGCACCAAATAAACAAACTGGACACATACACTGAGAGCAGCATTCTTGTTCTCGAGGTCGTTGAGCGTGGCGTTGAGGCCGTCGATGCGCGTGCGCATCGTGCGCAGCTCCTCCACGGCCACGGTGGCGGCGCTGCTGTTGCGGTTCGCGGCCGACTGCAGGTTCTTCAGCTGCTTGGAACCAAATCATTTTTATATTACATTTTAGAACAATATGTGAGTGCACTTTAAATCATATTATAGTAGAGGCTCTACCTAAAAACAAAAATTTTCCACAATACCCAGGGCTGGCGTTGTCTTTGTTCCCGTAGTTACTAAAGATTGTACATAAAAATAAATAAGTAATATGTATATCTAAAGGGTCTGATATTTACTTCTAAATACAATCATTGAATCAGTTTGTCATGAAAAACAACATTTAAGATAAAAAATAGAAAATGAACAAACAACAAACGAATATGTATAGAGAGACGAATATAAAAGAAATATAAACTATTCAATTCCAATTTACATATATCCCATTCCTGTAAATGAAATAAAAAAACACATCTAAATCCAAACTAGGATGTGTGCTTTACCAGTCCACTTAAATTCGTACAAAAGAGAAATATACAATAGGCGTGTTTCCACTAAGAATAAATCGGATGGCATAGGGTTTCTAAAATAAATGTAATAAATGTAGTAACCAAATGAACACTTTTTTCATTAAAATAGTTAAAGATTACCAATATTTACGAAAAATAAAATCCGCAAAATTGGCCGTTTAATCACGTGACATTAAAATGATTGAACAAAAATCAGAGAAGCGTGACGTCACGCCTCGCGAAACGTCATGTCATGTTGCTGTCATTTTCGTATACAGTGAAAAGCTTTCTTTCCCGAGGCGTGACATCATTGAAGACGCCTTGACAGTCTTGGCCTTTTTCGATGTCAATTTGGAGTTCATTTCTAAAAACTCAAAATTCTTAGGTAAAATGGCTTATTTTTCTTAAAATAAATAATATATTTTTGGGGTAAAATAGATATATTTAACTCATTTCCAAATTTTGTCAACTAGCCTATTATACATTTAAATCCTTACTCTATTACCTTATTCTCATAGAGGGCTTCGATCTCGTCACGATTAGCCTTGATGTTGGCCTCCTGCTGTTCGCGCAGCTCCTGCAGGCTCTGCTGCAGCTTGGCTTCGTACTGCTGAGCGAGGCGGCCGTCTGCGACAGACACTCGTGTTAGACAATAAAACACTGTTACTGTACCGCCACGGCCACTGTGACTGCGAATGCTATCATTGTACAAATACTGCACCGCTGCACGCATTGTTTGTGGACAGGCAGTTTGGTGTAGCAGTAAGTTGCCTATAGTAAAATATAGTTTAAGTAGCTCGTTTAAAATGAACAAGACGGAATTTTACTAGCAATCAAATTGATTTTGACACACTATAGTAAAATTTTGGGACCAACCTCAAAAAATAGTAGGCCTTAAGTATGTAACAAATTATATTTTTATACTTTTTTGATGTCTATTTTTTTGTGACTATTTTTTTGGTAATTTTTAGTTATAAGTCCATATCACGGAAACTACTGGACCGATTTTGATGAAACTTTTACCATTCCCTAAGTTGAACAAAATGCAAACAAACAAAAAAGGAACGAACACGATTCGTCAATTAGTTTCGGAGAAATGCGAGGACAAACATATTTACCATGGAAAAATTATATACATACATACACCCATGAAATTTGGTATTCTTGTTTGGAAACCGTAATAGACCAACATATGTAGGTAAAAATGTGCAGTTCTGAAAATGTTACATATATACATACGTGTCGAATTAATAACCTCCTTTTTTGAAGTCAGTAAGAGTATATCTTCCTGTACTAAAACCATAATACTGACCAATCTCGGAGATCTCGACTTGTCGCCTGGTGCGGGTCTCCTGCAACTCCTGCTGGAACACCTGGTCCTTGAAGGAGAGCTCCTCGCGGAGGCTCTGCACCGTGTTCTCCATGTCGATGCGGCACAGCATCTCCTCCTCCAACGTTTTGCGCGTGTCAGCGTACACCTTGCGCAGTTTCTCCAACTCCTTGGCGAGTTCCTGCACGACGATGGAGTTACACGAAACCACAAATTGAAACAAGGGACACATTTATTGAATGCATTGCATTTTTGCGACAAATCTGCGATAAAAAAATGGTAGTGTGTGCGCTTACACTACATATTTAAAGGAACATGTAAAGTGGAGTAAGAAATTTTGATCAAATGCAAGTGCAGTGTTGTAAGGTACGTTCACAATTTAGTTTTAAGTAAAAAGGTGATTCTTAATCATTATTCAACGCTTATAGCAAAACTGGTTACTCGATATCGCAGTTCTTTCATTTTTGAGTCTTAGGTTTACTTCAGGTTAATGACCTAATAATTATAGTTTCTGTACCACCGGTTCTGCTGAGAAGTTCCGTGTGAAATGATTTAGTACCAATGTTTTTTGATAAGTTTTAAGAAATTGTACTGAAGACAGTTGACGTCTTGAGCCTGGATAGGAACATCTTCCCCTTAACAGATTTAAATATTTACCCTGGCTTCATCCTGAGCTTTCTTCTTATCAGCGAGAGCGGTGTTGTACTTGTTGCTCTCTTCTGTGTAGCGAGTCTCGTAGTGTCGCGCCAAGTTCTCAGCTTGTTGACAGTCCTTGGTTTTCTTTTCCAAGCTAAAACAAACATCATCGGGTTTTAATTATTTGCCTTCAACAATATGTTTGAATATTATCATCGTACATTATTCATTCATTAGCGACCTTCCGCGTTTGTAAGAGAAGATGTGAGGTTATCTTGAAAAAAATAATGTCATGCACACCGTTACCGTATTGCGCAACTCTACGAAACGGAATGTTATTGTAAACACGCGGCGCGGTCCCCGCGTTCGTTGGTCGCCGGTCACCGCCTCGCGGGTTCGCCGTTCGCGATCGTTCCCGCGTTCGCTTGTCTGTTTACGTATAAAAATAAGTACGTGCGGCAGCACCGGCACCCACTAAAACTCCATATCATTCCACATGTAATTGTAAACCTTGGACTATTTACTGATAGAGCGTCTAGCTTTTCTTAGTTTTCAGATGTATCTTTTTAAATGTTAGTGTCTATCTGATTTTTTCGTTACTATGATAATAATTTATTTCTTTTGGAGTTTTTACCAGTTCATCTGACCATTGCTTACATAATTCATGTAAGGTTTCGTTAATTGTAAATAACGTGGCATACAGGATATTAAATTTCATACTCAGTAATTCTTTTCTATGAAAAATATAGTAGCTCGTTTTATTTTATCTATGTTACGGTATGTATGCTAACGTATTTTCTTACTATCGGTTACCTATCTATATCTTATCATTTTGCAATCTAAAATATTTATTGATGTGTAATTCCAATACCAAAGACGTACAAATTATTCTAATCGTCTACTCTAAAAGAACACGAATCTTACCCCTTTTATTCATTTAAATAAGGAGTCGATTGATTGCGTGACCACTTACATTTTAACAATGGAAAAGGGGAGACGTTAGTGGGGGCACAGCGACGACGGCGACGTGCCATATCGACCAAAATAACTGGTTATGCGGAAGATAACATCCAACTTTAACTTATTGTGCAACGAGATATTGTAAATAAGTAATGATGGAATATGGTATTTTGAACATCATTATCACTTATAATATTTTGTCATATCAGTCGCAATAACTAATAATTTATGTACTAATTCATTTCGCACGTGTTTTCTGCACATTACAAGAACTGTTTCGGAACTGTACATTTTTATTTTTTCTCTTATCTAGAATCGTATCTGTGTAAAATGTCTACAAAAGCTGTACAATGTAGGTCATTCGTTCGCCGCACCATCCAATAAATTCTTGGAAAGGGCAAACAAGACACATTTCCGGTTATAAAGCTGCTCGCGCTCTATACGAAAGTTGAGTGGAGTTAAATTGAGACTGTCCGAATAATTTTTTTCATGTAACTTCTCGCTGTTATGCAGAAGAACTATCCTTCACCAAAATAGATGGAAATCAGCAGTTATTTTGTTAAAAAGTGTGTATAGCGGAGCAGACTATGGTCACAATATTATCTTCGTCGATTGCAGTGATTCACTTTTGTGTACATTATGTTGTATGAATTTTTAAATACCTAATATGCGTGCATATCGTTGTGATCTCCCTGCACACAATCGGGTAAAAGCTGGAAGATATTCCACTAACCTTGCTTGTGGATGACAAGATTTTAGGCATGGTTTGATAGAAGGAACATTGAAATAGCAGTTGAATATTAGTTAAAACATCATCTATTACAAAGAAACATAAACATGTGCAAAATTTCGTCGCGAAAATAGACGTGCGGCAAACGCAGTACGAGCTAAGTCATGTCTGTAAATGTGAACAAAGTTAGAAATTAGGTTTTACATCTTACATATTTCAATTAAACTAACAAGTAGTTTTCCCAGACTAAATCCGTCTCTGGATAAATTTATTCATTATTCAACTATTCATATGAAGGATTTAATAACCGTAAATTTATATCACTATTATTATTCATTCCTATTATTATTATTCATTCACGTTATTAAATTGGTAAGAATAAGGATGACGGTATGCGACACCTTACCGAGCTTAGCATTATGCTCTCTTTAAAGCGAAGGCGAATTGGTAAGTCACGGTTATATTTAAGAGTTACGTCATGCGCAAAAAGGTTCAGTTTACACTGCGTCCTTTGATTTTTTTATAGTTTATTTTGCTGCAGATATAAATTGCCTAGAAATTAGAAATGATGTATATTGTACGTAGAATCAGCGTAGTTATTTAATTTAGGTAATGGAAATCTGTTATTTATAAAACAGATTACCATTACGTACATTCCCATTATGTACATATACTTCATCTACAATAACGTGATAAAGTTAAAGTTACTAATTAAACACTGTTAACTTGGTGTACAATTAATTAAGTACTGGAAACTTATTGGACGATATAAGTTGCGCCCGCGCACCCTATGGTCACCTTACGAGTGGGAGTAATCGCGCGCATACTTATATGCGCATGACGTAGCACCGTCGCCGACTAGCCAGGGTCAACAGCCATTGCCAGGGAACTTGATTTATAAAAAGTGTGTTGGAGTACCGGTTACAAAGAATATTCACGTAATTTGGCATAATAGGGTTGTATAATTGAGATAGTTTTAATAATGTACAGTCATAAACACTACCCCTTCATACATTCTGTATGGCGAACGCACGGGATGACATCATAATTTTTCGAGTCAACTGATTAGGTAATTTTTTATTGTTTTTTCGCCGAGCAAAATTATTTTTTGCTGTTTATTTTAATTTTAAGTGTTACAATCAAACATACCTGACTCATAGAATTAATTAATTATACCAGTGTTATTAAAACTAATTAGTCAACTATATTGAAATTGACCATGGAAATCGATTTGGACATTTTTGGTTTCGCCTCTATCATTTGACAGCTGATCTACCTAATATCTATAATCCAAATTGTACTACTTAAATTTTTTTTACTACATTTACCAACAGTAGTTAAGCTAATAGGGTAAAAGAAGTTCACAAGTTAAAGTAAGACTAACCATATAAGGAAGACATTATTTTTTTACATGGAATACCAGTGGAGTCAGTCTCATTTGTACCAGGCAAAACATTGATTTCTGAACTTGGTAAGTAGGACAAGGTGAAGGAAAACACTTGTGTTACACTAATAAAATAATATACAATGTACCTAATACAAAAAAGTATGAATTTCATGGATTTTATGAATTTTGGGATGCTAAAAAGAAGATAGGTTCCCATGAAATTAATATAAAACCTTAAGAATACATAATAGACTTGCATAGCATGATTACTGAAAAGATTTTATGTGTAATCAATTCAACTTAATTTTTGTATGTTAGAATTTTGTACATTGTCCTGAAGTAGTAAAGGTCCTTAAGTGAAAATTTAAAAATGTGTTCAAATTACCCTTCAGGATTGAGAAGTGTGCAAGCAAAATCCACAGTTGATGACAAAGACCATGAGTGCATTGTTGATCACCACATGCCTTTTGAAACAATAAGGAGAACTCTCGGGCATACCAGTCTCCTCATTAAGTTTTTCTTTACTGCTACAGCATGTGACATGATGAAACAATAATAAATTTGATGTTTGTTTCATATTTAAATAAATTTCTTAAAGACCAAAATTTAAAACAGGCTCACAGCACTGCCTTCCATATTATATTGTGAATCTGAACCATTTAGGAGGAGTTTAGTCACATACCCAGACAGAAGAAACATAATATAAAGATATAAATTGGAAAAAAACTATAATGCATGCAAATTTTTCGATATAATGTGGACAATATTTAAAGAACTGGAGCACAGTTACCTTGACACTAATAGATTTTGAATTGGGACAGTTGCTTTCTATGAGGTCTGATAGGAGCTGCCTACTTATATGTTTTTATGTAAACAAGAATTACAATAAAGATGATTCCAGTTTAATTTGAGAGGTGCATCTGCTCTCTATCTAGAGAGCCTTAACCTCAAGGTCTAAGCACATTTATATGTAGATTGTAAAAATAGAAACATAGTTCTATGCAAAATAAAGGATTTTCAAATTTATTTATAAATAGGTATATTTTGTAAGCAACAATTGAAATTTGAGTCACTGTTTAATAATAAATGCTTATGCTCAATACATACCTTTCGCATGTCTCATTATTTTATATAGTTCAGTGTTGACAAGGTCAATCCTAGATAACGTGCACATAATATAGAAAGGTTGAAATATGCAAGCATGCAGATTGGTATTGTTTACTAACAAACATGTAGTTGTCATAATTTGGACGAGCATTACATAAATAGGAAGTAGGTAACTGTAGACTCTACATTTTTAGTTGTTAAGATAGAACGCGATTGGGCAGTTAAATTCAGCTATGATGTCACTATGTCGTAAAGGCGAGGTCGCGCGCGCTCGTCACCGCGCCCCCCGCACTGAAACGCCGACGATGACGTAAACTGAGGTTAGCCGGAAGAATGCTCACCAAATGCTACCTTAATTACATTATTATGAAAAATATAACCATTTGTAAATTTTTCAAAGCGGTTTCTTCAGTCATTTTAGCGTAACAAATACAAATCTTACCGTTTCTTTAGATCTTCATTTTCCTCATACAACCTCTTCAGATCAATTTCTAATTTCGCTTTCTCGCGCGAAGTATCATCTAGCAACTTCCTGGCGTCTTGAAGCTCGTGCTCGTATATTCCTTTTATGTTGGAAACCTCGCGTGTGACCACCTCCTGTGTAGTTTGTATTTCGCGTCGGAGGCCCGAATTTTCACTTTCAAGTTGTCTTACTTTGTCGATGTAAGCTGCCAGCCGGTCGTTAAGGTTTTGTAAAGCATCTTTCTCTTGAAGTCGGCTATGTCTTGTAGGACTTAGCGGGCTATTGGGCCGACCGGCGGAGCTCGACGGGCGGCTTCCAACAGGAGTGCTCGATTGAGGAGGGCTTTGCACAGAAGACACTACACTTATGTTGGACGAAGATGTCACAGTCTTTTTTGATTTAGAAGACATTTTAATATTAGTTTTCAGTCACTCACTAAAAATAATTCACATAAAATCCTTTCCACGCCAGCTTACTTTATGAGGCAAGCGTAGACCACGACGAACAAAATTCACCAATCTGTAAACCCAAGCTAACGCGATCACGTGACCATGATTGAGTCATAGCCAGTGTTGCCATGTTGCCACTCCAACAAAGGCTGGTGCATCCACATTAGGCGCTTACGTTTACGTGTCGTGGCGTGTCGTTAGCGAGTTTATGTGGACGCGACTTTAGAGTAAAATAAAACGTAAAAATATGGTGACAAAACTCTGGACTCTAGATTAACTAAAATGTTACAAAATTGTAACGAATTAAATCTTATAAAATCAAGAAAACGATATATCGCCTCAGCAATACAAGTAAGTATGGGATTACTGAAACATAACGAACATAAAGTAATTTGTTGTTTATTATTTGTCAGTGTTGCCAATTCTACGGTTTTTTCATTTTAAATAATAATAATATTTAATTCTTCGCGGCGGATGCTCGACTGAAGAATAGTATTCAGTTGCTTTATGGATAATCGATATCTGGGGTCACAATGGATCGTCAAATAGTGTATCGATCCTAGACACGATGCAGTATCGAAGCAAGCGTTAGAAAATTAGTAACTAGCGTGGAGCCTTAAAAACACTAAAAATGGCTATTTAAATTGTAACAAAATTTAGCTCCTTAAACGCGATGGTATGTCAAGAAGAGACAAATCACAAAAGTGTCTTATGAATTAATTATATTCATTATGAATTATATTCATTCATAGGTTAGTATTATAGGTAGTATTATTACTAACCTATCAATCATGACTCCGTCTTTCCACTGATGTAGGCGTGATTTTTAAAATTTTGATAATTCTATTAATTAAAAGTTAATTCAAATGATTTCTTCGATCCGATCCTCTATCTATGCATTTGTATCAATCCATCAGCTGGTCGTATATTGTTGTATCGATTCAAAAATCGAATGAATTGAATGTCATTGTATCGATGTAATCAAGTATCGATACGGATTGGGCATCCCTTATGCTAAGATGATAAATAATAAAAATTAAAAACTTAAAATGTCATTTGTATTTGTAACCTAACAAATGTGTGATTATTCTTCATTTTAATATAAACATTAGAATTAAACCAAATAAAAAAGGCAATGGCAGATTTAGATAGTTTGTTTGATTGCTTCGATGATACTGAGCAAAATTCTTCAACACTCCCTCTTCCAAGCCAGAAACCAGCAAAAGAATCTTCGTAAGCTGTTATAACCTATACTCATACGATGTGATTTCTGTACAGTATACTTAAATATTGTTTATTTCTTTTAGAGACAAGTTGATAGACGCTACACATGTAGGTAATAAGCGGCCTCATGAAGAAGTTGAGTATGCAGATACTGCTAAGAAGCCAAGACAGGATGACGAGGAAGACGAAGCTGATCTAATCGGTGATTTGAAGTGTGTTATTGAAATTTTTGTTATCTGAATTTTATTGATGCAGTATTCATTTGGTGATAAGAATGGTTAAGACATTTTTATAACTGAGATGAGAACATGAGAATTTTCCTAAAAGAGCCCTTGAAATTCACATGGAGCATTATGTTAAGATTTGAATCCTTATAGGATTAAATTTAAATGGTTTTATTTTGATGCACACATGTACTTTATTTAAATTTAAGCATTGTCAATATTTCAGTGTTGATGTCCAAAATGCCCGGATAGTTGTACACACCCTGGAAACACATGAGGGCTGTACCCACGAGGTAGCCATCCCTCCCAATCATGAGTATGCCCCACTCCTGCCCATCGGCTCTGTGCCAGCAAAGCAGTACAGCTTTATTTTGGATCCATTTCAAAGGGAAGCTATCATGTGTATTGATAACCTACAGTCTGTATTGGTGTCTGCGCACACATCAGCTGGAAAGACAGTGGTTGCTGAGTAAGTTTATTTTTTACATTTTTTTACTTTAAGGGAAAAAAGTACACTTTTAAATATATAATTTGTATCTTTTACTGTATCAGTGGCAATCCCACAGTGGCCAGCGGTCAAGATGCCAGGTCGTACTGTAGTGGCACACTGCAATGATTTCTAAAAATATGTTTTTTTTTAAATTAAATGTCACCCGTAACTGTGAAGGAAAACATTGTGAGGAAACCATATGCCTCGGCCATCTTAACCACCGTAACCACTATGCAGCCTTAATTTAGGCAGCATTAGGCCAGTGCCCACCAATTTGCAATAAGGACTAATAATTTCCTTAATGTAAGCTAACATGTAATGTAACATCATTCTTTTTCAGATATGCAATAGCATTATCACTCAAGAATAAACAGCGGGTGATATATACAACACCTATCAAAGCTTTGTCAAATCAGAAGTATAGAGAGTTCTCCGAGGAGTTTCATGATGTTGGTCTCATCACTGGTGATGTCACTATTAACCCTACAGCTTCATGTCTCATCATGACCACTGAGGTAAAAAATAAAATTCTTATTTATTCATATAACTGGTAGAATAGCCCAGTGATTCTCAAAACTTGGCTAAAGGTTCTTATTTTTAAAAGGGATCCTTTCTTGGCTATAAAAAAATAATTAAACCCTGGATTTATCTGTAACAATTTTAGTAGTGATTTAAATTAAGACTAGTTGACCCAATAGGAGTCGCCGTGCTCCTAAAAATAAGACTATCTTTCCAAGTTTTCAAAGATACATGATAATTTTACAAGTTGTTACTAACTTTATCTTTAATACAAAGTTAGCCTTCGCCTTTCCCTTCTGTTCATTTGCTCCTATATGTTATACCAAAGGACGCTTTGTTAAATGCTCTATTTTTAAGTCACACTAACTCTTCTTTTCAGATTTTAAGAAATATGTTATACAGAGGATCAGAAATTATGAGAGAAGTTGGTTGGGTTGTGTTTGATGAAATACATTACATGAGAGACAAAGAACGAGGAGTTGTATGGGAAGGTAAGCTTGTCATTCAATTCAATTGGGACAATATACAACACATGCCCAATCCTATTCCAACACTTTTTTTACTTGGTGCAATCCTGGTGGTTTTTGGGCCAAATAATATAATGAAGTATGACACAATTTATCCGCTTTCATGGCAGTCATATGAGCCAACCCCTATCATTTTTTACAATTTTAACTAAAAACAGTTTGTCTTAAGAGCCCATATCGGTCATGCATTCACATTCATACCATTTCAACTTACAACAACTCATATAATTTCAAACAAAAAATATCTATCAAAATTTACTTTTAATAGGCCCTATTCACCAAACATTGTATGGACTCAATCGCAACTTGTACAGCCCACATTTGGTTAGCCCAATTTTTTATTTTTTACCTACATAAAAACATGGGCCTATATAAAGATATGGTGTCACTAATTTTAACAGTATGCATACTTTATTGTTACTTTATAATCACCAGAGACTTTGATCCTGTTGCCCGACAATGTTCACTACGTGTTCCTCTCGGCGACGATCCCGAACGCGCGGCAGTTCGCGGAGTGGGTGTGTCGCCTGCACTCGCAGCCGTGTCACGTGGTCTACACCGAGTTCAGGCCCACACCGCTGCAGCACTACATTTTCCCGGCCGGTGGAGATGGCATACATCTGGTGGTTGATGAAAAGGTCTGTGACCCGTAACTGACCCATTACTGTGTCGGATCTATTCTCACTATGAGAAGGATCTAGGCGTTAGTCCAGGACGCTGGCCTATTTCGGGTTGGTGGACTTCACATGCTGTTGAAAACATAATGGAGAACTCTCAGGCATGCAGATTTCTTCATGGTATATTCCTTCATGTTACATCAAGCAATATTCAATGTTATATAAAACACATGACTTTTAAGAAAGTCTTTTGTACATCACTGGTGTGTTTCTTGTAAAGTTACTTGCAAAGTCATCAATGGGCATACAATATTAACCATATTCTCATCCTAGGGTCAATTCAAGGAAGACAACTTCAACACAGCGATGGCAGTGCTGAGCAATGCAGGCGATGCGGGCAAAGGCGACCAGAGAGGGCGGCGCGATGGCCCCCGGGGCAACAATCAGACGAATATCTTCAACATCGTCAAGATGATCATGGAACGGAACTTCGCGCCCGTCATCATATTCAGCTTCAGCAAGAAGGAGTGTGAATTGTATGCCATGCAGATGGCTAAACTAGATTTTAATACAAGTGAGTGTAGTATAGATTTTTAACATTATCATGGCCAGAAAACTATAGATAAGAAGTATGGAGTTCAGAATATCTGATCATATCTTACTTAATTTCTCGTGTTGTGTAAAATTTTTTTCGCATTCAACATACAATATCAGATAAGATTTCTGTTGTGTTTGAGTTTGTATGTGAGTATCGAGTATCTATGGGTAGCAGTGACCATTTAACATTACTTGGTCTGTCGGACCGTTCACTACTAATTCACGTCGGTCTTTTACTCAAGATCAAGGTTTCGCGAGTCCTGGATCCCAGTGGCACTGGACAGCAATGACTTTCCTAAACATAATATTATGTGCTTCTTATAAGATTAAATGTCACCTGCTCTAAAGGTGAAGGTAAACATCACAAGGAAACCTGCATGCCTGAGAATTTTTCATAAGGTTCTGAAAGGTATGTGAAATCCACCACTTTGCAGTAGACCAGCATCAGCATGGTGGACTAAAGCCAGTATTTTTCTCTCGTAAGCAGAGAGCAGACTCAGTTATTAAGGGGTCAAATACAGACACAGATAGTTTTGGAATTCATTGTCAGTGGGCTACTAAGGGTATACTCAATGTGTTTGTCACCACCAGTCGAAGAGAAGAAACTAGTGGACGAAGTGTTCAACAACGCGATGGACGTTCTTTCTGAGGAAGACCGCAAGCTGCCGCAGGTGGAGAACGTGGTGCCGCTGCTGCGGCGCGGCATCGGCATCCACCACGGCGGCCTGCTGCCCATACTCAAGGAGACCATCGAGATCCTATTTGGCCTGGGACTTATTAAAGTAAGAATTCTTGGGTGTTTGCGCCCACCCTTCTTTCAGCTCTTCATAGTTTACTGCTGGACATGGACCTCCCATACTTAACGCCACTCTATTTCCGCCGTTGTCGGTGGTCGTCATTCGAGGACCTTTCTTTTCCATTGGATATTGATCCTGTGGTTTATAGTACAACATATATTATATAACTTTTGGTACTTTAATAAAAAAATCAATATATTGTGTTATGGTGATTTTGAAAACGGTTTATTTTTACAGGCTTTGTTTGCAACAGAAACCTTTGCCATGGGATTGAACATGCCTGCTAGGACAGTGGTTTTCACAAATTGTCAAAAGTTTGATGGCAAAGATTTCAGATTTGTGAGTATTTTGAAAGATTTTATGACAACCCATACTTGAGTTGAGTAATATTGAGTATGCTGGAGACTCGATTATTTAAATCTTTGTTGGCAGATTTCTTCAGGAGAATATATCCAGATGTCGGGTCGTGCTGGCCGTCGAGGTCTCGACGATAAAGGCATCGTTATCCTCATGATAGACCAGAAGATGAAGCCCAGCGTCGTCAAAAGCATGGTGCAGGGCAAAGCAGATCCAATTAACTCCGCTTTCCACCTCACTTATAACATGGTTAGTATTTATAAAGCTTTTTGTAAACTTTTTTTAATTCATTGCGTATGTTACCATGCAAACTTTAAATGATGTTGTTTTCAAGATGTATGGTTGTATTTTTTAAGGTACTAAACTTACTGCGAGTAGAAGAAATTAACCCTGAATACATGCTTGAACGAAGTTTCTTCCAATTTCAAAACCAAGCAGCGATACCAGATCTCATTGAGAGTAAGTAGTGTATGTTCTGTTAAGCTTCAGTTACTAACTTCTTTTAAAGATTCACTGTTTCAGTTTAATAATCCAAGGCGTTCAATAATCCAAGAGGATGGATGGGTATTTGATGGATTTATTGGATGCTTGGGTTTAGTTCTTTTTCACTATGAAATGGTTGAATGGATTTGGAAAACAAGTAGTAGAATTTAGTAGACAGATAGTTATTAACCTATGATTATAGTAAATATTAGTAGTAATAAGAATAGGTGGTGAAAGCATACATAAACATAACCAATTTGTTCTTTCACAGAAGTGAAAACCAAACAAAAGGAATATGACGCGTTGACAGTCGAACACGAGCACTCAATAGCTTCATACTGCAACATCAGGTCCCAGTTGGACCTCCTGGGCGCGCAGTTCCGAGGCTTCATCACGAGGCCCGAGTACCTGAAGCCGTTCCTGCAACCTGGTCGGCTGGTCAAGGTTAGTGCTATTATATTAGTGACCTTGGAACTGGAAAAACACTGTTGTGAAGACATGTTTCCTAAATTTGAATTTATCACTAAGTGAAAGTCAAGGGGTTCCCAAGGATTTTTTATTGGACTTGCAAATGACTCTTCTATGTAAAGTACTTTTTTAAAGCTAACATTGCACTCGAGATTCCTCTGGTGTTGCCAGTATCCATTGCAATGTTGGTTACTTACCATCGGGTGGCCAGTTTGTCTGTATCCTTTACACTTTTGTTAATAAAAATGCGGGGTTGTTTTAGGTAAAAACAGAAAAGTACGAATATGACTGGGGGATAATCGTGAACTTTAAACACAAGAACTTACGAGGCAAGAGGGACGCCAACCCGCTCTCTTCAGAAGCGGTGATCATTGTGGACATACTGTTGCACGTGAAGACGCCCGAGGACGAGGAGGCGGAGGCGAATGTACCGTGTCCGCCGGGACAGGTGGGGGTTACAATATAACAAATTTATACTATCACTACGATGAAATAGAGTGGATCATATGGAATCGATAGAAAGATGGATGGCCGGATGCACGGATGTTAATTTTTTACTCAAGAATGGTTAGAAAAAATGGTTACAACATAACTTGTATTAAGATAAAGGATACTTTTTATCTCTCTTCAGAACAAATTCTAAATTGCTATGGATGAAGTCATGTGTAGAAGCTAGTGTTTTGTTTCCGTTTTTGTGGCGGTTTGTGTAAAGAAACGAATCTTTGCCACTTTTGCAATAGGTACATCACTTTGTTCTGTTGTGTGATCTGTTTTAAGATGTTTCATTTTTATCCAGACAGGAGAAATAGAAGTGGTCCCAGTACTGCACACGCTCATCTACCAGATCAGTTCCCTGCGTGTGTACTACCCGAAGGACCTGCGACCGGCGGACAGTCGTAAATCAGTACTCAAAACTATTGGAGAAGTAAAAAAACGGTTTCCAGATGGACCACCGTTATTAAATCCTATAAAGGACATGAAAATTGACGATCCGGTGTTCAAGGAATGTGTCGACAAAATAAAAGTGTATGAGGAAAGGTAGGTACTAATAACTTTTATGAAATTGAAGTAAATTAAAACCGCAAGCAAGAGGTTTTTGTAGCAGAACTAGGATGCTGCTTGATATGCAGGACCAGTTTCTCACCCCTAAATATTTTCCTTTGTAACCACTTTCTCTCTCTCTCTCTGTATTTTGTATAATAAATAATATAATGTGTATTTTTGTAAAAAGCACGCTATTTTCGGTAATTTTACATTTTTTGCACGTTGCATATGATTTTTAGTTTCATTTGATATGGAAATAGCCTACATCCGTAATTATTCAAATTACTGGAGTGTGGCAGCTCAATACAAAGTGTATTGTTGAAATTAATTTCTGTAAGCTGTTAACTAATTTTTTTATTGGTGGATGGCATCAATTTGAATTCTAAAATTATTGTTATTTTTAGGTTATATGCACATTCTTTACATAATGACAAAAACCGGGGAGCTCTTATGGCGGCGTACGAAAAGAAACAAGAAACTTACGGAGAATTGACTGCTGCCAAGGAAGAACTAAGGAAAGCGAAGAGCATATTGCAAATGGACGAGTTGACGAAGAGGAAGAGAGTTCTCAGACGGTTGGGTTACTGCACCATGTCTGACGTCATAGAGCTGAAGGGACGCATTGCCTGTGAACTCAGTAGGTAAGATACATATTATATAGGATAACAGCATACTTAATCACAGATTTCTGTCAATTTTTTTAAAGGTGTGGAATAAAATCATGGCTTTATCTAGAGTTTATGTGTCACTTAAAACTGATATAACAGCAGGTCCCCCTAAAATAAAAGCGACTTAAAAATAAAAATTCTCTAATTTTAGGTGCTCCATTTTTGGTAAGGACTCAATCCTAACACATAAAAGTCTTCGGTTCCGTCATCTAACGAACGGTTTAGTTTAGATGGATTATTTAGATCGATACGTTTATTTTGGGCTTTGTCCAAATTGCCAAGTCGTTGGTTAGCAGCTAGGACAGCACAGACCTATGTTGACATTTTGTTGCGTTTGTTGGTCTGTTGGATGACAAAAGTTGTGTCGTATCGCGACCAGTGATTCGGACAAGGCCTAACACGAGATGTGTGTCGGTTGTTGCAGCGCGGACGAGCTGCTGCTGACGGAGCTGATCTTCAACGGCGTGTTCAAGGCGCTGTCGGCGGAGCAGAGCGCGGCGCTGGTGAGCTGCTTCGTGTGCGACGAGAAGTCCAGCGAGCTGTCCGCGTCCGGCGAAGAGTTGCGCGGCGTGCTGCGGCAGCTGCAGGTAACATACCAACACAACAGTCGGCAGCATTCCTGTTTTTTTTTTTACAATTTTTTACCCTCCTTTTCCCCCTCTGTGTCCGATAGATCAATTCCGAACCGCGCTGGAGTGTCTGCGGACCTCTGCGCGTTCGCCTAGTCACACCAGTACCGTCAAACAGAGCATTGTCTGTGTAAAATTCACTTGTCTCTTATGTATTGCCTGTGACAAGGAATCCTTGAGACATATGTATGATAAACACATTGTATGTTGTACAGCCTTGTATGTTGTTGTGATTGTATAATATTACTGATTCTCACGAACTCTTGTCGACTTGCCTGGAGTCTGGAGACCTGGAGTCTGCTGGAAGCTTTGTATTTTCTAAATGTTTAATTCCATAATTAATAATTTATGCAGATGTATGTGATGGAATATATTTTATAGATCAGTTTTTACACCTCGGACTTCATTATTGACTTACTTTGGGGTCCGTAAATGTTTTAAGAATTTAACGTAGCCCACGTTACTCAGTGAATGACGTACAGCTTTCTGTTTCTATTTATTCTGGCTGAATTCGGTTTTCTCTTGATATACATATATAGATAGAAAAAATATAATTTTTGAAATCGCTACAGTATTTTTCGAGCCTCATTGCTATATTTTAGTTTTTATACATTTAGTATAAGATATGATATATAACATTTTCTGTCACAAATTTGTATGTGTGCATTTCGCAAATAAACGATTCTTATTCTTATTCTTATTCTATTAACAATTTTCAAAAGTTAAATCTTTGATGGATTTCTAACATCGTTTAGGAGTTCGCGCGGCGTATAGCGAAGGTTTCGATCGACGCGAAGTTGGATCTGGACGAGGACGCGTACGTGGGCAAGTTCAAGTGCACGCTGATGGACGTGGTGCTGGCGTGGGCCAAGGGCGCCAGCTTCCTGCAGATCTGCAAGATGACCGACGTTTTTGAAGGTAACTCTATTTAAACATGACCACTGACCAGACCGTGTTGAGTTATGGAATTAAGTAACAAATGACAGGCCACCTGATGTTAAGTAGCTGGTGCATTCCATGGGTACCCACATTCAATATCGAATAGGCAATATCGCGATCTTCATCAAACAGGCCACAGAGGCAAACACAGCTGCCATTGAGGACTACAACCTGGCTACTGCTATCAGTCACAGAGACGGGATAGTCATAGCAGAAACGCTGAAAGAACGCCAACAAGAACAAAGAACTTTTTCTGGAGCATATCCATAAGTACCTAAAGCAAACAAGAAAAGAAATGCAAAAAAAGCACGGACCTAGAGTCTGTGGACAGAAAACAAAGACAAAAAAAATCAAATAGGACTGAAATCCTATCCGGGGTTACATGGGTGTGTTGTTAAGATGTTTGCACTAAGATGTCCGCCTCAAATAGACACAAAACGTGTAGAGCTTAGTGGTAAGGTGGCTCTTCACTGCGAGCTACAATGGCTCCAGCCTCCACCATCTATCTTCGGGGTGACCATTAGTGACTATTAGTTAATTGAGCGACATACGACCTAACATAGGATTGTTATCCTCTTTGAGATTGGAGATTCAAGGATTTTAGTAATCACTTCACATCAGCTGGCCTGCTTGGCCGTTTTCTACTCATCAACTATAACATTAAATTCAGTTAAAATTTTGATTGACCGAGATCAAGTCAAGTCAAGTCAATAACACATCAAGATAATAAAAATTTGCAAAAATTAAAAATAATTATTGTTTGTAGGATCAATAATCCGATGCATGCGGCGGTTGGAGGAGGTGCTGCGTCAGCTTTGCCAAGCCGCCAAGAACATCGGCAACACAGATCTGGAGAACAAATTCAGTGAAGCCATCAAGCTACTCAAGCGGGACATCGTTTTTGCTGCCAGCCTTTATATGTGAATGACTGATTAAACCATTATAAAATCTGAACTGGTTTGATTTTTTATTTTGTAAACTAGTTTTTCCTTTGTTATTACGTGAAATTTTGTAGGACCCCATACATCCGTTGTAGTAAAATAACTTTATACATATTACTTTACTTTTTTAATAAGTTTTTTGCAAAGACATGTGTTAAAACTAGTAACTAGTATCATTAGGTGCTCTCAGTGGTGGTAAAATAAAAACTCATTTTCACAATGTTATAAGAGAACTTTATTGTGGTAATTACGGTATATCTATAGCATGAAACTGGCAAGTAACAAAAAATAACAATATTTTACTAGAATTACACTAGGGAACCATGCTCACAGAGTTCGCCGTGCCCAAATATACAACAACTATAAACCTTTATCATTAACTAAAAACAAACAAATTCAACACAGCGATATTTTTTTTGAAGTTCTAAATTTTGAATTTTGATCAACACAGCGATATATTTTTTGAAGTTCCAAATTTTGAATTTTGTCAGTAGATACCTAACTCTATGAAGGGTTAATTATTAACAAGGGTTCGACGAGTACATATTGGACTTTAAATGAGAAAAGTATAAAAGAAAAGAAAGATAATACATTTTTAGAAAAATTACATACACCAACGTGAACGTGGCATAATTTTATAGATCACTGTTTCCCTTACTTAAACTTATTGCACATACAAATCTTAGTAGCTTTGAGAAGGCCTCGCTTGGTTTGTTCGCTTTACAAATAATTTTTCTTTCTTTATTTTTTTAATTATCTAAATATCATAAATTCATATATTACAGACAATAACTACAATCTTAGGCACTTAGTTAAAAAAATGTAACGTTATCAGCACACATGATTGATGAAACCAACGTGATATCTACTTAAAATGATTGCAAATTCACGATTCGTATAAATCATTAATTTATATATGCGAAAAATAATAAATCTAATCGGATAAAAGCTGAATGAATCAATAATTTATATCCTACGTGTAGGTGTACTTCACCAATTGAGGCCCCCTCAAAACATAGTTACATAAGATCACAATTGAAAACATTTAAAAAACCGCTTATGCTATAGTCTCATTTGGTGCCTGAATTGATATGTTCAATAACTAAACGCGAAATGAACTCTAAATCTGTCTAGCTATTACGTATTGCGTAACTAAACGAGGTATTTGTTTTGTGTCTATAGTTATATAGATCTAACCCGCGAGGCGCCGCGGGCCGCGCCTATGCTATAACTTTACGCTATTATTATCATTTAATACTTAGACGTTACAGTAGACTCATGCCGTGCGCTCGACTGCTATGGAAGACTCGACGCTTACAAGAAGCACTTTCAATACTTTACCAGTCGTACGCCACTCTCCAGCTGAAACGATTACGTCATCGACTCCTTACTGTTATATTTATACAAAATGTACAACTCTCAAAAGCATCCCCAACAATTCTGTTTGACAGTTTGTGAGTATGTAGGTATTGCGTTATGAATACGAATGCAATACGATCCAACTAGTCAGTGAATTGTGCGCATTGATTACAGTAATCCCGTTCTGTTCTGCGGCCGGCAGGGATGGTGATGGTCGCCATTTTTAAAACAATATAGAATTATGGAGGCTATCTGATGGTTAGTGGTTATTGCAACCCATAGAGAAGCACATCCAACCTCAAGCAGGCCCGAAGCGCTGTCTGAAGTTGTAAGTGGATGCTTTGCTTCTTCAAAGGACTAAGATGATCGCCTATTTCTTTTTGTGACAACGCAGCTCAGCAATCGAAACACAAAACATGAAACTGTAGGTTCCACCACTAATTTTACGTAGACACCATTTAATTACATTTTTAAAAATCTTACTTAATTCCTGCCAGCGTGCAGTCTCTAGGTCCGTACCATCAATTTATAATGTCTATTCTATACAATACACAACATGCATTCCAATAACTCTGTAGCGAAAACTTTTAGGCATATAAATTCTTATTCTAGATATTTTTAATTAATGTAGAACACCATCGCTAACTTTATTCCATCCTATAAGAGTAAATATCATTACATAGACACTTAGAGATTACTGTGATCAATAGTGAACATCGAACTCGAGCTTGCCGTTGTCCTTTACAGATATCGGTAACTATCGGTCCCGTCTAAAAATCGGCGTGAAATAATTATGAAACATGACTGTGGTTTGGCACATGATATGCTAGCACTATTTTTATATGTATAAACCTACTTTTGTACTATTTTATTTTTGGAAAAATATTGTTTTATTTAAACGTCGAATTTAAGGAACAACAGCAAGCTTTTATTATTACAACTACTTGATATACAAAACTTCTATACCGAATAATGTATTGTGAGTATATGGATCTCATATATAATCTAAGTATGAAACGTTCAAGAAAGATACGACACGAACGATTCAATAAAAAAACTTTGACTTACAATGACTAGTCTTACATTGCTACGGTATAGCTTGCAGTAATGCTATGGGACCAAACATTTAACCGATAACTTATGGACTTTACTTCTGATTATGCAAATAAAACGATTGATATTAGAGGATATGACGCGTTACAATGCCTGACAGTAGAAGTCGAATTCGAACTAGATAAACATTACCAACACACGTTATTAAAATTGAAGTAGGCCATTAAAGTTAGTAAATATTTACAATAAAAATACGAGACTGTTTACAGTTTCTCAAATACAACATTATTCAAAGTTTAGGCGAGAAAATCACTAACGACTAGACGAATGAGAGGTCACTGGTGACCGGGCGATGCGAGTACCTCCGGGAAACGTTCAGGAAATTCGGGAAATGAGGGTGTCCTGTGGTAGATATTATTAACAAACATTTTTCGGTTTTAAAACTCAATTTTTTTTCCATAAAATTTCATCAAAATAATTGAAAAGTAAAAGCTGTCTTTATTGTGTACCTATTTCATGTACAGGTAGGTACACTATCATTAAATTTGTACTACCGTTCTTAGTGGTTCTCATTGTATATGAAAATTCCAGATACTCGCAATGCTGGTTCAACCATCAAATGACCATTACATAATTATTATGACACACATAAAATTAGCAAAAAAAAAAATCCTACAAAAAATCTTTATTATTTACAATAATAACTATTCAACTAGTCAATACTTTGCGATTAATCTGAATGACAAATATTAAGAAATAAATCGAGATAGGTTCAACATAGGTATATTTTTCTAAAACAGTTTTAAACGATATTTTTATTTTACATTAATTCTTTCAATACCTATTAACATTAGCTATAATTTATTAGATCTTTAAGTTTGTGATAATCATCAATTAAATTTAACAAGATATTCGCTACCTACCTATTTACTGCATGAGTTCGTATCATAGTACAAAGCCTGAACGTACGACGAAAAGTAACTGTAGTGAATCGCAATTAATAACTCTAATGAATGTTCTTTAGGAAAATTAATTTACGGCTAATGCACTTACTTTTACTGGTTATTACGAATTACACTACAATTGCTTTTCAAAGTGCGAACGTTGGCATTCAATATGAAAAGTAAGAACTTAACAGAGAGGGAAAATATTTTATCTTATCCTATTTCAAATAGATAATCCTGGCTCAAAACAAGATCAAAAGTTCACTTGGTCGGACCAAAACTTCAGTCGATAAAATTGATCAAAACTCTCATATTCTCGCGCCGGACTCGAACTTGGAGTGGCGCGCGGGCACCACCCTCATTCATAGTCTACGCAACACGGAAACACATGGCCACGTTTCTCGATCACGCTCAATACACGAACACATTCGAACGCAGACCCGCATTTTTTTCATAGTGTAGTACCTACCTAACTGACGTGCACGCCACCTGATTTTGTACTCACTGCAAGATATTATGTTCTATTCACACCCATCTTCAATGAAAACTGTAATTCGGCATGATGTACTCCTGTGGGTCTCAAACTTCTCCAGCAACCACAAAGTTCAAAGTTCAATATGGAAGTTTCAGAGTTTAAATCGGATTACGGAGGGGTGTAGTGATTGTAGAAACTGGTGGGTAGGTGGAAGGCGAGGTGTCGTGCGGCTTGCGGCTGCGGCGTGCGGCCGGGGGCGCTCAGTGGCGCGCGAGTCACGTGACCAGTGCGAGGGCGGCGCGCAACGCTATGGCACCAACTACGCCCAGCAGCGCCTGGGCGCGAGTTCCGCTATCGCATGACTCGATTTCGATTTCCTAAAAATTTGAATGAGTTGCTAGAACTGGTTCTAAGATTTTCGTTATATTTACACATATAAAATAAACTTTTAATAAAACTTTTAATAAAAATTTGATTTTTTTACATATACATTACCGGGCGGCGCCAGGGCGGGGTCACCCATGGCGGCTGGGCTGACGGCTGCAGTAGAGCGATGCGCGTAGTTCTATCACGCCTGGTTTAAAAGAGACTCCACGATCCAGATGGACTTACGAGTCGAGAACCTGACGATCTCATTAGCAGCCCAGCGCACTACTTACACACAGTGGTGTACCTACGAGTATATGACGTGTAACAACCCCTATAAGTAGTGTGCATTTGTTTGTCTCACATTACCCTGAGGAGTAGGTACAGGGTAATATGAGACACAGTGTTGCAGGACTGCTGCTGACTGGTGTAGTACTGGTACCTCAGACTGGTATGACAGTGTTGTGGGCGACGGCAGAACTAGAACGGCGGTCAGTGGTGTGGTACCTCTGGGTGATAGGAGACGCAGTGCTGAGGGCGGCGGCGCGCGGGCGCGGGCACGCGGCGGCAGGGCTGGCGCGGCGGGGCCTCGCGCGCGCGCACGTCCAGCCGCTTGGCGCCGCACGGGCACAGCGTGTCCACCACCAGCAGGATCAGGTTGCTGTGCTGGATCTTCTGCACGCTGAACGGACTGCAACACGATACAGCATTTTGTAGGACACAATTACAAATGGTATCGTAGTATAGCCACGGGCTACTTGGCGTGCATTGGAGGTAGGCACTGAAGATCAAGCTAGTCATAGACTCATAGGTACCTACATCTAAATTTTCGTTTGACTTATAATAACGATTGATAGTGCTTTTCTTGTCAAATAATAATAGAAAAATAATATGTAAAGCGAGGAACCGAGGAACGATAGAAACCAGAGTCTATTGTAATGGTAAGCACTGCCTACTTTTTCGCCTATGGTATGCATGCGCCCACCGGGGCTAGTTCCACCCTAAAACGGTACATAACTTACGAGTAGAACTGGCAAGTAGGCAGGCCAATATAAGTGGATACGCCAATATTTACAGTTTACATTGTATACGTTGTATAAAATACGTACCGTTCACATCCAGAGTTATGGCAGTTGGTTAGCTTGCCCTTCAGCGGCTGAGCAGCATTGAGCCTCGCCGGCTGCAGCGCGAACAGTTCGGCGCTGGTGTCGCACGGCCGCACCGCAGCAGAGCGTGCGGCTTCACGCGGCGGCTCGCGCGGCGCTGCTCTTTCCACGCCGGGCGGCACGGTGCGCTCAGCTCCGGGACCGTCTAGAATGATCTCGTAGGTTCCATGGTCGCGACCCGTCTCTTCTTCATGTTCTATGTCTTCGTGTTCGTAGTCCTCGTAGTCTGCGAGAAAGTAGCTCCAGTTAGTAATTGACAGATGCAAACAAACGTATATCAGGTATTTAAGTGGTCACTCCAGCCTATAGATAACCACTTCAACGATAAACAGGACCAAAGCATCATCGATAGGTTAGGTAAAGGTTGACCCACCACTCTTTGAGAGGATAACGTGTAAGCTTATGAAAGGTTTTGTGGTCTTCTTTTTCCCACTGTTAGAGTTTGGTGGGATGATAATGACTTTGACGTTAGAAACGAAAATAAGTTACAGTTTCTATGGAGAATACTTACCTAATTCTTCATCAGCATATGGATGTGATTTTGCTCTTACTGCGTCCCAGAGAGGAAACCATACAGCCAACAAGTTTGTAAAGTAGGTTCCTAACCACGAAAATGGCTTGAAAGGCTGAAAAAAATTACACTTATATAAATTCACTTCATTGAGATTTTATTTCTGATAGTTAATACGAAGGGATTTCTTCTTACAACAGAAAAGGGCTTGGAGCCTATACTTCATCACAATGATGTTGCAGATTAGTATTAAAGTATAGTAGTAAACAATTTGCGTACCGATAATTTGTTCCCGTCGCCACTAAACGGATTGCGGGAATCCGGGCAGCGTCCTTGATGATCATGGACCGTGACTTTCTTGTATATTCGATCTTGAACAAGGGAGTCCATAATCGTCCCGTCTACTTGTCCGAAGAACCGACCGGTCTGCGAAACGTCTTCGGATAGAATGATAAAACCGTTGTCGTCTAGGATGTAACAGTCCAGTTCGTCGCCGGCACAGGTTTTCTTGCATACGCTGCCGGCTGTACACTAGGGATTAATAGTAAATAATAATGGGTTAATTTGTGAGAAGATCCAAGAGGAGAGTGCAATGTCCAAAATAATAGAACATTATAAAGTTGTAAAAAGGTGGAATTGTGGAATGGGAAAGAATCCGATTGGCGTTGAAATGAAAGCAATGGGGAAAATCATTCAGATTTGCGGGGAGTGCTGAGTGCTGAGGGAAAGTAAGGATAACTTAACCGACTACCGCCGAAATTCTTATTTAGAAGTCGGAATAATCTTTATCAGGTTTGGATTCTTGAGTACAGTCTTCTACCTCCCTCTTTCACGTGTAAAACTGTTATGATGATGATGTAGATTTTGGTGTCCTCGATTTAGATTTAAACCACGAATTAGTAAATATATGAACTAAAATAATTACCGTTGAAGTAATGTTCAGGAAATGTTTAGCCAGAGAGTCCAGTTGGAACTGCAGGCCCACAACTGCCGCGGGTGCTCGGTGTCCCCTGGACTCCACAAACAGAGCGTGGGTCGCCAGCACTAGAGGCGGCTTCCCATTGAAGTCCTCGGGCTCTGAGCCGTCGCGGAAGGGCACGGAGAACACGAAGCTCTCCGGCTCGATGGAGTGGTGCTCCACCGCGCGGCGGTACCACTCTGAGTCGTATGCTCGGGCGTATTTCTCGCTGAAATGCCTGAAATTCGTTATACCTATGTTCTATCATCTGCTTCCTCTCTATATCATGTCATAACTTTAATAACATAACTAAATAAGGAGCCTTATTATTTTTTACTAATATTTGTCAGGAACTACAGTCTAAAACAGAATAAAAGACCTATCTCAGGTTGTATGAGTGTGAGACAAAACACTTCCTATCGTAACTATTTTGCAAGATAACTTTTTTTTTTAACTCAGATCAAACACGCTGATCTTCGGTAAGTACCTAATATTTTCACGTTTTCAATTCGGTTTTCATTCCACGCCTCGTTTTCAATGTTTAATATAACAGACTTCGTAATATAGACTTTATAGGTTTAAAGATCTTTATTTCTCAAATAAGACTAAGGTTATTCAATTGAATAAAAGTTTTCTTGACATTCTATTGTACAGTAACGACGGTTTTTAGTTAATTAAAAAAACATGCATAATTTATTTCATAGAAACTACTAAAAATAATGAAATATTTCTTTTAATAGATGTATGCTCTGTCGTACAGGGCCTTAAACATAAAAGTGATAACATACCTATATTGCCTTTGCAGCATTAACAGTTCTTTAATTTCTTTAGGTACTTGATAATCGAGTAGGTACTTACGGCTCAGCAGAATCCACGGTTCTAGAGCTGTTGATATTTTCCGTCCACTTGAGCAGACCGCTTCTGGTGGCGATGAAGGACAGCGTCACCACGAACTTGTGGAACCGCCCTTGCCTGTAAGAAGCCAAACTATTGAAGATCCAAGACGATTCAGGTGTTTCTCTGAACAGGAGGAGATGTTATTGAACATACCGTAAGGAGATACTATTAGAAAAATAATATGGATTTCGATGGGGAAATGAAGATGTAGTAATAGAGTCAGTTAAAGTTGAGATTCGTGCCGCCTGTAGCCATTGCATTCAGTGCCATATTATCCATTCAGTTCATATCGTTACATTAGGAAAGCCCACTTAAGTTGGAATGGGGCTGGCCCGTACTTTGAACGGTTTAATCTATACGTGAGATCACTGCCACTCGGATATATTCGGGCAAGTTGGCTTAGTAAATAATGTAGTACCTAAATATACTTATACTAAGTCAGATAAAATATACCTTACCAGCTGAAATTAATCATAAAAAATATTAAATAGGTACCCAGCAATTAGTTTACCTGCATCCGAGAGAGCTAAAGAAGACTTGTTTTGCAAAGATCTACAATATCTAGTACATTAAACACTGCACCAAAAAGGTAGCTCAACTAAATAGCAACAATACTTCAAGACCAATGTTTGCAATACTAGCAAACAAATACACAACGTGTAAGAGAATTCTCTTAGACGTTGTATAACATGGCAAAATGCACAATATCGCATAATAATATTATTATTCCCTTGTTCAAATTATGTATGTACTAGGAATCAAAAATATTTCTTTTAAACATTGTAAATTAACATTATGCGTTTATTATTACTATTAATACAATATTAATTACGTTAAATAAGAGAGTTACATCCATATATTTAAGAAAAAACGTACCTAACAGTATTACCTACATATTATTCATTTATGGTATATGGTATCTTTCAGGCTTTCTGTTTCTTGAAATCTCAAAAGTTTTCCAGTAACGATTACGTTACTTTTTGATGATAAAATCTTTTTGGCGTGCAAAGTGCAGCCAACAAACGTGCAGCTGCAACATTATGGACAACCGCATACAATTTCAAATTTATGTATTGCTGGAGGTAAAATGCGTTTCTATTTTTTTACAGTTTTACAATACTCTAGCATTATGATATTCAATATTAATTTATCTTTGGTTTTAAATTATCTTAAATTACCATTAGCGATAGCCTATTCCCAATTTACCTTTATTTTCAGTGCAATATTTTCCAGATATAAACAGGAGTCCTTGTTATGGTAAATATATACCAATCTATTGCGTTTGTTTTCCTGTCAATGGTTAAATTAGTAGTATGGGTAACCGAGTAGGATGGGTTCATCATATTTATATCTGGTAGATATACAAATAATAATTTCCTCATTTTATAAACTTAATTGCAACCCATAGCGTTTTCCTTAAACCGATAGTTACAAACAATAGCTAAAATTCATCTACTGGAAACATTAGAATATTTCGTCTTACGTTACCTTGTTAGAAGTGCCATTAATGTTGCTATCGGGCTATTTGTGTGACAAACACATAAACATTAGTGATTAACGTAAACCAAACAAAATATTGAGAGTGTATTAAAAGGCTTTGTGCTTCAATTGTCTCATGCATTGCAAAGTTATGCAAATAAATAAGGTTATTGCACTATTTTTTGTTTTGGAAGGTTAATCGTTTGTTTTGTTTTGCAAGTGCTGAAATATATAACTTTGCACCTTTTTAGAGATACATGCTTAGTTACCAGACGATACTTACTGTGAGTGGTGACTGGCGTGTCCTGTGTGCGCATCTAACTCTTTTATTACCATGGCATCGCGGACTAAAGACTGAACTAAAGTTTTATCACCTGAAAATAAGAAAAAATAATCTTATTTATTATTTTTCTCCAAACGAACGGTTATTTTTGAAGCATCTAGCAAGCTTTCGTACCTATATGTACCTACGTTAAAAACATTTTTAAAATTTTATCTCTTCTCACGGAACAAAAGGTGATCACTTGTAGATTGCTGTAGCAAGCGTAGCAATTCAATCAGGTCAAATAGGAACCGTTTGGGTATAAAATTACAGACAGGATGATGCACCCCAGCGATGAACACAGCTCAACAAAATCGAAATAGAAATACAAAAATTTGTTGCTAACGTTAAAATTTAATGGGGGCTTTCAATGATTTCTTCACGGAAAAGACAAAAAGACTTTTCAAACCAAGTCAACAGTACTCACAATAGTAAGAATCCCGGTCTTGTTTCTTATGCGCGTTGTGTAGAGTCAGCGCTCGCGGGCGCAACGACATCCACTTCCAGGCGGGTCGTCCCGCGCGTGTTAGGAAGTGAAGCAACTGCTCCTCCGGCGACGTGAATGATTGCTCAGACGTGGAAGCGTACTCGCAGTACACCCTGCATCAAAAGTGGGACTGTTGCAGCTTTGAACCGTGTCTCACAGGTTTTTTTAATTATAAAAGAAGAAAACAAGCATGATGGCCCCTTTTAAATGGTCACAGGACATAGCATCCTTTTGAGTTTGTACGTTACCTTTGCTATTTTACAGCACTTACATAGATGTTTCTCCAGCAACTACCAGCAAGGACATTGGACGGTTAAGGGACGTTGAGAGCCTAAAGTTTTTAAAGGTTACATATCGCATTCTACGCTTCTATTCTCGAATTATGCACGTCCCCATTTTAGGGATTCATTATTAAGATTTACAAACATTTGCATTAACCCAGATCAATTGAATAAAATCTTATTTTTCACGAATAGTTTAAGATTAATATAATAATGTCATAGTCCGATGAAACAACTATCATTGTGATATATAATTATTATGCACATAAGTACGAGGTATCATATTTAACAGGTGGTGTTGTGACTTACCAATCTGGGTGCACTTTCCAGTTATCGCCCTTGAAATATTCTGTGACTGCATGAAAATTAATAAAGAAGTTTATAGACATGATTAAAGATTAACGGCATGATTTAAACTGTTCTTACAAGAAATCTACCAAAAAATAACGACAAATAGCGTAGTCCGGTTCATAGACCAAAAAGTTCTGTCAAGCAGAATCTAGGGGTATACCCGCCTCGCGCACATATCCTTTTATCTACTTCCTATATCTATGTCTTCAACATACCATTCTTAGGGCTGTGCTTGATTTCCTGCTCGGCCTGCAATTCATACATGCCGTAGCCGTCGGGTAGTACGGCGGCGAGGGAGTAGGGTGTTCCTTCCACCGGCGAGTAGAAGTATCGCTGACGACGCGTCGCCACGCGCCGCATGCTGTCGTATTGCACCTTCACGCCTATCTCTGTCTCACCCTCGCGCTGCTCTATCATGTCGTGACGCAACTGAAAGGAGCGAATGGATTTGATCTATACGCGTAATAGCCAGAGTCCGCTCAATCGCAATAATGACATATTTGAGTTTTTCATTCCCCGCGCTATCTTTTAATTTTTTTAATATTATTATCATTATGCTACTTAAATCCATGTTGAAATATTATTTATTTGATCAACAATATTTAAAAATACTAACAATAGAACACTAAAATAACAACAACATGTTTCGTATTAACGTCTTCTTTCGTGATAGTATAGAATACAGCTTGATTAATTGAAAAATCCTCACTGACACAAGTTTAATCGCGTGTTACACATCAATACATTATTTGAAAAAAATAATAAAAATATAAATCGTTGAAATATATACTTACATCAAGCAGCAACGAGGTGAGGTTGACCCTGGAGTTCTCATCGGAGTCCACGAGCAGTTCGACGTCCGTCAGATCTACGCTCGAGTACAGCGGACGAAGAGTTTCCGTGTACTGGAACGTATGAAACTAATGTAGAATCGCCTTTTTATGCCCTCTACCATGATAGTGAGAAACGGTTGATAGGCATCGTAGAAATGATAGAAAATTCTGAAGAAGGACGAAGTGAAACTACAAATTCAAAATTTTGAATATAGCTATATAGCTCCTTTTTGCCAACTTACCTCCTCGTTGGTATGCTAAAACAAACAAAATCATAAATATTAAGCAAATTAAAAGTAAAAAAATAAGGAATACGAAAAAAATCAACGTTTTTAAGCTTACAAAATTATATTCGTACTAATTATACTCTACTGGCGTAGTTTCTTGTATTTATTTATTAGTATTGCATTAAAATATGTTTAACTTGTTTAACTTATATGCTAGCTTGTAATTTATTACGTTGTAAGTTTGTTATGTAACAATTGTAAAATTGTCAAAGCAAATAAGTTTTTACTTACCAGTGGTCTCAAATCTGGATGATATAAAACATGCCCGTTGTTATCCACCATAAATGAGTAGCCATTTACTCCCAACTGAAAAAAAAACAGCTGTCCTTATAGTGTTCCGATTACGTCATGTTGGAGTTTTGTTTACATGTATGCCAGTGATGTTGAAAACTTGGATAGCGTGATTCAGGATACCCATGGCGCCACTAGTAGAGTGGCCGAAGACGCCATATAGGTAAGATTTACCCCACAAACCCAAACACTGTTAATTTCCATCGACCCGGTATGTAGTTCCACTATTATTACAATGGTAATAACTACAGAGGATTTTGAAAGCATTTCGTTATAATTATTTACTGTTACCCACAGATGAAGCTTAAAAGCTTGTTAAAAACTATACTTGGTTGATTGAAAAAATGTTAAATAAACACAAAATATCAAAGCTATCATTTATGTGAAGGTATCTATAACGTTTAAAAACCATCTGGAATGAAGCCAGAACGGTTTTAGAAGTTTTGTTGCATAAATGCATAAGTTTTGACTGACCTTGTAAGGTGGCACGAGCTTCTTTATTTGATCGACAGGGACATCCGTTCCCACGACGCCAAGTAAATTGGCTTCTCTTTTCTGAAATAACAATAGTTGATTAGTTAAATAAATAAAAAAAACTGGCATTTTTCATCAAAAAGTATAAAATTGCCATCTGAGGTCGTACGTTGTTAACAGTTAGGCACATTACTTCTATAGGATTACCTATTAAGTGATCGTACCGTAGCGTGTCGCGGAGCATAATTACTACGATACGAAAGCGTAGCATCAAACTAATCATTTGCCGCTAGTTACCACTCAATCTATAGGTATCAAAATTAACAAACTAGTTTTATTTTACTGCTTTTTATGGAAATTCATTACTGTATTTGTTATAATTAATAGGCACTTACCGTGTGGTTTCTCCTGTCGAAAATAGGAACTGTGACTGAGGTCATGAGCTGACCCATTCCGTCGTCGGCAAGGTTGCTACTCTGTAAACGTAAATTATTTCTTTAATTTTAATAAAGCTCTTCAAGATCATTGAACAAGTTATAAAATGTTTTTTGCAATAATAAAGACTATTTAACTCAAAGTCGCTAAAACTTAGGTCAATTGATACAGTAAGTATGGCATTTCACATATGAAAGTTTGTAATCACGAAATGCGAAGATGAACACAAGTAAACGTCATAGTCAACGAAGCAAGCCTGGAAAAATGATTCATACTATGGCGACAATGTCTTGACAAAAGAAGTACAGCTACCAGCTGCTAGGTGATGTGGAAAAAACATCGGAGGTCCAGTTGGAATTAGACGGTTCAGGATCTGGCGGGGTAGCGCTGATAAAAGAAGGCCTCTTTAAAAGTATTACGGATGAAAGGATTGTAATATCCCTGGCTGATCTTTTTTTTAACTTACAGAAAACCAGACAACTACTCTTGCTTACCCTTCCACCGACGTAGACGGGGCTCCAATGGACGGGATGCACTGTTTGGTACATCACTAACGGCCTGGCAAGTACCTCCACGAAATGTAGCACTTTCGACCGAATTTCTCCATGGTCATTGATCGTCACGTGGAAACCTGATCAAATACATTATATCAAATATAAAAACTTTATTTATGGATTATTTAGCATGTGAGGTTGATGAGACATCGATACTATTTCATACCGTGAGACGTTAGTTCTGTAGAGACGAATGATATATAATATTATTTATTTACAACATTAATTGTTCGACTGTCATTTTACTATTCAATCTGTGATGGAACACGCTTGCAGTATAGACGCCAAACCACTCGTCTTGAATAAAGTCATTTTATATTTATAGGGAAACAAGGATAGCTTTAGTCGTTGAAAATAATAAGCATATGGTTTTGTGCGGTCAATTCGGATTTAATTTCGATACTTTTCGATGTTTGAGTTTTTGATGTTTACCTTTATTGCTGCAAGCCATATCTTTCATGTTGTGTCCCGAGGTAGTGTCGCCTCCGACGCGGTAGGTGAAAATCCTCACAGGCATGTGAGGCCAGTTCCATGTACGGAACACTCCTTTCACTCCGCCGGCGCCACCACCAGCACCCACCACGGCTATCGCCTGGTTGCATTGGCAGCCTTGGCCAGTGCGATTGTACTGAAAAAATAGATAAGTTTTAAAATATAACCTTATCCATACCTACCTGTGCGCTCTTTTTTTATGATTAAATTAGTGCAAAATATTGTTATTTCTCTTTGCACTTTTATTCCTTATTAAATTATCGCCTGTAAAAATTTGCATAATTACCCGGTGAAGAATCTCGAATCCCGTGGTAAGAGCTCCGGTTAGGTTGGCCGCACCTCCGGTGGCTTCGGCCGCCCACAATGCGCTTTTCAGTTCCCGTATCGCCTCAGGTACAGCCTGAAAAAATATTGTAAATCTTAGCCTTTTATGAACAAGCAATTTAAGAAGTACCTATGGATGTTTGTTCCATTTCTCGCTAATATTTCGCTGAAGTGAATTTTTATTTCAAGCGTTATGTTTTTAAAATCTAAAGCTATCACAAATACAGAATAATGTCATATTTGTATTCTGTTTCCACTTAACTCATTAAATAAGAGCTTTTGTTCTGCGACGTGTCTTTAAATTTATAAATGGATCTAGTAGGTAGGAATATATATATGTGGCTTTACTGTATTTTAAAATTATTTAAATGTTTTATTTCAAAGCCCAGAAGCAAAAAAGGAAAAACAGTTTTACGATATATTCTCGTTCACATTTATAAAAAGTTTGCTTGGTTTATTTGTATGTTCTGTCATTATCAACAGAGGAGAAAGCGGAGTGGCTACAAGTTTGTTGGTGGGGCTGAGTGAGGCTCTACATAAATAGAACGAGAGTGGCGGCCCAGCGCTAGTCACTTTCCGACTGGCCTTTAAAACTTAAGAGGGTCAAGGATTTATGCCCTCGATCTCATAGAAGCAGATATGTTACATAAATATTAATAGTTAACTTTATCCACGGATTCACTCGCGTTTATTTCAAAAATATATTTTTTAATATTATACGAGTAAATGAAATATTAGCTGTTGGTGGACTGCATCCACCGTCAGGCCCGAATGTGACAACTAATATTATGCTTTTATGTTTTACGTGTATGCTACTTTCATAATAAGATGGTTATGTTGTGGAAACTTTCGCCACTCGTCAAGAGATGGCAGCACACGATCCTGCATCACGTTATAGAACTTTCTGCAACCATTACCTAGAATTGTAAACGGGTTGTAACAGTTAAATATATTAGATATAACTTGTGTCGAACTTGTCATAAGTCGCGCACATAGGCATAACTTTGGGAGTTGCGAACTTGTTCATAGGGGCGCAGTCTCACCTGCCACGCTTTGCTCTCTGCTGTGGAGATTCTATCACGAAACTTAGTTGAATACTGTTTTGTGATAGCGAAACGCAAACTAAGCATGTCATTTTTTAATTATTCTTACACACATGTGTAAGAATAATTAAAAGTCGAAAATAGTGCTTTACGTGGAACACGTTTATCTTAAATAGACATAGCTTAGTTATTGTTATTCTTTTACACCAATACCAGTAAACATATTTACCATAAGTATATTGTATGTTATACAATATTTATTAAGAAACTTAGCTATTAATTAATCACTTTGTTTTATCATAAAACTTCCTTTAGAACTTTTCGCTTAAGACTCAACTTTGGCCATCAAGATAGATTGTTTACGTACTCCTTGGTACGCAGCTATAAAACTAATGGGCCTTGATTTGGGTTGATTGATTAGCTCTTTATTTTCATATATCTACTTATTCCCAGCTTATATCGAAATGGGGCTACGAGGGTTCATCATAGTTCGAATACTCATAAATATGAACGTATTAATCGCTGCGTAAATGAGAACACGAAAAATTTCTCCTATAATTGTTGGATTTCTACCTGAAAGGTAAAAAGATAAAAGTACGAGTATACATTTATTATACGGGACTTTTAAATAACATAATGTAATTGCGCGCCAAAGCTTTTTGTGTCGCTTTTAATGGAGGGCCACATTAAATCGTCTTTGATTGAATCCATTAGGGCGCGTACACACTAATCGCGGACAGATGCGTATCGTAACGCGTAGGCTCGCACGCGATATCTGCATTTGGCTTATAATTTCAGGATATAGATTTGGTCGTTAGCAACCTCGAGGTTAATATAACAATTGCGTTTTATTTGCTGTTCCTAAGTAAATAGGTAGTCCTTCATGGTTCTTCTAGGGTTCTACTAAATTACTAAAATTTTAATATCAATAAATTCGATTTTATTCGATAGTTTTTGGAATTGTTTATGGTTTGACGTATGTAGTACCTTTTATCTTTATGGATAACAACATTTGACACGAAAAAAGCTTTTTTTTACATAATACAGGTATTGATAACATCAGGTAAGTTTGATCACAAGTAATGAAAGCCATGAAAAGGCCAGATTAAACTGTTTTACTGTTTTTATACATCAGAAAATAGCAAATAAGTCTTAGATCTTGGTCGATCTTCGTATAGAGACACGTTATATTGACCGCTGTACTTTTTTATGTTGTATTGATGCTCGAAAATTGTTTTTCAACGTTTTTTTTAATTCTAATTTCCATACAATTGTATGTGAACAAATATAATTGACTTAAAATTAGTGTCTAGAACTTACCTGAGCTAAGATTTTCGTATAGCAGGGATGTATCTCGGACACGGTCTCGCTGTATCGATAGATGTTAACAAAATCGTTGGGACCAAGTGTGTCGAGCAGCGCCGACACAGTTGCTTTGGCCATTCTACGATATGAGGAGCTCAGGTCATCTGAATCGTCGAGAAGGATGACCAGGTCTTTTGGAGACGTGGCGGCCTCCACAAACCAGTTGGAAGACCTGAAGTCGTAGAAGTCGCGGGCGTGGTGCGAGTACCCATCTTCAGGCGGCCAAGACATTGCTAAAAAGAAGTAAAAGGTTTTTAATTATATACTTACGTTTATTGCAGTTTTTTGTGTTTATTTTTTACTCGTCGTAAAGGCAGAAAGGAGAAAAAAATTGTCATTTTTTTTTAATTAAAAAAAAAGTGATCACCAAATTTCTAGACATGACAACACCTGACACACAGACGAGACAAGTTCTAGAACAGGTCGCCGACATTTTATGAAATATACGTCCAAAATAGCATCGGGTATTTTCTGCTATTTTTGAGATTAACAAAGTAAGAAATTACTTGCAATTTAAAAGGTGGCTAACATAAATATTCTGTGATTCAATTTAATTATCTCTCAAGTTTCATGTTGTTTGCGTGGAATAAATGTTTCTATCCATCCGCCTACCCATTGATCTTATAACCTACCTGGATACCGCCGCATGAAGCCCGTGGACGAGGCATAGTATTGCCACGACAGAGACGGGTCAATCTCGTAGTTGTTCACAAACAGGGGGTCCAGGTGCTCCGACCAGGCTATCTGGTTCTGGACTTTCTCATCTGATGACACAAAGAAAATCTACATCTATATTATTCTATATATATTTTTTAATATTATAAAGCTGAAGAGTTTGTTTGTTTTGAATGCGCTAATCTCAGGAACTATTGGATCGATTTCAAAAATGCTTTCAGTGTTGGATAGTCCATTTATAGAGGAAGGTTATAGGCTATATTTTATTTTCAAAAAATTAGGGATCCGTAAGAAAATTGAATCGAAAACCTATTTATGCGTGCGCTGCAAAAACTATTGACAAGAGAATAAAATAATGTACTACAGGTTTGTAGGTCTTATTAATATCTACAAAAAAGTCCGCGAGAGCACATATCTAACTATCATAGTTTAGTCACATAACCACAAGTTCTAAAATCCACGCGGGCGAAGCCGTGCGCACAGTCTAGTAATAATATAAGATAAGAAAATAAAAAAACATGAAAAAGATCTTGAATTTATTGATTTTTGTGTTTGTGATGCCTACCTATGGTTGACGTTATAAGCTTTTATAAGCTTTTTATAAGTCATGCCAGCCCGAAACAGCCGAAAAGCTGCATGGTTAAATTAAATAGTTATTTAGATACTAAGAGGTCAACGAACTTTACCATACGTCAAGTTAAGGTACATGGTTATTTAGATAATAATATGGGATTAGGAACAGACCTTAAAACCTCCTGTGTAACATAGGACACATAAATCATAAATAGTGTCTTTGGTGTCCCATGAAACATTCAGGGAAATTTCATTTAAGCACCCATTAAAAGGAGCGTAATTGGCGAACTTGGTTCATTGAGCAGCGGTGATTACTTCTGCTGGACCGCTGGCCGGAACAATTAATGGTTAGCCCCGATCATGGTGTCTGAGATTAATGGAAGAAATTTTTTAATGTACTAGATAACGCCCGGCGCCCCAATGTATAATCCTGGGTAATACTCGTTTCTTTCGGGTTGACTACGCCAATAATATTTTCGAAACAGGCTTTGAATTTGCGATTTTTAAGTTGGTAAAGTATTAGGATTTAACCATTTTCCCAATACTTTGCGAGTAATTTCCAGTTTCTCACTGTACCTATATTATAGCTATGAGCATGAATATATTGCCATATAACTTAAAAAAATCTATTATCAGCTAATTAATATTATTTACTTGACCCGGCCTGGCATAGTTCTGCCCTATATTTTTTGAGCCTTCCGAGGCTTATTCCGCCAACGCGTTACTAATTTATAATTGCAGATGCTAAAGTTATAACTAACCGTTCGTACGTTTCAAATTTAAGTTTTCTGCTTTATTATTTTTGGTTGTCCTACCGGCCGCAAATATAATAGTATTTGGAATATTAGGTAGACCTAATATTCATAGGATGAGATAGCAGTTTCAATTAAAGTTTCGATTACAATTCATTTTCAGTCAGCTTAACAACAATCATCGTCATATTTTACACTATTTGATTAAACGACTAATGCATTATTACATTGAATGATTACAAATAAACCTTCCACTAACAATATTACGTCTATTGCTGAAAACCCTATAAATAACATGAAACTAAACGTGGAAAGTTCACTCTACTGCTAGGTCAGTTCACATCACAGCCGATCGACGTGTTTGCACGGGCGAGTGTAGAGCTGCCGACGTATTAAATTAAAGTTTGCTGATAGAATAAATCAGCAGTTCAGCTTGCAAGCTAAAGTTATACTGGCTTTCACCCCTGCGGAAACTCACGTTTGCAATCGTGTTTTGAACGAGATACCAGAAAATCTTTGCCTTATGTAATAAGTGAAGACCAAGTTGAAACTGAATATAACCCCAAAAAATTTTAATATACTTATATTAGCATATTTCCCCATTGCCTGGTTTGCCAATGCCTGTTCTCCGTTGCTTATTATGCCAATGCCTATTTCACGTTTGCCCCTTTCATTTTTCTCTTAGCCTGTTTCACGTTTCCTCACTCTCTGGGTGAACATTTTCAGAGAGTTCAAAAATAGCCCAAAATAAGTTTAGTATAGACATCATCATCAATACATCTATTCTAATAAAGAATATATGTAAGCAATTTTTTATAATTTTATGTTATATATGTAATGTAATGGAACGGAACAAAAGGAGGCAAAAATTAAACTTGTGTTCAGTAAAATAAAAACTTATACGATATGATTTGCACACCTGGTCATTTTATAGTTTTTAACATCATAAAACGTATGTACACAGTATCTCAGACTTTCTTGTTATTCTTCGAGTGCCTCTTCACTGAAGGTTGATTTGATTTGAACCACTGAAGGTTGACATCCAACTCTGAGCATTTTTCGCGGTCTTTTGTAGTGTGAAATAGACGTTCAAGCACGGTGACACCTGTCTTCTCTCAAATGTAGCGAAACATTTTATAGCAATAGTCTTTTCATCCGACCTCTCTGTATCAAACGTGTATGTCTCAATTGTTTTTCGATGGCTACATTTTATTTGCTTTTCTATCTATCTATATTTCCCTTTTACATGTGAGGTTGTAGTTTTATTCATAAAACAGTTTAGTAGTTTGTTATATTTTCTAAAAAAAACTACTTAAAAACATGAATTAATAATGAAAAGCTAACGAGGTTTTAGATTCCCATTATTCACAAAATTAACGTTAGTTTTTGGGCCGAATTTATGTACTTCTTTAATTATACTGGAACAAAGATTTCCTATGTGTTAAAACTGAAAGGCAAAAAGAGGTAAGTCCATTCGTTAATAAATCATTCCACTCTTCCTACCATTTGCTTTCCCCAACCCACGAGTCTCGTATGTCAACAATATATTAGGTGTCATTATTTAAGGCCGGAGGAGGTACGTTGTACAGTCCTAAACTGTCACTCATTGTCGTATAGCGTTACATACGAGAACGTCAGAGTATAAAAGCACCTCATAATGGTAGTAAATATGTAACAACTTGAGCATTATAAGTACGGCACGCTTGTCAGCGCATTCATTAATGTTACAAAACGTTCAACCGTAGGTCACCTTTTATCGTGAATAGCGTTACTTTTATAATAATTCTTGCTTCATTTATCATGACAAATGAAGGTTTACTGTTCCATTTATCTTTATTACAATCAAAATAGAGGCTATAAAGATTTTTTAAATATAGAATAGTTTATTCGGCAGCTTATAACGAGAGAATTGCTTGCTATTAATATAATATCTTGAACCAGTAAAATGAGCAAATGGCGTGTTTTTAAGCGAAGATTTATGATCCACGACATCGAAAGAATATTAAATTTTAAACCATATTAAAGGCGCGAGCTAGAAAATTTTACATGTGATGCCGTCGTCGCTGCAGACGTTGCAGTCCAGATGTTCTCATAGTTGAGGTAGCAATTTTTCATTCCATTGTGTTGACAAGAAATACATATTCTAATTAAATAGTGTAAATATTAATTTATTTGAGTCAACTAAACTTTAAAGCTGCTCTTTTGTTAATACAGGTACTTTTGTTGTAACATTCTACCTATAATTGAAGTATATTTTTAATATAATTTTTGTGAATAATTTTTTAAAGCTTCAGAAATTTTATATTTTAACGCTTTTTTGGGAGTAACGCTGCTGTCAAGGCGTAAAAATATAAAAAAAATATTATTCTATTAAATTGTAGTTATCTTATTCTTCATTCACCTTTTTAGTCCTTTGTAGTCCACTTCTGGACAAGGATCGACCCTAATTGCCACCACTCTCCGTACTTCTGATTCATATCGTAGCACATTGCTACGAAAGCGTAGCACAATGCTACATTTTATAAAAAAAGGTAGAGAAATGAAAAAAAAGTGGTTTTGGTTGGTGGAACTGTGATTTCCGAAAATGCTTTATATGTCGTGACCTTAGTTCCTACTAGCAGCAATGTACTATATGATCTCAGATAGATTTTTTACTAAAAAAACTTTGGACCCACCTTCAGTATTAATGTAAGGCGGCATGAGCACAGCGCTGTAGCTGGTGTTGACAGCGATGTGGTCGAAGTGCCTGCTTGGAGACAGGAGGAGGCGGCGGGCGCGGGCGGCCAGTGTGCCGTCGTCCGCGTGAACGTTCAGCCACCGGGCGTCGTAGTAGGACCCTGGGGAGCCGTCGCTGCTGCTGCCACCTGCAGATAGCGCCGCGGCTTCGGCTGAGTCCATTATACGCTACAAAGAAAGCAATAGATTTTATTCCTGTAAATTATATTAACACTATAAGTATTATAATAGATACATAGATTCTATACAACCCCAGACAGTTGTTCAGTTACATGTAATACTGAATAAATACTTTGTTGAACTCCAAAAACCCAAATTCAGTTATATTGCCATGTAGGTTTTAGGAGTTAAACAAGTTTGTTGGCCGAAATAATGAGGGATTCAAGAGTTAGGCGGTTTCCGGGAATTTCACCGAGAAAGTTATATTACAAACAAAAGACGTAAATTCTATTGTAGAAATTACAAGGAAATCATATGCTAGAAACGTGAATGATTGGTGACCCAAAACTAGTTACACTGTAATAATACTATTTTAAGAATGGACTCGACGAACTGCGTAATCGTTCTGCATTGTCTATGTTATCGTATAACGAAAAATGTATTGAGGTCGTCGTTTCTTTTACGTGGAATCAAAAATGTGTGATAAAACGAAATGAAAATTCATCGAGTTCGTGCTTGGTTGCTAAATTATTGGGACGCGGGGTAATACGGCCTTAGGTTTAATATTGTTCTGAAAAGAAAAAAAATGAAGGCGAGGCGATGTAAGCCCGACAGGCAATCAGCTCGGGGTCGTTAGGGTCACGCGACGTGCGCCATTATCAAGCACCTCTGGATCAAAGGGTTACCAAATATTCGTTCAATGTGACCTGTCCTGATTTCACTAATAAGATTTTATCAGTAACCTGTATAGAGGCATAAGTGTAGTGTGACAGTTAGGAACGATTAATGGCATATTTTAGAGTAGTTAAAGACGATCTTAGAACCAGAGATTAAATTCGCGACGTAATGGTACGCTGATAGAGGGTCCTAGATTTGATACTCGGTTAATTGAACACGGTTCTGGTCATGTCTTTTTAAATATTTTATGACAGTTTAGCTGATTACGTCATTGGTGCAAATGTTGATTGTTGTCAATAATGAGACAGCTTAGATTAATGGCATACGTATTCGATGATCTTGTCGCAATAAATTGTTATTGATACTTCAGCTTCTTGCTGACTATGCCATTAGGGCAGCTACCATCAAGAGCTGATTATTTGCCATTTTTCATTGGCTGCTAATGTCTTCAAACAAAAGGATATCGATCAGCCGAATTCTGCTCGTGCTAATTGCGGACAATTGTCTGCGCTTTTATCCTTCGTCTCTTTGTGTTCAGCTCACGCTCTCGTGGCTCTGATGTGTATAATGCACAGCTATTAGCCTACAATATTTTATAACGAAAGTCAACATAGAAAAGCTAAAATCATATTACATGAGAACTGCAATATTTTAACCGCTCTGTAAGCTTTGCCAATTTCTGAACGCTATTTCAAGTTAAGATTTCAAATATACTCTGGGGTACATTAAAGGCGCCTACATTTAGTTATGGTAATTACCAACTCGCCATATTTCTCATTTAGCAACTTTCAAGGAGGTCCTGAAACACAGTTTATAAATGAGAGTTTTTAGTTGCGAGACGAAATAGTCTCATCGGAAGAACAAGCTCGGAAGTAGAAGCGAAGTAATTAAAACTTGCACCCCGCGTCCTTTGCATCCTCCGCACCACTCTGGGCCCCTCGGCTGGACGCTCAACTAAAGCCTTTTATACAAAAATAGCCAAGACAATGAGACGACATCAGATCTGGTTATTATCTCTGAAAGAGTGGGTCGCTAATTTTTTCTCGGCCCCTTTAACATTCACCAACTTGTTAACGAATCTCGCTAGACGTGATTGCGTAAGTCCAAGAGCCAGTGAACGGCTACCTGTATGTATTTGACCAGACCTGGGTTTATGTACACTGAGGCCCCTATACCTACCGCACATGAGTTGGAGACTCGCTAAGCCCAAAGCGTGGACACGGCGCTCAAGTAAGACCGGCATCGGTTTTTGGCTAAATGTATTTAACCACGTCTGTCCTTTTGATATTTTAAAATATAATTATGAGGTCTTACTTGGGCGCCGTGTCCACACTTTGGGCTTAGCGAGTCTCCAACTCATGTGCGGTAGGTATTGGGGCCTCAGTGCACAAAAACCCAGGTCTGGTTAATTCACTGGCTCTTAGAGCAGTAGACGTGTTTTATTTTTTATTCCTTCGACCGAAGTTTCAAAACAGAATAGAGAGTGATTATCTTAGCCTTCCCAAAAAATTGGACAACGGCCAACCGGTAACGAAGCTTAGATACGCGACAACCTACTTAGAAGGTTTTAGGTTTTGTTTTATTAATAGACAAGCGTGGAAAGAAGCCGAAGAAAAAACTTAATTGCGTTTAGGCTTTGTGGCAGCACCTTCGCAAAAATTTTAATGCAACCATTAAGATTCACGTTGAAAAGGCCCGTATTCTTGAAACAATACTTAGTTCTGCTCTGTAAATGCGGAATTCCTTTATTTTGTTTCAGTTACAGTTTCATTAAGTGCGAAATGTTAGCGTCGTTTTTTCTTGGCGACGCCCGCAGCGCGGCAATCCCCCCGATTTTTCAACTTTATTGTTGAGCTACCGTAAGTTCTGGCCGCTTTTGGCCCACGCCTTGTTCGCAACTTATTATGATACTGTTTATTCCCAGCTTCTTTAACGTACTTATTACTGTGTGATTCGTTATTCGAGACACTATATTATATTACTTATGATTATACGTTTAATATGAAAGTGGGTATAGATATATAGTAAAACAAAGCTTTTCTTATTTCAGTTGGGGGGCCAAAGTATCACCAAAGATACTATTTTATCATATCAGTTCTTATAAGTTGCAACGCATCCATTAACAATATGATACGATACTTTTGTTTGATATTGTATGACATTATTACATTAGAAACCTAAAATCAAATCAAAACACCTATTAGCTGCAATTCACAACCATCATAAAGCAATGATGTTTTGTTTTAATTTAAAACATGATATTTTATTTTAATTAAAAACAAAATAAAATTGCTTTATGATGATTTTAGGAGTTTGTAGTAACCCCCCAGGTCTGTAATATTTTACACGTTAAAGTCTGTAATGTTTTAAACGTTTTAATAGAACCATCATAGCAAGAAAATAAATTACCGTAATACTTGAATACGTTTGTAGAGGCTATGTATCACTTTGACGTGAAAATAAAAGTCTGCTTATCTTATAATTTACTCAATTTTAATATCCTGATACCCCATCTTAACGTTTAAAATATCTTTGGGTATAATTATATTTATTTAAAGTTTTGGTCGCTCCCACACGGATGCGCTGCGGTCGCTTGACTATTCCAGCAACAACGGCATAATCCTGTTATTATTAACATGAACTTCAGCAAATTCCTTAAAAGCTCTGCATTATTTGACGTCGACACTCTAAATATAATTTGTCCTCCAGGCGATGGGAATGAGTAAAGCATTCCTAGCACATTTTAGCCTCATTACTTCCTTCAATTTGCGTTAATTTTTTCAGAAACCTAGTTTTACTCCACTATTATTAAATTACATTACTTTTGATGTTCAGAAATTTTTTCCTCATAAAAAATTATTTTACCTATAAACAACAGTTTATAGGAAAAACTAACGAGAAACTTGTAACAAGAAACTTGTAGGTACTTATTGAATATATAATAAATAGAATCATTTCATTTAGTTTTAGTTAAATAACAACATTGAGAATTTACTGATAATTATATTTAAAGTACTGTTTATAAATCGATATGGACTTGTATAGGTATACTACAGTTTATTCATTTAGGTTTAGTTAGCTTCAAGCGTTTTCAAGTTTAAGTTTTAAAAATCCAACTACTTTCTTGATACTTTCAAAAGGTTTTAGAAAAGTTGGAGCTGCTTCATGTCAAAACTTATTACGAAGATAAACTTTTGAATGATTGGAATTTGTCGCGACAAAGTTGCCAGCTATCGGATGATTAAAGTACCTTTACATCAAAGCAGAGCTTATAATGTATACACCAACTTAGTGTGTGTACATGGTGGATGTTAGGAACAGTTTAGTTCGTGTTTACATTCTACACCAGCGATGTAATGCAATAGACCAGTGATTCTCATCCTGTGTCGAGGGGGATCAAAAACTGGGGATCGAATCTGCATAACTGTGAATCAAAGGATAGACGGTTATGTTTTGATATAGTTTTACCAATATCTATGACGATATTTTCATTTCATGACAATATTTTCTATGACGTTTTTGATGACAAGTTTTCACAATCAACTTATTGGCTGAAAGACATGATTCTCTGGTTAGGTTGGTTAGGTTAGGTAACTTGTGTGTTACCCAACTTTGCGTAGTTGAAATTAAGTAAAGACAAAGTTGTTCTCTACATTATTGTATGAATGTATAAAGAGAAGGAAGAGATATAAGAGACTAAAACAGACAGTTTGATTCTACCTCATTAGGTGGCAGAGCACTCAAGGTTGAGAAGCACTGCACTAGACTATGTCAAGCTCGAGCGTTCTCAGCAGCGTAGACGCCACGCTTGTGAAATTCTATTAGACAAACGCAAAGTTTAGCTACTTTGAGAGCTTCGGATATTGTACGTCAACAATGTAAATATGTCGCTCAACTTTGAGTTTTAGTGACGCCGAAGTTGTTTTCTAGTACCTTTGTAATTTTAGATAATAATAGCGAGTAATTAAACAAGTTAACTAGCTTCAGGGGTTAGCTAAATGTTATGGCAATCGGAGCAATTCATGTGTATTTCCTTGTATTGGATACTCTGCCCAACGTGGTATAGATGTAGGATACTCGCATCATATTTTCCCTCTAACTACGACTAAGTTTGGGAAGTAACGAAAACCTACTATAATTAAATAAATAGCGTTCAGTTATATTACTAAAAACATGAACGCGAAATAATTTGAATAAGTATACACGTGCATCAGGTGCACAATAGATTTTTCATTCATTTTTCATAATTACTGTGGTGCACCCAACGCTCTATCGGTTCTCGATAACAAGAACTATGATACAAGCATGTATGTACTCAATGAAAAATAAATACAAAACCGGTAGTTTAATTACAAAAACGACCTTAGCTTACATCTACCCCGCATCCACTAACGATGTGAATCAAATAATGATGATGTGGAGTTGTTTAATTATGTTCTTCTAAGGCTATAAGAGTAGCTGATATCTCTCTCTAGCTCTAAAAATGTAAGTATATTTTAATATGATGACATGAAAATTTCGTGTAAAATTATAATAAAGCACTATCACTAGTGCTTTCGTCTTTTGACACTATCCCTTCCTTGTATTTTTATATATATGTTACAGTCATAGTGATTAAATAGTTATTATATAATGAATTGATTAAACACTATAAATAATGACTGGATAGTATGTATACTATCCGGATTTATTATTTTGGCTCTAACATATACATATACTCGTATTTAGTAAATACAATAGCTAACACTTTATTTCCAACCACAACCAATCGTTTTCAAAACTAACTTATAATATTTAACACGACGCCTGTATCACTGGACTTTATTCCATGGCATCCCCGTTTAATATAAAATAGAAATTATATTAGTGGAAGAGTGCCAACCAGACTGCAGAGTTCACTGAACCGTGCATTATGTACTGTACCGTATTGTCATATGAGCTTATTACCTCTGTTATATAGTTGACAAGAGAGGGTAAATGTATATTGTTAGTTCTAGCACGTTCAAAACTGCAATATAGACAAGGTTTCATAGGTGTCTGCTGTGATAGGTATTTAGTGTCGTTTTAGGTAATTCGATTTATTCAGACTGTACAATATTTTTACACAGATATTAAGTCTCGATCTGATATCTATGCAAACTTTATGTAAATACTTGTATCTATCGAACAAAAAACTCTAATTTCGGGCTGTCGACTGACTATTAACGTACCGGACCGTATTTCTTTAACATTAATTGGATTAAAGTAGCATAGTGATTATATTATATTTGCTTACGATCATATTCGCTGACGAATTTAGATATTGCTTGTCCTATACTTTTGTAAATGGGCTGCGATGACAGTTTTTATATTATGTGCCTTGCAACCGCGTTTGTTATTTCTACGCGTTATATTAAGACTGGTCGACCTTAGCACAACATAAGTATGTTCGTTATCAATCTCATATCTACCAAAATAAGTAGGAATAGCGTAAACCAACACATGTCGGAGAATAGAGTGTCAGCAAGCCGCAGTAACGGAAAAGCAGATTATACTAGAAATGATATTACTGGATACATAGCCGGGCACAACGACCCGTAGCCGGTAGCATGCATTCCTCTGGCTTTGCGATGCGACCGATTGTAATCCCATGTCGGCAGATCAACTTGCAGTTAGTGCACTCTAGTGGATACCTATAACATCAGACAATATGCTACATTTCATATTACAGCAAATATTTTATAAAGCCTTAATATAATTCAATTTCGAGAAGATAAGGTTCATACGGGTCCGTGAATTTACGTTCAATCTTACAGAATTTTCTGTATCGAAATCATTTGAAGATACCTTAGTTTCACCTTAGGGTATTCTTGCTACTATTTCAGGAATTTCTCCTACTTGTGGGATGAAAGAGCTCTCCTTGAGAGACAACGCACCGGCCACTCACTTTGTGTTTGCTTGTGTAGGCGACGGTAACCACTTTCGTATCATCAGGTGGCTCAATACCTGTTTGATTGGTTTAATATATTATATTATAAAGACAATTATACTGCCCAAAAATCTGATTTAGCGATTGTACCCGAATACATCAAATACATGTGCAACGTAAAATTTCATTTATTATTTAGTGAAAAATATTCTTATACATTTTATTTAATAAAACATACGAGAAAATGATAAATGAAATTTATTTCTGTGTAGAAGAGGCTGGTCAGTGACCCGGCGCCCTTTGCCCTGTGTACGGTCAACGCCGCCCACGCCGCGCCAGGGCTTCCCTCGATGTGTATTATAACGTAAACAACCTTACTTTACTCCCATCTCCACGAAAGTACCTAACACGCTTTGCTTAAAAGCCAGAAAGCCTGACGGAAAGGTCGTGTCAGCCTTTTTATAGAAGGAATACAATGTTTAGTTACCATAGTAAAAGAAAGTTCTCTTTTATACGGTTACGGTAAACGGTAACCATTATATTAAAAGTTTTACTGCATAATCTAAATTTACGTCCTTAAATTTTTAAAAACTAAAAACACGGTTTTGACGAACATCGAACATGACTGTTTTTTTAGTTTTTTAAACTATATTTACCTATTTTCCACTTTTTAGTTTCATGTGCAAAAAAAGCGTGTTTTTTAGTTTTTTTAACGATATTTAGGTATTTGTTTATTTAATAAAAACTATACCGGGATATTATGGTTTTAATATTAACTTTGAATGTTCTTCTTTAAGACCATGTCAGTGATATCTAGTATTAAATAATTAATTAATTTGTAATTAAGCATCAAAGTTTGTAAAAACTGTCAACTTTTGGCAAATTTCATAAGAGTAACTTTCATCTCAAAAGTGCCCAAAATATAAAAAAAAATCGAACCTCAAAAAATAATTTTTTTGATATATGTAATAATTGTTTTAAAGAAATGGTTATAAACAATTTATGGCCCGGGATTTCGCAAAAATAACTGCGATATTCGGTTTTTGCAGGTCATAGTACTTAAAAATAATCATATTTTGTACACCGACCTCAAAATTTTACGGAATGGTAATACGGCGCTCAGACATATATATATTAGATAAGTATTAGATATATATTAGAGAGTTGCATAAAAAATATTAATTTTTAATGTCTAAATTTAATTTCAAAGATTTAAAGTTAATCTTTGGATATTAAATCTATTGGTATAGAGAATTCAGAGTTTGAATAGTTACTTTATCTCAGGAGCACGAATTACCTAAGTGAGCTTACGCGCTGAAAGCTTTGCTTAAAATAGCTTTTAGTTAAGTATAATCTAAATCCTTATCTATCAGTATTGGTTTATTTTGGAAAAAAAGAGGAAGAAAAAAGTTGATTGTGATTTGACTAATACCTACAAGGAAAGAACAAAAGTTCTTTTTACCCGAAAAATCAAAGCACTTCGAGGCATTGTTTTTATATTCTTATATCATAATTCATAAAAGGCAAAAGTTTTATTATGAAAGGATATTTTAATAATAAACATTAAAATATGAGACCGAAGTTGCGGGCAGTTAGTACTAAAGCGTGAAGTCGTAACCGTAATAATATAATTAATCTATATCGCTAGACATTCTAGGGGATATATTTAATTAGGACCCTTTATAATCCTAAAGATTACTTAGGAAATATCCAGACCAAATTTTGTTTTACCTACTCATATACATATAGGTATAATGTTTTATATTAATCGCGTTTGCTCTAAAATCTTAACCGAGGCATACTGATAAACAATTATAACCTAAATTATGTATTTATTTATTATGTAATTATGTATTCTGTAGCATAAAATATGAAAGATTTTTTAATATTAAATACAAAGTTTTATCGTAATTAAAAGTGGCTTGTAAAGTGGGAAAACTGTGCTTTGTGACAAAAAATGCACAAGAAGACATTCCCTAGAGTTCAATCCTTAGTGATAAATTAGCGAAAGCCGATTTGTTTATTTATGAAATCTATCGTTAAATGTACCTGAAATTTAAAACTATTTTTTCAAATTTTTCCCAATGACAAAAAGCGAGTATCACTCAGTGGAATTAAAAAAGGTATTCTGTTACCAACTATTGATGGGGATGGGGAACAAAAGGCCTCAGAAAAGATGATCATAAAAGAGTGCGTGTTACCTAAACGTTCTATTGCTGCAGGAGGCGTCCCGACGCCTTTGGAATATTGAGTAAGTAGCTCACTCGGCTCGCGCCTGCATCCCGAATGAGTGCGAGGGAGACACAGCATCGTCTCAAGACTGCGAATCAATAAAGTCCACTCGTATAAGTTGGGTGGTGCAGCGACTGGATATAGGTCAGGGTGCACTCAGCCCGCGAGATGCTATTTAGTAACCCCTCGCTTTACACTCGACAGATATTACACGATCTTCCTTCCGTCATCCATGCTCACCTGCTCCTCGATTCGCTGTTTTAAGTACACGGCCATAAGACCCAAGAACGCCGTTTACAAATGCCCGCTTTTTTACCTCCAGCGAAAAATTCTTACTCGCACATATTTTTCTGCTCCAAACTCTACACGTTAGATTTTAAAATGTTGGTCCGAAATTTTCATAAGCGCACTTAGAAACTTAAGTAGCGGTAATATTAAAATGAAATATATTTTTAATTAATGATTGTAACTCCAACGCATACGAAATTACAGGAATCGTATAATTAATTAATTTATGTTGTTTATACGAAAGCAGGTAAATTTATTTTCATGATAAAATGAAATATCATGAAACAAACTTCAATCAATCAGAAAACAAACCTCCCTCATTATCTTTCATGAAGATGGATTATATGTTTCCTAGCACAAACTAGGATATAATATCAATATATTTTTGAGTATTAATGTTTGCAAAATCAAATGAAGAACTGTTTTGTTAATAGATATGAGATAGTGATGAGATATTAATAATAAACATAGAAGCAATTGTCATTAATTTTGGCGGCGCAGCGGCCCGTAACCACTGCGGACCAATGGTGTGAATCATGTCAGAGATTTCTTGTCACAAGCAGCTGGTGTTTCGCAATTTGCTGATGGCGACATTAAGGTCGGGCAAGTGCAACGGTCTACTTCCTAGTACCCCTCCCCCTTCACCCTTCCCCTTGCGGCATGCCTCTGGAATTTGGCGGTGAGCCTTGCACTCAGGCTTGCTTTAAACATACCTCTGCGTGTTGTAAATATAGAAAGCTTTAAGTACTGCGGAGCTTCAGATTTTGGTCGAAACAGCAGATTTATGTCAAAGAGAGTTTCGCAGATGAAATTCGCTGAAATGTATTTTATAGATGTTTCATTTAGTATTTGGATGTTGGAGGTGGGCCAGCAAATGACTTTTTAATGCTGGTTACATGTAACGTAGTATATAAGGAGTCCCATAATGGGCATAATGTTTTGTTTATCTTTTATTCAAGTCACAATCTGTTTGTTGGTTTGCTGGAATATAACAATGTGTAAATTTAAGCATCTTTTCATTTTACAAGTATAGCTTAGCCTCGGCTTAATTCAATCTAAAGATTCGCATTGATGAAGTATGTTTCTCTATCAATTAATATAAATATAGGTGACCCATAAAGAAAATGTCCTGATAGAGTCTCTAGGCGAAAGCGACAATTTCACGACGTTTAGTATGAAAAGTGTTCACGAAATACATTTTCGAGCAAGCAATCATGTTTTATAATATCTTAATAATAGATATGTATTTGAAAATAACGAGTGACGTCGCTGCGCACTGAGCACGGGCGGGGCAAGCTCGAAACAGGCAAATGGATACATTGGCTGACTTCCACCGTCGTTTGATAAGCCTATTGCTTCCGGCTCCAGTTTTTGAGATGAGAACCGAACTTTGCATGGTCAGTTGCTAAATGTTTAATGTTGTTATCAAGTATTTAATCATTTTTTTTATATTTGTTTAATTTTTTTAAGCAGTTTGTCAATAGTTTGTTCGTCTGAATTTACAAAAATAACAAATAAAACTTCATACAAGTCAAAGTTTTAAACCAAGCAGCGGCTATGCTTAATTTAGAAGAGTGATAATATGACCATTAACTAAAATTTCAAGGAAACTCAAATATAGACGTAAGTACATCATAAAGTAGTTAAATTTTTTTGATAGGCAACAACCATGAGGTGGTTACCTCGACCTGCAGTGATTACAGCACAGGATTACAGCTACTACGTCATCACCTAGTGAATCTAAACACAAACATTTTCCATTGATGAAATACTAAAGGAAGTTGGTTATCAAATGTACGCGAATCACGCAAAATATTCTTTAGCATTCAACAGAAAATTATATTACAGATTTATTTTGTTTAGCTTTCAATAAAAACTCTACCAAAGCCTTTCTCGAACGATATTGATGTTTTAAATAGTTTCGTTAGTTTCTAGCGTCATTATTTTTTACCATCTTGTTACTTATATCATGAAAAGGTTTGATTTTATTAAAAGAGGGGATAAAATCATAATTTAAGGAAATACATCAGTCACATTTGTAGTAAATATATTTAAGACGAAAGTATTGTGGGCGTCAAAGCTGAAGTAAAAAAAAAGCATGTAATAAATACAACGTACCTAACATCACTCAAATTTGGTAGATTCAATGTTTTTGGATGGATTTAATTTGATAATACAATATTAAGCGGTGATAGCCCAGTGGCTTAGAATTCGACCTCGAATCGAGGGGTCCGGGTGCGAATCCCAGTGGCACGCACCAATGACTTTGTAAAAAAGTTATGTGCGCTTTATAAAATTACATATCACCTGCTGTTACGGTGAAGGAAAACATCGTGAGGAAACCTGCATGCCTGAGAGTTAAAAAACAATGTTCTCAAAGCCATGTGAAGTCCACCAACCCGCATTAGGCCAGCGTGATGGACTAAGGCCTACATCCCTCTCATTGTGAGAGGAGACCCGACCCGTGGGTCATTAATGGGTTACTGACAATACAATATAATAATACCCATCTATAACTGGATGAGGAGAGCCCAAAATCAGGCTCAGTGGCGCGCCTTGGAAGAGGCCTAGAGCAGTGGACTACACATCGTTGTACACATCGGGGGATGTAGGGGAGAAGATACGAAGTTTCCCCCGGGATGAGTCCCTCAAGGGCGCCGCGCAAGAGGGCATCGGAGCTTTCCATTGCAGATCCCGGAGATCCCCACATGCGTAGAGGAAGGCCACCGAGGGGGTTTTGGAATCCCACATATCCCGGAGTCGCTCCTACGGCTCTCGTGGAGAAGAATGAAAGCTATGAAGGTTTCCCCTCGTCACAAAAAAAAGGTACAGGCATGTAGCAAGATACACAACAGTCTCTTAAATTACTTTGCTGCAATCTTTTTAATTGCCTGGGTTTTGACCTAAAATCTTCCATCTAAACGGCGAAAAATGGTAGGTACGGATACTATCTTTGTGCCGGCAACCTGGAAACGTTTTGCGGGTTCATTTTTGGTGCATGGTGCACCATGTGAGCGATCTAACGTAGTTAGTAATTGTGTATAGAATACATGCCATTAGCGTATTCGGAATCTAGGCCGCCTGTTTTGTATGGTGCTCGCCGCCCTATTGCGTCGCTCCGAATACGCGATAGGTGCATTTTACGTTAATTTGTCACATTTAAACTAAGCCTGCTTTAAATTCTCATCTAATTATCAGCAAAAAATCGTTTTGTTTACGTTTTTATAGGTGATAGAGCCATAGTAGCTCGCCCGGGGAAGTAAATTTAAAGCTGCATGTTCTCCATTGTGCTTCATGTCTTGTGTTTCCGTTGGAGAAGTATGGTCGTCGGAGATACTTGAAATAATATAAGTTGTGCACTATTAATGTAGTGCGGGGATCAAAAGCGTTCGATTGAGTACACGGCACGAGTCTTCTGGTAGGTGCTATTAGCCTTGCCTCAGACAGCCGGAATTCCTCTCGGAATTCAGAGATAGAGTACAGAATATAAATCTTTTGCAATCATGCAACATACTCTCGTAGGTGACAAAAATGACGCATGAGAAAAAAATATTTGTAATTTACGAGTAAGTATATTGCATCATTGTGAGCCTTGCTCGTGCAATACGAAATCATGTATGTTTGCATAATCTTACTTTTGATCGTATAGTATTTTCCACCAACGCTTACAATATAACTGAAAATTGATTTTCAAAATGTCAACTACCTTGTGGGTGTATTGTATGGGTATGAAGTTCAATAAACGCCCACAACCACAAGATGAATAGATCAGAGAGAATTTAACTTTTGTATAATACGAGCCTTTCAGCATGACAAGATTTTGAGGTGTAGTGCTTGAGGTTGTTATTGTGGCTTGAGGCATTGCAAAGAATTCCAGGTCTCTTCATATTTGTGCAACCACATTGCTCGTCTGCCAATATTATCCAAATGCGAAGCCATATTTATATTTTTCATATACGTATAATCTATTTCGATACATTGGTATAGTCTGACGAGGGTGTTTGGGCACCTTCATAGGTGGCGCCATATTCAGTTTTGATATGGGAACCGTACCTCTGGGACCCAAACTTCTATACATGTGATTAATATTATGGTTATTCGAGCAGTTGACAATAAAAGATAATCAAAACATTAAATTGAAAATTTAAAGAAAATCTGACACAATTACGACTATTTTCATTGAACATTATTATTTTGTAATGTGTACGTGAGGCGCTTTCAAATGAGACCACACTTGATTATATTTGCAGACATTCGGTTATTCTTCCCAACTTTCACCCCCCACAACTTTAAATGACTTAACCGATTTTCATCAAACATGTCTAAGAACACTCGGCCGTAACTCACCTTTCATACAAAAAAAAACTAAATTGAAATCGCTTCATCCGTTCGCGAACTACGGTGCCACAGACAATTCAGACAGATAGACAGACACGTCAAACTTATAACACCCTTTCTTTTGCGTCGGGGGTTAAAAATAGTACATTTTCCGTAACTTGGCGAAGTACGCAGAACCCCCAGTCAAGCTATAAAAACAAAATTCTCAGGGTTATTGTTATGTATGCTACTTGACATTGTATTTACGTAATTATGGAAAGAATTTAATTGAATTGAAGCTGAATGCACCTCAGTGTACACACGTACGAGTGTGTACGCACCGTGTTGTCGCCGCACAAACAGACAAACGCTCTACACAAGGTTTAAGAAAGGATAACGTTAATATCATATATTAAATTTCATTTGTACAACAATGCTGTCGTTTTTATCTCGTTAAATGAAGCATTGTTTGGTAAGTGGGTGGGGTGGAAGAGGTTAAGGGAGGCGTCCTGTTTACATTATATGTATCTAGGTAGCTATTATAATATTATGATTTATTGCTCAATCGCTGCGCTGCCAAGCATAGCGGGCTTGTAATTTCACCTGAATTTTGTTAACGTTCTCCTACTACACTCAGGAATTTGAATCACGCTCCGACATACTCGTATAAGGCTTTGATAAGTACTCCTCTTGTTCATAAAGACTCTGTTCGCTAAATGGTAGTGATATAAACGCAATGATAATAATTTATTACTGATAATAAGTTGGACGCAATTTGTATACCAAAGAAAAGTATTTTTAAAATTGTAAACCATTACGTGTAGGTACACGTAATGGTTTACAATTTAGGTAGGTACCTACTCATAGTTTTAAATGTAGGTCTACACCTACATACCTATACCTACATTTATTTTCTGGTAGGTAAGCTAAGTCGCCTGAGTTGTTAATAAAATTTTAGACCACAATTAGACATGTTGCCTTTTTCTTTTCGTCGCGGAGAGTCAATTATTGCAACTAAACTATATATCTGACGCACTTCGTTAGTTATCTTAACATCGCGCACTAAATTTCATTTTTATAAGGAATATATGAACACATAAGCATATTAAAAATATGATTATTTTTAAGTATATCTAAAGTTATACTCTTTTTCAACCTAATCAAAAAATGGTTAGTGGTTATAATACTATGTCTCATTTTTACTTTAGGTTTGTCCAACCCATTTTAAAAGACAAATTTATTTTAGTTTATAATAAGTTTTCCAAAGTTTCCGAACTTTCTTACTTCAAATATAGACGATGTCATTTAGAAGTTGAAGAGAAGTATAAATAATCTCGCCGTCGCGCGTCTGGCTGTCTAGCCAGGTATACTCGTAAATCTCCGCATAAAATAAAATCTGATACCGGAGTGGGTCTCTTGAACTCCGGTTATAGGGATTGCTTAACAATGCATCAAATTGAGAATGTAGAGTTAGCATGCAAATACAGTGACAGAGGAATAAGTGCATTCAGCGAGATCCCTCCCTCCTCCGGGCTTCTAATACTCCGCTTTGAACCGTACCGTAAAGTGCTGGCGGGCGCCCAGGGCTCAAGTTTGCTATTAAATATAATCACGTATACAACGTACAAAACAATAAAACTCTATAGGTCGTGCCAATTACAACCCATGGCAGAAACACAAAATGGATTAAGGACTCCGTGACACCATTTCTCTCGTGGAATCCCTTTTGTTCTTTGGACGGCAAATTTGTTTGTGTTATTTAGTTTTTTTATTTAGTAAACAAAGAAAAAATTACCCGACACGTTCTTTGAAAGTTTTCTGCAAGATGTAATTTGCAGGGCGGGAGTACGGTATCGGATTGAAGTACGTTGATGGAATTGCGTATCCGGGTACAAATCACGAAACGTTCCAATCTCTTCGGTTAATTGAATCCTGTAGACCTTCATTAAGGGTGGAGCAGAACGCAAAAAAGAACTTTTATGGGAAGGAGATGCTGGAGTTGGAACAAAAACCGCAAATGGCTTTCAGGAGGAGGCACAAATCGAATAATTAGGTACGTTCGCGGTGCCCATACTCCAAGTTGGCTTTCATAATGCAAACATTGTCGCTTGTTCATAAATCTTTGTGTTCATGTCAGCGCTCCTTGAATATTAAATGTTTTACAACATATAAGTAGATTCTCAACGAACTTTGCTAAGATATACTGACTTCTACGAATGCGTGCATTTGTCTGTGGTGATCGTTTGTATGGGCACAAATCTATGCATTTAATTTTTCGAATTAAATTAAAAAAAATTCTCTCTTTAAAAGAAAATACCTACCAATTACAATACTCATAATAAATAATGTCACTCATAAATAATACCGTCGGTATAAGAATTCGTAACGCGTTATTACAGTTGTACCTAAATGTGTTTTAAATGGAAAACAGTCGTGATCGGATTAGTTCGAGATTTAGAAGAATTCCAATATAAAGAGAGTAGTTGCGATAAGGGTAAGGTTTGGGTGGTAGCGAGGAGGGGTGAGGTGCGGTATAGGTTAATGTTGCTTCTAGGTAATTCTACTAGTATTATCAATGCGAAAGTTTGTGAGGATGGTTGGATGGAGGAGGAATGTTTGTTGTTCATTCAAGCAAAAATGGCTGAACAGATATGGGTGAAATTTGGTGCACATGGAGCAATTTATATGAACAGCTTTAAAATAAATATAGGTAACAAATTAAGCCTCTTTTTATTTTTATTTATTCTGATAAAATATCGGGTACAGGTAATATGCTTTTTGTGTTAGATACTTATATATTTTTTTTGAAATCTACAAGGGTATATTTATTTTTAATTGAAGACGGTATATATATCCTGCTGGAAGAAACTCATACAATCTCATAAAAAAAATAATAAGAAAATATTCTATAAGATTTTATATGTGTATTTGACCGCGAAATTACTCATAAAAACTCATAACTGTCATAATTCATTAGAATCTAGAGATCTAATAAGTAGCTTATGAGTAGCTTCAGTCTCAGCCTTCAGCCTCATAGAATCTCACTATCTATTATTTGAAATAAACATCTACTATCCTATGAGTTATAAAGGATGTAATGTAAAAGTTATAAGAATCAATGAGGTCATGTTAGGATTATGAATATTCATGAGATTTGATGAGTGGAATAAAAAATTGTAAAGAACTGTACATTGTTCAGTTTTGTGACCAATTTTAATATTAAATTTTTTTGTAGGGAAGGCATCTACCCTGAACTACTGGATCTCGTTCACGTTCACAATTTTTAATTCATTTGTTCCGAGTATTTTAATTTGTTCCGAATATTTTAATTAAAATAAAAAAAAATCCCTTATAAATAGGTACCTAACAAAGAATCTACGTGAAGTCGAACACAAACACAAAGAGTAATAATTAACTACACTACTGCACGTTATTGTCGAACAATGAATCATAGCCATTCATAGCAATTAGCAATGAATAACAATGTTGCACTTGACTAATAAACACGTACAGTCCGAGTAATCCAACACGCTTTTGTCGAAGAAATATGGCCGAATGACCTCAGTGTTGCCAACTCTACATGTCAAAAAGTCGTTAAAAGTATGCTTGAAAAGTAGCTAAAAGTCGCTCAATAATCTCAGTAGCAGCCCGCAACGAAAGAATTGCGCGCGTAAGCGACTTGCGTACCTCTAATTCTATATTGTTTTGCGCACGATAGAAATGTACAAATTTGTACATAATTAATTATTTGTATGTTATACGTAATTACGTACAATTTACGATAGAAAAGTAAAATTACTTAATACTAAACATAAAAAAATATTACTTATTGCCACCAAATGAAAAAATAATAATTTTTAGGCCTCTTTTTTTCTAGGCTGAAATATTTTAAGAATATAGTTAACATACTTATTTATTTTGTTATTTAAGAAAAAGTACTAGAAGTAGCTAGATTTTTTTTGTCCTAGACACATAATTTAAGACGCTATAGAAAACGAAATGTCGCTAGATCTAGCGACAAAGTCGCAAAGTTAGCAACACTGAATGACCGCACATGCCAACGAATGAACTTGTAAATTGATAGGAAAATGATATTTTATGGGATTTTATAGGTCTTTTTAATGTATAGAATATGATAAGTTTCAGTACATTTTGATGTGTATTTGTCCACGGAAATACTCATAAATAATCATAAGTATATAAATAATCGTCATCTCATGATTTCTTATAACCTGTGTGATAACTTCTTATGAGCTACTTTTCTTTCAATTTTCCACATAAACTCGCATGAAAATGCTACTTGAAGTTAAATCTCGAAGTTCTCATAAAATCTCATAAATATTTGTAATTAATGAAATTACTTACTCATAAAATCTCATAACGACAAAGAAGCACTTTTTCGTATACTTTTATGAGAATCTATGAGTTGGTGAACTACTGATAAAATATCATAAAATATTTGAGAAAAATTTTTCTCTGGATCATACAAATGTAAGTGAATCATAAAATCTTATAGGAAATTTTATTTTCTATGATATTCTATGAGATATATAGATATAGATATTTCTTTTTTAATACAAGTAATAAATTTATTAAATTAAATTAAAACAATACGGAGGTTATACAATAAGTAAACCAGAAAAAGTCTCAAATGCATTATTGTATCGTTTTTCTTGCGAACTAAGCGATTTGTTCCTTCCTCCAAACAAAAGCCCCTTGTGATGTGAATTTTTTGGAGCGAACAGGCCTGCGATGAAGAATGTGTTTTGCTTTGATAATAAAATTCTATAGTAAGAACAACTTTCGAGTAAGACAACAGGATAGTAGCCAAAGAAAGGTTCATCAAATTTTTATCATTACTCCAGATTGAAGTTACTAAAGATATCCCTTACCACAACTTTTTACAAAAACGACCTTCTTACGATCGGTTTTTGTAACCGAACATATTTCAATTTAAAGCGTTGTAATTTCTATAAGTCGCTTTTTATAATCTTAGCTTTGGAAGTTGAAGGCTTTTCATACCTTCAAAAGGATCGTAGCTTCCCTTTGATGGACGTTTTTGTCAATACATCAGAATCGTTTTTTCATTTATAACTTACGACGATAATTTCATATTTGACGTTTGCAATTTTCTCTTTGACTAATTTAATTCAATATAATGTCCACACGTTTATATTTTGCGACCGGACAAACATAAAGTAAGTATGCTTTTTGAGCTCAGGTTTCCACCTGTTGAATGCATAATACTTAATTATAATTAAATATTAAAAAAGGTCGTCAGCAAGAAATTTCCATCATAGCGATAAGACAGCAAAAATGTCACCACTTTATGTTATTGTTTTATTTTTAACAAGAATGCAGGAGAGTTTATGTCAAGTAGTAACTGTATCAGCTATGCGTTGCTTCACAGCGTTATGATGGTCACCTCAAATTTGTTTCACCAACACCTCCATAACTGAAACCCTCAACATGAATAACTTGCGGTTTCAGTTTGTGTCATGAACCTGGCTATAGGCGAACTCCAATGGACTTTTTTGTGATGGGAATGAAATCTTGAATTGGTATCCATAGGGGCAAAATTGGGTTATGTGGGATGCCCACTTGAAACGAGTCTTGTCGAAATCGGTCGGTTCGAGCTCCTTGCTACACAAACAAATATAAATTGGCAAGTACGTACCATGACGGCGTTAATTTTGAAGTCCATGTGGTTCTTGACCTCCGCAGCGAGTTCCCGCACTAGCAGCAGCCCATCCTTCCGCGCTACTTCCACATTGTATTCTTTGTATTTCTGCACAAACAAAACTTCGAATTAATAACATTTTACCCCAATATTTTATCAGGGGGTCGATTTTACAAAAACAATTTTAATAAAAACGGTCAGAAACGAACAATTTTTTAAAAGTTTCAAAAATACCGTTATTCCTACGTTTTTTAGCTTTCAGCTCTACCACTCTACCGATTCCTAACCTGGTTTTTACTACAAAGTAGCAACTTATTCTGGAAGACTGCAAATAATAGATTTCTAGAAGACACTTCCTTCCTTCCTTTCAGCCCTTGGTAGTCCACTGCTGGACAAGGGCCTCCCCTAATCGACGCCACACCACCCGGTCCTGGGCCCTCTGAATCCAAAGGTTTCCCGCTGTCTTCTTCAGGTCCACCTGGTAAGGAGGGCACTTAGGACTTCTTCGTCCGCAGGCGTAGGCATCCTCTTAGCACTGTTAAGATTTAACGATTCAAAAGCCGAAGTGTAATATTCGTTTTATATTTTAATAAAAAAAACAACGATGCATTTGAAAAAAAAACTTTATTCATATCGAATAGATTTGCAACAGTTACTCGGATACAGCGAGCCGTATAATTTAATGCTTCCACGAGAACAGATAAACATTGGCAGGCGTGTAGCGCTCACATAATTTGCGAAAATGACAACAATCGTGTCGCATTCGCGGTACATTACACGCTGAGTTATTGGACCCAACATGGCGGAGGAGTTCTGTCAAATTTAAAAATGGAACGAACACGTCCGGAATTCGGCGGATGCTGGCTGCCAAATTATTGTTATTCGACGGAGGCACCCGCTCCAGCGCTGTTATTGAATTTTGGATTGTACCCGATGTCGCCTTTGTTGTGCTATCAAATCTAATGAGACATTTCTGTATCGTTTTTACATTTTTTATTCTCACCTCACCCTCCTACTACGTGTAGTTTTTCTAGGTGTTTGTAATTTAAGTCGAATCCAACTGATAATTATTATGATGATTTTATTTACTATTAATTTAATAATTCATGATTATTATCTTACTTTTATATAAATTGTATTTTTGAAGTGTAAACGTTTTTAGCGGCGCTGTGCACTTTTTGGTATGGGTAAAAAATATTAAACTCGCGTTAGGACATTTGCGTCGAAAATGCAAACGAAAATGCGTAAGACGGAGGGAGAGTGTTTAAGATATGGAAATTGAACAAAGTGCATCTATTGATGAGTGACGACCGCAGAAATGAGTACTTTTATACTGTTAATTAAAGCAATTCGTGCGAAATTATTCCCTAACCATTCCAAAATATTCAAAAATGCACAACGTTAATGTTCAAATTTTCACTTCTGCCGGCACTCCCGGAGTGCAACCCGTTGTTTTAATTTTTTGTTACTGTTTCAGTTAATGCCCGTACAAGATTGTTCAAACGCTACACAAAGCACATAAAGCTAATTGAAGTTAAACGATGCCCTGTAAGGCACCGTTTAATGGCGACTTTTTACTGTAAAAAAGTCGCCATTCACCAAATAAAGCCCATTTTAGTACACATTTGACGCCCTAAGAAAAACTATGGTGAAAATTCAGGGTATAAAATTTTAAGTTACAAGAATGTTTCAGTAACTAAAAAAAAATGTATCCACGCAACCATATTTTATTTTAATTTCGTAAAGATATTATGTAAATGTGTCTTTCTGATTTAAGAAAGTTAGTTGTAAGTTAGGTAATGTTTTTTACATTTAAATCTGTTTAAAAGTTGATATTAATAAATATTGCACCTGTTTTTCATTTCCTTCGTCATTAACCGAGACTTTATTAAAAAAGAAATAATTAAACTAAAAAATATAGAACACGCGCTTTATTAAACACCGTTAGGTCGTAGCATAAAATAAAAGCTTGCTTAAGAAAGTAAATGAAAAAGCAGGATTGAAATACCAGTGCCTACATTTTTACATTGCTTCACGGAATACTACAAAGAAGCATTTTCAACGCATTTTTGACTAACATTTGTATTGCGGTGTGATCTTTACGAATATTTAAATTAAAAAATGGTCACCCAAGAGTCAATATTCGACCGTAATTTTATTAATGTTAAGTTCGATACTGTATTTAACACCTTGTCCTAATTGCCATGTCGCTCGCAACAAGCTGGTCGGAACGACAGCGTCATTGACTACATTTGTCGCATATCAGTCAGTGCGTACTGCGCATTGTCAATTGGGACATCTCTATAAAAAAGTTGTGTTTGGGCTCACAAAAAAGGAAAATCGGTGGAACGGAGGAGAAAAACGCTGGGAACTGTATTGCCTTTGACTAGTTATACATAGATAAGGTGGTGGCATTGCATCCTTCGGGCGAGGTCGGCATCGCAATTCTCCCGGGGACACATTGGCTAACAAGGAACCTAAATTCAATTAAGGCAGTTAATTTAAACCGCTTTAGTTCTACATCGACGGCGTACCTACTCACGGCCCAGTGATTGAACTCTGGTTTCGACCAATAATTTTGTGATGTCAGGGACATTTTTTCTTTCAACGTTGGTATTACAAACTTATTGCATTATTGACAATGCGATATCTAATGCTATGCCTATTTCATGACGATTCCATGTTATTACAAAAAAAAAATTTGCAAAAAATGTATTAGGTAATTGAAAGAACAATTTGACAGATAGATAATTAATTTTTTGAAAATCTAAGAAAAGTATTTTACATCTAAAGAAAAACAAAAATGGAGATAAGATGACTATCATACTCTGGACTTTATTTTGAGGCAAACACCGCCCATGCTTGCCTCAAAATAGAGTATCTCCGGCGACCTACACTCCTCAGCCGAAATACTAGACATGAAGAATTTGCTGCTACTCGGCGGGTTAGGGGCAGCGATAAGTACATCCTGGAGTTCACTCCAGTTATCTACTGGAGTGAACTCCAGGATAAGTCTATAACAAAAAAATATTTCTCTAACTTTATAAAATAGATGTAACGATGCAGATAAGCCATGCAGCGTACAGACGCCACCCGCTCAGTACCATCGTGATAATGTACCCCAGCTATAAAATGCAGCTGTGACGTCTCACACACTTGCATTTACCGGGGCTTATTTAGCTTATGAATAAATACATATTATTATATTTAGTATGCATCGACGCAACGAACATAAATATTTGACACACATAGGCAAAAAGTTAAAAACCGAATATACGCTTAGTTGTTTAATTTTAGATCACTAAGAATATCGAAAATGAAAATAAAAACAACCAAAAACGTACGTGTACATAGCTGGACATAATAAAATTATTGATGTAACAGTAATCCGCTTACGCAGTGCTTCCTCTATGGAAACGGTGGTAAATAATAAAGGTGAAAACACTTTGTCATGACCATGGAGCCGCGGATCGGCCGGTGTAGCCGGCGGCGTGTGACAGGACTTTCCACTTCCCCGACGCACCCGGCCGCTCTCGCCTGCTAGCTCGCATTTGTGCGTACCACTCACAAGGAAACCCCATTTGGGCGCAAAATATACCCTGCAAAACTAGGCGAGACATAGTTGCTTTAGTGGTTGCGCGAAACTTGTAGAAACAATTTTACAAAAGTGTTTTTTTTGTCAATATACTCGTATTTGAAATGGCGCGAAAAAACGAGAATGGAATGTATTCTGCACATTGTTGAATATATAAAATTTAAAAATGAGTACGGGGGTTATTGAAAATTTACGTTTTTTTTTATTTTTGTTTCTACCTATGTGTCTATGAGATAAACTCCGGAGTCACAAGTCAATAACTCAAGGCAGGCAGGCTATAGAATACTTTTTCCGGGAAAAATATCTCGGAATCATAATCCATGGAGCGGCGGATCGGGCCGGTGTCGCCGGCGAGTGACAGGACTTTCCACTTCCCCGCGGCACCCGGCTTCTCCCGCCCGCGTGCTCGCAATAGCGTGTACCACTCACAAGGAAACTCAATTTACCCGCAAAAAGTATACACGGAGGGTGGCCCGGTCTCGCCTAGTCTTGCAACTAAGTTTAGTTGTGTCGCAAATAACCTGGTCTAGATTTGTAGAGAATATAAGATCTTTGTTAAGCATGACATCGTAATACAAAAATCGTTATTTATTTAGCCTTTGTTGAGTGTAGAATAAATGTTGCCTTGATGTACTTTTGAAGTTTAATACCGCAGGATGAATTTGCCTTGATATAGTACTTACCTATAGATAGTAGAGAAATCTTGCTACTAATCTATATTATTGCTAATGTGGCTTCACTTAAGCTCATCAAACAAATGGTAACCATACAAGTTCAGAGTAGGTAATTGACATGCGATAAGAAACAGTGGATAAGAAACACATTTACTTATATTGTTATTATTATTGGCTTTTAGCTTTTCTTTCACTTTATAGTCTCAGTACCTACCCCTAGTTTTAACAAATTGATACAATATATAAAATGGTAATTCTAAAATGAAAAAAGGGCATAAAAGATTAACAGAATGTGAAACGTTATAGAGATTTTACTCTGAATTCAGATTCGACCATGTCTTGTAGTTGTTATATCGTATCTACTCGTATAATTTCGTCACAGTTTCGCAAAACTTAATTATTAGGCACTTCAAGCTAAATTTAAATCACATTTCTTGATATAACGCAAGTTAAGATTGTTTGAAAGAGTGCACTAACAAACACTCTAGTGCATCAGCTACCAAAATGCTTACCTAAATATGATGAGTAGTGTCATCTGAAATATATATTCTTAACTGTTTATCTGTAAGTATATATATAGCAAGTACAGTACATGCCGCGGAAGTGCCTACATTTTTGCTGTAACTTTGGTTGCGGCAATGGTCTAATTACGTTAAGGCATGCGGTCACGCAATAAGCGGTCTGTGGCTATTGCGGTCTCCACAGAAATGCGTTACTGATTGACTGTAATGCTATGTCATGTATAGATATTAGGTATAGTCAGTCATGAATTTAATATATCTCATGTCTTGTTGTTTTTTTTAATTATGATGTTTAAAAAAACTACCATAAGATTAATATTGGTATTCATTTGGTTAGTAAACTTATAAATTTAAACCTTTCTATATTTTTAGATAAAAAATGAAACATTATTTTGCTGGCCTAGTTTCCAAAAAATAGGCAGAGTCATACTTCTAAATAAGTAACAATTTTTTTCTAGGCTTTTATTACTAAATGCCTGGGAAAATATTACTCGTACCTTCTTTACGTTTGTTGTAATAAATACTTAACCATGCGTTTTGTTACTAAAAAAATTTTATATCTATTTATTACATTAATAATGGAAATATTGTGTTTACTTATCTGTTGACGAGTGAAGTGAAAGAAAATTTTGGTTTTGCACAGTTGTTTTTTCTTTATATTTATTACTTTGAACCTTTTTGAATAAATTTAGTGGGTTGTGGAAGATAAACAATACGTTCGATAATGAAAAGTGTTATTTGGATTCATTTTCGATACTCGGAAGAATACAGCGAATAAAATCTTCAAATCTTCCACAGCGACATTAACTTATTATTTGTATTTTATTTCACCCCGTCCACAACGTACTCATTAAAATAAGCATTTAATTTAGTATTTTTGTATATTTCTCAATAACAATGCCACAACATAAAAATCAAAAAGAAATAGCTAAGGGCCTAAGGATGCTGTCAAAGTGGAACTTTGAAAGGAGTTCTACGGAAGTGATTTTGTTTGCGTAGCTGTACGACATTTAATCGAGATCGGCACCTGCGCTTTGCTTGGTGACGTACATTTTCTGTGATTAAATATTATTATTTAATAATGTAATCGTATTGAAATTAATCCTTTACTTGTACAATAAGCAGACAATAGTCTAACCGTCAGCTAAGAACAGATTCTATTTAATGGAGGGAAAACAGTTATACATGTAACTTCTCTATTTGGAATCGCAAATCAAGCCTGGTCAACTAGTTAAATATAAAAAAGCGTAAGTTGCCTATTCTAAAGAAAATAAAACAAAGGAAAAGGAAGCGTTGTTGACTGTTACACGAGAAATATGTTACAAAATTTATAATAAAGTTTAGAACCTCTTCTTATGTACTCGTATAAGTTACTCTATGGGACCGTCTACCCTATGCGGGCAGACAATAATTACGTCTTACCTACTCGTATATATACATATGTGTAATACTTGAATTAATATATTATGACATTGAATAAGCTATTAATTTTGTTCAGCAGTCCAATTATTTATTTAAAGTATCCGTCAATAATATCTGTATCTGTAAATCTATAGCGTTTTGTCCACCTGCCGGACGCGCTGGTGGCCGCTCGGCGCGGCCCTAGCCCCGATCCGCTACTGCTCTACTACGAAGACCTAAGCTGTGCTACTTTAAGTAACGTTCGCAAAAATAGATTTTATGATAAATGTGTTGTTTATAACCTCTCATAAACACTGTAGGTCGTGTAGGGTCGGGTCTCCTCTTAAAATGAAAAAGGCCTTAGCCCGCCACACTGGCTTAAAGCGGGTTGGTGGACTTCACATGTCTTTAAGAACATTAAGTGCTTGTAGAACTCTCAAGCATGCAGGTTTCGTTCTGTTTTCTTTTTATAGTGCACGTAACTTTTTTTAAAGTCATTGGTGCCTGCCGCTGGGATTCGAAAGTAAACCCCGAGTAAGTGGTCGAATTCTTACGTTACAGCTTACAATATAAATATAGGAGAGGAGTAGTAGAACCTGTGGAGATACCAACCCGCCACCTTCATAGCCCGTCGTATAGCATGTCGAGTGTTTCTATTGTAGAGGTGTCGCTGGCCGAGTTTAACCCAATTCCCGATCCGTTACACTGTTCTACTACGAAGGCCACTACGACGGCCTACGCTGTGCCACTTTTAGTTATGCTCGAACATACCTAGATACTATTTTTATTTTTACGGCTGCTGCTGAAAATTTTATGACTTGAAAATAGAATAGGTACATATTTAGACAACGTATCAACGTATTCTTGTATTGAATCAATTTTATTGCATATTGAATTTTTTGCTTCTATTTTGATATTTCGTTTTTTTGTGCGTTTAACCAGCAAGCAGGCATACGATCCCCTTCTACGCCCTTTTTTAATTATTTTTATTTTTTCATTCTTTTTAAGAGAGCGCCTAGTGATTTTTTCCGCCAACTTTTTCTATAGTCTAAGAGGTGTTTGAAGCGGAAGAACTATACTACATTTAGGTTGCATTTAAAATGAATTGGATTCTTTTAAAAATTTCACTGTATTAGTAGTAAATTTCATAACAGGAATGGCAAAAAGGACTATAAGACTTATAAGACGAACTTGTTTCGAATTTGTGGCATTTTGTAGTCATTATTCGTAATGTTTTATTATCAAACCTTGAAAAGGACATATTGAAAATTAGTTAGATATATACGTACAATAAAATTTCGCAAACATAAACGAATAATTAATTAAGTCAGTATGATTATGTTGATAGAATCACAGCTAGAATACATTATGAATGATTTATTGGAGTGCTAGAGCGTAGGTTGTGGCTCGTAGTGCGACTCCGTGCTAATATTGAATAAGTTCCTATAAAGTTTCTCTTGCGAAACATTATATTACTTTCAGGAGCGCGATCTCTCATAGAATATTGATTGTATTATTACTGCGATGGGCATAATGATAAAATATTTCGATGCTTTATATTAAATTTCTTGTGTATTAAGCAGTAAATTATTATCATTCTTATAAAGAACTTGATTGAAAAAATGTTTATTTGCATTTAAATAATACATAGGTAGGTAATGTATAACATTGGTAACCGGGAGTATTGCTACTATTGTTTCAGATGCATTTAAAGATGTATTTTGCTTGTGCAAGATTTGGTATTTTTGCTGTAATAAAAATCAAAAATATGAGAGAAATCTTATTTGTCAATAATTTATCAGCCTTTCATGCAATTTTAACTGCATAATCAATATTACGAAGCAATTTTGTTTTCTACATTATTAGAAAAAAAATATATAATAAGGAAAAAAGTAATGTAGTGTTTTCAAAAATATAACTATAGCATTCAAAAAGTAGCGTAACACATTATACTTTTAAAGAAACATCTGTTTCCAAAAACACTGTAAAGAGAATTATGTGCTTGCTGTCATTCGCAAATAAATCCCCATGGGATTAATATTTCTCCATGGAAAAAGCCAGGCTGCTGTTTTAGTCCGCAAAGCTGTCATCCAAACAGTTTTCACGCGTTAGTATTAAATAAGGGCAGTTCTTGTCGCCACCCTGTCACCCCTGTCACCCTGTCACCCCTTACCCCCGCATTACGTATTCGCGACCGACCGCTGAAATATTAACTGAATATTTATGCATTTTCTCTTGCATTGCATATTTGCGGTGTAAAATTATCTAGCGCTGCATATTTATGATGTCAACGATATAGTTGATAAAATTAGAGTGATAACTTTTCATGCTAACACGTGGCTGTGTGTCTGAGTGCTTAAAAATAAGCTTCACATACATAAATAGCAACTTCGTGATAATGCGGTAAACTATAATGCCAAATTTAACAGACAACTTGTAAATGAAACGTATTTTTTTTCATTCCAAATAAAATACATAAAGAAATATCATTAAATAGTCAATCATATACGACCTTTATAGTGTAAAGTCTACCTACTCATACACTCTATGACGACATCTATGACAAGTAAAAAGAATGGATAAAAATATTATAAATTTTATCACTAAGAAGTCACATCAAAGGAACGAAATATCTTCCCCAGGTCGGAACATTTTTTATTCATGTGGGACTCGCATTTAGTATAATGCTAAATACATTCGTAGCTCAGTCCTTGGGTGAGGCTTGCAGGGCTAATGGACCGGCCGCGGTACTTGGTACGCACCTGCCACGACCCATTAGCTTACATCAATAGATTACTTACAGTCTGATTACGTTATTACATTTTCTTTGCCGTTAAAGGTAATTTATTAAAAGCTTTTATTTAACTTGCAATGTATGTTCGGGTGGAATCTTTGAACTCAATTAGTAGATATCTCAAAGTAGATATCTTTAACCGATTGAGCTAAAATTTTGTATACACGATTAGTTTGGATGACAATGTACGATATGGTTTGTGACGTCATTCTAAATCCAATATGGCGGACCATCCAAGATAGCGGAATAGTTACTTTTAATGCATTTCTACAAGATGGGTATAACTTATATAACTTATTTAAATTTAGATAACATTTATTGCCCTATATACAACGAAATATAGTACAAAGAACATCATTTTAAATCTGGGTGTTTGATAGTCATTTATTCGAGTAGTTTTTGGGTGGTGGGCCCTTCGTGTACCTATTAGTCTTGACCAAGTCTGTGGAAGTTTAGATAGGACTTCTGAATACGGATAGCATATATTATTATTCGAGATTGACGTGGAAGTCCATGGGATGAAGGCAACACTTTACATCCGGTAGCCTGCATGGCCGTTGGCTACAAATTTTCATAAAATAATTTTATTCCAACTTTACGCAAGGTTCTCTAAGTGTGAGTGTATTGATCGTAATATTTTTTTAGCATTTTTATTTCGGACACGAACAGTATTGTGTTTTAATAGTAGCGAAGTAAAATTTTTCATATTCCACTAGGAAAGTTAACAATGGGTGGCGATTCTCGTTTCGACTTTGCTCTTACTTTGCAATCCTTTGCAATAATTCCCGAGGACTATGCAATTTCTTTTATTTCTTTTATCGACTTACACTAGAGCACTTTGGGCTGCGGGCTAAGAACTCCTAGAATTTTTAGATTTTTCTTTTTATGGTCTATGTACCTACACGTATAAATTTTATTTTGGTCAAACGTTGGTCAAATTCTTTTGTACATTTACAGGTAATTATACATACCTACAGCTGTATTTTAGACGTAGCATGTTTTTAATACGGTCGTAAGCGTATGGTTGGTCACACAAGTCGACGTTTTCAAGAGGAATGGAAATACTTAATCCATAACTAATTATTTATTACATTTTCTTAAGATACACAATTTACCTATTTGATATAAGCTTCATCATATAACTTCGTAAATGAAATTATTTTGTTCAAAAAAATTAAAAATTAAAAAAAATATGCGAACGAACCCTGAAGACGGACTTTTTCGAAAATATATTAGCAACAAGCTAAACGTTTTCATGTCATCAAGCGACAGGCCGTCGTGCGGTAATCGTCGTGCTTCCTGCGATATTGACTGACGCGCTACCGGCGGATGTGCGATTATGTCATTATTTCTATATAAAAAATATTTGCAGATTTACGCGGTTTTTTATACAACAGGCAATATTTCTCATATTATTATGGTGAAGTGTTCAATGTATAGTAACGCTGAAAAAAGCTCAATAGTCATCCTTATAAGGAACAGAAGACATTGTGTAGTAATATAATTATGTAGGAAGTGTAATATAAGTAAGTTGCCGGACTAACATTGACATATCAATAATGCTAAGGATTATTGTTATGGTTATCGTTCGGAGTATGAATCGAAGGTTAATTATTGTAGTGGAAGGAGTAGGTATTCGATTGTAGGGCGAGTGTATTCCGGCTGTATCTGATCCGGCAGGGCCCCTGTCCCCGCTTCAGTAACTGGGTCGCGCGGGGGCATGGATTGGGGGTTTGGGTGCTTCGGGAGGAGGGCGTGGTGTGAACTCTCGCAGCGTTTTTGTAACACCGCGTCCGACCGATCAGTGCCCCAAGCATGAACGCTATCGACAAAGTATTCGTGTAGTTAACTTGTGCCATTAGTATGGGAATCTGTAGACAGACTAAAATATGTCATACTAATGACTGACGTTTACCATACCTCGAAAATAGTGTTCATGCTTTAGGCACAGATATACTAATAATTGACATTTACGAATACTTCGTTTGTCTATGGTCTTCCGCCAACATTGAAGGCAAAATGAAGATGCACATTCACACACCTTTTCAGGAACACTTTCCCATAAAGAGGTCTACTTACGTTCTGTATTTGGTTCATTTTTGTGAAGTGCCTGCCGAACTCCCACAAGTCGACGCCAAATTTTAGCGCCCAATTCTTGACTCTGTAACAATAAGTACGATTCAAATACACGTTTGTATTTATCAGCATTTGTTCAACTTGAAAAATATGTATTCAAATTGCGTATTTATTAGCTTATATATCATTTGATTATGAAACAAAGAACCAGATATTCTTAGAAAAGATGCAATCACAATAGAAGCCATCAAGTCCTTGGGTTACATAGGTGTAAAGTAAATATCGTTCATCTAATCTGTAATAAGAAATAGCGCTCAGGATCGTGGCCCACAGAATGGGCTCACACAGTCTTTGTTCCGTTGCATGTGAAGGGATCGACAAATAAGTGTAACAATTATAGCCTTATAGCCCTCATATAACACGCTAGCAAAATTATGTTACACATAGTTAATGAGCGACTGAACAACTTCTTGTCAAAAGAAATCGCACCTGAACAAGCCGGTTTCGTGAAGGGAATAATCATGGTGAAAGCACGAGAATTCAACAAGCCGACTTTTATTTGTTTTGTAGACTTCTCAAAGGCATTGGACTCTGTCTGGCCTAAACTATGGAGTATCTTACTAGCCATGGGTACACCTAACCACTTGGTTCATCTCCTCAGACGTCTAGACGAAGATGGGACTGCGTTTGTGCGGGCCGATAACATATTATCCGAGAACTTCCACCCCTCTGCAAGTGTCCGCCAAGGATGCATAATGTGACCGCTTATGTTCAACGCCTACACAGAATTTATCATGCGCATCACACTTGAATACTAGACTGACGGGGTTTCTATTGGTGGCTACAAAATCACAAACTTACGTTATGCAGATGAAAGCACCTTGTTGGCTACTAGTGCTTGTCATATAGAACAGCTACTTCTCAAGATGGAGCGCGTAAGCCAAGACTTAAAAATAAACCGTAGTAAGACTAAAATGCTAATTGTAGACCAGGCGAATAACAACTTGCCTGAAATAACTGAGATTGCGAACTGCGAGGTCGTCCAATCCTACACTTATAGAATCTAGAATCTTTAATTTCGAATAATGGTGGCTGCCCGGAAGATGTAAAGCGACGGATGGCAATGACAAGATCTGCTATGGATAGGCTGAAGAAAATATGGCGAAACAGAAATATTACCATAGCCACCCAGACCCGGCTCGTAAAGACACTTGTATTCCCCATATTCTTATATGCTGCGGAGATGTGGACTTTGCGACAGATTGAGAAGAAAAAGATTGATGCTCTAGAAATGCGGTGCTGGCGACGACCATAGAATCTCTTGGACCCAATCTCGCACTAACAATTCTATCCTTGAACATTTTGGCATTAAAGAACGTATGTCGACCCTAGTGCACATTCGCATTTAAAAATTTTGGACACGTCTCGCGGCGGGGCGATGACCCCATAGAGCGCCTTGTTGTTCAAGGCAAAGTAGAGGGTACCCGACCACGCGGGAGATCACCTACTCGTATGACCTATGCGATGGACCGACCAAATAAAGTCTGCGGTTGGCGGTCTCTTGCATGTGTGCACCCGGCTTACTACAAGCCGAGAAAAGTGGCGCAATTTCGTCAGGCGCATTTCATCTGCTCAAGATAAAAAACACATGCTGACCACGACCACTCTGACAAAAGTGTAACGACGAAGAGGAATATCATTTGATATATACGAGTTAGAGTTAACACCTCAAGCTGTCATACGAACCGTTAAAAAGTTGAAAAGAAATTAAATGTGTGTTGTGTACAATAAAGGACATTCCTAAAACAAATTCATAACAAAATATAATATTAATTCACTGTTTAGTGAGTCGTGCCATAATGCGATCCTTTAAGCGAAATCGAGATGAAATACGAAACGACTGGCGGAAATTTATTTTTAAACATTTCTTATAATGCTGTCACGGGGAATAAATGCGATTGGGGGAAGTAGGTTAAGCATTTTTTCTACTTCGTCGGTCCCCCATTACACGTAACCACAGTATGAAGATTATACAGTACGAGTAATGTGACTCGGTCCTGTATTTAAAAAAAATTCTACAGCCGTGCGGTTCGTTGTTACGCGATAGGGCTGCTCGCCTACAGTATTTTAAGTTCTACCTACTCATTACCTATCTACTTGAGCATGCCTCTGATTTTGTAATTTGCAAATATTATATATTTTTTATTGAAATTCGTTTTAAATGCATTGTTGTGTATTTTCTTAATTAATTTTAATTTAAAACAAGAAACGTCGTAATAAATTTGATACTGAAAAATATTTGCGTATCAACTGAGAGTTACGAAAAACTTTATATTTTAATTTAATAGTATAAAAAATGTGCAATCAGATTTTTTTTAATTTAATTGATTCGCTACTGCGGCGCATTCGCCTCAATTTTAGTACCTTGTGATGAACGACTCGCGTTCCGACTGTTTGTATGAAGACATTACTGTATAATCTCTATACTGTGACGTAACTAATGTTTCAGTAAAAGCACCGGCGTATTATAATGTTCGAGGATGACAAATACGTTATTATTGTGATGCGAGAGGATACAGGGGTAATTTAATTAACGGGAAGCCTCGATACCTGCGCGCCGAGGGACGCCCGGGTGCGGGTCGCGATTGAAAACGTTTGCCCATAAATTCCCTTGTCCTTTCGTTACCAAATCTTCTCCTTTCTAATTGTTTTTCTATATATTCAGACATTTTTTAATCTACATTCAATTTTGATATAGAACCTTATTTTATGATAACTTTGGCTGGAACCGTTTTTATGGCCCATTGGACACGGGACCCCACAACAGGAGGAAGTCTGGAGCATACTTCACCACTCTCCGATGCACAGAAGCGTGCATTTAATTCGCCATTAGTGATCAACCATAGGTACAGGTGACCGCGCCCGACATTGCTTAACTTTTTCGATCGCTTGCGATCTACTCAAGTTATGGTAATTTAATAGTGCAAATATTATGTACGTTACGTTAAATTATGAGGGTAATTTAATTAAGGGTAAAACATAATCCTGGAGAGTCCCACAGGCGCATGAACACGTTTGTCATTATTAATCTCTTCCTACTTTCAAACATCCTTTTGCCATGGAAAGTGCGTAGTTTTATGTTGCTTATAGTAAGTTTAAGTGCAAAGTTTCATTGTTTAAAAGGGTTGTCTAACTAAAAAAGTCTTGAATTTCATGGTTAAACCGCCCGGTCAAAAGTTCATTTGTAATCAATTGCTTCTGTTCTTCTTACCAAATCTTCTATTCTACTTCATTATTTTTACACCAATAGTTACATTTTCGGTCTTTCTAATTAATACTTCCTCATTTATCATATGCCGTGTAGGATATACAGGATTCGGTGCGGGGAAACCCTAAGGGGGTTTTGATTCTAGGAATCACCGCTCTTCAATTCGTCGAACGATAAGCCGTTAGGGAAAATATTTGTCTTGCGTCAACATTCAAACGTGGTTAGTTGTATGTTTTGCAACAGGGTCCGTGGAAATCTGGAATCTTAATTGAACTTTCACAATTTACTTACTCCCTTACTGATTTATCGGAAAAGATATATAACATTCGAATTGATTTATATCGACATAGGATTTCTTTGAAAATTAAAATAGGAAATATGTACTTTTATACCTACTAGATACCTGATCGGAGTTAAAGCGGATATCCTGTTCTCCAATCATATTACAATTAATATGTAGGTATAGCGGTAGCTTCACATTGTTTAATTTATTATCTGTATTGTAATACTAAATGAGTTATGAGTATTAAAAGATGAGTTAAATTGGTGTCTTATCATAACTTTTTTGGTTATAAATATACTTTAATTAAATGTAAAATAAAAGAGCCTGAAATGGCCTTGGAGGAATTAGGTATTTTACATATAGATACCATTGAATTCTTTGCGAGACGGTAAGGATTTTACTCTTATTAAAGACCCTGTTTGTGGGTTTTTATAATTATTGTTCTATGAAAATTATCTACTATAATTGCGATCTATTTTTACCTCCTTTTTCTATAATAATTCTTGTTCCAAAATCTAGTCTAAATAAATTAAGTATTGTTGCCATCAGAATAGAAATGCTAGTTGAGAAGAAATTGGTAGGTAGAACAAATAAGAGGTACCTAGAACCTTAACATAAATTACATCCATATAACGATGTAATTTTGATATTTACTAAAAGCAAGACATCGTTTAAAGAAATTTTGGAAATTCAGCTGAGTTAAAAGGAACGAGAAATTCAAATATATTTCCCACGCAAACGTGGCGCCAGACTTCAATATTAAAATTGACGGATACCATATTTCCTTGTTCCGTCTCGCTAAATTCAAATTGTTCTCGAGTACGTCCTCATTAGCAATCGAGGAATGTTTCGCGGGCATTGTTCTGACAAGTTCGGCCGTCACCAACAGAAGTTACGAATTTAAAATTATTTAAAATGTTCTTCGGACGACGGCAGGTGTTCGCAAGCGGTCGTCTTACAACCATCGAAAATACGTCGCCGGCAAAATGGGAAGTTTAACTACCTTAAATAAAAATTAAAATCTTTTAGATTAACGTAACTTATTTAATACCTAAAAACCGGTAGTACTAATAATTTTTACCCTACAGTTATGGAGTAGGGGTATAAAATACCTATGGACCTGTCTGTTATGTATCTTTTAAAAGTCAAAATATCAAATAAAAGTCAAAGGGCCCTATTAAATATGAGTAACGGATCAAATTACAGTGCTCATTTGTATGGCTTTATCTAATATCATAAAGATAAAGATGTAAGCAAATCCTAGGACATAGTAGTTGCTGGCTACCTACTCATACGGTTTCCACCATTCGTGTATTAATTACTTATTATCCTATTGAAATATGCTGGAATATCGAATATGAGAGAATGCTTATTATAGTAATGGAGTCGTCCTTAAGTAATTCAAAAGTCAAAAGTTTTATTCATTATCAGGTACAATTTGTGCACAATCAATCGCCCTTTGATAAGGCTTGAGCTAAACGTACTTAGAATGGGAGAAAAAAGCGGGCGGCAAATGCCCAGGAAGAAGTAAGTAATGCTCTTTAATTTTTTATAAGTTAATTTTAAATACAATACGAAGAAAAGAGTAAGTTGATACCCATTATTTGCCTGCTTTAAACACTTTTGTTTAAAAAACACAATACCGGTAAATGAACGCATCATGAAGATTGCGTTGAAGAGTCTACGGCCACGTTTAAAAACAAAGAAAACCGTATTAAGACTGCAAAGATCCGCTTAAAATATCTTGTTACTGTAATCGGTTTAACCTGGCGCGACAGTCTCTCGGCGGAGCGGCCCGATTTGCCGCGCACCTGAATTTACGGAAACATCGTTTTCTCTCATTTAAACCATCCTGATTTAGAGCATAAGCTTACTTTGTACTCGCTATAGATATTTGGGAATATATTTATAGTATAACATTGTTCGAAAACTACTTAATATAGGAATTTGTGAATCACATAATTGATATAGGTAATACGGTAATTGGGTAATTGACTTAAAACTTGGCATTGGCTTGTTTTTATCTTTATTTCAGGACGTACTTACATACATACAGGCTTTATTAGTTAAAAATATTCCTGAAAATTGAAGAAGTAAGATTTTTAAAAGTAATTATTTTAAAGGTTATCCTTATGAGATCCCTAGAGAAGATTCACTTCCTCATTAGTAAATTGTAAGACACCGATAAGTAAACGAAGTTTTCTTGGCAACGCATAGCAGAACAGATGAACATGGATATAATATCTGTTGATACCAAGTTGTTGCGATAAACTACCGTTGACAGTTGGCTGTTAGCTAAACTTAGTTCATTAAGGATTGGGAACGATCATAACTGGGTTGCAGCGACTCGATCGCAGTTCTTTTATTAATCAGCGTAGGCGAGCTGGCAGACGGGGTGTCAGACGCGCTGCGCCCTTACGTAAGCCAGCCTCCGTAGTACGCGCCGCCCGCCTCGCGCCCCCGCGCCGCCCGCCCCGTTCTAGATCAATACCAGAGCCGGCCGCCTTTGACATGTGCCCCGCGTGCCGCTTCGCAAATATTTACGTTGTGGAAACAGATCATAACTAGTTTCATTTGCTTGTTTGTACGGCCCCGCCGACGCTCCCCCGATAAAAAGGATTTTAATTGACAACGATATCGCTTTATAACTCAATTCATCTTACGTTTCTCTCCTTTTATTGCTTTCGTGCAGTATTTCGTGCGTTTCTCTAGATCGCCATTTTTAAGTTTATTGCAAAGCTTTTAGACCGACGATTAAAAATAGTTTCCAAACCGCATGGAGCGTGAAATAATAGGATAAAAATGAGGATCATTCTTTCTACATTTCATAATAAAGAACGGTCTATGTCGTTTCTATTTCAATCCTTTTTCTTGTTGAAAGTTACGTTTATGAAGAATTTTCTCGAAATGAAAAAATGTAACACAATTTTTGCTGAATATCTGATGTGAACAATAAACTGTTTAACATTTCTCATAAAAACAAAATGTAGGCGAAAGGGAACAAATTGGGTGAGATTGAGGCTCTTAGAGTTGTGCCTCCTTGAGATGTTTTTTACCCACCGTCCCTAACTTCCGACTCGGAAGTTACCAATGATACTTGTTCAGCTTGTCTAAAAGTATAAATAATATTGAATGTGAGTAATTCACATTTCGTAAGAGGTTAATTGTGTACCAAGAACACTGTAAAACGTAAACGGTGAACTGAATTTTTGTTTGCTTTATAACCATTAATGCAATATTTTACACATACGAGTATATGATTAGTTTCTTATTAGCTGAGAAAAATTGTTTACGTACATATGTACATATTATGAACGTAAATGAAGCGTTACGATCAGGGCTACGCGCTACGAAGTGCTACTCTGCTACGATCTACAACCGATACTAGTCGCGTCACTCTACATCTACACCATTTACATTTCTACATAATTTATAATTGCATTAATATTATAGGCTGGTTGTAACATAATATATTGTAGTAAAACATTCACTATGATTATACTTTTACCTATTATACCAAATGCAACGTAATTCTTTCAAAAATAAATGGTGTATTTCAAATTAATTTAAAACTTTCGCCAGCAATTAAAGAAATCAAAACAACAGTACTTAAAATCTTGTGAAGTACCTTCGAAAAGTAAAACCTAAAACGGAACATTTTATAAGTATGCAGTATTCTAACACAAAGTCAGTAGCGTAGACTTTATTTCTATGAACCTACGAGCACTTGAAATCACGTGTTTGTATAAATAAAACTCAAATGAATGAACCCACCCAACAATTACATCGCACCGTAAAAAACGTGTAAATAAACTGACGCCCACGCCACGAGCTCGATGTCTATAGTCATTTTACGCCCACGTGAGCTTTATTGCGTAAGCTATCAATATTTAAATAAGAAAGAATTAAAAGAGGCACTTATGACCTTTTCGTTTTCAAATTAAATTTAAGGGAGGTATTAGGTATTTAAGGTACATACTATTAAACCCTTAGCAAGTTGGTAAAGATTTTATTTTTCAGCTTGTGAGCTTTATTGCGTAAGCCATCAATATTTAAATAAGAAAGAATTTTATAGGGCACTTAAGGTGGCGTTAGTACTTATACGTAAATACGTCATTTGTAATGCAAGTGCTATTATTATCGCTAGTACTTCTTAAAATAAGTAGTGAACGAACTAATATAGAACTAAAGTTCTATGGCAGGTTGTATAATATGATTACTTTGTTATTGCAGACGTTCAGAAAAGGTCGTCCTTAGCGACAAATTTTATATGGGCTTTTAGGGCTGGAGCCCAGGGCCCCATGATTTTAAACTGCCCCAGCCCTATTCAAGACAATGGGCAACTTTATGAATTGAACAAATACCTAAATATCAATATAAAATTAAGAAGCGATAAGAATTCATCCTACGAATCGGGGGACTCGTCACTTGTTTTTGTTGTTTTTCTCGCAAAATACTTGACGAATTGGGCTCTCAGTAGCCACTAGGAGTGTTACCCCAGGGCCCTAAAATTCACGGTCGTCCCAAACTAAAAATGGTGTCTTTCTAGCGTTTTCTAAATCAAAACACAAAACTTGCTCGTTTAACAACCGAATATAGGGCAGCGGCGGTTGATTCGAGTACCTTCTCCATACCAAAGATTTAACCTATTAAAATTTAATAGGTATCAAATTTCAATAACCTGCGTAACGCTATTTCTACCACCAACATTAATAAGAGAGATTATAAGACTTCGATCAATCAATGCTCCTAGACATTAAGACTGTAGTAATTATTACTGTCAACACACTTTGTTAGCTTCAAATCTGATATTAAAACTACATGACAGTCATTACCATGTCTCAAGCTTGCAATACCATGTAATTAGATATGGATCTCTACCAGTTATTTACACGTGTAAATTATGTGCTACATGAATAATTATGACTCTTAGTACCCATAATTAATTAGCGCAGTAATAGTGTTGCTGACAATTTTCTAGTAATATTTTATTTTTGTAAGGCATTTTGTAAGAAAACGTTAAATAAACAGACATTCTTAATTCTTTATATTTGCTGCTACAAGTGTTGATTGATTAGTAATGATTTGTTGGTAGGTACTTGGTCAAATATAATTAAGTGTTGCTAGCCTTTCACCCGTAATGTTTTCGTCAAAAAGTATGGTTTAATGATAACCAAAAATGTTCAAAGTTATCCGAATTAACCCTCCTGTAATTAATCCACTTTTATTACTTAACTTTAGGTTAGCTTTATTATGAGGTCCAATTTTGAAAACAAAGATTACATTTGGTGATTCTAAACGATTAAACTATTTTTTCTGACATTTAGAACATTCAATATTAATTATTAATTATATAGCAAAAACTTAACTACATACCTTATTTTCCTTACTTTTATAAAATTCGGGAAATAGAGTTTATATTTGTGACTATTACCAATTTAACTAGGACATTTTGTGGTCCCTCTTTTTATAAGTCATCAGACTATAACCGAATAAAAGTCCATAAGGGATTGATTTCCCCCGAAAACTTTTGGGTAAGGTTGGAAAAGTAGAGATTGAAGATAGAGATATATCTTTATAGCTTTCGAACTCCATTATAAGATTTAGTAGGCGGATATTTTCGCAATTCTATAATAAAACTGAAATATCCTTTGTTGGGAACAACGCGACCAAATCGAACGGCCATTTATCACGAATTGATCCATCTTGGAACTCGCAACTGTCACTTGTGAACTTTTTCGTTTAACAAATCGCGGTTTGAGACGCCAACACGTCATTACCTAAATTCATCTTCTGAGTTCGGCTGAGGGAGGAGCAAGGGTGTCAAGGGAGGCTTTCCTGCAGTAATTACCTGTCAGTATACTGCTTAGCGGACCGAAGTGGGCCTCGGACCTTCCTTGGCGTTATCCTGTGAGCATAGCTTGCAGTTTATGCAGAATAAGTACCTATGACTAATATAACATAAACATACTTTAATAGTGGATATAATTGACCAGTGGAATGTTACTTTGTAATATCAGAATCTCGCAATTTATGTAGGCAATATAAAAGGTCCCAGATTCCGCTACGCTAATATACGTACCTACTCGTATATCCGTATATACAGACGTTAAATACTGAAACTTTCATTCTAATCGTGAAGCAACTCATTTTCTGTCTTTTTCAATTCCCTATTGAATCCATTTAAAAAAGCCTCAATCCAAAAATAATTAACGCCTGCAGCGAGCCGAAATAAGATTTTGCATTTGATTCGAGGACGGAAACCGGGGCAAACAAAAGGCTTTGAATATTGAAAACAAACAAGCTTCCGGTATACCTCAGTGTTATGTATGGATACGTTTGTGGGAGCTTCCCTAGTCAGAACGTTTGGCATGAGCGCTGCTTTCAAATTAACCGTAGGCTGCTACCGCCTGCATAGAACACAGCTTGCCGGCAGCGCTCACCGCTATTAAAGCGATTAAAACACTTCTGTGTATTTGTCCAGATGTAAGGTTTAACGCTTTTCTTCATGCACCATCTAATTTTCTTTATCGTTTCTCCACCTATGACGTAAAACTCTCGTGCAGTGAACGCAGTTAACACTACTGAGGGGTTGGTATCTAACATCTACTAATTATGTAACAATCACCTGAAAATAACTGATTGCTTATGTTTTAATCTGTAGTGTATGGTAGCAGGTATATTCGACGTTGATTTTGTCTTTGAAGTTTTATATACCTAACAATTTGGCAAAATTTAATGTAAATTGTCGAATTTGATATTGATTTCTTATTCGCTCTACAATTCGTCACAATTGAGATAATGAAAAAAGTTACAAATTTTGACGGTTTTGAATTGCTTTTTTAAGTGATATACTTACTTGTTGAAGCTACGTTAAAGTCTTGATACTTTACACGTAGCTTTAATATCAAAATCCAGTAGTAACATAAAGCTTTCAAACCAGCTTTCTGCAAGCTCAAGTGATTTCACTTAATTGGAATAAAAAATATCTTACTCATTATGAGGTATGTCTTCCAACTGGTTGGCGATAGCGGTGGCCGCCAGCAAGGCTACAGCGGCTACGAGCGGCAGCGGCGGGCCGCGGGACATGCTGCCTCTCAGAGCCATCGCACTCCCCACATGACAAGACACGGCGGGACACTCCACTCCTACATGGAACAACACTCGGTCGCACTACACTCAAGTGTCACCAGGTTTACTCATGAGTCATCGGTCGTGCGTCGGCTCGGGTCGGACGTGGCGCGGGCGGGCCGCAGGGCGAGGACAGAGTGCCGCGCGGGACCGGCGCCGCCGCCTCCCCCGCGCCCCGCCGCTACCCCCGCCCAGCCGCAGTGACGCTGCGCGCGAATCATACGCCCAATAACGCAGCGGGTCGCTACTTATTATTAAGATTTATTTGATCATGCATGGGGTCGATGGTCAGTACTGACACTGGAGATCGCTGGTCGCCCCCGGAAGTGGCGAGCGACGTCCCGGCGAGAACTCTCTACGCAAGAGGGAGGAAATGTCTTATAGCACATTACGATAGGTATGGCCCGAGTTATGAAGGCACGGCATGAAGCTAGCGCCCGCCCGAGCTCGAGCGAGGTGATAAACGCCGTGCTATAATTGGGTAACTTCAGACACGAGTTTCGCATACTATTTTATAGTACGACTAAGATGAACCCGCCAAAATGACGGTACAATAAACTTTACGCACGGAAAACCGTGCCTTAAGGGCCGGTTTAAGACATACTGCGTTATAATGATTATTTGCATACGGCATTGGTCGTGGTCAGTTCGTGGTGGTGGGCAACTCTCACGGTGTCGCAGGCAGCTAGCTGAGACAGCAGGCGCTGCGACCGCCACGCACATGCGTGGGCACGCCGCCAGGAAATCCTTTATTGATTCCCGCGTTCCCGTTTTCTAAGGAATGTCGCAGGCGTTTGTTGCCGCCAAAATTCCACACTCACTCTATTGTAATTCGAATTAGGAACCATTAAATACCTACAATTTATTTTGTTTCTGCCCGTGATAAGGGTATATTTTCGATTATTTTATCGTAATGTGTAATATCGGTTAAAAAACCATACTTTTATGCTAAGAAGGAAATTATGAAATTTGTTTTTATAGCTCTGTTAAAGATACTCTTAGAATTCTTAAATAGTTGATCTGTAGATTTATAGGAATAACAAATAATTAAATTAACGCAGATGCTTTGTTATCATTTCTTATCAATATAAAAAAATGGACAAGACATAGATAACAATGAATATTTGGAATTGGAAATACATATTTGGATTGGTTAATAATAAAACATTGGCGTATAATATTTAAGGCATTTTATTGTTTTAGTACAGTGGACAGCTTTAAATTTTAGTTTTTGATTCAGGGCATTCTTAACAAGGGAAACCATTCAAAATGTCCTTTCATAAAATAAATATCACTAATCATTCTAAAGTAACAAAATTGTAGTATATTTTACATTTTCGTATGTATTGCCTTCTTGACACCATTGAATACGAGTATCGACGAGTATTTTGTTAGATATGATAGACTCACAAATTTAAAAATAATTATACCCTCTGTAGAAATTCTACAAAAATGAAATTTAAAAAATATAATTATGATATTTCGTATTGTGTAGTATTTCATGCCCTATATTTAATTTATTTTCACCTACATAGTCAATCGACACATTTTTTTCAGTACAATATATGTATAGGTAGTTTTTCGACAACATGTCAGTAAATTGTATAAAAATAAATCGTTACAAAACATAAATTGATACAAATTGTTTTTTCTACTGCGCAGGCGCATCTTGCTTACTCGTTATAACTAGCATAAATCTATATTTACAAAATATCGTTAAGTTACATATTTATAAATTAATATAATCTAATAAGTACTCTGCACAAAATGTCACAACGCTAATTTATTATTTTCACCTACTGAGGTCTCTTCACTCTTTTTTCTCTGAGGTATCTTTCACCTTGCAACTTAATAGCCGTGAAATATTCACATCGTCCGTTTTAATTCCTATGTTGTACTCTGAATTTCTGATTTTTGATCGCTAAATGCAGTCTTCGTTGACATTGTGAGCTCACAGAAAGATCACAACAATACAGTTAGGTATATAAAGATATCTAAATAATCTCATAAATAAATGCCTTACTTAATATACAACCTACTTAAATAATTTGTACAATAAATCTGAGTCTGAGCCTACAGATTCGCTTGGTGACAGTGTAGACACAAAATAAATAATATGATAAATTATTACAATAATATTTGTCCACAGTCTTTAGAGACGTAAATATTTATAACAAAACATATTGAGACGAAATGGAAATGTCTTTAAATAGGAACATACGAAATTAATGTATATTCATGATATTAAAAGATATTTGGTCTATACAGTAAAATCCAATATGCTGTATTGAATCACAATGAAGCACTAGTAGCACGTTATGGAATGATTTCGTTTCAATATTGCTAACTTTTCTACATTCATTTGTCGGGTTCCCATATATTTTATGTTACTAGTACTTCACAACGTCCAAGTAATCGTAGCCTCCACTTTAAGCATAGTTTTAACGCTGAACCTTAAAATTATTGCGTAATACTGTCTTAAGGCTTTATATAAAGCTCCATTGCTAACCTTAAAACACGTTTACGAATAAATCTCGACGTACGAGATTCATTACTCCATAACTTTAGGTAAAGATGTCTTCAATTCACGTAGTGAATACTTAATAGTACACTTAAAGAACACATTGTAACTTCGTTATGCGTTAGTTAACCTCACCAATTAATGTCACTCCACTAGCTCTAAAGCCTAGGAATCACTTTCGTGACGGGAATAGCATCCTATCTGGAGACATACTATCTTCATTAAAAATTGTATCTATGATATTCCTCTCCTATCCCAACCTCTCTTGATTTTCAACTGCGATCGATTGGTATTATTGGTATTATATTGCATTCGAATTACGAATGTGATATTTCCTTACACTGATCACTTCACTAACTTAATGTCTAGACGAGTCACTTTCGTGTCCAGAATCGCGGCCATTTTCCCTCGGAGACGCGCGGTGTTCCCTTTCGTCCCTATACCGGTCCCTACGATCGCGTTCTCTCGACCGATCCCTGTCCCTGTCTCGCTCGCGGTCGCGGTCCCTATCTCTGTCTCTGTCGCGATCCCGATCTCGGTCTCGCTCCCTGTCGTCGTCACGGTCCCTGCGCCGGTCGTAGTAGTGATACGATCGACGAGATTTCCTGTCACTCGGTGTCACAACCTCTACCTTTATGTTCGCTGTGGCGGTTACCTGTAGACGAAAATATTGTGGTTAGATTCATTAGTTAAATGCAAATCTTAAAAAGATGGTAAGAGATAACGCACAATGAATAAATATAGTAAATGGGGATAACTTTAAAATGTACCTTGTTATTTTAAATACTATACATTGAAAATAAAACAAAATTTGAATGAAGACACAGAAAAGGAAATAACTGAAGAAAAAGCGAAAATAACACGTAATTTTCATAAAAAGAGATGTTTATTACACGACAAGTAAGCAGTGCAGCAGCAAGAAAGGAACGGTGTACAAATAATTAACACTGATGATGTAACAAGTAATAAAAGAAGAAATAATAAAAGATGATGTAACAAGAGATTAAACATACCTTTGTCGTGATAGCTCCACCGTGTGGCGACTTAGAAGTGGGTGTAGAGCGGCCCGAAGCTGAGTCGCTGCCATTGTACGTGGTAGTTTCGACCACCACTTCTGGTTGAACCACGATGGACTGCATGGAGGACTGCACTGAATGGGCAGAGCTGTGCCAACTCGAGGGTTCCTCAGTGATGGTAGTGAGCGAAGGAGCGCAGGGCCTGGCAGCTGATTTGCTGGTGCGACTGGATTTGTCACCGCCGCTCGAACCGGTCGACTTGCGAGGATGGACCGGCGAACTCTTCGGTGATGGGGTTGAGAGTCGCTCTGGGTGTTCCAGCGGCCGAACCTGTAAGCAATAAAATGTGTAATGAATAAATAAGAAAGAAAATGACATCAGACACAGCGAATTTTTTCTGTACGTCAAAAATTAAATTCTTGCCGACCACTCACAATTTTTATATGATCAAGTGTTCGACAGATAGGATATGCCATTTTAAATTTAAAAAAGAGTATCCCACCCCTTGTTAAATCGTCGCCACGCCAACAACCTGGTTGATACTTCACTTAACAAACTTCAGTTATTAAGACGAGGTCGAGGATATAGTCTAATACATCATAAGAATCTTTGCTTTAAAATTAATACACACCTCAGCAGCCGGTCCCAGTACAGCGAGCACAATGGGAAAGAACAGCAATCCATCCACGAGTCCCAACACGACCAGTGCTAGAAGCAGTCTCAGGAACAGTCGAGCGACGAATCCGAATTCGCTTGCCGCCAGCATCGACGCAGCAAGTGCAGCCGCCAAGGCACCGTGCACTACGGGCGCCAGTACTGACTCTAACGCGAGAGATGCCCGCCGACGTTTGCAGCCGATCGATGTTACGAATGCCTGGTGAAAATTGCTTGGTTAGTTATTGAAATATTTTTAGAGTTATATTAAGTGGGGATGACTTCTAAGAAATAGACCAGTTCAACCACATATAAGATGCCCTGGTTATGTTAGGTTACAGCGACACACTGGACATTGTCTATGAGCGCTGCAAAGTTTGTATGAACATGAAGCTAGTTAAGCTAGTTAAGTGGTGGTGACTCACCAGACACAAGTGCACAGTGAAGTGCGTCCCGCGGCCGACGGCCAGCACGAGCAGCACGGCGGGCATGGCGGACAGCTTCACGCCCAGCGCCGCCATCGCGCCCAGCAGCTGCAGCACCAGCACCGCCAGCGCCAGCGTCACCAGCAGCGCCGCCCACGCGTTCAGCAGGAGGACCATCACGGCCTGGTAGTACAAAAGAAGAGGTAAATGCACAGTTTTTACTAGCAGACACTGGCAGACATGTTCCGGTTAGGTATAGGATAAAATTTACGTCAAAAAAAACAAATGCCAAATATGAAGCTTTTCACCACCAGGGGATGAAAAAAATGAAATAGGATAAAAATAAAATATTACAGGATGGCGGTCAAACATAGAACAAAATGAATGTATTCAAAGTCTGGTGGTTTGGTTGGGGTTGGGGAGGTGTAGTTGCCGGGTAATCAAATTGGAGGCGGCCAACTTAGTCTTCATGAAGAGTGCAAGAAATCCACATACTATCTCAGGGAACATTTCAATTCTATTTGAGCTAACATGTGAAGACATTACATGGAGATAAAAAAATCAATGACTCACCACAAAAACAGCAGCCAATGCACAAGCGAGAGCCAGCAGCAATGATGTTCTCAGATACAAATATTGCTCCCAGAAGAGAAAAGGTATTCCAGATGGGAAGTTAGGTAATCCCTTTGCTTCGTATTTCAAGCACAGCTCTCGCACTGACATAATCAAGTTCTTTATGCTATCAGTGTCACTTAGTCCAGAGAGGTAGAAAGGCAACTGTGTGTAAATCAACGGCGACGACTTTTTGATTTCTAAGTGAACATCTTCAGGTGAATGTATCCATCTTTGTGGTTGAGGCTTGAGGTTTCCCTGTGATGCTCCATAAGCTAATGCGTCATTAGTCGCCCACGCAGATAAATAGTTGTAAAACGCTTTTGGATTAATAATTCCATCCTTATCTACTAGACGATGACCAGAATTAATAAGCGATTTGTCGATGGGATTGTCAACGTGGCCGGTTTGAACCATGAGTTTGTAGGCGAGGATTCCTTCATCGCTTGCGTTCTTGCACCAATACTCTTGCGTTATACACCCACTGGCGACTTCCTTGTCGAAAGCGACTTGCAGATCTAGTAGCCAGTCGCGGAATAGACTTAGCCAAAACTTTGTCAGGCCGCCGTTGTCGTTTTTAATAATATTCGGTATCCGAACAAATTGATCGTGGTATTCATATAGCAGCTTCTGGTTCGTCGGGTATTCAAAGTCGCCTTGTGTAACGGCGTACATGTTGTAGAAGCCGAAATATTTCTCTTGTCGCGAAAGGAATTCATGTTCAACAGTGTTTTCAGGTACAATGTCGGTAAGGTCCAGTCCGTCCTTCACTTTGGTGGCTCCCCAAACACTCGCTAAGATAACGGCGATCAGAGCTAACATCGATGTTACCTGTAAAGAAATTATTTGAATTAAATTACTGCAATATATTGACTCAAAATAATGTTACCTGAATCTAATGTATGCTAAATAAGATACATATTTGTGGGTACCGTAGCGGGTAGACAGACTTCATCTATTTTAGTCCTCAAGAGAAGAAAATGTATGAAATGAATGTATGTTATGCACCTACTTATATCAAACTTGTGCTTTAGTTTGATTTAAGGCTGCCGTGACCACATCACATCAGCTGTCCTATACGAACTATGACTTTTCTAAAAACAAACATACCTTGACAGCAGGTCTCATAATAAAAGGCGCGTATTGATTTTTAGCCCACTTCGTAAGTGATAAGCTTAAACAACAGGTTTTTGCTGGCTCAGCCACATCTGGATCCAAAGGTTGTCTCGTGCTATCTTTTCTATGATTCTGTAATAACCACAAACATTCAATAATGAGTATTCATGAAATGTGGAACTAACTTACTTACTTACATAACGTGGTTGAGTTGAAATCAATTTGGAGGTTTCAGTAAAATAAAGTGAAGTTTAAGTATAACTGAGATTCATACAGTCTTCAAGACTGTTTTATTCATCTCCTAAAAAACCTTAATTTAGAACAAGAAAAGTTCTTTTTAATCCGGAGCACACATTAATAGATAAAAGCATAGCAATTTCTTTTTATATTATATCAAAGTATCATTTCACAACTGTTTCTCAAACGGAGTCAAACGTACCTTTTCATTTCTTCCAGTCCTGCCCTTTGCACGGTCTGATACTTTGATAGTTCTGTTTGGTAAAGGGCTTTCTGGGAGCAAGCAGCACAATAGGTCTGCACGAGCTGCAGATCTCCGCCGAAGATCCAGAGAAATCATTGCTGGGAATACCAACAACATTGACCCTAGGTTAAACAGTAGAAGAATAGCGGCCTGCAACCAAAAAAAAATATTTAGTTTATTTATTTTATTAACAGAATGTATGTTAAGTAGGAATTTGCAGTTTTTAAGTTTTACGTATTTTAAATCTATCGTGATATCGATTATAAGACAACGAAATATGGTAAGCATTTTTAAACAGAAAAATGACTATGAATAAAATGTTTCAACAATATTATAGACTGTCTTACTCTATCTGAAGGACTAATAAGGGGATATATCTTCTTCTTCTTAGTGTTAGTATTACTTAATTAATGTTAGGGTTAGAGAGATTATAAACATGAAGCCAACCTTCACTACACAGCGGACATATGGACATAAGAGTAGAACTGTGTAATTTTCGATGGCTTCAAAATTTTGGCTTTGGAATGATTTATTGATTAATACACATATTATTCACCTGCAGACAAAAGACGCGAAACGCCGGTATAGGGAGCAGAGCGGCCGCTAGAAAGGCCATCACATTGCACAGTGATGCCAACAACACACTCAGACCACTCTTCTTCAACACCAGCCCCGTCCTCTCTTCCCGAGGAACGTCACTTGACTGTTCTACGTATGTGTGCGTCAGGAGTATCATGTCCTGGACGCCGAGGCCTAGCGCCAGGAATGGCACTATTTGTGTGCTTGATGCGTTGAATGGAATACCTGTAGACAAAACATGATTGTTTAACGTTGCCACATTTTTCCGCGTATTCTTGACTACATTATATTGTCAACTTAATTCATCACTAAAGCAAAATAGACAAATAGACTGACTGAAATTTTAAGTTGTTGTGAGTACTGATGATTATAATACTTCATTATAAATTTATAATCCAAGAAACGAAAAGAAAATCTCACTGGCTATGATCAATTTTGGGTACCTACGAGTATCTACCATGTAATTTTTATGGTCGGTCGTGAATTGGCTGGCTCAACATAAGAAACAAAAAAAAAATAAAGCCTCATATAAAAACAGAGAAAATAAAAAAATAAAAAAATCACCTAACAAAGCGCAAAACCCTAATCCAGCAGCCACAGTGATGGAAAGTAGGAGTACGCCGGCTATGCCCACTCCGGCCTGCGAGCGAATTGGATCCCGCCATTGAATTAACGTAACGGCAACATAAATTAACTGAAAGTGAAATAAAAAACCAATAAATAAAAAGTAAACAAAATTATTTAAAAAAAAACAACCGTAGCTTTTTAATTCTTTAGAATATTTACCATAAACATGTATCCGAGGATGATATTTTTTAAAGAAACCTCAGAGAACTTTCCAAGGATGTCGTTAAGCGTAGATGTAGAGAATGGATAAAAGCTGTACAATTGAGATACTGATCCTGATGAGACAATTTTTCGAACTTCCTGTAAAGAAAATGAAAAACATTATTTTTAAACGTTCTTATTTAATACTCTTTATACATATAGAAAATAAGAGAAACGAGACGTTAATTGGTCATCCAATCCCTACACGCGGTCAATGAATAAATCCTAATTGAGTGTGAGTTGCAACTCTTGATGACTATGTTGATATATCTCAACTTCTTTTACAAACTTCAACTTCTTTCACATATTCAACGTTTCATCAGCAAATCACCCGAACTGAAGACGACATATTAAGAACATCCTACTTCACGTCGGGCTAGCGGTGGCGATGAGTGCCTCTCAGTGCGAGCTCCAATAGCAATCAACAGATCTGATAATTTATAACGAATCTTGAACCAGACTTACGTTAGAGAATTTCCTCTGCCAGGCGTCAAGAACAGCCGCCGCCTTCTCTTGGTTCCACCCAACTTGGTGCACTTTGTAATGGTCTGCCCAATATTCGTACATTTCTCGCTCTCCCATTAACTGTACAACTGTTTGCAAGGCTTTTGCACTTCGCAACGCCGATGTGGAGTTCCTGGTGGCTCCTCCGACGATCAGCTGTTCGGGCCAGTGCATGTAGGCGGCCGCGAAGCCGTAACACCCGTGGGATAGTTCTGCTGCCACGTCTGGTACCTAAAGAAAAGATGAGTGGGTTATTAAAGTATTAAAATGTATAGTACAAATAAATTGAGTTGTTGAAAAATGACTAGTGGCACATAGAAACAGAATTGTGATACTTTTAATAAACTCAAAACTGTTTTAAACGCAACAGTGTGATTTCGTAGTTTTCCATTGGATTTTGTTCAAGGGTTGGTGTCTATTAATAAACTGTTAAAACGCAACAACTCAATGGATTCGTATGTCGATCGCAAGGTGTGATGCTATAGTTTTTTAACTTAATTAAATAGATTATCACGGCGAGGAGAAAACTGATTACATTTTGAAAATTTTAGATATTTTTGGTATTATAATAATTTGAAAATACAAAATTAGGGTATCAACATTCCTGCTCCGTCACCCGTACCTAAAGCTCATAAAGCTGACACACCTGCAGTCGGCAATGCAAACTGCCCGTAAATAAAAGAACAAAATGGGACGAAAAATTTACGAGTTTTCTCTGAAATCTTAACTTTGTGTCGGATGGAGAACATTACTGGTATAATAGAGTCATTGTAACGACCGATAGCTGCGGTAAATGAGGCCCATTGAAGCGTACACAATACACCCGTATAATGGCGTGGTCCGACTGCGCGGGCGCAGGAACAATATGCGTCCGTTCGTGCCGAGGTCCTTCGCCGAACGTGGGTGGCTGCACCGCCTCTACATAACAAAAACTCACTCCAAACTATTCCGATGGGCCTCAAACGCGCTATTTATTAAACACAATGTTTGTAATATACGTTTTAAGTTATATTTATAACATCTTAAGTTGTATTCTGAAACAATACTTCTTGTCCATCTTTTAAAGTAATACTGGATTGCAAAACAAAATGAACGCATTTTTGAGCGTTGAAATATTACACGTGCATACAACACTAGTTTGTGTCTCGGACGGAACTTTCTCGAAGACAAGCCAATCGGGGCAGGTAGGAACTACCATCTGCTGGGCGGCGACCGCTTTCATCCCGCCTTATTACCGTTTCCAAAAATATTTTATTATAATGGAAAGTATTTTAACTTTATGCTTTAGCTTCGATAAAGTTATTTTATTTGTCGTGATGCTATGCGTTTTATTTATGAGCCCGTAAAACTGTCGTAAATTGAACTCTTCAAAGAAACGGGCCATTGATGTAGAGCTATCCCGGATCTTATTCACTTGCATTCCAAAACGTACGATGCTTCGCAACTAAAATTAGGCAACATTAAAATTAACGTGTGCTCGCGATATAGTCTAACTACATGCGTTAGTTTTTTACATCCCGTAAAAACTATGTGTTTTTCCCGGTTAAAAATTCAATAGGTAAAATTCATTAAAGATTCACGTATTAATGTATCAAATCTAGGTAGGTATAATCGTTAGGGACATAACCATACGTAGGTCCTAAAAGTTAGGAAAAAATATGCAAAATGTTATTTTTGGTTAATTTAAACGGTTATTTAAAGAGACACGATGACGGCATATGGCATCAGTTCGATTGGTTAAAAACATGATGATAATAATGATTTACTTTCTATGTTTGTTTACTTATAGTCATGTTAAATACTTGTTACTTACATGTCCAGATTTCTTGTTCGGTGCAGTCGCCGGGCAGTGAGGATCGGTGGGGTCGAGGCACGGCTTCTTCATGTAGGCGGAGGTGATACCAGCTCGCTTCATGTACGCTTCTATCGTGCTCAGGGGCACTTGGAACTTCAACTTCTTTACTTCTTCTAGAACTTCGAGGGGGTTTAATTGCGTCCATTGTAGCTTGTGCTTTAGGAGCCTGTAAACATAATAAGATTTTCGTAAACAAGCTGATCGAAACACTTAAGAACATGGTTGAAGTTTTTTTGTGCGTTGAGTATACTTACGGAACAAGAATAGGATAATCTGGACCGAGGAGCTTTGCTCCTTCCCAGAAACAGTCGAGTGGGGTAATAATAGCACAGGGGATGACGTTGTCGATTATCGACTCGATGTGGTGGTAGCCTTCGAAGTCGGGCACGCTGGGGCTGTAGCAGATGTCCTTCAGCCGCCACTCGATATCGTACATATGAACCGTAACACGAGTCGCCGCGGTGACCACCTGCGCAATACATTAATTTTAGTATTATCGAACAATTTGTAGAGGTGTGAATTTGATATCGGGTTCACATTACTGTGAGACAGACACCAATTTAAGTTTTAGTCTATGTTCTAACACAGGACCAAGAACCATTCATAGTACCTATCTTTCACATTCATAAAAAGTTAAATAAAAATAAGTGATTAAAAATGATCTAGATAGGAAGCACCTTGCACGCAAATATTCGGTGTTCGGCAAGGAATAAAACTAAAGAACTCAGACATTCTTAAAAATATGATTTGCCACTGTTACTTTGCAATATTAACACAAAAATCGAACCGTAATGTTTAATTATAATACGAAGTTAGTACCTTTAGGTGTTCGAGGAGGGCGCCTGCGTGCAATAGGGAGACGTCAGGATCTTTGGCTGTTTGTATGACGAGCTGATGCGTCGAAGAGTCGGCTTCACCAAGAGCTTGCGCTGTGTATTTCAATTCTGCTTCTAATCGACCACCCTCTGTAAAATGAAAAACAACTTTATGAGTTAATAGGTAGGAGGAATTTAAAAGGTGTATTCGGTTAAATCGTATATGCGAGGTAAGTGGGTAGCTGGAAGGTACATTAACCAGGAAGTAATCCTTTCAGTTTTTTAACTTTTATGATAGGTACAGTCTGAAAGTTTTACAATTAACTTACTTTACAAATTAAACCTAACATAACGATGAGAACATGATAAAGATATAGCTGAATGAAGACAGATTATAATTATATTTATCACTAAGCTTTAAAATTATGTGTAGAATATAAATAATGGGTCAAACTATCAGGATCGTAAAACCTTTTTTAAATATTTTTTATAGGTTTGTTTATATTAGGTATGATAACATGGTAATTATATTACTTTATACTTTAAACATATGTATATTACACAGACTTTATCAGAAAATATCCCTATCTACAATAATCTACATTGCTTTTAAATTACATTCAGATTTGTTTACAATTACACTGACTAAGTTTTCTGATACATCTTTAATGATCATAAATCTTTCATCTTTTATGATAATTTTATGATAAATCTTTCGGGTTTTATTAAAAAGTACATGATATATCCTCGATTAAGCTATCGAGCTCAAATATTGCTATAAAACTTGGTACGCAGGTGGATTCTAGGCAGCGGATACCGAGGAGCAAAAACGGTGATTGTATATTAATGAAAATGCAATTAAGCTCGCATTAAATTAGTCTGTTTTTATCACAGATGCAAGACATGTACTCCGCTTCGGTTCATTAAAAAAATCGTTGGCTTAATACACTAGTCTTTGTTGGCTCAGACAGAGACATCTTAATTTACTAATTCAACCACCTACTTTGTACCTACCGCGGTAATGTCAGGTAAGAAATGTTTCTTATATTATCTGCTTCTCAGGTAGCTTTCGATGGTTGTTTACTTTTATATTAGTTAAAACTATATGTTTAAAAGTTAAACGTAGGTACAAAAAACATATTGATAAGTTAATTAAGTTTTGACTACCTAAACTTAAATTAGAAAGCGACGTAAAAAAAAACCTCTCGAGTCTGTAGAGCGGAATCTCTTCGCAATGTAGGGATAAAAAATCTTTCTAATTTTAGTGATCACGATTCTCAGCCATGCTTATTAAAGCGTTGACACATTTGTTGGGGGGCGGAGTGGCATCGTGATAGTAAGCGGGCGCGTTAACACATCCGAGGTGATTTATCGCGAACTTGTGACAGCCCAAAGGTAGGGATGAAATTCGATAATATCATGCACAAAACATTGTATCGATACCAAATCACCTCAGATATAATATTTCATATCAAAGAAAATTAAATGTTTATATTACAAAGTAAATATTTAATATGAAAACTCTACTGTTAGGGTCGATTTTTGTATTGTGTTGCTTGTAGAGTCCACATTATCCAATAATAATTATTCTGTTTTTTGGCGACACAGGTGTCGCAGTGTTGTTATTACATATGAAGGTGTTATAATATAGGTACTAAATAGGAAGGTGTACATTCCATATGCATCGATTATTTTAAATTTATAGAAAATTGAGTTAGGCAAAAAAAATGTTTAGTTTAGTTAGTCATTTGTTTGTTGTTTTATTTTAGTAATCAAACAACACCTTGTAAATAACACCGCTATCAATAATAATATTGGATTGAAATATTTCGATATTTATTAAGCCTTTGATATAAATATCGATATTTTCATACTATTGCAACGCAACCATATCCATGGCCCGCCCTCACGACACCGCAAAAGCGAAGCTCGAATAAAATAATAAACACAAAGAAGTCTTAGAATAAACAGATTACGGTAGTGTACATGTTGCGCAACATTAACAATGCTGAAATTTAATTTAAAGTGTAAATATAAATTTAAAAAAGGGCTAAACCATCCATTTTTTTCCACCGATCCGTATTCTCGTGGGGACAAAGTCGATTCATAATATAATTTTCGATTCCCCTCATAAAATCATGAGTATGCATACTTTTTTACAAGAAAGAAATTCGCCTGTATCTGTAGATAAAAACGGCAGGCGCACATCGTGATATATCGAAAACATTAACATAATATCAGCTGAATAGCCATCAAAACGTCCTCCCAGTGACGGACGAACACACACAGGTGATCGCATCCGCGATAATTTTTATTCGGCAAAAGCATTAAAACTTTTTTCGTTTTTGGTCCCGAGTCGCACGTTATCAGCAAACGTCGCGAGGATTCGTTCCAATTAACACCCGCTCCGTTGATTTATCGTCCGGTTTGGTGCGTTTTTTGCGCTGAATTAGGCTTTCGAGGTGTTAGAAATGAAATATGGCAATACGCTTGTTAGCAATTATAATTGTGGTCTGCATACGTAAAGTGTGAAGACGATACGATGTTTGTATTACAAATGGATTTTTTTATTCTAACTCATTGTAGGTAAGCAATAAAACTCGATCTAGGCTCTTGAATAAATTTATTATTACATTATCAACACAGTGTAACCGTCGGTCTGTCTCTACACGCTTTGCTTTATTTTGTAAAGAATATTTTCTTTGTATACAATAAAGCTTGATATTTTGATGAGACGTATTGACTCATCCGCAAACCTTGTGCTAAGAACAGGGTAATTGTAGATACTCTTAACTAATTGTCAGCATAGTGTAACTATCGGGCTGTCGACTGCGGCGGCAGTTAGCGCCCGCTCCCGCGCTTTGCACGGCAGGAATGCTATTTATTTAGGCCGCTAATTTATAGCGCACTGTCAGACCGGGTCACGCGAACTACAAACTTTAACAAGGAATAGTCGTAACTTGCTCGACTTGCTTTATTAAGTCAAGAATTCAAGATTTAGACTATATTTATATGTTTGTTTTCGTCGACATTACAATGGAATGTTTAAAATTCTTTTAATTAAGTATGTTATGAAAAATGGTTATAAACGAAAATGTATGTATGAAATTATTGTCATCTTTTCTTACCTTAAACCTTAAATACCTATTTAAGTACATAGTATAATTTTCCACCAGTAATTTTTAATCCTAAATTACGGTAATAATGCGTGACTCCTTCAAAACCTGGCTCCTTCATGCCACTTCTCCCATACCTAATATGATGCAGTACGTCATTAGACTCATTAGTAATGAAAACCACCAAAAAGCGCTATCAACGTTCGAAAAAAATAAGAGAATATAAATAACTAATGTAACATTCTACCTATCACTGCAGGTCACTATAGGCAATCAAATGCGCAACCCTCAGTACTACTCAGTAGAGGGGTTAATTTCAAAACCAAACACTTACGTTTATTTTCACGGGGATCTAAATACTTTAAATAAATGGATGGAAATATAATGGAAACTTGATCCCATACACGCAATTTGCATAAAACATTTATGAAAGGGATATGTCCACGCCTCGTGGCATTAACAGCGGGGAGCAACGAAGGAGATTCAGTTGTCGGTCTGTCCACAGATTGTCCTAATGCTAATGCCATCGTGATTTCGCAGAACACTCTGTATGTAAATGAGCTGAAATACAAAAACCTGATCGACGCCCGGAAACTTTTTGTCTGAGATGTTAAGGGCGGGAAATATTACTAACCATTTTATTAATTTCATACGATGGATTCAAAATTATTTAACGTATTTAATTTAAGACGAATAATACTTTTCTTCGTCTAAAACACCTTAATTTTGCAAAGAACTCACAACTCTATGCAACTTTAAATTAATTAAAACACGGTTTTAAAGTGCAAGAAATATTATATTCCATTTTATTAATTTTATAAACTGAAATTATTGATTACAGCCGAAACCCGAGTGATGTTTAAAATGAGGCAACAAGATACAAGTACTTTAGGGGTTGGGCAGCCCTTTGGTACGTTCGGAGCTAAATATAACTCGGCCTCAGTGATGCCGGATATTGAGGATTATCATAAAGCAAGTGGAATGGAATCGAGCGTGGTGCCCGCACAAGGCGCCTCTATTTTAACACCTACCAGTCGTGGGCGCGATTTACGATGCCCACATTGCATTAACGTCGTTCACGGTACGTCTCATGAAAACCGACTTAAAATGATTTTGAATTGACATGGTAAACATTATTTATTTCAAATATTGTTATTATTGACTCATTATTACTTATTTAGGCAGAATTTCGTCCATTAACTTATATGACCGCGGTAAAACGCATAGAAACATGGGTTAATGGGGTTATCTTAAACCGAGCGCGTACGAGGCTTTCACACATGCCGCCCTGTATCGCAAGCCGGCGCGGCGTCTTTTAACGTATTTCAAGCGTAACCGGCCGGCTTATCAATACTATTTATAAGCGGCGACGGCTTTTGCGGAGGTTTGCGCGCATAAAGTTCGTATAACTACGTATATTCGACGTAATGAGCGGCGATTCTCAGAATGATAACTAAGTTCCTCTACGTATCCCGACGACAGTCGATGCGAATGCCGAAGCCATCGTTGCATTCCCCGTGCGTGCGCGCCGATAATGACAACATTTCTACTCGATGCGGTAGCGGGCGATCAGCGCGGACGATCGCAATGAATGACGTCGCCGAGGGGACGGCGGGCGTGCGGGGCGCGGGGGGGCGGTACGTGCGCTCGCGCATGTGGTTGTGGCCACCCGTGTGCGCCGCGCGGAGCCCGTGTGGTCCGGCCTCGCCCCGCGCCCTCTACTGAGCCCTCTATGCAAATTAGCCCGCGTAGACAACAGATGGATGGCGGAATAAACAAACCGCGTCCTTTGCGCCCGAGCGACCGCTCTTTCAGTCTATAATGTGACCTAAGTAGGAGGACACCTATTATTCTACGAGGGTTTGTAGTTAAGTAAAGCAACGTTCGCTAAATTAAGTTTTCGTCACAATATTGTGCTAGCTGGTAGATGTTTTTGCGTAAATTTAAAACTTAAAGCGATCGCCCAGTAACCCATGCTTATCATTATCATACTAAAGGCCTCTTTTGATTTAAAATTTCATAAAACTCCTCCCAATATTTGTCAGTTATATTAGTTTAAGGCATAAAACATAATAATCTGGTCGGAAAGGTCAATGTGGCACTATTCCGCGCGCAGCGAGAGGTCCCCATACAAAGCGCGCCGGACGACCGAATCCTTCTTTTTTGTGGCTCAATAGATGTGTTATACATTTTTTTGGTTTTATTGGTCGTAATTTCACGTGGGGATATTTACGGGCGGCCCTGGGCCACCTAATTAAGTTGTTAGGAGACTCCAGGCCGGGCATTGTTTAACAGAGGCGGCTTTGTTCACCGATAAGGGTCTGTCCGACCTTTTCATGCGTTATTTTGACGGTAGCTCCAAAACCAATAAATATTGGGAAGCTGTAACTTTGTAAGTTATGTCATAACTATTATTTTAGTAATCTGTGGTTATGTTCCGTAAGACTTAATGCTGGATTATTTGTGTCCTTTCTAATTCTGTACTCAAGAATCTAAGGTACCAATAATGAGAGAAATAATGAGAGAAAATTAAAAATTCCATAGTTTTTGACGTGCATACCAACTGTCGTCTAGTCACATGCAATAAGTGGCTCGCTTCAAACCGTTGCTGTCATAAAACTTTCGAGTGCGTAATTTTATTGTGCATTCGTTTTTATCGTTTACAATGTAGTGATTGATCGCAATTCGCAATAAAAGATTGCATCGCGGCGGGCGCGGCGACTCGCCCCACAGGTGCGTAGGCGCAGTAAAATCGCCCACTTCCGTCAGTCTCGTCTGCCGTTTTTGTAGTATTATTTTACTTTGGACCCCCTTTGGTACATCATGATTGTAAAGTACATACGAAATTCACCGCGACACGAAATGGTTCATGGCTGTCTGTTTTCCGAACAGCAAATAAAGAACAGTTATCGCTCTATATGATGCTTGTTTAAGAAGTAGCAATAATATTACTAGGGGCTACAATTATAATTGGTCACTGCCGCACTAGCACTACCTGGTATTGTAGGTTGCTGTATCAGACGAATGGTCAACACAGATTTATGTATTTCTGCCTAAACCTTACCTCCTTTACCGAAACACATGTTACATACCGGGTTATAAGGGTAGTGAAGCGTATGGCATACATATTACATTCAGTATACCTACCTACCTATTGGGTTATTCTGTTTGAGTTTTATTACTTCTTAGGATATATACATATTTTTTGTAACATTTTGTAGCAGTACCTATTTATTACGTTTTAACTTCCCATGGAAGTTACCCGCATAGGATATCCCTTTTATAAGACTAGTTCCGGGTTGGTATTTTTGTTGAGCTACAACGTATAACTCAAGACTAGACATCTCAAGGAGAATGCTTCGTCATTCATGAATAACGAACTATAGGGCAAGATCGGAGGGTAAATTCTGTACGTATCTATGTATGTATTTAGAAAAAAATAATTCTGGACACGGCAACATCAATACCTATTTCTTAGTATTTATTTCAGCAACAAAACAAATTAAAAGAATTCGGCCAACTGACCATATTATATCGACGCTAAGTAAGTCTTAAATATAAAACTGCACACGGTGAAGTGAGGCCACAATAATAAAATTAAGTTAAGTTAAGCGACTACAACTTAAAGCTGTGTCTCCGAATCTTTCGGAGCGATCTACGTGAAAAATAACCACAGTAATAAAATGCCAATGGTTTTGCGTAAATTGAAACCAAAAAAGGCAAACAGGAAAATCTTAAAAAATATAGTCAAGTCAAATTAAAATAAACAACGTTGAAACGAGTCAAAGCTTGCAAAGCGCAATAAACTTTGCAATAAATAATTAAATACTATAATTTTATACGATCGTAGTTTGTACGTGTTGCTTACACGTTGAGGTGTCTGTTATAAATAACTATTATACTGACTTTAAACATTTCATGATAAAACAGGGTTTGCACGTTTTAAACAATCCTAGATAGATAGCACATAGGTTGAAGACAATGCTAATACTAGGTAGGTGCTTATTACTTTTATTAATAGGTATGTTTCATTGCTACTTGCACCGAGTATTATCTATGCACTGAGCCTATCAAAAAGGTTCGTCTTGCCACCGCACACGCATCGTATACAAAGTAGACAGCAATTATTTAATATGTTCTGGCTATTTATTATTTGACATTAGAACCAATACGGTCTAATTTGTAATACAATAGTATTGTGATATTCATGAACCGGACGCATGTAAGCATTATAAAAAGACGATCGACGAATTTAAATTCGCCATGTACAACGTATAAGGGCCCTAATACCCGCGGCGAGTTGTGTAGTCTCGGCGAAATGCGCCTCACGTCCCTGTAGACGGAAGCGGCTATCCTCAGACGTGCCTGCGACTGATGCATTGGTATTCTACGGGATGCACAATGTGCCACAATGTCTTTATCATGATGTACTTTTACGGGTTTTAGACCGTATGCAACCGATAATAGTTCAGAGGCCGGAGTTTCGATCGCGCGCTGAGTACGTAAGTACAGAGTAACCAAAGACAACGAAATAGTGTACTTACATATAATGCGTTTTAGAATTTATTTTAGATGTCTTATTTATAAAGTTATTCCTCGGATAGTCATTAAATTACCTTTGATTTGTATAAAGCCGGTGTACCTGTATATGTAGCATGCTTTGAAGCATGTTTGTGTCTTAACAAATCGGTTTTTAAATCTAGAAAGGGCTCCCACTAATATCAGTTATTAATACGAACGAATCTTATGCAAGCCTTTCGATCTATCTTAAAAAAATAATCAACATAGAACACATCATGACGTACCTTGCACCCAAAGTTGTTCGACCCTGGTATGGATCTGCGCGGACTTGAGTCCCACGCAGAAGGTGGAGAGTACTAGGATGGCAACGAAGAGGACCTTCCCCGCGTCCCCCTGGAGGAAGCAGCCCAAAATGAACAGCTGTTCCTGCAGCCACGCTCGGATCCACAGTGACGTCCGCCCGCCTTCGATGTTACCCTGAAATAGCAAACAAGAAACATTAATTTTACAAATTTGAAGGATTGGATTTTTGCTGTCGCCAGGCAAAGATAAAAGAAGTAGGGTTGGCACTTCATAAAACACTTTATAACTAGAAGTAATAATAATGTGGTTAAACTAAGGGTATATTGTTTCATGCAATACTTGTAATCGTGTATCTCCTTTAAGATGATAATAACGAATATTTAAAGACCCTGATCGAGCGAGAAATCCGCGCCAATCCGCGGTTTTTTACTCGTCGGTAAAGCTCGCCGAAGTATCATTGCAATACCGTGACTTTGTAACCGACGAGCTTGGCATGTGTCTCAAAAATCATAGTAAATTTTTGCTTCAGTTTACCATGATTTTTGGGAATTTTGCTTTGTTTTGCTCGATAGTCAATCAAAACCGTCGTTCTTCAAAACCGCGGTAGCCTTGTACGATGATCACGAACGTAAGGTGCATTATACCCCTTAGATTTTTGTTGTTTGCGTTTCATAAATTCCGTATAAATATTGAAAAATATATCCTCCACAATAAGCGAGAACGTATGAATACTATTGTGAATATGTTTCAGTCGCGCTAAATTTTTATTGTTTTCGTTTGAAAGTGAGAGGGTCAATCCCCATTGTTCCTGATGGCGGCGAGCTACGAGTACATCCGTTCCAAAGGACATGCATATCCTGACATAAGAGGCGTTGCGTTTGGTGAACACAAGTAAATCGATAATTTAAATTAACTATTTAATGTCGGTACAGTAAAGTAAGGTAATATTATGCAGTCTTTGTCTTCAGACATTTAGTTAACCGTTGATGTTTACAATTATTCCGTCATCATTTTCTACTTTGTACCTACTTTTCTTGTCATTATTAACCAAACAGTAGCGAGCCATAAAGCTGTTACATCATAATAAACTAAGGTCGATTTTGGGCTTCGGCTCGTAATCGATTTACATGATTTACCGAAAGCGCTTCGGCGGAGATAAGTTAATAAGATCAAAGTTTTTAAACGTCGGAATAATTTCTCAGTTGATTGTGATTAATGACAGGCGCGGCGGCCGCTTGCGGGCTGCGGCGGGTCGTGGCGCCACTGCGCTCCTGGAGGATAGGGTTGTAATTTGATCCCAGTTCGCTGTATTAACCAAAGAGATAAGGAAAACAGTGCCGTGATATAGTATGAGGCCTGATAGTGTAATTAATATAATTGTTGCTTTAAATCTTTTTCTTCACGTGAACCACGAAATCATCAAATTAAAACCCGTAGCCGGGTACTATTTACGTAGTTTATTAGAGCAGTTGTACATATAATAACTTTTATAAGCAAATGGATACCATATTCAACAGGCGCACAGGTTGCATGATTCATCATGCAGGTATGCAGAGGTTTAGTTTGCTACTTGTAATAAAACAAAAAAATCTGCAATTTTCCAGTCTGGCAACCCTGTGATACTCGACGACAAACTACGGAACCACATACTCGTAGCAGTCTATATTTATGATATTAAGTGAAATTAAATCCTGAACTAAAAGCTACTTCATGAGATTATAAATACTGAATAGCTATTTAAATTTTAGTGAAATACATCTTAATTAGGCTAAATAAACGCATTTCATCAATGTCACCACATACTATCGTATGTTATGCATTTGTATGCACGTCTTTATTATTAAGCTTGATATCTGTTATTTTTGGCGTGGGGCATTGACAGTGTTTACAATAAGTCGTCTGTTTTATTTAATGCCACTATAATCTCCCGAATCCCGCAAAGGGCTTCTAATTACGTAATAATAATTAGTAATTACACAATAATTTCGTATCGAATGTGATTCATTTTTAATGTTATGGTATGCCGAAAGCTCGATTGTCTGAGAAATTATGTATGTTGAATTTCATAAAATAGTTTTTTGCATCTTAAAAATAATTAATTTTAACATAAATCGAGTACAAGACTAGAACGATTAAGTATAAAAAAACCGTGCCTCAAAGTGCTTTGTGTGTATTCCCTACAGAATATCGGCGATGCATTGCAGTCTTAGTTTTCCTGAGAAAAAAAATGCTTTAGTTTTTTAACGATTTTCTATTGAATATACTTTTATAAGAGACAGTTATTTTGTGAGGTATCGCACCGTACTCTTGATATGTACGTGAAGTAAAAATGTTGCAAGAAAGATTTAGAACTTAGGTGGCCCTATTCACGTAGCGGAGGAATTTATTCTAGTTTCTTTCGAGAAACTCGCTTCTCAGAGGGCACGTGATAGGTATACAAAACATGTGTGTATTAGTTATGCGATAACATTGCATTTTCGGTATCTATTGATGTTTTTAGATTATAAGGTTTATAATATTTTACTACTAATGTGGAATAGTTTAAGTTTTTACATACAAACATAGATCTCAGTTTATACTTGTTTTATGTTTTTCAATTATACAATTGTCTTGTGCACTGTCTAAGAATACTAGCTTGAGTATGTGAGATGAGATACTTAAAACAACATTTGATGAGGTTTTCTTTCTTGAGGTAAAAAAAACTCCTTACCTTACCAGTACCTACAATTTTTGTAAGGACCAAATTGTAATGATCTCTTTATTTCGGTTAAATTAAGACCACCTGTTCTCGTCATTGCAATTTCTTTAGTGATTTATTTACATTCATTTAAATCTCAATAATTCACCTATATTGCCTACTACGCAGTAGCATAGGTAGGGTACCTACCTACCCTATCAACCATCAGCTGTTTATATCGAACTCACTTATTATGGGGTCAATGATCTATAATTACTTACGGGACCACGGTTTACATTTCTCTCGGCTTCTTTCTATTGATGTCTTCATACATCACGGAGGAATGAAACGAAACACAGTTCTATAGTGTCTTACTAATACTCAGATATTATTCATATGTTCGTTCATATATTCGTTGTTGCTTTTAATAATACATATTTTTCCAATAACATATAGGTATTTTGTTTTTCATCAGAATTTATATCGAGAATCAGTCTTGAGGCGATCTTCACGGGTTGCACATAAATTAAGAAGTTATTTCGATGTATTGGTACCTACATAGTTCGTACATCGTCGTGAATTGATCACTATTCCTTTTTTTATAATATGAATCAAAGGAAAGAATTTATTAAATAAAAATTTCAACCAAACACGCTCACAGTATCTAGTGCTCTTTTCAAATTAATCGTTGCAATGTATTCAGGTCAAAACAGTATTTGAGTGTTGATTTTATTAGCGACAACTCGTTTACCGCTTTTCGACAGCTGACATTTTTATTTCGGCTATAAATTAAGCAATTAAGTAGACTGTGGACTGGTTAATAAAATTTTATGTTAAGGCATGTTGATCAACCGAAGCTCAAAAATTTTATAGAGGCCGTTATGCCTACGATGAGACAAAAATCTCAGTGTGCTCTTCGCTGTCTTACCGTTAAATTAAATTCTATAAACTCTAATCAACATCTGCTTAAATGAGATACCTACTACGATTAAATTAGAATTGATTACATTAATCGAAACTATCATCGAGGGAATTAAAAATATATTTTAAGAGTTTCCGAAGTATGGCGAAAGAAAAAACCTTTGTTGAAACGATTAATAACATGAATCGTAACTGGAGCATTGCGCCCAGTTTCGTCTTTGACATGCGAATGTGGACACCATCAATTAAAATATCGTTAGTGACTTGAGCAAATTCCTGAGAGTTTATTTTCAATTATGTGTTCTGAACCCATCCATTATCCGTGCAGTTCGCTGAACTACCGTTCGGTTGGTTTTATTTGGTTTCTGAGCACAAATAAATAAATCGTAGCTACAATAATGGCAGATAGCCGGTGTGGAGATGTGGCTGGAGCGTTTCGGGTAGTGGCGGGCTGGCGGGCCGGCGGTGGCGGACGAGGTGAACGTCGGGCGCGCTGGGTGGGCGTGACGTCACGGCCGGAATGCGCCCGCGCCGCCCGCGCTGCTCGCCGCGGCCCACGTGGGGAGTACGCAATACGCTACCATACTCCACCACGACCTGCTCTTGCATCCTTCATTCATGTGCAGACATACCAAATACGGCCAGCAGGTGCACACTATGCGCAGGTACGTGTACCTTCACATAAAATAATGCTAAGACTACGCAGAACCTGTTTGTTTGCTGCTTTTTTGCGATGGGCCCTCGGCATGTTATAATGCGTAGTCGAGTGCAGGGGCGAGCGACTGTTAAACTTAAAACTGCTTGCGTAAGCGCAGGCGTTACGGGATTAATCCGCGTTATCCGCGAGAAGCCAGCCCGGCGTCTACGCTTCCTGTTGATACAAGATCAGGTCACTATGTGCACGTTCTCACGATTGCCGGTGCTGAGTTGCCGACACTCTGATAATACGCAGCGGAGCCTTCATTTTAAACGCTTTGCGTCTTATAAATAAACGTTCGCTTACAAGAAAACTCGTGCTTAACGACCTATTTCCGGCAATTGTGACTAAATGTAAACCGCTTCATACGGTATGGGCGTTTTACAGAGCAGCGTAGACAGGTAAACTTTGAAACATCAAAGACAATTCCCACTTCGGTATCAACCGGTATGACGAAACCGCATGTAGCATGTTAGAAAATTTTAGGTGAGAATTGAACCTGGACCCACCGATCCCGGCCACCGATATACGCTTTACGCTTATCAATTTAATAGTTTCCAACTTTAACTGATATTATATTTATTGGAACGTGTGAAGAAGCGTTTATCAGCTGCAGGAAACAGTTGAAGGCACATCTAGACACGCAGGGAGTACGTCGCCGGTCGACTTTGTCCGGTATCTCGGCCGCGCGGGTCACGCCAACTACTATAATAGTTATATCTGAACTTGATTGCTTAGCTATACGTGTTACTACGTAACTGATAGTTTAGTATATTTGAAGATATAGCGTCCACGATTGTGACACTGGAAATTGTGTTTTTAGGTTGCAAAAGTAGTGATACGTACTACTAGGTTATGTTAACACGATTATGGATTTACGAGTACATTTATCTAATGTCAATTTTAATTGTTGTATGGTAAGTAGGTATAACGGCTTCCATATTCTTTATCAAAAAATCTTTAAGTGAAAAAGGCATTACGGTAAATTAACAGAGTGTAAAGTCTAATTATCGACACTAAGTGAATTTGAAGTGTTATAAAGAACATAAATAAAGCTTATCGCCTTTTATTTTATTAACAGAAAACCAGAAATAATATCCACTGTTTTAAAAATAGATAGGTACTAAAAGGTCAGCATCAAGCATCGTATGTGTATCGTAAGTGAAGAGCATTGAAACTATAGAGAAATATACATTTATACATATAAATTAATTAGATTAGTCATTCAAAATTAATTAGATTAGTCAGTGAAACTGCAAATAAATTTAAGAAAAATACACATTTTAATAAATCAGCTTGTAAGCAACTAGATAGAGATTAAGAAGTTAAGAACATAAAATGTAAGCTCCGAGAAAAAATACAGAATTTAAATTTCGGCTTAATCATCAATGAGGGATAACTATAACTTTAAATAAAATAATGAATTGTTATTCAATGTTGATGATGTGTGTTTGTTCATTTGCAACAAGATTTCAAATTAAAATTTTTATTAAAGTTTAAAGTAGAATTTTCACCATTTCACCAACTCAAAACACATTCATAATTTAGTACGAATACTATACCTGCATAATTGTACAGATTTCCGTATTGACGTGATAGATATATTAGGGCCTTTGACTTGACAAGTCATCCATCAACGTTGAACGAGGAGGCTCAAATTTTCAGCGTGATGTGCGCGAGATTGAACCGTCTGTTCAACGATAATGTTGATACCAGACGATCGATTTTGGACGAGACCTTCCCGTTTAAGTGAAGTTTGTTAAATTAAGTATCTAATTACATTAGTATAATACAATACCTTATTTTAACAGATTAACTATGTAATTGGGCATTGAACTTTTTAACCTTTTCGTTTTGTTTGTTTCCGAGAAATACGGATAAATACTAAATAGTAACGTACCTAAAACATGATGTAAAATAGTATGATTAGAGTCCGGAAGTGAAATTAATGCTTAATCGCTTATTATCAGTTATTAATGTTTTTTGTCCTGAGAATAATAGGTTTCAAAATAAATATTATCTATTAATTACTAAATCATTCTACTTCGGAATACCTACTTACAATGGAATTCAGGGTTCGTTTAAAAAAATTTGTGCCCGATACTTGTGCATGATTCAAATTAATCTTAATAAATGGAAAAAATGGACGGAGGATGGAAGAAGAATTAGCTTAGTACTAAATTCCGCAATTAAATTGAAGGCTGGCAACACTATCGTAGAGTTCCGGATATCTGCATATAATGGGCCGTGGGTGTGGGCCCGCCTATTATCCCATGAGAATGCATGGAGCGTCGTGCGCTCTGTTACCGAACCCGACTATTACTATTGACTGTAAGCAAATGTCTTGTACGTGTTCGCGTGTACCTATCTTTGTTTTACTAGCCCACCTCTTTGTTAATATTCGAGATTAAATCACAAAAACATATTCGATACGAACTACATCTATGTATTCTAAACTATCTTATGTATTATTTTTTATCAGCCCATCTGTGGACTTTGAAACATTCAAGCAAAATAAAACGTCTCTGACAAATAATATAATATTATGCTTTTATAGTGGAAAGAATACGGTACGCGGCAAAAGTGATCGGCTTAAATGTTCGCTCTACATATAATATACATGAGCTCGATATACATGAGCTCGATATACATGAGCTCGATATACATGAGATTGATTGAGACGTCAGTTGACGACGTGTTATCTATTATTTTCTACTGGTTCGTGTAAAAAATGCTAATCGTTTCATCGACATTCATAAATGGGATCGTTGTCAAGGACATCACGTAGTGGCCAATTGGCCAGTCGGCCACCAGCGCGCTTTTGAATGTCAATGACACTTACGATATTTATGTAATTTTGGGTACCGGCGAGAGCAGAGGTCGAGCGGCGTAGAACGTTAATATTTCACGAGTTAGTGTATTTTGTAAGTCATGCCTTGTGTGCTGTCGTCATAGTAAAAATGTCAAGACACTAAATAAAAACTACATTTACAACTAGGTACATCAATTTTAAACTAGCAAGGTAAGATGATAAATGAAAGCGCATTAAAATTGTGAAGTGGATCTTTTTAAAGGGACTATCAAGACATAATATGTGATACGAGTTTTCTTAGCATTTATCATCAAAATGCTATTATTCCCACACGTTGTAATTTACTAAAACTACCGATATTATTGACTCGATCGTAATAACAATCTCATAACTTAAACGGCAATCAAATCAGGTTATTAATATGTTATGATATGAACAGAACGTGAGTGGATACGTTTTAATTAGAAGCGTTGATATTGAAGTGTTGGTTTCCGATCGAATACATACTAGGTATGTGGTTTATATTGAAAATTAAAACCGACCAAGAGCTAGCGCGACTTGCACACGAAAAATTCTGTTTATATACATATAGATATGGTTCTGCACGATACCCGATTAAGTTTTTTTTATAGTGATTAAAAATTCTGGATAGATTAACGTCACCATATAATAATATAGATTATTATATATTTTTATTATTATTTATTATATTTTAAATATATAACCGGCAAGAAGAAACGATGTATTTGGCATAAAACACCACAATTTTGTTGGCAACGTTTGCGTATAGATTGTTTAAATGATGAATGAAATATTCCGATTAGTTTGCATTTATTGCAGTTCCAACAGTTACATCTGGATTTAGCGTAATTTAGGAGTCGGAAACAGTAAGTTCGAGAAAGTTGCCAAGGGCACACGGGTAAAACCGGTTCGGATGCCCATATGATACGGAGGTTATCGATAATGCACTAGGTTACTAGTTAACTTTCCAATATACACTGTATGTTAGAGGAGCCCATCCGTAAGTTCTGCCCCAGACTTCTACCACGTACTTATAGTTTATAATTTGGTCCAAAAACTTTGATTAATAAAATTAAATGTGATTGTGTTTAGCAAATTTAAAAAAAAAATCAACAAAATCTAAAGAGTATAATTATGTAATAAAATAATGGAATTAAAAAAAATTGTAAAATAAAAAACATTAATAGATGGCCAACGTTGTAAATGACATTAATGTTATGATTGTCACGGAAAATTTACACGAACACCAAGAATAGAAATTGTTCGACGTGACACTACGAACAGCTACGAAGTGCTACGGACAAGTATGAGTTGGCGTTAGCTGAGCTTTGAGGTATTTTTTACATTAATTTGTACATCCCAAGTTTATAATAATATTAATGGCTCCTACATAAACTATTGTATGTCTAAAATGTAAACTTAATAGCTTCCTCGCGAAACAAGGAACGTGGTTTCATTGAATCATTAAATATAAATTATTAAATATTTTGAAATTTTGGAATTTAATAGATTTATAGTTTTGATAGTCATGTTAGCCACGATAATTACGTATTAACGTACGTAATTTTTTAATTAACTATAATAATAGGCACATAGTACCTAGGTAGGTGCTTAGGTTCGATTTTTATAGCTTTATGTAAAATACATCTTAAATTTTAGAAAATAAAGTTTACAACATTGTAATGGAACGTGAACTTAAAAGTTAAATAGTTTACAACTCATTGTCAGTTAAGACCTAAACATATGGTGTAGAGCTACTGGGTCGGAAGTATTGGTCAACGATGAGGAAAAATGCCGTCCAGCGAAGCGTGTGAATGCCACGTGTTGCGATCACCAGTGACCACACTGACCACTAAGTGGTGCGGTAACCTGACACCCTCTGCTAATCAGTGTCAAGATAGGGTTACATAACTTACGACGCCTACGTAAATCCAAAACGAAAGCTCGCGATAATTCAGTAATGTATAAAATACAGGGATAGGAAATGAACTTTTTTTGCAAACGTAGCAATATAGACTATTTCGGCTCAGAGTAATGAAACGAAAGCTCGCGATATTTATCTTTTATAACAGAATTTAACTTTACAGATTTTTTTTGCAAACGTAGCTATATAAGCTATGTAGGATCAGAGTAATTAAACAAAAAAAACATATTATGGTCATGTTAACTTCAGTGATTTAAAGAAATCATTTTCAGTTGCATTCACATACATAATGAAAATACCCAGAAGTCCAATGTTAAAGTTGCACCTTTGAAATCGTGGGTGTAGTAACAATCATTTATAGGTCTCCAGCGCAGCTGCCGACCGCCGCCGGCATGCTCAATGTTTGGAGGAAGATGGACGATATGTGGGAAATGCGAGTGGAAGGGGGATGGAGCATCGATCTTAAAGAAAAGGAAAGCTTCCGTTACCCTCTCGAGAGAAAATGGGACGCAAGATCGGAAACCACAAGATGTCTCAATTCTACGAGTTGAACCTTGTGCGGTCCTACCAGATTATAAAAAGTTTTTAAAGGATTCTTCTTATTTTAAAAATTACTGATATGAACCGTTGATTGAACCGATTTAGGGATTAGTCACTGCTTAATGATAGTGACATAATGATTTTAGGAGTAAAACAAACATTACAGTTTAATTTATTTAGATCGAATTTTGGTTTAATTGAAATGTTTAAATTATGCTCGTAACATTAAAACTTTTGAACTCAATTGATGCATTATTCAAGAACTATTTCGTCATAAGCTAAATGACTTCATATGAAATCGTAATCACCATTAGCGGTGTACGTTTTCTTCTCTAATAGAGTGAATGGCATGCGCTCCGCGTTGATGTCTCTATTGGCGCCGCTGGGTGCGCGTGCGCGGCCCCCCGCGCCTTACCCGCTGCGCCTTAATTGCTTCATCTTGCATGCGCCCGTCCGCCTTACATTATAACAGCTATATCCAACGTATTACCTATACCTTTACATACGCTACAGCTGTTCGCGCCCGTCTCATACACTCATTTTCTCATTTTGAACTTTCACAGAAACGGTTACTACTTTTACCAAAATGGCTTTCTTATTGTGTTCGATATGAAAGATTTGAATTGTTTATTCTAAGGGACGTAAATAAATTACGAAATTACGAAGCGTATAGAGTAGTTTTTTAATAGGAGGAATTGTGAATACCTAGGAAGTTTCGCAAAACGGTTCAGCGGGGGTGCGGACCACCGCAGGGCGTGCGTGCGGCCTTCTAGGAAAGCGCTACCTTCCCCGAACCTGTCTTCAACTCTACAGACTTTACTATACGTACACAGTCAGACAATTTAAGCGGTTTCCGTACCAGTAATCGTATTATATGCATCCTTAACCCTGTATCTAGATATTTGAAAAACTTTTTATTATTTACATTTAGGTATGTACCTAATTTATATTAAATTTAAATTATAAAAGTCTAGGATTAATTCTCAGGCCGTTATATCCATTATGATTCGATCTTTTAATATAAGTTAAAAGTCGCTTGTAGTAAGCTAAGTATTTTTGTTGATTATAAACAATAATTTTACATCAATATGTCACAATACTACCTACATTAAAATTATTAGGTCATCATATTTTGAACATTTTTATAATTAACGTAAACTCAATTTAAACTTTATACTTCCATAGTTTCTGCTGTCTATGTGTCATCTTACAAGTTATCTTCTCCCGCTAAGGAATGTTATCGAGTTGTAGAAACATGACAACTCAATAAAAGCTTCAAAATACGCGCGTCCTTGTAGTACGCACAACGACCACTAGCGGGCGCTAGCCGCTAGTCCACTACGTACGGCTCGCGCTGCCGCGTTCTCTGAGCCGATTGACATTCGCAGAAAAACAATCACACGTGCAATATGACAATCGAAATTTGACACTACGCTCTCAAATAGTTGTGGGTACTGAACCTTTTCGAGTTCGGAGAGTGCTAAGGCTGCGTCCACCCAACTAGTGCGTATATACAAGTCAGCGCTGTGGCGCGCCTCGGCGGCGGAGGGGCTTTCGTTCGCAGCACCCGCTATCCGAGGATTCGAAGGAGCCTCGGAATCGGGAGCCACCATGATCTCGGGGCCAGACTTGTCACCAGTATCCTCATGAAGACGGTTGAAATCCGTCTGGCGGCGCACGCTGTCATATCACTCGCCGCAACATAACCACACACTTGTACACCTAAATTCTTCACTCCTATTTATCACTGACCGTTCGAAACACGGCACGATACCGGGTTCCGATAATATTTCGACCCCGAGTTCGCGTGTCGACACTGGCGCGACCTGAGCAGTACTGAATCAAACACTGGCTGGATACATGGACCGAATGTTTGTTGAGCCGCCATCATAGTTTGGTCGATTATGTTGCCACTCTGAGACACGAACCTGCCCGACGACTCACGATTTCTCCCGAGCTCTCGGCTCGAGGACCACACACGTTATGATGCTGTCTCGCTCAGATCTTGAGAGGAGGGGTAGACGCTGTAAAATAAGAGCATTGAATGAAGCTGGCGAAGCTGCCTGCTCTCTCTGCTGTTTCTGTTTACTATGAGGACCACCAGACATTGGGTGCACCATAACAATATTCCTATCAGACTATAAAATAAGTAAAATATTTGAAGTCCTTCATCTTTAAATGGTAATAATACAAATTGATACAGATATTAATGAAAATAATGAAAAAGTAACCCAGAAATTGAACAAAAATATTTTTTTCCAAAATCTTAAGATAAATTATATAGGTAGCAGCCATGGACGTATAAACGTGGATAAATTGTGGCTAAGCCATAGTGGCTTGTTACTTTTGTGGGGACAAAACGAGCCCTGCTGTGGGAAAAAAGGTTTGCATACTCTAAAGAACCAAGTTTTTAAGCGCAAAGAAGTTGTTATTTACACGCTCTCAAAAGTTATTACATCCGCACAGTTACCACAAAGTGAGGACGTTTACTAGCTAAACATTCACTCTGTACACAGATAGATAATAAAGGTGGATCAAACATTCGGACGCAGCATATCATTTTGTTTACAAAGTTTTCTAAGTAAAAAGTCGGGCAAACGCGCCCCTGGCGTGGCAGCGGACTGGTCTTTGAAGTTACCGACATAAAACGCCGCCGGCGGTGATTTAACTAATGAATTTATTTAGCGGGCGTGCCGAGAGAGTGCCGCCGCGACCACTCGTCCTAGCCTCCATAGAAAACTGTATGCACTAAAAGAAACTAGAAGACATACCTAGATGGACTGTAATGGCCTTTATGGCTCTATTTCAACAATCCAACTGTCTGCATTGATTGAAATAACTTCATCACTGTGGGATTTCTTCATCATCTTGGTTTACATGTCATCATGATCTATTATCAAGCTAGAAGTTTTTTGTTGAAGTTTTTGAATAAACACTAAAATACGGTAAAAAAAGGAAAAAGAAAATAAAAAACAATAATACACCTCCTAATTATAAGTAAAACTTATAAAAGCTTTAAACGTCAACAAAAGAATGGATATATTTAATCCCTTTGGATGGAGACGAAATTACGGACGTAAGCTGTTATGAATATTATTATATTCTTTGAGAACGAATCAATTTAGCAGAAGATATTAAAAGTTTTGTAAATAGAATCAATGACGTTTAAAAACATCTTTGACTAGAATTGGTTAAAGGTTGAATCCCGCAGGTAACCTACCAGTATGATAGGAATGCCGATAGAGTCGGTTTCAAATTGTAGAGTTCGTTGCTAATCGTTTTCAGTTCCTAATTACTTTACTTTACGACAACGACTGTTGGCGGATACTTCAAGCAATGTTTGTAATTATTCCAACCATTATTCAGCCATTAAAATGTCAATTTTACGAATATGTGACCTGGACGCAAAGGAGTCGCGCCTTCGGAATATACGATTACGATGTAACTTCGTGCTCGTTCCGTACCGACGGCACGCGTTTTGAATATCGCTTTAGGAAATCTTTAGAATTTAATTAATTAATGCTGTAAAACATATCTGCTAGAATTATTTATGAACTGATCGCCAACTGATTAATTCTTGTCTGGTCTCTTGACCTGCGAGAAGAAAGTTGGTCATAAATTTGTTGGGACGTCCGCGTATTAGAGATACTCGTACTTGTTGCGTTTTCTGAACATAATCGTAATTCGTAACCATAATAAAAAAATATCTTTTCAGTCACCTCTTTTTGGATCAGCATAAAGATGCCAAAATGAAGGTTTATGAAACCTTGTTTATTAAGTAGCCAAGGATTCAGTGTACAGTGCAGGTGCTATAGATACCTAGACGAAAAAAATCAGAAATTTAAAGTCTATGATTTAAATCTCCGTAAGGAATTGAACCCGGGACTATTGCATAACGCAATGGCGTCGTAATGACCGCGGCGAATAGGTCGTCTTAAATAGCGAAGAATTGCTTATAATTCACTACTTTCATAGATTCTTATTTTAACATGACATCCCTAAGGCCCACTATAACCTTCTTGGAAACATTATAAATGTAATCGTTACTATTGAATCAAGTTCACTGCGGGCCAAGAATGCGCCTAATAGATCTATCACGTGATATAGGGCACCGCCAATTTCTATGAAAAGCTCGGAACGCTCTACGAAGCAGCACTTATTTTTATAGACGGAAGGGCTTGTTTACAGGTGACAGAGAAAAGGGAAGTGAAGCAATAGATGTCGTCGGGGTGGTGCACAGTGGACATTTTGACACTTCAGGCGAAAACGCAGCGGGGCGTCGCCCTACGGCTCTATACGTCTTCTTAGAATATCGCGTGAGACCCGAAATAGAGACCACAATGTGGAACATTTCAATTATAACTGGAACGTTTTTGTAACCCATAATAAATACATTAAATCCTATACAAGCTTTTTTATTGCTTGACGTTATGAGTCTATGGATTGTTTGCTGGTTACTTTTATTATTATGCAAAAAAATATCATTATTCCTGTTTAAGAATGTTGTTTGGATTGTATTAAATTACCTTTTACTTAAAGGTTTAGCTTTCATAAAGTTTTAATTTACGAGTGTATTCAGCTCTATATACTCCGCTTGCAAAAAAATATTAAAACTTATAACCCTTGCTGCTACTATGTTTATGCTCCAATCCCCCTATCGTAGAACAATAATGTAGAAACAAAAATTCATCATATTATTATTATGTAGCAAATATTAGAACGGATATTAAAACGGAGAAAACGTTTAGAGCTGGTGTCGATGGGTTATCCTTGGGAAGGGGTATACACAGTTATCCTGTACCTTATAATATTAATGTAAAGTTTTTGTCAGAATGGATGTTTGTTACTCGTCAGTTTGTTACACGTTCACGGCAAAACGGCTGAACAGATTAGGATGAAATTTGGTATGCACCACGTGGTTTATAACCTGAATTTACATATAGGATACATTTGATCGCTCCCTGAACCCACTTCTAAAATCACGCGGACGAAGTCGCTGGCAAAGTCTAGTGGTTAAACAATGGATAATATAGACTTACGACCTGTGCTTATGACATTGCCTTTTGGTACTTGGTAACCACTTAAAAATCATGCAAAACTGTGCGTTGCATTTGGAACCCAAAGTCGTCGCTTGAGATTCCGAGCAGTTGCGAAGCAGCTTGTTAAATAGATGGGAACCCACGCCGACGACAGCTCGGACGTTGACAAATTTACGATGTTTTTGCACTGAGCTGGTTAGAATTTTAGCCATTGGTACTACGTAGACGTAGACTGACTAGATGAGACTAATACATTTTTTTCTTTTCACCATGCCTTTCAAATACTCTTTGATCTATATATTTACATGTTACTATTTATTCGTTGCTACATTTGGAAACAATTGAGAATTCTTGAAGAAGAATTTATTTACATCGCGTGACCCGTTCGCTTGGTTTTTGTTTTTTTAAATAATCCATTGTTGAAACAATAAAATATAAAGTTGGAAATTCTACCTCTTTAACTCCTTCTAATTAATATTCTCTTTATTTTGTACGTGTATAATATATATACTATTCTTATAGTTATATATATACTATTCTATACTATTCTTATATATAGTTAATTGTTTTTAAGATGAAGCCGAATTTTTAAATAATTACTAAATTATTGGTAAAAAAAGCCAAAGTTTCGTCACTTGAACTGGACAATTGGACATGTCTGTTTAATATGTACTTGGGGTACTAAGTGCCGTAAATTTATTATCTGTACTTATAACCTCTGCAAATTGCTGTTGCTCTGGAACCTTCTCAAATTAATGTCATTGAACTGTAACCCATTAATGTTCCACTGCAGAATCGGGTCTTGTCTCACAATGTCAGGGATGTAGGCTTTAGTCCACCCCGCTGGCCTAGTGCGGGTTGGTGGACGTCATTGGGCGAATTAGTTATTTGTGGGGGTTATAACTGTATGGGCAATTTTTTCACCTCATCGTGCAACGGGCACGCGGATAGAGGTAGTTCCAGAAAGTATGTGTCATGACAGTCATGTCGTCAACTCATTGGCATACACACTGCTACGTGCTGACGTAGACACTGTCGCACATTTTTATTGTCCTCGTAAAGTCGATGCGGCGCCAGGAAAGAATATTCAACATATTGGTATAGGTATTCTGCCCAACGGAACACGAATAATTAACAACTTTTAACGACGCTGTAAATCTGGAGTACTCAACAATATAAATCAAGAGCACTGTGGCGACATTTGTGGGCTTGTGTTGACAACGCGTGCAGTTTTGTTTTGGTCAAGGATAATTTAAAACAAAGGAACGACAATTCTAAGTAGTAAAGTAAGTTTAACCATTTTGTACAAGATGTTCTAAGCTAAAAGTGAGTGAGAGTGAGCTCTAATTTATATTTGTCTGTAGAGAGTATACCTACCAATACTAACTCATAAATGACAATGTATCATAATCAAATCATAAGCGGGAGTTCCTGAAGAGGATCCTTGGTCAGGACCGAAACATGTCGGCATAACCGATAAATAAATAATACCGTGAGTAAAACCGGTTGATAGATTACTAAAATTTTAGTTTACACTCACGATTCGTGTAATGATAAAATAACATAATATTCCTTCTTGTTTTTAGTACCTAATGTTAAATTGTTGATAAGTTACTTGTATAATGTGACAAAGATTTCCTTGTTTTACAATAAAACTGACGTAGGTACACGATGTCATGCATTTTTATTATCATCGTAAAGTAAAAGCGGCGCCAAGTACATTTATACAATGTCAGAATTTTGTTGGAAGAACCACAAATAATTCAGCATACTTTATGTTGTAATAGCTTTATTATTAATGCATCTCAAATACCTAGAATTCGTAGAATGCAAATTAATTTGTATGCTTTTGCCTATTAATAGAACCCTCCACAAAGTACCGTTTATTATTATGCTATATGTTTATTTTATGTGTTTTTTGTAAACAAGCTAAACAACACCCTCGTTTCCTTCCTTCCTTTCAGCCCTTAGTAGTCCACTGCTGGACATGGGCCTCCCCTAATCGACGCCACTCCGCCCGGTCCTGGGCCCTCTGAATCCAACGGTTTCCCGCTGTCTTCTTCAGGTCATCAGTCCACCTGGTCGGAGGGCGGCCTGTACTCCTTTTGCCTAAACATGGTCGCCATTCGAGGACCTTTTTTCCCCATCGGTTGTCAGTCCTGCGAACGATGTGGCCAGCCCATTACCACTTTAATTTGCAAATTTTGAGAGCTATGTCGGTCACCTTCGTTCTTCTACGGATTTCATTCTCGTTTAGAGGAACATAAAGTTTTTTTTTATATATATACCTAAGAGTTTATAAAAGCTACGAACTTCTAACTAAGAGGTACAGACTGCACACTATAAGTATATACAGGGACTTACTTTTATCATAATTATTTTGATAGATCTCATCTAGTAAGTGGAACCGTTTTTTTTTTCTGGGTATAGTCTGTTTGGTTGTGAGCTTTTGCACCTTTAACTTTAGGTATATCTATATGAACATCATTATAAGGTCGATAATAGGACATGTGCGTCCTATGTTTAAAAAATGATAAAATATTACACTAACATGCAGTTCGGTAATTTGAACTACCCATCGAACTATTAATGTTAAATGTTATGCTACTTAGCAGATGTCGGATCAAATATTAAATATTATTATGTCATGTTAGGACCAACTACTTCCAGTTTGTCTGTACCTAACCTATTAGTAAGCAACTACCTACTGGGTTGGGTCTCCTCCCTCCCACAAGGCGCACCAAGGATTCCGTAAATTATAATTGAGGCATAAAAGTGTTGCCGTTCAATCCCTAGGCATGATTAAATTACATCAGCTACAAATAATAGATTTATGAAAGGTTTCTTATGTCTGTAGTAAAATTTCTTTCTTATATTTTTAACTATTTTATCTTTTGTTCACAACAAAGTCACAGTAACTCGCATTTGTAATAATATCAGGTGTGTCTGTCTATTTCCCATAGAGCCCTGTGACTGACAAATACACACGGAAGGTAAATTATAGGGTTCCATTTGTCACCTTTTGGTTAATAACGCCGTGTTAAAGCAGCTAATTTGCTGTATACACTAGCAGCACGCAGCGTTTCCAGTAGGTTACGTGGACGTGGGGCACTGATGATGAAGATGATGATGATGCACAATGACGGCGCAAACAAGTATCTACCGACTCCGTTAGGCTTGGCAATGTCAGGACGTCACTAGGAAAACTGTAGATCAAGCTAAACAGAAATGAACCTAATGTTTCGTGTTGGAATGATGACAGTTGTTTGCTCGTGTCGCGGAGACGCTCCGATCGCGCACGGTAGATGTGAATACACCCATAAACATTGTATAAAAGATTTTTGTCGTCCACGTTACTTGTGTTACGTGGACACGCTACGGGATGGAAGATGTGAATAGAGCTTGAATGTGATTGTCAATTCACACACGTAAACGCATGACAGGACCGTAAATCAATTGGTGAGTTTAATTGCACACGGAACGGATTCAAACCTCGCATGGCGTCTTGATAAAAACTATATGTCACTGCAATCACTCGTTAAATATTAATGAACTTACTGTTATAAATTGTTTAGATTAGCACTCACGTCGCTAGGGCTGCCTGTAACCTATAAACTAACTTACATGCTGTTCAGTGAAGGGTTGTGGAAAATTTATACATGTAGATATTTGCTTCCAAAAAAATTATGTTGTAGATTTAATTAAATAAAAATCATCTTGCTCTTTAACGGTTTGTAATCAAAGTTATCACTTTATGTTAAATGTTATATGTAGAAAAGCAGTACATAATATATATTTGAAAAATACTTCAGCAACATTCCAGTCTCCGTTACTAAGTCGCTTTGCTCGTCTCCCGACGTAGCCGAATCATTGCTGAAACAAAATGTAAGCGAATGCAAGAGCACTTTTACATTTCGACCCATAGACGACATTGATATTGTAAAAATATTTAAGACAATAGAAGTTAAGAACACTGCCGATCTTTGGGGCATTTCTGTAAAATTATTTAAATCCATCATTGATGTAATGGCACCCCATCTAGCTATAATATTTAATAATTGTATTGAGAGTGGTGAGTTTCCTGATCTAATGAAACAAAGCAAGGTTATACCTTTATTTAAGTCTGGCAGCACTACCGACCCCACCAATTTTAGACCAATATCAGTGCTTCCAACTTGTAGCAAAATATTTGAGAAAATTATTTTAAATCAACTCCTAACATATTTCACCAATAATAAGCTTTTACACAATAAACAGTTTGGATTTACTCGGGGTCGCTCTACGACTGATGCAGGTGTGGAGCTTTTCAAGAATATTATTGATGCTTGGGAGGATTCACACGACGCTTTAGGTGTGTTTTGTGATCTATCCAAAGCTTTTGATTGTGTCCATCACGAAACCTTAATCAGGAAACTTAGTCACTATGGCATTCACGATAACGCCCTCAGGCTTCTGATCTCGTATCTAAATGATAGGACTCAGAGGGTTGAGGTAAATGGTAAACGTTCGTCTGGGTCAATTGTCAAAATGGGTGTTCCTCAGGGCTCGATTCTCGGCCCATTCCTTTTTTTAATCTATATTAACGATCTACCTCACCTGGTAGAGAAAAGACATGAGATAGTATTGTTTGCAGACGACACTTCCTTAATTTTTAAAGTTACCAGATCAGAAAATAGTTATGACGATGTGAACAATGCTCTCTCTACTGTTGTTCATTGGTTTAATGCTAATAATTTATTATTGAACAGTAAAAAGACTAATTGTATTAAATTTTCGCCACCTAATGTAAAGCATGTTGATACTAAACCAATACTTAATGGTCAAGAACTGAATTTTGTGGACACGGCTTGTTTTCTTGGAATCACTGTTGATTCCAAATTACAATGGGGACCCCATATTTGTAAGTTGGCGAGTAGACTTAGCTCTGCGGTCTTTGCAGTTAGGAAAATAAGATCTCTTACCGATGTAAACACTGCTAGATTGGTTTACTTTAGTTACTTCCACAGTATTATGTCTTACGGCATCTTACTGTGGGGCAATGCAGCAAATATACAAACTGTCTTTGTACTGCAGAAGAGGGCTATTCGCGCAATATATAGACTTGGGAATAGAGAATCTCTTAGAGAGAAATTCAAAGAAATAAATATACTTACTCTTGCATCGCAATATATTTATGAAAACATTATGTATGTTTATAAAAATAAGAGCAAGTTTATAACATTTAAGGACTTACACAAAACTAATTGTATTGTAACCAGGAATGTCCACAAACTTGTATTTCCAAAATGTCGGCTTCATAAAAAAAGCCGGTCATTTATGGGAATGTCCGTGCGAATATATAATAAAATTCCAATAGAAATTCAATCCCTGCCTTTTCACAAATTTAAACAAACTATCAAATCAGTCCTGTGCCGAAAGGCCTATTATGAAACTAAGGACTATTTAGAAGATAAGAAAGCGTGGGATTGAATAACTTCACTATAGGCTATTTCTATACACTATGTAACAATATTTATTTGTGAGCGGATGGCAATGGGGCGATATTGACACACACGATAGCTGTCACGTGTGTTCCTTTATTGGACCTAGCCATACTGCATTATAGACTAAGTTTTATTTACTTTTAAAAGAGTGCTGGGAGTTTTTTTCCGCCCGCTTTTTTCTCCCAGTCTACGTTTTGCCTGAGGGGCGATCAAAGCGGATGAATGTAGAATGTATAATTTATCTGTATGACTTTCATTAAGTGTGCACAAATTGTACCTAATAATGAATAAAAGCTTTTGAGTTTGAGTTTGAGTTTGATAGATACTGACTTAATTTAAAATGACTAATTAACAATGTGTAGGTAAGTTATGCTTATTAACGAACCGTTCAAATCAGTTCACGCGACGACCCGAAATAAACACAGCTAAATAATTTATAATTTATCTTTAATAGCTTGGCATCGTGGGTGGTCGCCGCCAGCGAGACACCTAATTGGATAAATTGCTGACTTAGAGGCACGATAAACAGAATTTAACAAATTGTTGCCCTGGTATATTATGTAACAATTGTCGGCAAAAAATGTTAAGCATGAATCGCAAGTGTGATTATCGTACTTAAATAATTTTCAATTGTGTTCTTGATCTTAGTTTGAATACGTGTAAATTTGTCTGTATTATATTTATAAAACTTCCTTACTTCTATGTATCTGCGACGACAGCTAGTTTTAGTACGTCAATATGAATAGCTACGTCTTAAGGTGAGATTTAGAGCTCAGATATTTGTTACTTTTTTACATCAGTAAGAGTAAAAATTCTCATTAAGTTTGCTTACGGAACGCAGTATCTTGCGCAGTATCTTAATCTAATCGCAGTAAAATCGTCAATGTGTAAGCTATCGTATTGCGTAAGTTTTACGCCAGGTTGACAATACATTCCCTTATTCAATATAACGTCCAGTTTATTGCGAATACAAATTGAAACTGATAGTATTTTATTGCGCAAACACTCGTAAAGTGCGCGAATGTCGTGATGTGCGATCGTAGGCGCATGCTGCAAAACAACTGTCGTGAGAAATCTCAGCAGGTACATCCTGTAATACAATGTAAAGTACATAGGTAAGCACGTTACTATTACATATTTATAGGTAAGGTAAGGTTAGATTTTTGTGGTCAAGTTGTTTATAGTAGTTACTTTCAGTAACCCGGCCATTAATGACCCACTACAGGGTCGGGTCTCCTCTCACAATGAGAAGGATGTAGGCCTTAGTCCACCACGCTGGCCTAGTGCGGGTTGGTGGACAGGCATGCAGGTTTCCTCACGATGTTTTCCTTCACCTTAACAGCGGGTGATATTTAATTTTTATAAAGCGCACATAACTTTTTTTAACAAAGTCATTGGTGCGTGCCACTGGGATTCGAACCCGGACCCCTCGATTCGAGGTCGAATTCTAAGCCATTGGGCTATCACCGCTATACTGGGCTATCACTGCTATGTAGTAGTATGCAGTAGTTACTGCCAAACCGGCAATAATGTACTGTAGTACTATATACCCAGCTGATAGACCAGTGGCTTAGAATTCGAGCTCTTAATCGAGGGGTCCGGTTTCGAATCCCAATGGAACGCACCTCTGACTTCATAAAAAGTTATGTGCGCTTTATTAAATTAAATATCATATCACCTGCTGTTACGGTGAAGGAAAACATCGTGAGCTGCATGCCTGAGAGTTCATAAAAAATGTTCTCAAAGGCATGTGAAGTCCACCAACCCGCATTATACCAGCGTGGTGGACTAAGGCCTACACCCCTCTCACTGTGAGAGGAGACCCGACCCTGTGGTGGGTTATTAATGGGTTACAAACAACAGCCCTACCCATACTTATGAGAAGGTTAATTTCAAATATTATTAAAAATACAAACAATATAAATATGCTTTGTAAATGTAAATGTATTGGAGGTATTAATAAATATAGTTAAAATATTTATTAGTCCACTAATGCGAAATTATCCAGTGTGGTGGACTAAGGCTTATTTCTTGCTTATTGTAAGATGAGATCCGACCCTATCCTTGCAGTGGTTCCTTAGTGGGTGGCAGAAGTCTTTTATATTAAATGAATAAATTACATACATTTCATGGCACTACAGACGAGTACGCAATTGCCACTCACTCGAGATATCCATCAACACTATGCTCTCTATCGTTCGATCGCTACACAATATGATGAAGTGGAACTGTGGCGAACGTGCCGCATCACACTCGATCTCTTGTGTTAGACGTCCATTGCAGCCTCGCAGCCGGTAGCCGACGCCGTGGGTGGTCCTGACGACTCTATGCTCCCCCGAAGCATGAACACGCATCTAAATGTCCTTATAATTCACTACATCTGCTATTATGTCGCTGTGTGGGTACCACGGTTTCGAACTTTTGTAAACTGTTTCATATTATTAAACCCAGACTATTATTATGTATTAATGCTAATAACATTTGTCAATATATTACATAGTCCTGCACAATACGCCACATTTTTCATGATAAAATGTATACCAGTGGCACCCGCACGTAGATAGATACGTACCTATTGTGCACACACACTACTGTTGACAATATTCATTATATTGCCAGTAGGTATGTTGCCTAAGGACATTAATATTTATTTAAAACAGAAAAAACCGGTTAGTTTCAGAGGATGATTATAGTAGCCGTAGTAGAATAGTATTTTACTCACGGAATAGATAAAAAAAAGGTTCATTTATCTGTTCTGTGATTTTACTCATGCTGCTGCAGGATGGCGCAATACTGGCTCTCAGATACGAGTACATAGCAATGTAGCATGTACTCGTAGATATACATAGCGATGGCAGGCTCTTATGCTTCATTGTTTCGTGTTGCATATAAAACAGCACATAAGGTTATAAACATAACCATATACACAACTCTTTAATTGATTTGAAGTGAAGTGAAGAGATATAGAATTTCTGTTAATTCTCATTACCTACACAGAAACAATTTAGTAGAGTAGTATAATAAAAACTTAAAAAAATAAATCTGGTGCAAAAAGATAAAATTATTTTCAATGGTTTTTGGACTTTTGTATAAAAACTTTAAATAATTTCGTCCACATAATATAGATTCATTTATGGCGCAGTGAATATCACGAAATCATGAGTCATGGTTCACCTACATCCTTGCATTGAGATCCTTGAGATCCCTGATATCCTTTTATAGTAAACATGGATATTTTTTGTAACAAACTTAATTAAAACTTAAATGTGTTGAACGCTTAACTTGTTTCTGCGAATAGTTTCGCTATACACTGAAATTTATACTTTATACTTAATTAGATTGTATATTAAGTAGGACATGAATTATTCATTTACGATCCATAGGATTGCTGTTCCAATAATTAATGTACATACACATTTTCAATTTGCAGTTACGGCAGTTATTTACTGAGTTATTGCGTAACACGATGATAAATGCGAAACATTAGACCGAGCGGGAAACGTTCGACGTTGTATCTCAGCTCAGCGTATTACAGGAGGTTAAAGGTTCTCCGTTTCTACGTCGGTTTATTTATTAAAAGATACAAGGTTTCTTCATGGTACCCAATCCATCAAGTGAATATTATTCTTAAGGACCTATTAAAATTCTTGTCAGAAACGAATAATATAATCAATCTCCTCGCTAGCTCTATAAATATAAAAATTAGTAATTTGAACGCAACGCGGAGCCGACCTGCGAATGGTTACTAAAATCTCTATGGTTTACAAAAAGCCCTTATAAATAAAAACATAAACAGATATATGAAGCAATAAATTTGTTTATTGTACAATAAAATAATGCAGCGAGTCGTGCTGGGTGGTCCCGAACACAAAAAGCCGGGAAAGATGGCGGGTCAGCGGTTGCCATAGAGACGTTATGCGGCTCCTCATTGTAGCTCTTACATCTCGACGAATTTTTTTTATTTTAATTTTCTTTTAATTTATGATATTAGATGATATAGCCCGCCCCCCAATAATCTATGTGCTGTGAATCTATATTTTTAAAAAATAGGTTAATTATTATCTACCTATGAAAGAAATGTATCTATTTAAAAGGCGTTGGATATATTTAAAAATGTTTGGTAATTATCGTGGCTTTTAAACTAGCTGTAAGTGTACAGTGCCATATACATAAATATATAATAGGTATAACTTCTTTAGAGACTTCTTGGTTCTTGTCTTCTGCCATATATTAAAAAGATAATTTTAGTTGGCGACCTGACATAATTTTCTTACTACCATTACTACCACATAATAAGTCATATAACAATAAAATGGTAAATGCATAACGAGATAGCATTAATAATAAAATGTTGTAAACGCTTGTTTTGAAGCGTATGATTGTATTCAGACTAAGAAGTGGGTTGTAATCAGGGATGTAACGGACACAACGTTTTAATTACCGACATTTAGACAGAAATTTTAGAAAATAAGCTGATGTATTTATAAACTGATGTTTTGGTGGCTGGAGATAAGTAGATTGGCTATATCTATGTATTTTTCTTATGCTTCTAGCTAGGGTACTGTAGGGTTTGTTTATTTTTGTTTATTGTTTTATTTAGTTATTTAAAGTACTAACATAAAAGAACATCGATGAATTTTCATACTTTTTAATTAAACATTATTTTAGTACACATTATTTATAACATTATTATAGTTACAGATAGATCTTAAGTATAATATATTAAAATACATATAAATTGTATCCATACACCTACTCTACTTTTGATATTAAGTACTTAAGATATTTGCTCAAATAATTGGAAAGCTGATGGCGGCCCTGTGAAGATGTGCGAGGTCGCCGTGAGTGGAAATTAAGTTATTACTGAAACAGCCTGCGTTATTTAATTATAATGCGTGGCTGGCATGAAACAATGGCTCAATTGTGCCTCGATAGCCGCGGCAGCGCTGTCGCCGCGCACACTATAATCTGTTTCGAGTTTAGGGAATTTTAATACTCATTTTTCTCTAAATTTGGTGATTTGAATCTATATGGATCCTTAATATTTCTCCATGTTATAGAAGTAATAAACTTAAGTATGTCGTCAAATGCTTGCTTATTTATAGCACAATAATTACAAATACAGTCATCTCTATATTTCACTGATAAAATTATCATAGATTTACAACACTAAGCTCATTTTAAAATATATGTAGTAGGAAGGCACTTATAAGCTTTAATTATTATAGAAGATACTTATTTTTGGTATTCGTCTAGCGATTTAAACCTTACCTAAAGAGTATCTACTGGCAAATAATGAATCGAATTATTACATTACATTATTTAGGCTCCAGTGCCCAAGCTGCTTAATTTGGTATCGTAGACCGACTAACCAAGCATTGATATTGTCACTTCTCAATCGTAGCATTTGTTAATACGTAAGTTTATTTTGATCGCATATCAAACCATAACTTCAAACCGTTTTTACGATGTTGGTCAATTGTACGTAGGTACCAACATACATACATAGTTTACGTTTGTTAACGTTTTTATGTAGGTTCTTTAAGTAGAGGTCGTGTACGCGTCGTTTAGTTAAGAACAGACCTCTAGTCAATAGCTCGGTAATGTCCGTCTTATTTTATTTTCATCCATTGGAAAATCCATTTAGAGTAATGGTTTTGATACATGTACCCCTATATAAAGCGCTGTCTTGCAATCGTCGTGGGTGGCCATTTGCTGTTGTTTCCTTCCTGACGAAATAAAGAAAAAAAAATTAATCCCTAAAGGAAATTAGTCCCTCTAAAACATGGCTCGGACATGTGTTACTTTTTTCGCTTTAAACATGTCTCTGAGGTAAGATTTATGATTCGGTCCTCTTATCCAATATAAAGTTGTGGTAAACGTAAAACCTCGAGGGATTAATTAAAATAAGTCAGACGAATTCAAATAATCCGTAGTGGTTGTTTAGCGACGTTTTTTATTTGGTCGGTGTGTTTGGATTTAGAATCCTCGAATGTTACCTGAGGATTTGGTGTATTTTTATGGAATGATAAGGATTGTTTGCGGTGTTTATACGAGTGAGTCGAGGCAGGTAGAGCGTAGCACAGGTAGCGCTAACAGCTACCGCGCGTCCTGAGTACACAGCTTAGTCATACAATGCACAAAGCTACGCGGACCATACACGATAAGAGGATTAGGATAATTATACATTTGAATTTATTGGGAGTAGTGTATTTTCTTCAGAAGTTCTTTGCATGGCACTTTATCGCCTTACTAATTCAAAGTAGAAGTACGTGAAATATGCATATTGTGATATTGATAAATCGCCAAAATAATTTAATAGGTGAGTCTGTTAACATTGTAAGTACCTACTCGTATTTTAATGTTGGTTGTTTTTTTTCTTATTAAAACATTTTGTTTAGATGATCTTAAATTCTGTAGTCATTGCAGCTTTTGGTACCTATGTAAGTAATTTATGAAACGAGGTCTTTAAACTGATAACTTATAAATCCGGTTTTTCTAACTAAAGAAACGTGAATTAAGTGATTCTTACATTAGGCTCCTGATAAACATAAAGATTTTGATGTGTATCCTTAATCTCAGATTTAAAGATGGTCACCGCAGGCGACGGCGACGCAACGGTGCAAAACGTCCGTGGCCGAGCAATTCGACTGACAAGGAATTAAGGTAGTTGTTTATCCTGCGCCACTCGACATAACGAGGACCCGATAAATGTCTGCGCAAACAGACTCACCGTCTTCTTGTGCTAACGTTTTTTCTCTACTTTCGTAGTATTGATGCCTGGCAGAACAAACAAAAACTGGTGACACATAACTGTAGCGGAAATTGTGAAAAGATAAATCACTGAATATTGATGAATCATTGAATTTTTTTTAATAAAATTTATTACAAGGGGTACCTACTTGGTGAGTTTTACCCGTAGACATCCACTCGCACATCCAACCTCAAATAAAAGGAAGTCTACTCCAGTCTAAGGTCACACGCCGAAGCTTTGTTAGTCATTAGAAATAAGATGTTTGGCTTAAGTAAGAACCTACCTCCGGCAACCTAACCAGCAATTGTATTGAGTAATTTTATATAGCTCTAGAAAAACTCATCGTTTAACAACCAATTCTTAATAATTATTACTTCACAATTGTCTTCGATCGTGTATTGTTGATTGAAGATAATTGTCAAATTATTTCTCAATAATTTCACCTCGTCCAATCTGTACAAAAGCAACTCTTATTTCCGCGTAACATTTAATAGGACTAAATCAAATTTTAATACTGAATGGTTATTTTAAGACCATCAAAACTCACCAAGCATTTAGTATCTAACATAGCAAGACGCACTAGTGTAGACCAAAGTAACTTAATAAATAAAATACGAGTACGAGAATTTTTTACGGTGTCATAGATTAATATCTTCGGGTAGCAATCCAATGAAATCAGTGTGGCATAATATTAAGCTACACGAGTCTTTTACTGAGATAAAAAACTAGGTACTGAAAAAATATTTGGATAGCAATTCGTCACATTGGTATTCCCACGAGGAGGGTCGATACCGGGACGGATTAAAGTAAATAATTTCGTTCTGATCGTTGCGGCCCGCGGAGCCAGGAAGCACGGTCATCGCCGTGACCGACATCTGTCATCGAATACAAGTGTCCACTGCATTACGTCATCTCTCAAACCAGTGCCCACTGCAACCCGCAACCAATCCGCATTTTAGCAGCGTCTAGCAGTAAGTATGGTCCAGGCCTCCCTCCGTTTTGGGGATAGACCCGTGCGCAACAGTGGGACACAAAAAGGGTCCCGGTTATATCCGCTGCTAGTCAATAAATTGCGTGATCCAAAGGAACCTAATGCGCAGTCAGCTCTCGAAAGTGTGAGATCGCTCGTGGTAAATTACAATGATGAATGACGTGGGCGTCTTATAAAATTCAACCTATCCACTTTTTATTCCTACCTGTCACCTGCAGGGGACAGAATCGGGGGACAGATAGGAATAATCCTCAGCGGGTCTCCCGGGTAGTATCATCAAACCACGTTGCAGCAGGGTGATGCGCTCTGCGCTGCGTCTGTTGTTGGGAGCTCGTGGCTAGATCCCACATGCCACTGGTTACATTGACACGTAAAAAAGAAATCGAATTGCAGTCAGATTGGTTTTTAAAAACGTAAGAGAGATTTCATGAACTATATTGTGATGGGTTTTAATTCAGATGCTAAGAAGTGGAAGAAGTGAGAGGAAGTTGGAAGAAATTTTACCTGAAATTCATTAAGTACCTATATTTAAAAACGTATCTTGTCATACGTAAAGCAGATTCTCTGGTTCATTCAACAATTTTAATTCGTACTTTATTAAGTAGCAGTAAGTAGGTTTAATTAAACATAAATGAAGAATGGAAACAGAGTAAAATGTTACGTAGATTCAAGAGTGAATTATCAATGTCGCGCTCGACGCAAAGTTTGTTCAGACGTCGAAATCAGCTTTGTATACCAAAAAAAATGTACAAAATGTATCTGGGAACGAAAAACATCCTGTCCTTTCATTCAAAGACTTTTTCAGTTCCCGCGTACTGACGGTTAGGTATGCGTTAATGATTAATTATATTATGTTGTTTACTCTCGATTTTTGTCACGTCACTGAATGTTCGGAGGACGTTGGAATTTAAAAAGATCTTAATGTCTTAGTTCACGATGACACGAAAACATAAATCTACTGCTTTAAATCGTCCTCTCTTAGTGGTTTTAGTCTAGGGCGATTTACAACCTATTGTGCATCCTATTATCTCGTGAGTCCTACTAATTGAGTCATCCCACACCACAGGTTGCATTGTTTGCAAAAGCTAACCATAACCAAGCCGCAGAACCCTCGCCTACGTGGGTGGCCTTAGACTATTCTATCATAATATTAAGATGAACATTGTTTTCTAGATAAGTTCACCATTTGTTTTTATTGCATTCGCCATACGTTATAACAATGACACTAAAAGGAGACATCAAATATGTGATATCATGAGCTTTTATTTTATTTTGCATCTTTTCAGGCTAACGTTTCAGAGTTTGAATTCAGGATTGTATTTTATAATTTATGATCTGAATCTAAATTGATAGTCCTAATCAAAAATTCGTCAATGTAGAGACAGTGGTATAACTATTGATATTTTAAGCACTGATAAGACAAATGAATACAATTAAAACAAGCAGACATTTTTTTAAAACTTATACCTACCTAATAATATTTCTTAAGAAAGCCACCAATTCGATGATGAAACCAATAATTGTATTGAAAATCCTTCAGTCAACAATATAATAAGTGATATAATTATCTAAGGTAGTCTTTAAAATATAATAAAAAGAAACAATTTTAAAACGAAACGCAATTAGGGTGCGTATCGAAACGTACAGACAGACACATCGGGGGCGGGGGTGCACCCGAACGAAGGGCGTACAAATTGATCGCGTTGACGGCTGCCATCGACCACCCAAGAACAAAATCACCGAGTTGATGCAACCACCTTTTCGATTGTGAGCCTTTCAAACGTATTATTGGGTTATTCAGTTACACTGCAGCGTTTTGCGTAATGGCGTTGTTATGCAAATTTTCGATCGCGGTGCTCCTTTGTTTTGTTCTGCTGCGTGTTTCGAAGTCGAAATTGTTTTACTCCTAACTGTGAACTGCTTAAAATTTTATAGACGTTAAACATACCAAGTGGATGGCTTCAACCTGCAATCCTGTAATCTAATGTGTTATATGTAGGTAGGGACATATGACGGCACATCTCAAGCAGGGACTTCATGTGATATTCTTTTAATTCATCTCTACGCAGGTTAAATTTGAATTATTGAGGGTATAGAGACTATAGAGGTCTTTGTGACACATCTAAGTGAAAACTTTGAAATAAGTTTTGGAATCTTCAATGAGGCTTAAAAGTGTGTTTTGTACTTAATTTATTTTGAAAATGGGATTAGGAACTGTTAGACAATGTGTAGCTTAAAATAAATAACTTGGAAGAAGCTTAAAACGTAATTTGCGAGTACCTACTCGTATTACTAAAACCAATTTGCGTAGTCATGATTTTTAATGGAAATCATTAGTTAAGTTAGAGCTATTTAAAATTTTAGATACGACAATTAGTTTAATAGCCCGCACATTTTTAGTGAGACAATTATTTAATTTTCATTTGTGACTTAATATGCCTGTATAAAGCCCCGGGGTAGCCTTACCGGTTTATTATGGGCAAAAGATTTGTAATTACGTTTTATGTCAAAGAATAAAAGAAAATATTTAAATATTTGTATCTAGGTACTTTAAAAAAATAAAGCCTGCCTTGATTTTGTTTTCATAAAAAGAGTCAAATAAGTTGCGTTTTAGGTTCCCGTTTCCGTAAAATACATATACAATACAAATTAGTCGTAAAGTACATGCACAGATCCGTTAACAAGCATAAGCCCACTGTTAAAGAAACAGTTAAGGCTAGCATATTCCTAGAACGGTTTCATGATTGCCCTCCCCGGGGAACGTATTTCCTGCACAATAAAGCGCGAGTTCCAACTATTCTAAGGACCTATTTACAATAATGTATGCAATTTTACATCATGCAACCTCGCTACCTCACGACTGTAAAAAGCCCGCAGGACTTTTTAGGTTTAGAGTCGCAGTATTCGAAACTGCTCTTCAATTTTAACTGTAACGTTCTTTCCAGGTAACGGCTTTGCATCTAGCGTAAAAAAATTAATTACCTTGTAAATATATACCTATTCTTAGTCTTAGTGGTATTTTGTAGTCTCTATGTCCGATCAAAATCCTAGATAATAGCCAGCCCTAGATTGCGCGACTGGTATCTTAATACCCTCGTACTGATTTTTTTTTGCATTATCATTGTGTTTGTATGCAATAAACCATATGACCCCAAAAATGTTAAAAATCCACTGACGGGTGCAAACTTAAAGAAAACTTAAATAGGAGTAAGGCATTATAAATTTCCTACCTCAAATTGGATGGTCTGTAATTATAAGTTTTAATCTTTGTCCTAGAATAAATATTATGGTGATACCACCCTCAGTAATGGCCGCTCACGTACGTTACTATCCTTTCCTGCCATTAGAATCCTTAATTGCTCTAGGATTGGTTATGTTACTCTCTTTTATGGTAAAGCGGCCAAACCTAATTGTTTTTATGAGCGTCTGTTTTTTGAGCTTTGAATTATTAGTTTTGTAACAGAGGTGCAGGTGGTCTATCATTAGTGCGGTTTGGTTTGTCTACGGCATTTTAATAGACCCTAATGGCTAATTAAAGTGCTTAAAATTAATTCCAGCTCCCCATAAGGTTGATACGAGTAAATGTAAAGACATTACGTGATTATGGTACGTTACAAAAAGTGGGATATCAATCGCATTGTATATGGGTTGTGTTTATCTAAAGGTTATAAATAAGTAATTTAGATACCTACATATATTATTTATATAATCTCACAAGGGATTATTGCAAGATAAATGAAAAAATCGAATGTAAGCAATCAACCTCAACCCAAAGGTATCGAGGTATTCACGGTCCATTGTGAATTTCTGATATATTATATACATATCCGATAGTATTTTATAACTTTATTCTTGAAGTAGGGCTTAATATTTTTTAATACATCGTAAAAATTTGAAACTTAAATCCTTTATTAGCTACTCTATATCGCGTTGAACGTTTAAATGGCGCTTGACGAAAGAACAAATTTAATAAGACGAAAACATGCAGCTTAAACACTATGTATTTGTAATGGCGGCGTACGATTTGAAATGACATTAAATCACCGACGTAGCGGTATCCTTTGTTTCGGTGGTGAGAGGCTACCGGTAATAAAACATGCTTTTTGAACAATAGGTCAGTAAAATTTAAATTTGTGAGAGGCACCTCGAGAAATTTGCAAGAGGTATAGGAATTGCTTTTATGATGGTAATGAAATGTTTTTAGCTCACGGCGAATGTTTGAAACGTTTTTGCTCTAATTCTAGGTTGTTTTTAGTACATTTATCTTTTTTCTATCTAATAGATAGAAATCTAATTAATAGATTGTAGGTAGAGCATGGGACAAATCGTAATCTACCGTAAAGTATGTTCGGGTCTGCGTTTCAATATAAAAAGATTAATTGAAATTCAATTTATAGTCTAAAATGTGAATCAAATACCAGCTAGCTTGCTATATAGTCTTTAAAGAAATGTATACTTTGGTTGTCATCGGAACTACCCTGAGAGATATCGATTATAACCAATAAGCCTTCCAAGGCTATAGACTTGTAGGTGTCCATTTCTCGACTTGTGTCTCGCGACCCGCGACACTCTCGTTGTGTTCTGAAACTACCTGTGACCCTAAGCAGGCAGCGAAAAGGCAATTAACTTTCAAAATAATGAACTTCCTACGGCCAGTCGGAAATTATATCTCGCAAATGATAAGCAAAACTTTAATTCGATATTTATGGAATAGTAATCTCAAACAGGTTTATTAATTTAGAAGTTAAGGCGAGGCTTCGGCTTAGATATCTCAGCCCACGACATTACTGCATAATCGTATTAGAAAATTGGCTTGATTGGGTCAGCCGCGGCCATAAAGTGAGCAGTCGGCGTCTGCCTACGCGTCGCGGGCCGGCGCGTGTCACTCGCCGCGATTCCTGCAATAACAATCCCGGACGATTACTCTATCCGGTGAGTCCGGTGACGGAGTAAAGTATCGCTAGTTGATTATTGTGTTTATTTGCGCGTGGCGTGTGTTGGTGCGGCGTGTGTGTGTGCATGCGTGCGAGCGGTAGTGGCCCACCCAGCGCGCGGCCACACAAGGCGCCCACCCACGTGGCAGGGGCGCCGCAGCCGCGGTCCGCGCAGGCCGCTCTCCACCAGCGCTGCATCGCCCGACCCGCCTGCTGCCAAACGCTACCGGCGGCGCTGGACATCGATATCCCCTGATTGACATGTGCCCGTCTCGGCAACGATCGATCTGGTCGGGATTTGCTACAGTTGAATGATATCAATCGTGTTTTGTTAAAGAATCGTGAGTTGCGTTTGAGGAGGTAGGTACTTAATATTTTACAGAAACAAAAATACTACAAATAATTATTCTGCTTAATATTATATTTACATCACAATCACAAAGAGAATGATAAGTCATGACAACACCTTTGAAGGGGGTCAGAGGCTGGACATTTAATCCAACATTATTCAAGTTTTAAAAGCAATTAATATCAATAAATGTTGTCGTTTGCAACACAGCAAACGAGGTATTGTAAATGTTAAAATCACTTGGCACTTTGAGCAATACACCTTACATTGCTGGGTGAGATAAATCAGTAGACCAGGTAACCTACGTTGCTTTTGGAATACTAAGGAATTACGTTGTTGAACGAATTACCTAAATTAGCAGACAAGGCCCCAGTAAAGTTCGCAATTAAAATACTTATAATATATAATACTCTGGTCGGACTATAAATAGAATTACATACAAAATAACGGTTGGAAATGATCCTCGCTGTGGTTGTTTAAAAAAGTGTGAAAATCGCAGAGCGTCCGCGGTTGTAAACACCTGACGATCGCGCGTGCGCTGCCGAATTTCGCCAGCGACTCGGCGCCCAGCTTTGAATGACATTGATCGGCCATTATCGCTCTTACTGCTTCACTATAATACACTATTGTTTGGCTCCCCCTGTATCACACATCAAGACAATTGATGCCCTTAATCAACGTCATCTTTTAAAGTGACGTTTTATTCAGTTAGCGTTAAGTAGAAAGTTTCATAATCATAACTCTGACTTGATTTACGTACCTAATAACTTTCTGTGCGATGCCTCAGGCCGATGCATTATTTTTATCTTTTGAAACTTCTTTGAAGGGACTAAACGATCGGCGGACTTGTCATCAATGCATCTAAACCTAGTTTACATGGCCTTTAATTTTGATAAAGTGAATCACTCGGTGTTTTGATATAATAGGTATTATCTAAATATGTACTTACCAAAAATGTACCTGCTGAATTATAAAATTTACCTATTGGCAACACTAAAACTTTAAATAATAAAAAATAACAGTATACGTTTTATTTCCAAAAGTAACAGAATTTATCTCTAATCTACATAAATTTATTGTGATTAGAAATGTGAGCTTAAAAATGCGACATCGTAAAAGATTTGTAAAGCAGTATTAAATTACTGTTTAATATAATCATACGTGGGGATTGTGTTACCTTTAAGATCTTCTGTAGACATCTAAGATTACAATGTGATGACATCTTTTAGGAATCGAATTTACTTATCGTGTTAGTATACGGGGCAAATTTTACCAAGATTAATAGAATCCTGTAAAAGGTCATAGAGTAGGTAATTTTTGTTTGGGTAAAACGATAGATAGAATTTAATATCTACTCTACGCCACAGTCTTTTACTTGGTTTCCTCTGGGAACCCTGGTCTCTAAGAACGAAGACAAAAAATTTATGGTCATCCATTCTGATCCTAGATATGAGCGCCGGTGGCAAATCAGTCGGCAGCGGCGCGCCGACTTTTGGAGGTCTACGGCATCGGCGTTTCGGCGGCGTGACCTTGATAAAACTACCTTAAAAGGGAAGATATAAAATAGCTCAAACTACCAAACCAAAATAACATCAAAAATTACTCATAACATCAAAATCACTCATAACTTGTCGGCCAACCCGTCGTGCAACTTGGCCAAACAGTTGTGCGACTAGTCGTGCAACTTGTCGGCCGAACAGTTGTGCGACTCGTCGTGCAACCAGTTGTGCGACTCGTCGTGCAATTTGTCGGCCGAACAGTTGTGCGACTCGTCGGCCAAACAGTTGTGCAACTAGTCGTGCAAGTTGTCGGCCAACCAGTTATGCGACTCGTCGGCCAACCCGTCGTGCAACTTGTCGGCCCACCAGTTGTGTAATTGGTCGTGCAACTCATCGGCCAACCCGTCGTGCAACTTGGCCAAACAGTTGTGCAACCAGTCGTGCAACTCGTCGGCCAACCAGTTGTGTGACTCGTTGTGCAACTTGTCGGCCGAACAGTTGTGCGACTCGTCGGCCAAACAGTTGTGCAACTAGTCGTGCAAGTTGTCGGCCAACCAGTTGTGCGACTCGTCGGCCAACCCGTTGTACAACTTGTCGGCCCACCAATTGTGCAACTAGTCGTGCAACTCGTCGGCCAACCCGCCGTGCAACTTGGCCAAACAGTTGTGCAACCAGTCGTGCAACTTGTCGGCCAACCCGTTGTGCAACTAGTCGTGCAACTTGTCGGCCAACCAGTCGTACGACTCGTCGGCCAACCCGTCGTGCAACTTGGCCAAACATTTGTGCAACCAGTCGTGCAACTCGTCGGCCAACCAGTTGTGCAAGTAGTCGTGCAACTTGTCGGCCAACCAGTCGTGCGACTTGTCGGCCAAACAGTTGTGCGACTTGTCGGCCAACCAGTCGTGCAACTTGTCGGCCGAACAGTTGTGCGACTCGTCGGCCAAACAGTTGTGCAACTCCGTCTGATCCACAGGAACCAAATCAAAAAATCTTAAGCAAAAATAAAGAAAAAATGGAGGGAACCATTATTACGAGTATCTTTTACTCAGCTGAGAACAATAATTGTTATCTGCAAACATTAACATTTACGATGCAATAATTCACCTCATTATAATATAATAAGAGATTTTTATGACTTCCGACAGAATAAAAATTAATAACTTATTATCATTTATAAGACATGGTTGTTACCTAGATACCTTGATTGATTAATGTATTGGTAAATTTATGATATTTTATTGATTCAAATATCTTTTGTCTATAGATGACCATAATAGTTCTAAAATTTGGAGGCAATAGTACCTACCTACCTATAAATTTCATGTCTTTTTATCGGTGCCTTTACTAAATATCATCACAAATATTAAGATCACTTTCCTAAAATCTATCGTCATCTACGAAATTTCGATTTATATATTTTTAAGTGAGTAATAAGAGTTAAAATTATGAATTCTATTACAAATCATTATGCTGATTGGAGTGGGTATGCTTAATCAAATAGTTGGAAGTTCAAATAAAATAAAAATTTTATGCAAAACGAATTAAATGAAACGAGGATCACTTTAATAATAATAATAACTTATAGAAACATAAATTAATGAGTTAAATTTTTAAAATGGAATTTCAAAACACTTTTGGACATCGCTAATCCACAGGTATTATTCCCTGCTCGTTTTATGAAAATTGCAGGTTTGGCTTGACATTTATTTCTACGGCAGGTACTAATCGATGTTGGTATTAGCCGGCAGACGGTAATACAGCCTGTCGCCACGTAATCACCATATCCCTCGATACTAAATGTATTACTGATACCGTGTCATAGATTAATCTACTGACTCTACTAACTCTAGCCATATTCGTAATTTAATGCGTTACAGCAATTGCAACATTTATAATGATTAATTTTGTAAATTATTATCTAAGTTTATTTTGTATATTTTTAAACTACAGATTGAACAAACGATTAATAATATACGACAAACAGCCAAATAATCGCGTGTTAAAAACGTGTTAAAATATCTAATACTTTATAAATATCTATCCCCAGTATCAGCTTTTTTGACGTGCTCAGCAATAGGGATGTTATAGACATGAAATTTCGGATACGGATAGGTTTCGGATATAGGAATGATTATTATACCGGATACGGATATGGATGCGGATATGAAATTATGTCGGATTATCCGTTAGTTTCGGATAATTTCGGTTACGGATATTAATTTTTTAATCTTTTACCACATTGTTTACATTTTGCGGAATCGACAGTTATTTCATCAAAAATGATCAAATTACATTCGATTTAGGACGCATTTTGTACCAATTCAATCAATTCCGTAACACAACACTTTTGTTTCCATTTTTCGAACTACATATTTGTAATAACTTGTCATAACGTGTCTCAATTAGGCTGCGCCCCTATCCGATATTATCCGAAACTTATATTTCGGATTCGGTTACGGATATTTTTTTATATCGGATATCCGATAGTTTCGGTTACGGTTACGGAGCTCCCTAACATCCCTACTTGGCAACGATAGTTTTGTCAATTTAATTGTTTTTAGTAGTTACGAAACATTGGAACCTTGTAAAAAGCATTGTAGATGGTAATTGAACAACTCGATAACATTAAATATTTGCATAATAATATACACCGTCTTTATTCGCTAAAGCGTTGCAATAAAATGTTCATAAAACACAAAAAATATGCATCTAAACTAAACGAATCTCCCAGAGTCAAAAACATTGTAGGCTTTAAACTCCAATAAAGTTATTGACAAAGCTGAGCGGCGCCTTTTATTTCGCCGCCGCTAAAAAACGAGAGGCGTGTCCAATCATACTGCCATCAATTTGCGTCAGACTTATAGAGACATTTTAGCTGAGCCGCTCGTTCCAGACGTGGAATTGATTTGGGACGCATTTCCGGCGATTTTTTAACGCTCATCCTCACTCGCACTCACCGCTCTACGACGCACTAAACCACTTAAGCCCCTCACTAGGATATTGATTATTAATAAAGCACTTTAGGGTTTAACCGCGTTGTAGTAATTTATAACAGGTCTTAGGAGTACAGTAAAATTTCGCTTTTAATAGTAGGTACCGTCAGAATATAAATGCCTTTTGAAATTTATATTCTAACGTAATGAGTTATTCAAATAATTTACATTTTTCACTCACAGCTTTATTACATGGATAATAGCGCAGCAATTCTAAGGATGTACGGTTTCAAATTTCGTCCACGATGAAATAAAGTTTTGTTTGGTGGATATCAAAATGAATATAAGTGCGTTATCAACGTATGTTACGATTTCATTGAGTTTCGAAGGTAGGTACTTTTAAGAGCGAGGGCAGCTGTAATAATAGACGTAGGTACCTACTCGGCTCACAGTGACATTTGCTCGACCGATTCTCAATCTTAAATATATCATTACAACCAATAACACGCCTTAATATCAAGTGAGACATCACCCTAAAAGGAGTTCTCGGCATTATGATCCACTTATTATTTTTTCTTCATGTAAAAGATTTCAACGCGTCCGTTGTTGAATACCCATTTTAAATAATTGTAATATTGAAATATGATATTTTTATGCTGAACCGTTCATTAAGAGAGGTTCTATAGGAAGCTTCCGTGTTAAAATATATCTCATCCTCTATTATTTGAAGAATGAAGTATCAAAAAAAATGTTTTCTAAGTTTTTAAAGGAAAGCATGCAAAGTGCAATGAAAGCAGGTAGCATTACCTTCACATCATAAAGACAATTTCTAAATGCAGTTACGGTTGTTTTGCTCGCGAGCGTACTGTACGTTACTCATTTTAACTGTCGCATAAAAGCAATTCTACCACTCAAACACGCATACATTCGAGTAACAGACAGATAAAACGTAGTAAGTAATCGTTATTTAAGTACGGGGAATTACTGGCAATTTGTAGCTTCATGATACTACCAACATTTTTCGCTCGATTAAACGTGAAGTTGGTTTGTTTAAATCCCGATAACGGTTTCATTTATTTTAGGTACAAAAAGTAGTCATTTCTTGTTTGTTACTAGTCTTTTGATATTTTCTGGTATATACCTATTAAGTATTGCATTTTTGATACCATGTAGTAAATAAAACGTTGACCGAACAAATGGATAAGAAAATAGAAGGTTAAAACCGTTTACGGTGCCCATAAATTCCACAACATTACTCAAGTAAGTATATTACCGAATATCTTGATATTATTCATATAGGTAAGCGGTTTTCTCGACTGGCAGCGGTTTGGTCATATAACATGTGACCACGACAAGCAATTCTCCTCGAGCAGCCATCGTGAAATATGAGGGTCGCGCTTATATTGCGAAAAACAAAAACTCCGTCTTTATTATATCAGCCAAAACCTTTACAGCAGAATAACTTAAATATATGGATAGCTCATTATTATTATTAGCTAATTTAAGCTCTTAATCTTGGCCGCTTTAGAACGAGGCATCGAGCACCGTTCGGTTTAAGGTTTGAAAGTAATTTATGGGTACGTAATTCTTTATTGCTCATTGTATTAAATGACGCGATAATCGGATTCCATAATGATCGAAAATATGGTTCATAAAACGCATAAAAACGCTGATCCTTGAACGCGGCGAAGCATGTACTCGTATACTTCGTACCGCGGGTATAGTATGGTGTACCTAAATATTAAACAGATAGATAGACGCTTTGTATGTATTTAGGAGTGGCAGGGCATCGTCTTGGGTGGTCTGCCGTGGGCCGTTCGCCGGCAGACAGAATAAGGCCGAGATTTGTATGATATCGCGCTCGCTCCACTGAAATTGAAATAGATCGCGACTATTTATCTCGCGTCGCATCACATCTAGTGCATCGTTGCGTCTAGATACGTCGCCTCGGTACATTTTCGACTTCACGTATCTTGTGCGTTAGTATTATGAATACATAAAACATATGACCTAACATAACATTAAGTCCTAAAATGATTGTTAAACTTATATGAATTACTAACTACTTCCGAGTTACGTTAAGTAAATACAAACAATTTGTGATTGGGTTAAACTTAGGTTACATGACATAATAACACCTATATAAAATCAGTCTCCGTTTACAAGTAGGTATCTATCTATTACCCATGTCGACGTTTACACGTTAACATTTTAGCAGACAAGCTATATATACGGCCGAGTTACTTTCAAGAGCCACTAATTGCCAGTGTCTGCCATTTTCCTATAACTCAGTGTCAAAGTTGGACAATAACGTCGTCATTCCTTAGTCTAAGATGTAATCTGATGAGACGATCGGACCAAAAGTAGCGTTAATATAACACAGCCCACGCCACCATCTTGTTACAATACTCGACTTTATGTTAGATCGAGATACGCTAACATGCGAGATTTACCTTTGTTGTAATGAAAATATAAATTTGGAACGTTATTTTCTTTTTATAGCAATTAAACAGTAATATTCAGATCCTATCATCCTATCTGAGGTCCAATGTGGGTTACTAATCATTAGGATTATGATATTCGCCTCAAACAGCTACATATCTATAGGGATATCTTGAAAAACCATCCTGACTACGAGACACGAAGAACATGCTGCCTTACGGTGTGATAAACATGTTGGCAATTTGGTACTATGTAAGATAACGAGCTTACGAGTGAAGACTGAGTAGTATAAAGCCTTAACCTAAACCTATAAAATAATCTGAGGCTTAAATATGTCTTTTTCTTGGTTTTTATCTATCACTACCTATACCAAAACTCATTAAAAGTTTAGCGGTTTAGGCGTGAATACGAAATAGACGGACTTACTTTCGCATTAAAATATTGTTAGGTAAAGAAGTAAGGATAAAGTGTCTTAGCTAAGATACTGAGTAGCTATAGTATTCTACGATTACCTACTGAGTTCCTCTACATGCCGTTGCCCAAGAATCCCAATTTTATATCCTGTATCTAATGCATCCATTCGTAAACTCCGCACGTTATGTCGCTCGCACTAATTCACGGTCGCTCGATATGGCACATTTTCATTGCAGTAACGCCCACGCGTGAGATACTTACACAGTTTTAATGCTAATCGACGACTAAACACTCCGCCACCGACGTTGAGCGCCATTAATAGGATGTTGAGGATACGAAATTTCGGATTTGGACATGGATTGGGATGTAAGAATTCAGTTATGTGTATAAGATTCAGTTACTATTATAAATAGAAAATTAGAAATTGGATAGGATATTGGGAGAGCTTCGAACTGTTTAAGCTACGGACAAAAGATTTTATGTAGAACTTCAACCAGAGCTTTCTGATGTATCAACTCAATCTCTTATAAAATGTTCTGTAAAGAAAAACAAGACTTGAAAGTGTACACGGAACGGAAATCCGAACTAAAGCGACCTCATTATTCGCCCAGTTCATTGGCATTGGGACCACAAATTCGTTTCTAGAGTTTCAACCCAGCTATTAGTTTAAATATCCTCCTGCACGGGGAGTGACAGGCTAGTTCTCTATAATTACAGACACTACATTTTACGAGTTCTAGACGAAGGCTTGAACAAAGCCTACACCGGTGACCTTCCGAGAAGCCCAGACATTGTTCGCGACCACCCGCGTCGCACATTGTTAGTACCGGGCAAATTTGTAGAAGACACTTGACGCCTTTATTTCGGCTCGCATCGTGTTCACAATATAAATTAACACGTTTGTACTTTAGTCACACTTTTAATTCAATGCGCTTGCTTTACATTGAAAATGCAAATAATTACGCCATTTTAACACGCTTTTTTACGTTGTTGCTTGAAGATAGGGTTAATATTTGAAGAAACTTGTAGGTAGGCAGGGTATTAGAGGCACTTTTGTTTAAATTAGATAGCCTGTATGTTAATTTAATAGAACGTTTTACATGCTGGCACTATTTTGTCAGACTGATAAAGAGTAAAACTTAAATAGATTTCTGACTGTTGCACCAAGATTCGTTCCGAAAGAGAATCACAAATTAGGGGAGAGTTGAATATTATCGTGCCCCAAAAACTTGGACCTATAATTCAGACAGTTTGATGTACAGATTCAAAAATGCAGTTATGTAGTACAGAATTTATTTAGCTCCACATACAGCATGGCAAAATATTTTAAAAAATACCAGGAAGTAGTTACTTTATTTAGATTTTTAACAAAAATGGGAAATCGCGGTATTATCAGACTGGTTTGATAATATGTATCATATACTTATTACCATAAATTAAAAAAAAAAAGCAATTTTATTTATTTCATACTTTATTGTGCACCACAAGAACCAGAAGGACAGAATAACAGTCAATAAATAAAAATCAACTATATCAAGATCATTAGATAGAATGTAGAATGTATAATTTATATGTATGACGTTCATTAAGTGTACACAAATCGTACCTAATAATGAATAAAACCTTTTGACTTTGACTATAAAAAATACATATAATGAAATTACTTAGATAATGTTCTCTCAATTTTAACAGATCTTTTAAGTATTTTAGATTTCGGGACATTAAAGTTTTTAGCAGCTTCCGCCTTTAAAGTATGTAGCTCTTATTTTCTGGATCGCATGAGTTCTTTTTTTCTTTCAAGATTTATCCATCTAAAACAACATTTCGCGCCCTGTGCGCGGAATTGGCAAACTAAATAATTTCATTTTGTAACCTCAAAATAATACAGTGAAATTAATCGTGTATTCAAATCCATTTGGGTATTAATTCTACAATAAATAATGATTGCAACAGAAGAAAACAATTTGTTACAATATAAATACAGAATAACTTGCCTCTTAACAAAAGTACCCGCAAAAATATAAAAAATGCCATTCCATCGCTGCTCGGAGCTTACTGGTGGATACAGGGAGGGTTAGGCGTCTCAGGCTATTTTTAAGCCCTGGATATCGCTAGAAGTGTTTAGTTTTTGCAATACATTGAACATCAGACGGATCATCACAGAATTATCAGACGCGCGGTAATATCCAACTCTCCCCTATATTAAGTGTATGAGTATCTACTTAGTCAAAAAATAGTTAAAAATCATTTAAAAAATATTTACCAAAAATGTAGTAATCTCTACCCGATCCTTTGTGAAGGTAGCCCAAGATAATCCCATCTCAAATCACACCCTAAAATATCTTTAAGAATTTACAGTGCACCGTATCGAGACATATTTTAGTCAATAGGTTAGACCTAGCACTAGTAGATAATAATTATAGAAAATTACCTAGTTTAACAAAGACCGGACAGGTGTCACGTTACCGTCGTTTCGTGTTGCAGTGGAAATTCTGTGCTAGTGCCAAGTTAAGCCGCATTAAATTCAGTTGTCGTACACAACTTTCCACAGTACTATGCAGTTTTGGTGGACAATGTTGCAAATTAAATCAGCACTCGCCGAATTTGAACAACAATCGGCACGGACGCTTACTAGCGCGTGAGTAGCTTGCTTAAACGGTTGGCCATCATTCATGACGACAATCCGTCAATGCATTAGGTAGTAACTTACAATGTACCTCTTGAGCAACTCTTAACCGAAAACGGTGAGTATTACGATGTTTTATGTTTAATTTAGCGGACTTACGAAACTCAAGTTGAGGATATTAAGTTTTACTTACGTCTTATTGTATGTAGGTAATGCCATCTTTAAACCGGTTTTGTAATTTTTACTGAAATCCTTTTTTACTCTCCTAAACACGGAACAAAGAGTTTTTTTACTGGCTTACCTATCTTGTGTGCACAAGAATACACTTTACCTAAGAAAAATCTTATTCAATATAGACAAGTACTTTAAATAAAGTTTTAAAATAGTTTTCTACTTTGTGTTAGATAACTAAAGTGTGTAGGTAAGTGGGTATTAAAGACCCAAGGTTTCTGTTGAATAGTTGAATTGTAGTTGGCTTGGCCCGGGGTTCAAGCTACCTATTCGTATTCAGTTTTAATATATGGAGCGGTCATTTGATTCACATTACGGTTGACAGGCAATCGTTTAATCTTTTCATTGGTATTATTTGGTATTGAATTGAAAAGCTGAGAGTTGCGAGCGCGGTGGCCGCCGTGACTCACGCCGTAAACTGCCAGCCCGATCCTTTATCTCGTTAAGGATACATAGGTAGGTACTCGTAATAAAAATAAACTACATAAGGGTCAGTTATCAGTAGAACATATCGTTCCACGTATTGAATAATCGAAAATTATACGTTTAACTGTTTTTCCAAAAACTGACGAAAAGAACCTGTATAAAAAAGGACCTAGACGTAGTGTATCTTACATGTGTATGAGGGCTGAGCAGTGGTTCATTGAAATAACTTTTGCAATGCCGCAGTAAGTATGCCAGCGCACAAATATCGCGAGTATTGAGAACGTGGTGTGCATAAGGCCTTAGAGTTAAGACAATGTTTTACGATTTACAAAACCTATCACTAGATAAAACGTTGTTCAGTAGTTACATTAAATAATCGTCCCGTCTGTGAGCTATGGAAGGCAGACGGTATACTGGGTCTTGTGACCGCCTATTCTCTCGGCTACCGCACACGCAGTCGACTCAGGGCTCGCGAACCTCATTCATCAGCTCTGATTGATTGCAACTGTCAAAACGCTAATGGCGGCGAGAGGGTCCGTATTGGAACCTAAGCCAATATTAATGCTCGTTATTGATGACTCCACAACCAAGTTCACGGTTACTTATTAGATATGTAATTTATTAAACATTGTACACTCGTCTCGCTTAGAGGGCCAAACGAGCGTCCGATAATGCCTCGTTAGTGGAAGGTTGGAGAAGCTGAACGAAAGGAACAGCAGCGGAGTGAATAGGGCAAATAAATCTTGCATCAAGACTCCTGTAGAAGACAAGTCATTTATTCGTGCTCATTTTAATTGTAGTACGTTCCACCTATAATTTAGTTAAATATGTTCTTAGCTAACTAACTTTTCCTACAGACAAAAAAATCGAAGCTAAGTACCTACCTATGTAATAAAATTTTTGTTGCCGGATTCTGTTCCTTGCGAGCAGGTGCCTAATAGTACCATTAGAACCAATGCACCTAAGTATGTTCTAATAGATGTAACTTTTAATTTTAAAGATTTGGTAGGTATGTTTAAAAAAAGGACAGATAAAGGATTCATTAATTTATTGGATATGTACTATAAAATATAAAACCGTAAATTTGACACATCTGATATATTTCAAATCCTGATGAGCCTAAGTATAAGGTTTACATAAGACATAAAACATATTTCGGTATAAAGATCATACAATTTGTTCGGTTCTATAAAAGAAATACTATAAATATATATATATTATTATACATACATAATATGATAAAACTCATTTTATACTCTTAAAACTTTTCCCAAGTCAACCAAGTATAAATTCGACAATCACATTATTTCTAAAATTATTTACACATTATACCTACACATTTACAACAGTACACTGACAACAAATGATGTATGAATCTGTAAATCAGACACTGTATACATTACATCGAATTGAACTCATTATAAGACTTTATTATCATTATAAAACTAAAACAAAGGCATGTACAAAGACATTTAAAAACATGACTTTTTATTACTTATTCTCAGAAAAGATTTTTTTACCAATATCATATCCCCGTTCATTCCTTTATTCGCTCTTGAATTGCGCATAGCGTAATATCACAACATTATATGAGTTTACTCCTAAGTAACATTTACGGCATGTACCCTTAGGCTCAGTTTGAACGCTAAAAAATAGAATCGAAAAGTCGCGTGAAACCGAAAGATACGTGCCGTAATTCGTCTCTTTCTCTAAAACATTCACAACAGTAAAAAATAGTTCTTATAAAGTGAACAACTTGTCGATATTCAAATGAGTAAATATAATAAAAGCTCAAACTAAGGTCTGATCTCAATCAAGTGAGGGAGATGACAGAGATACAGTTAAATCTCTCTTTAATAGATCAGATGACAGCTAACATAGGTTGGAGGACAGTTTGAAATATACGCATATGTTTGCAACCCCTACCCTTTTTCTATGTTTCATTTAGTTGTATGCGCGAGTCCACGCTGGTCTAATGCAAATTAGTGGAAAACACGGGAAGATGGCTAACGTATAATTTTAAACCGTCAATAACCTCTCGACGAAATTCTATGTTCTTTTGTACATTTATGTCGTTAGTTATCGACGATAACAAAGGATACCAAAGGCTTAACGTGCTCTTCAAAGCACGGAAGCGTTAATTCTATTCTGAAAGCAGCAGTCCTAACCTTCCAAGTAGCTTGCTTTAGTTGCCTAACACTTTCGACCGTTTACGATTCCACATCTGTGGATTATGCGCATTTCGTTTAAGTATACTTAAATATCTGTTAACCTTCTTTTTGCAATAGTTTTCTAATGACTGCTATATGAAAACGACAGGTGGAGAGTATAGATATGAAATAAATAAAATAAAGTTACCATTTATTCACATTAATCACTTCGTTAGAAGTTAAAACAGTTACATCACATTGAGATTTAAGAAGAATACAGTTGCAGCCTTCAAAAGTATGATTTTTTGTAAATAGTCTACAGGTTCTAGTCTTCATGACAGGATATCTGGAATAAAATATATTATTCTTTAATAATAAAAGTAAGTAAAAGCAATAATAAAGTAAAATTATGTAGCAGAAACATGCAAATAAAAAGAATTGTGTATCATAATGTGACTTTCAATCTTTGTGATATAGCGTTCCTACTATTTTTTTTTCTCGTATTAAGATACAATTAGCATCAAGTTACGCATTAGACACACAGTACGTTTGTTACACAATTTGCACACACCTTAACGCATCCGTGTCCTAGCTGAGTTCGAAGCCGGCGCCCGCCTGTATGGCATACAGCAGACGCTCGGCCAACATGTCTTCAGTGGGGAACTCCGGCAGCTTCAGCAGGTTCATGCAGGTGGAAGACGAGGGCAGACGGTCGGTAGCGCCCGCCGATTGGATGCAAAACGGCGGTGTCAGATCCTAGAGCAAAAATGAAAAAATTTACACGATGGAGTGCGGTGTGAATCGAATGTGAAAACTGTGAGGGATCTTGAGTTCTTAGCGTAAAACTTTAATTTTTGACAGTTAATTTTTTACTTTAGACTAGTTAATGAGTTTTAGTTGTAAATTTTCCCTCCGCAAATTACTTTCTTCATATTTGTTACTGTGATCTATACGATACGGGTTGGTGGAATGGGCTTCGAAGGCTCAAAAAAAATAGAGCAGAACAATGCCTGCCGGGTCTGCAAGTGTGGTATTAAATAATTATATGAGTTTGTGTTCCGTAACTGACATACAGCGCTGAGATTTTATAAATTCCATTACCCGCCACCCAAGATGTTGCTGAACAGATTAATCAGACAAACAAGAGTAATTAAGCTACTCAACATCCTTTTACGAGACCTCAAACACTTCTCGAAAAATGTCATGACAGCTCTTCGGTTACAAGTCGTATCGCATCGTGTCGTGTACTCGTGTCGTATCGTAGTGTGTGTAGTTGTGTACCTTGAAGCCGAGCAGCGGCGGGCGCGAGCAGCTGGTGACGAACTTGAGCAGCTGGCGGCGCTGCGCGTCACTGAAGCGCGCCACCACGCGCCAGAACGACGCCACCGTCGGGTGCTCCGCGCTGAACCCGCCTGCGCGCCCGCACGCCCGCACGCCCGCACCCGCACGCCGCACGCACACATAAAATAACATCAAAATGGGATAGTTATTAGTTTTACAGGGCATTTTGATCAATTTTACTCAATCAATTCACATTCTGGGAAGTAATTAACTCATTTTATAAAATACTTTTTTTTTAAAACCGTAACTGATTACTTAGTGTTCAAAACGATGGCCACTGTTCCGAATACGTAGGTAGATTCGATGTCTCGATGAAGGATTATAATTTTATGTGTTATGTAGGTTAGATGCTATGAAAGTAACAGAAGACACTGACCGCCATAGTGCGTGTACTTCTTCATGTCGTCGAGGTCTATGGGCACCTCGGCGCCGGAGATGAGCAGCTGCAGCTCCTTGCACGAGAACATTCGCAGCCAATCACCGTTCACCACCGACGTCAGCCCGCGCTTGAACGCCGCGCATTGCGCTCTTATTTGTCTGAAATGAAAGAGTACAGTTGAGAGTTATTTAAATTTATTTATTTATTACCAGACTACAGCAAAACTTAAGAGGAGGGTTATGTTTTTATTCATTTGAAATAAAAATAATTTGAATTCGATAAAGTCAGAAGTAGTCAAGAACAGCGTTGGACGACAGAATGGTTTAAGCAGTGTCTGTAATAGTAGTAAATACTACTATTGTCTAAATAGTTCTTGGACACTCAGCCAGTCGCCAATGATGAGCCAGTACTAATAGAAGTGTGAAACACAAAATAATATAAATACCTATTTAATTTGTAATCTGCTACTAAATGAATGTATTCTATCCTATTTTCAGCTGTGACTGGAATGTTTGCTCCTCCCGGTTTTAGCTCTTCTATCTGTAAGAAAAGGAAAACATTAATATTAGAGTATTTTAATGTAAAATCTCAAGGTTAGCAGAAAGCTTGCGTCTTACGCAGGCTACGCGGAGTGATTTTCTTCTTTATTTCAAAACAAATAAAAGGCAATGAAACATGCGTCCGCGCGTCGACTTTCCTTAGGAAAATTTCCGACGGCAACACTAATTTTATATTGACTAGAGCTCTTCGGAGCCTTGTATCAGTGGCTCAAGAAGGGTTATGTGTTTATTCTTCATCAGCATAGCACTCGCCCTCTGTTCGCCGAGGTGGTCGGTGAGTAGCGTGAAGTCCAGTCCGAGGTCCGGCACGGCGCGGCGCGGGTGCGCTCGCAGCTGCAGCAGGCCCCGCAGCAGCGCCGGGTCCAGGGACGCCAGCGCGTGCACGTCTGCTTCGCGAGCGGAACACAGCTTCGCTAAAAAGAACTCGGCCAGCGGCAACTCCACTAGTAGACTCTCGTACAACGCCTGAAACACACACAGTACACACAACATTTTATCACTAAAGGCCCCATGAATGTCCGTCAATATTTTGTAACGAACGATTGAGAAGATTGGCTTGCTCGCTGTGTGGTTTTTGCAGCCAATGGACCAATTAAAAAAAGCGATAATAAAAGTGGAAACAACATTTCTGACTGGATATGTGATAACTGCAGTTTATGAAAATTAGTAAGATTTTTCCTGAATCGTTTTTTAAAACACACACCTGAAGTAGTTTAATTAAACCATCCACCATTATATTTCAGCGTTATATGTCAATTAAATATAATATAAGTCCTTGGTACTTTAATTTTATTCTTATAAATAATTTTACATGTAGGTACCTTTCCTAACATTCTTCCCACGAAATAGTAATGCATTGGAAAATCGTCATACAGCAGATGAACACCTGGATTTGGGTACAGCATATTGTCATTTGTCAGTCGGAACAGCCCTCTATTGGGGTCAAAGGCAGATCTAGAACAAACAAAATTTTTTATTTTAATTATCGTTCTTCTAAGCAAATGAGCTGTCGTAAGGAGATGATTACTATTAGTTTTGATCTATATTTTTCATATTATGAGGTCTACGTCAGTTTTAAAGACAAATTGTGATTGATGTCTCTCAACACATACAAACAAACATCCATTTCAAAATAGAACAGATTTGGGCTTTGGGCTCTTCATGTGCTGTAGATAATAATTAACAGCGAGGTGTACAAATTGTATTCATTAACTTACTTTAAAAGCTCAGAAAGGAATTCTCTAAACAAGCCGCCGCCGTCCACGCCGGGCTCTTCGGCACCCGCCTGGTTTCTTAACTGTACTCTTAACTTTAATTTTAAATCAGGTGCTGCAAATAATCAATTATTTCATCAATTATAAATGTGAAAACCTAAAATATCGACTGATCTGATTCTTTTCTATTCATTCGCGGCTAAAACAGTCGCTTTTCAATAAATAAAACTTTTAGTAGAAACCTTAAAATTTCAGACAGAAATTCCACATTTTTTTACAGGAACACAAAGGAATTATAATGGCTTTTGCCAATATTGTCTAAATAGGAATACGGCATATCTTATCATGTCGCAGTTATAAACCAATTGTTTTACTGGAAATAATGCAAACAATATCAACATCATACATTTAAGCCATTTCTCTTACCATTTTCTGGACTGAGTGATTCAAATGCATCCTCATATAAATGCGTTCGGCGCACGTTGATGCTTATTAATGGACCCTCGTTGAAATTTGTCATCTCGTACCAATGTTCATGCTTTTCTCTGAAACGAAACATACGATTTAGTGCAGGCTTAAGGAATTAAATAAAATCAATAAAAATAAAAATATTTAGCAGTAGTGAGCGTTTAGTTTAATTCAATACATTATGTTTTCTGTCTAACAGTTTGGTGGCAGTTCACAATATTAGTCCAAGAGTGGGTAAGAACTATTATATCTCCATCAAAATTTTACATTCCACATTTGTTTTGGATTATATTTTAGGATGGTATTATTATAGGTACCTATAAATAAAAAAGAAAATTACCTTATAAGAAGATCTTGGAATATTAATACCCTAGTAGCAAAAGGCACAACAAATGGAATTTCTCTTAAAATTGTAACTGTTCTCAATTCCTTAATAGTAAGCGGAGGTCCCTCTTCTGAAAAAGAAAAATAATGCACAGTCAATAGTCAAAGTGAAATTATACACGAGTCACAGTCACAGTGTGCACGATGACAAGATATTTCATTATGTTTATTACTAGCTGACCAGGCAGACTTCGCTCTGCCAATTATTCTGACTACCATCCAAAATTTTTATGCATGTTATATACATATTATTACAAACCTTCCTCTTAAATCACTCTATCTATTAAAAAAGCTGCATCAAAATCCATTGGGTGGTTTTAAAGATCTAAGCATAGATAGGGACAGAAGCGGGAAGCGACTCTGTTTTATACTATGTAGTGATAGATGATAGACAGTGACAGTGATGAGCGCTAAATATAATAATAGATGAATGTGTGACCTTGCGCCAAGTTATGTTGAGCGAAGCGCTGCTGCGCGGGCCGCTGCACGGTGAGCAGGCGGCGCGGCGCGGCCGGCCGCACCGCGTCCGTCGCGTCCGCCTCCGCCTCCCACGAGCCGCCGCTGAACCGCAGCCGGGCGTCGCGCTCGTGCAGCGACCGCACTAGCTGCGTGCACACCTACACGACCCAACACCATAATACTATATTATATTCAATATTGAATTGCTTCAACGATCAAGCGTTAATTCCTTTAAAATAATGATTTTATAGTATTTTAGACCACCTTTTAGTAGTTTAGATTCCCAAAATTATAAAATTATAGCAGACTATGGCAGTTTAAATTTCCAAACGTCATACTCTGGTCCATTAATCGTGCTTCTCCAATACAGTGGGTGACGAAACACACAAAGGACTTATCAGTGTCAAATATCTTTCACCGAACTGATGTCTTCGAAAACAATGGCAAGTTATCTTAATTCGATCGTTTGCGATCTATACAAGTGTGCTTCTGGCACCAGGCATAAGCAGAAAAAAGGACTAACTTTGAACAAATGCGACCACGCCGGCGTGTGATTGTGCTCAGACGCGTCGTGCCCTCCGATTATATCCTTGTATTGTCCGAACACGAAAGTCCTCGTCTCTGGATAGGCCAGCTCCACCAGGCCCAGGCACACTTGCCGCAGAGCGCGGCACAGCCCATCCAGCTCTGAGAACTCGAACGCATGCACGCGCCCGCCACAGACGCTTGTATTGGACGACGCTGGGGTTACTTCTGTCAATGTTAACATAGTAGTAGAGAAGTTCTTTAAAAATGTTTTAAAATATCTCAAGATTGATCTTGAAGCAAGTCAAATAAAATTAATGGTTGCACATGTCGGTATCTACTAAGAATGGTTGGTATCTACCAAACTAGCTTCTATTCTAACCCCTTTTCAACATGATTGTTCCATGATGCAGTCCATGAAACATATTTGAATGAACCTGTTTCATGCAGATATTTTTTTGAATGCAGATATTCAGTTTCATGGAATGAAGTGATTTTCAACACAAAATGATGCAATTATTAATTTTAGTAGTCCTAAAACAGATCTGACTAACAGATTTCTCAAAGAACAGATTTCTTTAATAATAGAAAAATGTATTGATAAGTTATTTTCTTCAAGAACAATTAAATTTTTTGTAGTATTTAAACATAAAAAATATTCTTACCATTTTTTTCATTTTCTTCTGAATTCTTGAAGAATTCTGTATCGTGCAGGGTCCCAATCAGCAATGTGAACAGAGCACAGAACGTAGCCAGCGGCGCCAGCAGTCTGTGGACTCCTATAACTGAAGTCTCCGTGCCGATGCCGCGAGACAAGGCCGACAGCAACGGTGTAGGCGAGCCTCCGAACGATGACTCGTGGCTCAGGTTGCTCAGCCATATCCACAGCGCCCGCAGGAATATCGGCTTGAAGGCTAACGTGTAGAGCAACCTGGAAAGTAACAACACTTTTAAAAAATGGCCACTCGAAGTATATTGAAATTATTGAATTGCTGAATTGAAAATATTGAATTGCTTCCAATGTACAAAAGCAGCACTAGCTGCAATACGCGTTTCGTACTTTAAGACGTTACTTGGAAGCAGACGTACCCTGCCTTCAAAAAAATACTATCATAACACGTTTACGCATCCCATAACCTACCTGTACTTATGCAACGCTATCTTATGACTCAACAGTAGATTGTGGCATATCCGCGACATCGAATCTAGGAACTCTGCACTCAAATCGCTCTCAGTCAACTGAGAACACGTTACTAATATACATCTCTCTGGTTCGTTGAGCATTTCTATACATCTCGTGAGTAGTTGCTGTTCTCTAACCGATGTAGGGTTCGGCTCATGTTCACTGTCACTGTCATCGTCATTGTCGGCTGCGGTCTCTTGACTGCACAACGAGTCCTCGTACTCATAGGTTATCTGCTTATTGCATACATTTACTGTCAGTCTTGCTATCACTTCGAGGTAATCCAATAGGAATGGGTTATTTGGTAGTCGTGTTTTATTCCATTTCATTAATTCTACAGCTGAAACATGAAATAATGAGCAATTTTATTCTTAAAATCATGTCAATATTACTAATCATGTTTCTTAAAATCGTATATAAATAGTTAACACAACTAAACACAATGTAAAACAAATTTTAATGTTATTACATTTAAGGTAGTGCCAATTGTATTTACTCAGGGAGATCTCTATGCAATAATACCTGCTGAAGGCAGGGAGAATAGGAGTATGTATTGTATCTATACGGAGATACCTTACCACCGTTCAGTTTCATTTAGGCAGTAGCAGTTGTTCAAAAGATACTTTATTTGAGTTGACTAGCTTAGTCCATCTTATCATGAGTATCAATGAACATACATGGCCAGACCATTTATATTCTGTATGTATGTATATTTATTACTATATGTTTTTGGTATATAGATAAAATTAGATAAGAACATTACTCACCATATCCCTGAGGTTCTAAAGCCAGTACAGAATGCAGCAACCAAGAATCATTGATGATTCTTCCTCCCACAAAGTTCTGTCCTCGCAAATATTTGACTAACTGAAAGAATGGGAACTTTCTATTCATGTCCTGTGCTATCGCTGGGATCAAATACATCTCCACTGGTTCCGGATATGGATTGCAGAGGAATGTGGCCGTAAACTCCGTCAACACAGTGTCACTAGAAAAAGACATACTCTATAATAATTATGTAACAAAATATGAAGCATTTTTTTAAAGTAGAAAGACTTAAAAGTCATCATACATAATGAAATATGTATGAGATTTTGGAATGTACAATTTCCATCTAAAGATGAATAAAAGATTTGACAAACAAAGCAGTATCTTTAAACCCACACAAAAGTGGCATGGTCCAGACCTAGACGACAAGTAGGCTCTTAGTTTTTAAGAATGGTAACCAGATCACAAAAACAAGAGCCCCTCTTTGAATTTAGTAATTATTTTGTATTTGAAGGTATTATTTCTGCATAATATCATTACTACTATATTTATGGTTAGTCTTGTAAGATTAGTTTTACTGATATTTTCAAAATACTTACTCATATTCTGGTACATTAAGACGAGAAACTAAGCATAAAGGTTTTTGTATAAGATCTAGTAGGGCTCCAGATAACGGAGTAGGTGGATTTGGTGATGGCCCATATAGTGGTGGTGTTTTTTGACACATTACTTGATGCAAATCCTTAAAATAGCCTGAAATAAACCATAAAGAGCATTATTAAAGTTATAATATAGATTGATTGAAATGGATAATTTATTTTGAAATTTAGCACTTTACACAAATAATATGAATTGATGGATATCTTAAACCTAGAACTTTCTTAGAAATACTTTGAAATAACTCGCTAAGACACTTTCACTGACTATGTGTCCAAACAAACTGTATGAAAACTGTGAAATTGGTGATTTGTTTGGATAAGTTTGCCGGCTCCGTACCTATGGCATCCCTGTGAATTATGGCTCTTACAGAACATTTTTGAACATGCAACTAAAAAGTTTAAGATTGGAAATTGGACTGACCTCTTTTTATTAAATACAAGAATGTTAACCCCACCATGTTGACAGCTTCTTCTTGGCTGAGGGACCCTTGAGCAGTATCTGCTGATGTGAACACCTCCAACATCCTCATTGGTACAGCTAAAGGCACCTTAAATAAAATAGATTATTACATAGTATATGATAATATAATTACTATGGTAGATTGTCTAAAAGTGAGGCCAGGACGAAATCTACCGTAATAATTATTATGTGTGAGGTTTTTGTAGGTAATTTTTTAGATGAAATATAACCTATATGTTGCCTTTATACAACAGAGAAAATTGCATTTAACATAATATACACATTACATAATTGGAATTTCAACAATTTTATTATGTACTTTGGCTAAGCTAGCCTCAGAAAACTGGTAAGCAGAATTAATGCACACATTTCATAATACAATTTATAATACAAAGTATATTTTTGATGAACGAGTATCTCAGCTAAAAATCTTTTTCATGAATTTGTTATAAAGATAAATTTTGTTTAATAGCAAAAGTTGTAGGTGGTGTAGAGCAGTGTTTCTCAAACATTGTTCTGCCATGGCCGGGTAATTTTCACACTGCCCCTTTGTGGGGTCACACAGGAGCTTTATCCTACGGTCTGGTTTTACTTCAAGCTGGCTTTTATTTTGACTGCCCTGTACGGTAAATAGGAAACGCTGATGTAGAGTATTATAATAAATATTTAAAAAACTATGACTACCTACCTCTGGACAACTTTTCAATAGCCGAAGATGCAGTGCTAACAGACGTCTGATCTGAATATATGAGCCTCTGCTTTGGAACACTTTCTTCCATTGTTTTAATATTAACTGTGATATTGAAACCTGGAATTCCGATGTTATGACAAGGTCAATAATTATCAAATAGAAATCATTTAGAATCATTTTTCATACAGAATGAATTTCTCAAGTGCGAAAAATGCTGAAAGGAGTCTGGGAACAGATTTTCATGAAAACTAAAAATGCAGGATTTATGAAAAATTAATTAGCCTAGCCAGGAATTGAACCTGCTGAATTTGAAAAACATAATCACACCTGTATTATTAGTCGAGGCTAGCAATGCAGTTTTATTATTCATCAAAATCGGTTTGTAGACTCCTTTCAGCATTTTTCATTAAATCTAATATTTACATACCAATCTTGCAAAGTCCCTCCTATCGTCATAAAAGAACAAAATCCTAGCAACAAGATCAGATATTAAAACTTGGTCCTCAGGAGTAGCTCTCGGAAAAATGTTGTCAAACTGTTCTCGCTCATTCTCCTTGCAGTGCTTTCTGGTCAGATAGCTCCGGACAAACGCCTGGATCTTGATTGCACTGAGCAGTCGTTTTCTGTGCTCCTATACAGTAAAATAAAGTTCAAATATCTTTTTATGTTTCATCCCTGAGTCGTGAACATTAAAAAAAGTTATGATTCCCTGATTGGACTGTTGTGTACTTAGAAACATGAAAGAAAAATTAGGATTTAAATCAATAAAATGTTATATGTAATTGTCAAGGTATGATAGATTTAGTTACTTTTTATTGTAGAATCATATAATCTAAATCATGTAATTATTGTACTGGACCACAAAAATCTTATAGTAGTACAGTAGTACAGCAAAAAGTTCATCGCATTTCACATAAATTGGCGAAGTGAATATTTTGTCCTTAATTTAATGCTTGAGGCACAAAGTGTTGGGCACAAACCTCTCGTTTTTGTCTCTGCTGCTGTGACTGAAGAATGAGCGTATCTCGGTCTGCTTTCCGAGCACTAGCCCCTGCTAAATTCTGCGAAGGCTTTCGCCTAAAATCTCCCTCAAATGAATACATCACTGAAAAATTTGTAAACAACAATCAGCTGAAAAGTCCTATCACAGATTCTACGTCACAGCACAACCTACCGTGCAATTTAATCACATACAAAGGGATACTATTTAAGTTTCGTAATCACAAGCTCATGCTACCATTTCTTCCAGTATCTTCACCACAAATTTGACCGTGTTTTTATAGACTAGTAGTCTGAAGTAGTCTGAACTCTGAACCGAGAAAAGCGGTCCTACATTAATCTAATCACAATTCACGCCGAGTGATTATTATTATTCTGAAGTTTCTGAACTGATTTGTATTTTTAGCAGTCATTCAATAAGGTTTTCACTACATTTGACTGCATTATGTCGATGTTATCGTACAAAGTATAGACATTACACCGTGTTGTATGGGTGATGTTTAATGGTTACATTACAGAATCAAAAAGCTAATCATCGAATCCTCCTTAATGAAAACAGTAGCTAGTTAATTGATTCCAAATAATAATTGTAGTAAAAACTGGATGGGTAGTATCTTTTATCGATAAATCGATTGAAACAAATACATCACTACACGAAATTTAGTGTCATCAGTGTCAATCTCCTCATCTACTGCAGATCACAGATCAAAAACAGTGCTACAGGTTATAATTAATGGTCGCACTACACGCTAGCACGTGATTGAATAGAAATTTAAGTATTAATTTCATTATTTTTACAATACAACAGAGGTTACATACAAGTTTCATATATGTAGTAGGTACGTAAATCCCCTACTACTTATCAAATACTACACACCTGGAACCCTCTAGCCTCGCGCTCGAATCCTCAAGTATACTTACTAAAATTTTGGAATTACTCACCGGACTCACTCACGGAACCACACGTTCCCACGAGCGCCTCGTAAATAAAATATTAATGTTCAAAAAAAGAACTTGACGGCACTTTTTTCCGTTTTTCGAGCATTCAACTCAAAGACGGTGCCACCTATGTTAAGTATTACGTAAAAAATCCAGTCAAGTTTTATTGCAAGCTCATGGACGCTAAATTCGAGCAGAAAAATAAGTTCATACTTTTCTTTTTCCACAACATGGCGAGGTTTACTTTAATTATGTACCTACGCAAAACCCCCAGTCAAGCTATATCTATACATACATAACTATCCGTATATACACTCTATTTACAACACTACGAGTATATAAATATGCACCTGAGACTGGCAAACGCGACAGGAAGACTTAATTTTAAAACGCATCTACGCGCTTACATGCAGATTATGCGTGTTCTGTGTGTTCGACTGTGCGTACACAAGTAAATACAAAGTAAGTACAAAGGAAATACTTACATACAACGCTAGATCACGCATTCCCGCTGCATGATGCGGGCCAGTATGTTAATCGCTATTAATGCGATAAAAATACCTAAATTCTACATTTGTTTACCTACATATCGAATTTATTAAAACGCCTTTCTATCATTCGGTTTCAGTAATACGCATTAATACAGCAGCGTGGTAGAGTGTGCACATTTAGCTCAAGGGAGAGACCATAGAAATAAGAAGTAACGCCTACCCGCAAGTGGCCTAAAAAGATCGAGACAGATACATAAATATACCCTGTATGCAATAACTTTTGAATCAACCTGACTCAAAGCGAAATATCAGATTCCGAATTACTGTACCGATAGAGAATGATCGTAGTAATACTTTATCTTATCTCGCTACATGGAACAGTTGATAAGTAATTATCAGTTGGTGCAGCATTGCTCCATTTCTGTACGTAGGCGTGCGGCAGTGCAGTTTGTGTACTAATAAAACCAAATCATAATGCAATCTTTTGCTAACGAAACAAACGTGCGAAAATGTTGGCGTTAACGCATTTTTTTGTGTTGGTGTTACTTTCGTTTAGTTTCTGTACGGATTTCTGTCCGAAACAATGTGATTGTGATATGGACAATGGCCTAAACAGGGCGATATGCTCAGACCAAAACATAATCAACGTGGGTGTGGGCGTTCCTACAGAAGTCCAAGTGTACAGTTTAAGCCATAATGTTATTAGTGAGCTGGACAATTATTGTTTCAAGGTATATTACTGTCAAAAGGAGATTTTTGAATAGTGTTTAGGTGCTAGTCGAGGAATTCTTATCAAGACACTCAAATTCGATTCCTCATATAATAACAATCAAAGAAACCACTTAATCATTGAGTCATACATGTTTACTATATATTACTATATAAAACTCCGATATCTTAAAATCCTTTGTGACCAAAGTTAAAACTGTGTCTATGTAAATATGTGCTATGTAAAAATACTTAGGTATCCTTATTGATAGTTCTTTTCTCCTTCCTCTAGGTCAAGGGTTTTTTGAGTTGTAAAAAAGATTACCAAATATTTTAAAGGGGAACAAAATAGTTAGCAATGAGTAATACAGTAAAAATATAATTTTTCTTTCAGGAACTCCGCTATACATCCTTGCAAGTATTGACACTCTCGTATAATTTAATCTTCTGGATTGGATTGCACGCGTTCTCTGGATTGGACAAATTGACTCATCTGGACCTTAGCAATAACAGACTGAGATATATCCCGTCCGACCTTTTTTGGGACACTCCACAACTAGAAATCTTGGATTTATCATCTAATGTTTTTGAATCTTTAAAAAATGAACCATTTTTGATGCATAACAAGTTGCAGGTAATAACATCGGGCTTCATATCATTACTTATTTTTCAAAATGAGTACCTGTGTAATGTATATAATAATTAAATACATATTAGTTTATTTTATGTTTTGGCTTTATTTCAGGTGCTTAATTTGAATACTTGCCGAATCAAATCGCTTCCGGATCGTTTATTTACAAGATTGCCAAATTTAAAAAAGTTGGATTTAAGTGAAAACTACATGGTATCGTTAAACATTAATTCGTTAATTCCATTAAGAAAACTGGTGAGACTAGAGATAAGAAACGATTATTTACAATGCAATTCAGATTTTATAGCCGCGGAAAATTGGATCGTTTCACATGGAATAACTTACAAGAAGCAATGTCAAAAGAAACTTCCTAAGATGTCTGAAAAGATGATAGCTATAGAAAGCCCCCCAAGAGAAGACATCGAAATAACCAAAGTGTGGAATGTGACCGTTTCGGAAAACGCTACAATACCTATCGAACAACCGACGAAGCCTCTTTCTCCATTTGAGAAATTGGATAAAGATTTCTCGGCAGTTCAGGCTTTCGTAATAGGACTCGAGGTGGGGCTCGCAATCGGTATAGTTGGCACATACATTTGGCTTCGAAGGTTTTGTCAGTGCGGTCAGCTGAGTTGCACCCGTCCACAGACAAGAAGGCAAAGGCGAAGAGTTCCAAGGATCATCGATGGTGATATGCGAACGAATCTGCTGTGGAGTAACGTGATAAATCCTGATTTATCTACGCCGCCTATTTTCCGCATGCAACTGTCATCGGCCGACAGAAGTCCTCCGTTTCCAGTGTACGGCTTGCCCGGCGTGAGCGAAGCCTCGCTGCAAGCCGACGCTATACGTGTCGAAGATCGGTCGGAAACGCCTCCGCCTCCATATCATGAATGTCGTGTAAACATTCAATAGATATCTTTGGTGTTCCTGTGTATATTAGTCATTGTGATATTTTGTACCGTATGTTTATATTTCTTATAGATAAGATAAATAGGAAAAATAAACTTCATTCGTGAGGGAATCTTTTTTGTGCAAAGTTTTTGTGCAATAAGTGCATGTGCGTTAATTCTTTTGTCTTACATGAATCGGATAGTAATTTTCAGTGTTATTTTAAGATTGCATTCGATATTATTTTAAGATAATGTCAATAAGAAAAAAAATTATTTTTAAGCATCAAAAGTATTTGACTTATCTTTGTATAATTTGTTATCTTTATATTGTTTGCAATACTGGGTGTATAATGTCATTATAATTGTAGTTTTTCTCCGCTTAGGTAATTTTCTGTAATAAGTTATGAACTAACTAAAAGAATAGAACTACAAATTATGGTTTCAGATGGTAATTAGGTGCGACCTTCACCTTTCTGGAGTTTGCTGAACAAAATCATTTTATATGAAAATCAGAATGTTAAAAATTGATCATTAATGATTTGCCTATTTTTATAATGACCGGAGTTTTGCGCACCTGGTCCCATGGTCAGACTATACAGTATACATAATTATGTACATGGAATATGTAAGGTGTTAGCAAAATAGGTAAAAATATAAATAAAACAGGTAATAAGGAATATTAATTACATTTATAAATACCATTATCACATTTGTTGATTTAAAACATCTGATATAATCTGTTATATTAAAATAAAATTATCTCTAAGTCAGACTCGTCGAATTTAATATAAATTCTGTACAAAGTAAACAGATAAAATTTAGGTAACTATATAAACTTTTGTACATTAAAATAACACAACCTCATGGCAATTGTAGTATGATCACACTGGAAAAAATAATGGCATTTTCATGGCAATATATAAACTACATACATATTTGATTTGTAATCATTGAATCAAAATATTTTGATTTTACCCAAGTTGCCTGTACAATCACCTTTTTAAGTGTAAAATTTATAAAAATACTTTTCAATAAAGTTTTTAATTTTCTTTATACATTACAAAAAGGTTCAATAAATAAAGATATACACTAATCTCTTACAAGTGTAACAATCTTTTTTCGGTTTAAAAAAACTCCATAATATATACCATTTCACATTCTTAATAGTAGAGGAATGTATGTATTGTATTAAAAGGTTGCTTACTAAATGTAATATATAAATGAGAAATTATTATAATAAAATTGTATTAAAAGTTCAATATTATACAATATAGGTACCTATCTCTTTTGGTTCTTAAACAGGAACGTACCATCCATCTCTTATAGTGTTTCAGAAAATGCATCATAAATGTATATGTATTTGGAAATAAAGAAAAAAATATATCGATTTTGTCGTCATGAAATCTTTGCGGTTTCGTCATCAAAACCCTGCGGTTTCGTCATCAAAACCCTACTCTATTTACATAATAATATGAATATCAATTCTGTATACAGAAATTGATATAGATTTTACTTTTTTTCTATATTCATAAAAACGCTGTCTTTTAAAATACTATAAATACTATAAAATTGAATCAATAATTGCTATTATTGTGACGCTTTTGTACAAATATATTGTTACTTCTAGATTTTATCATTATTAAAAGGCACAATATAGGATGTGTTTGAATTTGTTTTTCATTTGTATGTTAATATTCTTATAATACTGTGTCATGCCACCCAAACCAATAATTATTACATTTAGTCTAGGAAAAATGCAAAAACATCGTTATATTGTTATTAATGCGGCTTGCATTAATAGCTGAGATTCTGAAAAAACAAATTAGTTTATAGAAGCGAGAATTGCTGGGAACACTTACTTGCAGTATGCAGTAACTCCTCATGAGTATTGTTGTAATTGCTGTCTGTTGCACAAGAAGAACCTTAATGTAACATTAAAACCTTAACTTTAACTTACTCTTAAAATTTTCTTGATTTATCAATAAGTGATGACTTTGTTCAAAAACACTATCTCAGTGCACTGATTTGTTCACAAACGATACGTTATTGATCCCTTTCACAGTTTCACTCATCGTTGTCTAAAGCGAGCTGGCTGATGTTGACATAGTCCGGATGTCGAGAGAATACGTCGACTAGCTTGCTAAAGGTGGGCCGCAGGTCGGGGCTGTATGCCCAGCAGTCTAACATCACTTGGTAGATCTCATCAGGGCAGTCCTCTGGTCTTTCGAGACGTTTGCCACTTTCGACTATTTGTATCGCCTGAAACATAATTGAATCAAATTTCAAGTGAAATTCTCATAGCAATAAAGTATCAAGCGCCTACAACTTTAGGGATGGTGTCATCTCTAAGTGTAACATTATAGGCTCGATACTCGATAGTGACGACGAATATGTAAAGGGGCTCACCTCAGTGCCCCTCATGTCACCATAGGGCTGCATCCCGTAAGAGAACATCTCCCACAGCGTGACGCCATAGCTCCAGACGTCGCTGGCGTGGCTGAAGGTGCCGTAGTTGTAGGACTCGGGCGCGTACCACTTGATGGGCCACTTGCCGCCATGGCTCGCCTTGTAGTACGAGCTATCGGTAGACAGTGCTCGGGACAGACCAAAGTCGCTGATTTTCGCCTGATGCCTGATGAAAAAAAAAGTTGTTACATTATTTTAAAGAAGATAGGAAATAATTGAAAAAAAAAATGAAAACAATTAACAGCATTTCATCATTTATTTGATTTAAAAAGAATCTTCCTTTTTGCGCTGCCGCACAGGGAACATAAAGTATAAGTGTAGCTGCAATCCAATATACTTGTTTTTTGGGATGGAGGAAACCTTCAATACACCTAATCGTAAAACCATTATCGGGTTATGTGGCTTCCTCAGCTATTATGGTGGATTTCGGGATATACAATGAATGCACAGTGCTCCATGTAGTATCACCAGTGCCGCTCGCCAAAGGCAGCCGTTTACAAGGCTTATCTGGCAGTCCATCTTCCCTAAGTCAACGCTGGTCGGTTGGAGCTAGAGATTTATTCGCCATTTTAGTCGCTTCCTACGGTAAGTAGGAAATACCGTAGCTCGTTTCGCCTCTTCCTCGTGCTGCCGCAGTAGGTGCAGTGTAGGTGCAGTGTAGGTGCGGCGTACCTGGAGGCGAGCAGGATGTTCCTGGCGGCGAGGTCGCGGTGCACGAAGCGGCGCCGCTCCAGGTAGCGCATGCCGGCCGCCACCTGGCACGCCCACAGCCGCAGCTCGTAGCCCGGCGACGCCTTCTCGCGCTGCCGCAGCAGGAACTCCAGCAGCGAGCCCAGCGGCACTAATTCCTGGATCATCGCTAGCGGCGGACCCTGCAATGGCAATACAATGCCTTCATTGTTCACTGACATGCAGAAATATGGAGATCAAATAAAGCTCACATGAGGTATCAATAATTTCGAACCATCTATGATGTTTCTCGATGATGTCGGGAAAATTATCATCCAAGTGTAGTAACGAAAGCACAAAAAACTGAGAACTTTGGACCGCCTATCTTGCTTGCTCTGGTACACTTTCTGGACATAAGGAATCTTTGTGTTTAAATGTTGTGCACCGTGTTTTCTCCCTAAATATAAATGTATGAAGAAATTGCTTTGGTCACCGCTTACATACTCTGCTGCTTTATTTATTAGAGTATTCCTTAAGAAATTTTCTGATTTTCATTGTAGTGAATCAGATACAAAATGTAAAGATTAAAAGATATAATTTGTTTAAGTTTGACTCTCCTCTCCACCCACGAGGTCACCCGCGTTTTTAACAGTGAAAATACAAGTACACAGTAAAAAACTCTTCAAATTACTTACCAATGATACACCAATGAGCCTGACTATACATCTATGCCTCAGAGACATCATGAGTTTGGCCTCTGATAGAAATTCCCTCTTGTTGGTTTCAGTGTGCTGCACGTGTAATGTCTTCACCGCGACCTGCTGCGGCGGCTGGTCGGGAGGGGTGTACGTCGCTCGTAATACTGAACCGAATTCCCCTTCGCCCAATATAGGGCCCAATGTCAACTCGCTTAGTGGTATGAATTCTGCAAAAGAGTCATTGGTAGAATTACTTCATTGTTGGTGTACTTTTGTAACAACTCATTCTTTAAACCTTACCTTGTGAGGTAGAAAGCTGGCCGTCTGAATTGATAGATATTTCGTTGTAATTCTCGGGTAACGTTATCACTGCACTATTGTTAACAGGTACTTTGTAGGTATCACTGTCGTTGAGCGAATCATCGTTGTTGTTGAGACTGTCGTTGTTAAAATCTGATGAGAATGAGAGGTTCCGTGTGAGCAATTCGAAGGCGCTGTTATTGATGGCAGGGATGGACGTCGAGTTCTTGTCGCTCAGGATGTCGTGCTTGACCAGGGACAACGACTGGTTCATAGCTGCGCGGCTCGGCGAAGGCTTTTTAGTCCGTGGCATTGTGGAAAACTGGAATTAAATTGTTGGAATTTTAATCTTACGATTACATTTGCTGCAAATCTGACGGAGGATAGGGAGCAAGGCTATTAATTGTCATTTTTACTGCTTATTTTTATTTTTTCTATACGTGATATTTTTGTGTCCGAAAACATTCTCTTGAGGACAGCGGGGAAAAGAATTTGAAAACGGGACCGGCGACGAATGGTGGATCTGGTGGATCCTTATGCATACCTCAGGCAAGGGCGGCTTGGGCTTGGGCGGCACGGGATGGGCCAGGCGCGCGGGCAGCCCGTCGGCGGCGCGCGCGTAGTGCTCCACCAGCCGCTCCAGCGACTCCAGGTACGGCCCGTCGTCGATGAACAGCCACGCGCCCTGTACACGCCATTCACCATTCACTTACTAATCTTAATATTATTAGGTGAAGCGAATTTACACATTTACAGCTCACTACGCGAACGCAGCAGGCGTGATGACTAATTTTCAAAAACTCTTCTATGATATTCAGATGTTTCTATTATGTCTAAAATATATCATATTTTTGTAGAAAATTAAGGTTTTTTGTGCAATAAAAGTTCATTTAAATTTTAAGTTTTAAATTTATTCCAAAACGCTCGCCCGTGTCATAGCGTCTGTCATTACGTCACGGCTCAGTAAAAAGTGCAGAGATCGCGTATACGCTTAAATGACGTTTACTGAGACGTGACGTAAATTGACGTAATTCAATCTGATGGGTGTTTAAGCTATCATGGCGGATAAAAATAATGAATAAGAATAAGCGGATAAGAATAATATGATAAAATACATAAGAAATGCATGACGTGCAATTGCTGTTACGTGCCAAATTCAAATTTCAATCAAATATAATCGAATTTCGACTACTTGGTGATCTCTAGTAATCATAAATCAATTAAATAGACTGACTGACAACTCATCTCATGTGGCCGAAATTGAAATATCCATGTGGCTAAAACTGAAATATGCATATGTGCGAAACTCATATATTGAGGAAGTCATACTTCAACGTCATCAACTTCAAATAAACATACCTACATACCTATATTGTTTTAAGTTCCCAATACAGTTAAATTTGAAATTTTTAAACATAAAATCTTTCTTAGTGGATGTTTACTAAATAAAACAAAGCAATGTTTAAGATTTAAATCAACTGTCGTATCAGTCTTATGTATATCCATGGCACTTATGAAACAAGAAGCCCTAGTGTGGGGCTATGAGTGTGAAGCGTTCATTTATTTTAACCATCTAGCTAGATTCTAGCCTAAGATTAGGCTAGCTACTGCAAACAAATAGTCAATGTAACTTGAGTCGCTCGGAAACCTACAATGCAAACCTACCTCTTTTCTAATGATGTAGTTGTATGGTGTGTTTTCGCTGAGCATAGTGAGCACGTAGGCGCCGGTGTGTCGCTCGCTGTACCGCACGAGGAACACGCCGTCGCTCGCCTTGTCGAACAACTTGTGTTGCTTACAGTACTCTTCTAGAATCTTCACGGCTTCGTCGCGATTTAATGTGCCGTGATACCATTCATTCTTTGACGTTTTTGGTGGGTCCGGTTTATGATTTTCTGAAAGAGGCTTTTGTTTATTAAAAACCATGATTACTTACGTCTTTGGAACAATAATTTTTGGTAAAATTTAACCAATATTATTTGTTTGCCGTTATGACTTCAATTAAATCTACTTACTCAATAGCTGGTAACACTCAGTGTGTTCATAAAATTTGGCCAAATCCGCTGGTGTCTCCTGTGCTAATGTTCTTGGGTGAGCAGGTGCCTTTAACTTTAAGAGAACCTGAAATCATAATAATACAAAATTACTTATTCCTCTTATTTATTAGTTATCAATTTCATTCAATTTACCTATCTATAATTTCACTTAATTTAATGTCTTGTCCAAACCTTTTTAAACAATAAATCTCTAGCATACGCTTTTTTGGTCGGTTTGAGTTAGAGATTTTGGATGTAAGAAGAGTTTATTGTACCTAGCATGTGTATACCCCATTGAATTAACCTAACCTTAATTAACATGTACCTTAATGCAATCTATATGACCTCGCTGCGCCGCGTCATGTAGAGGCACCTTGCCCGTGGGCGCGTGCCTCATCTGGAAGTTTGCGTTGCCTTTTGTTATGAGTATCTCCGTTGTGCTCGGCAAGTTGTTTTGACAGGTGTACTGAAATAAACGTTAAATAGATTTTAAATTAATATATGCAGAGAAAGAGTAGAAAGCAAGCACATTATATTTTTTTTCACTACGAGTCATTAAAATCAACAATCCACCACAAAGAGACATGTCTGGAACCTGTCGGGGTCTTCTAGGAATGAGACCGTGTCTATATAAATCTAAATAACTGCAAGATTTATGGTAGAGTTTGGTTTGAGAAACTTACATTGTATGCAGTGGCGTACAATCAAACGAATCTCGAACGTTGACGGTGGCGCCACTCTCGCTCAGTGTGGCCGGGATGTCGTCGCGGCCGGAGCGCGCCGCTATGTGCACCGCCGTCTGGCCGTCCTGGTCTTGTGCGACCATCAAATAGCTGCAACCTTTATTGTATTGAGAGACAGTTTACTTACATGCAGTGGCGTATAACCAAACGAATCTCGAACGTTGACGGTGGCGCCACTCTCGATCAGTTTGGCCAGGATGTCGTCGCGGCCGGAGCGCGCCGCTATGTGCACCGCCGTCTGGCCGTCCTGGTCTTGTGCGACCATCAAATAGCTGCAACCTTTATTGTATTGAGAGACAGTTTACTTACATGCAGTGGCGTATAACCAAACGAATCTCGAACGTTGACGGTGGCGCCACTCTCGCTCAGTTGCCGTCTGGCCGTCCTGGTCTTGTGCGACCATCAAATAACTGCAACCTTTATTGTATTGAGAGACAGTTTACTTACATGCAGTGGCGTATAACCAAACGAATCTCGAACGTTGACGGTGGCGCCACTCTCGATCAGTTTGGCCAGGATGTTGTCGCGGCCGGAGCGCGCCGCTATGTGCACCGCCGTCTGGCCGTCCTGGTCTTGTGCGACCATCAAATAACTGCAACCTTTATTGTATTGAGAGACAGTTTACTTACATGCAGTGGCGTATAACCAAACGAATCTCGAACGTTGACGGTGGCGCCACTCTCGATCAGTTTGGCCAGGATGTTGTCGCGGCCGGAGCGCGCCGCTATGTGCACCGCCGTCTGGCCGTCCTGGTCTTGTGCGACCATCAAATAACTGCAACCTTTATTGTATTGAGAGACAGTTTACTTACATGCAGTGGCGTATAACCAAACGAATCTCGAACGTTGACGGTGGCGCCACTCTCGCTCAGTTGCCGTCTGGCCGTCCTGGTCTTGTGCGACCATCAAATAACTGCAACCTTTATTGTATTGAGAGACAGTTTACTTACATGCAGTGGCGTATAACCAAACGAATCTCGAACGTTGACGGTGGCGCCACTCTCGATCAGTTTGGCCAGGATGTTGTCGCGGCCGGAGCGCGCCGCTATGTGCACCGCCGTCTGGCCGTCCTGGTCTTGTGCGACCATCAAATAACTGCAACCTTTATTGTATTGAGAGACAGTTTACTTACATGCAGTGGCGTATAACCAAACGAATCTCGAACGTTGACGGTGGCGCCACTCTCGATCAGTTTGGCCAGGATGTTGTCGCGGCCGGAGCGCGCCGCTATGTGCACCGCCGTCTGGCCGTCTTGGTTTTTAGCGTCGCGGTTCTTGTACCCGCAAGCCAGCATTTGCGACACCACATTGTAGTTGCCCGCTTCTGTCGCTCTGGAACGAGAGGATTTTAAGAAGGTTAATAAATTAAGTTGATTTATAAACTCTCAATAGAAGAATTTGATTGAAAACGAGAATAAAGTCAATCTGAGTAAATAGAATGTTTATTGAAGATCAGCTGATATTAGGAGGTTGATGATTTAAAATTTGAGTGAGTATTTAATCTTTGGACTTCATCGTTGATGCTACGAATAGTGACACCTTTGGATCAATGACATTGAATCAATGATGAAGTGGATTTTATATGGATTTTATATGCTCACATGATGGCATCTAATGAAACCATGCCAAATGGTTTCCATCTGAAATGATTGGATTAAACGAGAACGTCGGGCCGAAAAACATTCCGTGGAATACCTACATCGCACTTAATAAAAATTATACTTCTCTGCCTGAACAGTGATTAGTTTAGTATTTCAGTACCGTATCTACAAACAAAGCGTTAGGACGAAATTTTATTTATTTTTTTATTGTTTAATGAGTCATTACATTAAATATTGTGATTCATCGTTATCAAACACAGATGTTTCTGCCAAGTATTTTACGACAGATACATCTACGACATCGTTAACCAAACATTCTCAAGACATGAGTAATGTGTAATTTAAGTAGGCATTTATAACTATGTAGAAAATATAATACTGAGGTAAGCTTATCACGGAAATTATAAAGTGATTAATTGTTCGCTGTGCCTCAGAACTAGTTAAACCTTTAGTTAATGATATTGTGATAAATACTTCACCCAAGCAAACCTGTGATAAGTTAATATGAGTATTTAATAAACACTCATAGTTTATTAGGTCATTAGTTTGTCATCAAAAGAAACATAACGGACCTGTCTCATATTATTAAATTTAATAGTTTAAAGTTAAACGATGTAGCCAAAAGCTAGTCAATTATTGATGTGTTGGTGTGTCAAATTCTTCTTATTCAGAGTTATCCCCTATCTTGAAGCTAGGACTTTAACGCTAATGTTTTGATAAGTTTATCTTTCCTTATAGTTACTAAAATCATTGCAAAATCAACTTATTCAATATTTACCCAACATATTTAATGATCATTACCATACTGTACCAACACATACCAAGGCAAATTCAAAATAGGCATATACGATAATATCGTAAATATTATATTGGTATGGGGCATGATATCACAGCACATTATTCAGACTTCAACGAATCCAGTACTTACTTAATTTAAATATGTAAGTAAATCAGACAGTGGCGTTATCACTTAAAAGTGGACAGCATTGGCCACGTCCTCCTCGATGTTTACAGGCATATTTGACATTGTACTGGGCAGGAAATTGTCAATAAGCCTCTCGGTGTTTTATGGCACATCACTTAGTGTAACCGAGTAAAAAATATACATACAAGGTCGATAACCCGATAAACCGGACGACAAACAAAAGGATGAAGAAAGTCTCAAAAGTACTATCGACTGCATTCGATTATTTATTGTATTTTAAGCATTACGTCTCAAAAGTACTATCGACTGCATTAGATTACTTATTGTAATTTAAGCATTACGTCGTACTATTTACATTTAAAAGTCCATTGTGTTTTATTTTATAGTTTAGTTAAGGGTGTGGAATCAAGGGGCGACTTGTGCAAGAAAAACCATGTAGATCTTCAAGTGTCGTTAACGTCAAAACTATAAGCTCTTCTTTTACATCTTTCGATATTTATAATAATGAAATAAAAGCCGAAAAAAGGTTGAACAAAAGATGTCTCTATTTAATTTTGCTTGTATTAAGTACAAAAGTGTTACTCAACTGTATCCACTCAAACAATAACGTTGAAAGAAAAATTAAGAGCAATTTATGTAGCTCACTTCTTAATAGAACTTCCTCCTTCAACTGTGGCTACATTCTTATTGACAATTACTATAAACTATTTCAATCAACTCGATGGAATGTTAACTCGCCTAACATCACTTTTATTTTATAAATGTAGTAAAATAATATGTAAGAATAATTCTGCAATCTAACATAGAGATTTTAAAAGCTTGAATGACCTACAGCAATTAGTTAGCAGTATGCATGAATTAACTTGTAATAATATTTAGAATAGTTTATAATAATTATTAAATAAAATAAAAATATAGGAAAAACTGACTGTTCACAGTGGTATGAGATACTTGCTGAGCAATGCTTGGTAAGCAAGTTACTATGAACTGGTAATCTACTTTTAATTCTGTAATTATCAGTTCAGACATAATTAATTTGATGTTTAATATTTTCATTTAGAGCATTTGCATTTTTATAAACAAATAGGCTATCCACTGTATAATAATGTTTATGTTTAGACATATACAATTTCACAGTCATGTATAAACCACAATAGAACTATGTTTATAAATATAAACACTAAGAACTGTGAAAAGAGTTTTACATTATTTAATTCAACTTTGGGTTCCAATCATATCACAGTCATACTTATTTTAATTAACTTCATGAAATTAATGAGCTGGAATGCTAATTAACTAATACTATTGCATTAGATTTATAAGGCTGTCCTGTATGCAAATATTCGGGGAATCTGTTTTCTGTGAGTTCTTACAATTTTTAAAACAATTATATTGATCAGACAGTTATTAATATGACATAATTATTGTAAAACCATAAATAGTCCAGGAGGAATTGGCGCATGAGTACCGAAAACTATTCCACCTCAATTTTTATGTGATCCTCTTCAAATTGCCCTACTGATGATATAAATGCATGTTGTCATGGGGCCATCCCATCCCATATTGTTTAAACAATTGCAAGGAATTGTTATTTTTCAACTGGACAATTTTTTATATTCTTTATTAAAATACAAATACAAAGGTCCTATGACTTTTCATGATACATATACATTCTTATAAATAAAGTTAAGATTATTTTCGGTACTCATGCACCAATTCCTCCTGGACTAAAAAGTCCAGTGGGTAAGAATTCACCACCTGATTTATGGCCCACTGTGGGCCAAGACTTCTTTTGTGTTTTTAAAAATCTTATACTAGATTAATGATAATATGTATGTGACAGAATCTTTGAAAATAATTTTTACCCACTTCAAAAGGTCAAGTTTATCTGAAATATGGCATACTAATTAAGGACTAATAATAATACTAGTACCTTCAAGCTGGTCTAATTTTAGAAACAAAAATAGATTTTATTGGAACTTTGTTACTAGTGAACAAGGTATGTTTTTTAGTAACTTGAGAGACATATTTGTCAGCAAAATTTATAGTCTTGAAGAGAAGAAACATGGCCAATTACAACTTTATTAATTAAAAATGTCAAAATTTTTTTTAATAACTAATAATTTAATACGCAATTTCATTTTTTATTTCAAGTTGGATGTGGGTAGATACTTAAGACTCTTTTTTTCTCAATTTATGTTTAAGGCCCTGATTCATTGGCAGCACTACAGGTATTGTCGATTCTGTATCAACAGGCTGAAGGAAGGTAGCCTGCCATTGGACAACATTTACAAATTTCTTATAAGCGTTTTAAAATCAACATCAGTAATATTAATGGAAGTTATTATACAACTTACCGATGCAAAAGATTTGTAGTTCCTAGTGTGCGAGATTCATGAGGAGGTGGATCTCCTTTACACACAACTGATAATCTTGTTACAAGTCCATTTGAATCCCCTCGATAGTGCTGTATCAATGTGTCCAACCCATGAACTGTTGTATGCTCTTCAATAGAGAAGAATGCATCTTCGCCATGCCTTCGGATTTGATAATGTACCACTTCACCCTAAAAAAAGAAAAAAAAATCTTGTAACAATGTACAAAAAAACTGTATTTATATTGAAATCTAAATATACTAAAAGAATATTTAATTTTGTGTGTAACCACAACATAACCATTACAGACTTGTTAAACATGTTTTGAATTACTTTACCTGGTGCAGAACAGAAAGCACATAATCTCCAGGAGATGTATTACTCTCCCGTACTAAGAACACTCCATCCTCACCCTCTGAAATGGTAAAAATTACGTATAATTGGTGCTGCTTACACTTTTGAGGCTTAAGATAGAAACATTGATAAAAACACAAGTAACCTTCTTTTAGTAACTTCTCAGCTGTGTCTCTCGATATTTTCCCGTGGAACCAGTTCACGTTATCCTCTCTATTCATCCTCAATAAAAAAGAGTTCGTCTGAAAAGTTAAATTCACTTTACTTTTTACAAATTCACAGATGAATAAAACCTGAATATCCTCCCAATTAAATGACGTTAACGCAAGTCTAGGTCAGTCAAATTTATTGATTTTATGTAGTATTAAAATGAAAATTACTCTACTGCGTTATCAATAACTTACCAAGTTCACGACAAATCAACAAAACAAGTATAAACACATAACCTATTTTGTTTAGTAGTAGTGTTTGTACCTATAGGTCATAGATAAATACCGTACTTTAATTCATCATGTGAAGTATTTACACGCGCATTCTTTCTATTTCATTCTAACATTGAGCAACGTCCTACAGAACAAGATTATCCTACTGGTTTCAATCTGTAGTACCTACTAGAATTATACCAGTTGTTTGTATGAAAAAAACTAAACTTGGTACACACGCAAGAAAGAGACAGCGAATAATAAATGTACATTCGCATTTTATCATATAATACGTCGACGTATTGTCAACGTCAGATAAAATAATGTGGTCAAATATGATACTCTTTATTATTTTTCTTTAATATTATAACCTAATTTTCACTAATTTCTTACAAATAAATAACATAAGTTTTTTTATTGTATACTATACTTAAAACTTACCTTTAACAATATGAATGACGTCATGGTTGTTATCATGATATCCAACTTTGGAAACACAAAATTGTTTACAACTTCTGAACAAGAAACTATGTATTTTTCCTGCGTTTTTTATGTACGCACATTTTTAAAAGTATTTACTGCAATTAAATTTTACACAAAAAGTCCGCAAAACAAAAAGCGCTCAGTGAACGGAGTGCGTGTAGTGCAAGCAACCGGCAGACAGGCGCGGTATCCCCAACTCTGCCTTCCAGCGAATGACTCATAGCAAGGTCAATTCCGAGAAATGAATCACCAGCGTACTCAGTTCAGCAATGCCATAAGTAGTACGCATTCCCTTACAACTTTGACTTTATATTACTGGGTACTCTTAACTAATACCTATACGGTCTACACACTTCAATTTTATACCTAAGTACCTAATATTATAATAATTATCATCAAGAATATCAACTTATGAACAGTGCATTTAGAACCCATCAATCCTTTCATATACGAGTATTTCAGCATTTAGTAATTTTCACGTTTACGAGTAGGTATGTATTTTCAATGTAAATAAGTCAGGTCCATAATGACGCTTACCTACGTCTTTTTAATAGGTAGAGTTTTAAAAAACGTAGTTTCTCTAGCTTTGATCATAAATACCTAATCCACCTAAAATCCACTACGTATAGGTAGGTAATAATGCGATTAAGATAGATATGAGGCCAGCCTACTGATCAATCCACCACTGAAGGCATAAATCCTAAGTTACCGGAAGAAAGTAGGAATCGTTATATTAATGGGGAGGGGAGTATGTCGCGATCTATGTAATGTAGCTATGGAATATTCTGTTGAGACAGGTTACTGGGGACGTCGTTGCTGTAGGTAGTTGAAGAATGAAAGTAAATAAACATTACATTCTTGAGGTAAACAAACCTCGTGCCTCGGGACTGGTTTCTTAGAGAACTAGGTACATTTTTGTTAACTTTACTTTCTAAATATTTTCCCGTAAAGTAAAAGGTTTATTAGTTTTTAACCAACTCCAAATTGAAAATATATTTAGGTATTGATAAAACAAGTATAGTATACATACGAGTATAATAATGTTTAAATAAAGTAAAAAATATAATTCGATGTTTATTTAGTGTTTAGTCAAGGATTGTACCCATCTCATATTGTTTTGTTAAATTTAAAGGCTTTTATGAAATATCAAGTAGCTTTTAGTACGGAACTCTAAAAATCAAAAAGACATAGGTACACACACCTACAATTTATAAAAATATTGAAGATACAAACCTAAACAGTAGTAATTACAACGTCCTTGAGTATCTTTGACCTAATAAAAGAACATCTAGGGATCTGAACATAGCACGGTACTAGTTGCAATATAGAGATGTCGTCAAGGCAGCTTGGAGCCGGTCGGAATGAGTCACCGCTTTCTACCAGTAGGCACGGTCGATGACACTCGAGCCAGTTCGCCTGAGTCCTCACTACGTACCCTATATACTATTTAGATTCGCACTGCCCGAGAATATTCTATAAATAAAATCTGGCTGGATTACCTTCTTCGAACGGACTTCCCGGCCTGAATATCCCGATGTAGATAAAGTAATCCTTTGCGGTAAAACCTACCTAGTAATAATACAAAAATAATAAAATACCGGCTCTTCTACTTTTAGAAACCTAGGACAGTAAGAAATTTGTCTTGAACAAGTAATAGCGACTCTACCTTAGACTTATACCTACATTCCAAAATTGCAATGAATTGTTTTGCTCTATGCTATTGTTTTTCCCCGAGTACCTACCTATAAAGTTTTTGGGGGCAACATCGCCCATTGGAATACAAATTTTTGTTATGTTTTGTTAATTTTCTTGAGGACCACCTTACCACCAACCATCTCCGTAAAGCAGCAAGTTCTACATGAATTGCGTCTCGATTGCGTGGCATGGTTCCCAGACAGCGTGTTTTTTTAGTTGTTTTGAAGAAACCATCTTAGTCCACATAAATAGCAACGCATTCGTTCTCCCTCAAATAGATCTCTATAGTATTTGAGGTTAGATGTACATACCTAGGTGTACATGGGTTGCAATATCTATTCAACAAGCAGGCACATGCCCGTTTACTCTGATATTACCGTGGTGCTATTATTAGAAAAACCGACTTTTCAGTAGGCTATTTGTCTTTATTTACTCGTATTTTCACGGAAACGTCTAGGGAGTTAGGTAAGCGTGCAAAATGTAACTATTACAGACATCTTTCTACAGGTAAGTCGTATTTCTCACGTAACAGTAACATATCGACAGGTACAAATTATAGAGCTGTATCTATGTTGTTATATAATACTAGTCTCTACTGTTGTTATATAAAATTAAATTTCTGATGAACAAATATCCCTGAGGGGGTGTTTCCACCGGAGATGTGCGAGGATGCGTAGCGAGGAATGCGTTTTTGAAGAACCAATAGCTAGCCTCGGTCCGCTAAGCCGTTTCCACCAGAGCTATGAACTTTTTATCCTACTCTGGACACAAATCTACGCGGGCATAGTCTAGTATTATAATTTTTATATATGGTCAGAATAAGAAAGATCTCCAACCAAATGGACGGTTAACTTAATGAAGATAGCAAGAAACCATTGGATATATATACCAAGCGGAGTGGCAGCGATTACTGGAGGCCTACAGTTCAAAAGATTGATATTATATGGATAGCATGCTTTGAAGTGAGTAAAATGATGTCTTGCACAAATATTTGTGGGCAGTGGCGATGAGGTAATCGTTGGCTTGTATGAATAAAAAAACATTCATATAAACAAAAAGTTTTAGCGAACCTAACTGTATAAGGTCGCGGATGACGGAACCCACATTCATTTAAAATTCAACCTTACGCAAATCGATTAAAGCAGTTTATTTTAAACCGATTATAAGGAGGAATATTAAAAGATACTCTACTGGATAGCTCTACCAGATTCTGCGACTGTGACTCACCGTTTCTAATGTAGATCACAAAGTGTGAACGGAATAAATAGAGTAACATAATTTAGTTTATAATTATTTCTTTGCCAACATGATTATTTTACCAGATTAAAGATATCGTTTAGTGGTTTATTTGTCACAACCTCTTAAATAAGAGTTGGATAGACCCATAGTCGTTTCTTCACTATATTTTGTCATCATCACTATAGCTTGAGACTTGAAAATGAGCAAAGGCCGTGGTATAGCAGGAATAGGTCTATACCTACCCTTCCATCCAGCGACCCAGGGAATGCTGACGGCATACATAGCTTCTTGCTGTATGTGTATGTATACGAGTATGGGATCATCATGATCATTGCATTTATGGGCATCTGTGCGTAGTGCGTAAAAACGAGAGGGTGGAATAAATCTCAACGCTTTTCAATAAGCGACTTCAATCCTAGAGGTCGGACGCTACTAAGAATTTCAAGTATGTATTCACCAAAAAGCAGAAAAAAAATTGATGAGCAGGTACATACTTAAATTTTTAAAAATACCTACATTTCTAGATTCGTTTAGAAGTATGTAGTGAGTAAATACGTATATTATTGACCTGTGCAAACCAACAGAAGTAAAGTAATTTTAAAGGGAATCTGTACCTACTTGTTATTAGTAACCTAGATTATTACTTGGTTATATATCGTACAGTGTTTCCCAGGATAAAGTGCAACCCCGAAAAAGGGTGATACTAGAGCAAAAAATATCGATGAAAAAATAGAAAACTTATTTTAAAAAGAAATTTCTATTTTTTTATAAATTAACATTTTGATTTTTTATCCCGAAAATTATCCCGGTATAGCTGGGATATTTTGTGACTTATACCGGGATATTTAGAAAAAAATTGAATGTTGAATGAAAAAATGATAGATGTTGTCACTGCCAAGTATTTGACGTATTATTGTGTTTTATTTCATCGAAATCGACCCACTACTTTGAAAGAAATCGCTTTTTTTGTACATAATAAAAATAAAAACTTTTCTTATTGTAATTTTTTTTTCTATTTTTGTCTAGTTTCACCCTCTTTCAGGGTTGCACTTTATCCTGGGACACACTGTATATTACCGTTTAAAATGCAAACTCTGCCGTGTTAAACAAGTTATTTTATTCATTGTTTACAAACATTAAAACTCATTTAGAATTTCAGATAAGGTCATAAAAGTCTGTGCGCACAACATTGCGCACCGCTTAGGTAACTTGAATTGAATGTTGCTTAATTTTTTGCGCGAGTAGTTACTGAGTAACGTAGTACCTACGTGCACAGTAAACAAATTTATTTCACTTACTTAAGATAAAGACAATACAAAACGTTTATTTGCACAAATATAGGTATATATATATAGACGTGTTACAAATTGTTTTGATCTGAATGTCCATGGGTATCTTTACTAGCCATGGACATTCAGATTAAAACAATTTGTGTTTGTGTTCTTACACTTAACACTCATGTGATTTTACAACAATTGAATCGATTCAATACCTAAATAATTACGAAATACTACTTTAGCAAGCTTTTTGGATTATTAAGCGCTGTAACTTAATAGGTATATCGGCGCTTTTGCTGAGAACATCTGTGTAGGAACTTTGATGTCACAATGTGTGCGGACCTCCCTTTACGAATGGAGCCAGTATGGTCGAACCAGCTGCCATTGCTTTGTCCATAATTTTAACTATCCTCAAAATAATTAAAAAATAAAATAAACTCGTCAACCGAGTAACTTTTAACCAGGGTAAAACGCTTAAACGTTGCCTGCCTACGTTGAAGCTACTTTTTTATTATTGATTTTAGTAAGAAAATTTTAAGTATATGACGAACATATTATATGGACAAGGAAAATAATAAAAACCAAATATTTATATAAAACATGGCATTATATTTATTAACCTACCAAAATTACACAACTAAATAATACTAACAAAAATAACCAGATATAAAGTAAGCTTAAATATATCAAATACTTACTCGTAGATACCTGAGATGTAAATGTTGAAACTAATATATCCATAGAAACCTGTTTTTACCCCAAAATAATGTTGGGTCCTTCGAAAATTAAAATATGATTGTTGAACTCAACTGCTATAAAAAAAAGGAAGATAAGTCCTATTTACAACAGGGAAATTTTAATTTCATATACATATTTAATTTTTTATCTAGGACTTTTCTTGAATTTTATAAAATATTTTTGTATTATGAAACAGAAGTCATTATTTTCTGTTCCTTTAGCTTAGTAGCTACAAAGATTATTATGACGTTACTTTGGACCTTAAATATATTATACAGAATCATAACATAACACTAGAGAAAATCATCACTTAAGTAAACTTTGTGAATAGGTAGGTATCTTAAATATAGTATAATGATTGCGACTTTCGCTTATGAAAACTTAGCTCCTACCATAAAAAACATGGAAATTACAAATAAAACACAACAAATAAAAAAGCAAAACTAATATTACAAAGCAAAAGTAGGTACTTACCTACAGTAAAGTCTAAAATATTATTAATTCTAGAAATACTTTAAATATAAATATTATAAATTATTTAAGTATTATCCTAGTATTATTTACAACTTAACCTGCTTATGTGGACGACTTTTTACTAAGTTTATAGCTTCTTTGTCAAATCGATAATTATTTATCGATACCTACTGAAATCGAACAAAAAGTGGTATATTGATAGCTTTAAGATGTAAGTATAATAGTGTTAGTCTTTCCAATGAATGAAAACGATGCATTTTATTATCACAGCTAATAAATTTCATTAATATTAAATTAAAATCCATCATAAGTAATATACTCTCAAAAATAAGTAATATACTGTTACAGTACAATATTGTGTTAATTTTAGAAGCATTTTTAATCTAGCATCAAATTCCAAAATTGTTTGTCACAAATTAATTAACAAAATACAAATATATCTAAAACTCAAGTAAGATACAATAAGAGTATTTCTTTTAATTAAATTAAGTATAATCTAGTATAACGAATTTGTAAGATACAACACATTACGTAAGTAGAGTACAGTCTACTAGGTAGGTTACTTCGAATATGTAGAGCATTTTTTTAATTATAAAAAGGTGAAATAAAGGTAAATAAATAAGAAAATAAATCTGCGGAATATTTTAAACGGACTTACTAGCTCTACAATTTTTAACAAATCATAATCCACGGTTTTAAAATCATTAAAAATAGTTTTCTTTTCAACGTCTTGAGGTACTTATTATTAAAAGCAGCAATCCTACACGTTTTACAATTATCATTATCCCAGTTTGTACAGATACTTACTTCGACGACCAAGCATTGTTATGTTTAAACCATTAAATCTAAGCTAAGCACCTTTATTTGCAGCATTTTATGAAAGCTTACAATAATCAGCGGTATGTTTAGGTCACGTGTAGCAGTTGTCCTCATCGGCGTGGTCGGAGCAGTCGACGGTCCCATCGCAAAGTTGCGCGAGCGTAATGCATCTTCCATCGACGCATCGAAGCTCTCCACTTGGACACGGTGACGCGTGAGCACTGATAGATCCTCTCATTATGGGATAATCTTCTACTTTGTCCACCATCGTTCCGTTACCTTCAGACGAATCTTCTTTAATATTTGCGGGATTTGTCGCTTTCTGAAATGCAACATCGGGTAATAAATTCTATGGTACCTACACGCCTAAAAATTTAAATTTTTACAAGACCAACATTTCTACTATTAAGTTCTTCAGAAATCAGTATTCACAATCAATTGAAATTGAAAAATGACTACATTTTTCAAAAGATTTTATCTTACTCTTAGCATTGTTGCACCATTGATGACCTTCTCCAATTTGTTCATAGATTTGTCGAGTCGCGTGGCTGGCGACAATGTTGTCGTCGATGTTGTTATCGCGGACTTCGGGAAAAGTTTTGGTCTCCTCTGAGTTTCTTCTGTCTTTTCTTTTTCTATGTCCTCAAAGAGCCCTATATCATCAATATTGATATCATCAGAAGAATCTAATTTTTCATCGACATTTTCTTTAACGCTGCCTGTTCTTGGTATGTGTTTATTTTTACTTTGATTGTCAATTGAAACTTTCCTTGTGGTTACAGGACCTTCTGGAATTTTAGGTCTGGGTTCATGCAGCATTGGATGTGAGTATGGGGTGAGTCGGGACGGCGAAGGCCGGCGAGTAAAGTTTCTTTTGAACGCATTGGTACTGTCACTTGTCTCTAGTAATTCTTTGCTGCTATCGCTTTCTCCTGTTGGAATATTAAAATGGGAGTTATATGACTATAATTTATCGTTAAACTTAATAAGTGGCTTAGTAATTATGGTCACAGTAATTAATTAACCAAAAATCAAAATCATAACGTGCAAGAGCAAGGCTGCCGATTTAAAACAAGTGCAGATGCATTAAATACATATGTAGCGATGACCAAAAGACAATTAATGAATTATACCAATTCTATGTAAATTGTCACTTCTTCCCCCTGGCACTCTGTTGGGACGATGGATGGATGGTGCGGGTGCAGACCCGGCTGGCTCCTCGCCAGGTTCATCTAAGGCTTCGTTCTCATTAATTTTTCGGAGCCGTGGCTTGGGACCACACAGTTCTTCAGATTCATCTTCCCCGGTTGGGCAGTCCGTATAGCCGTCACATATCCATCGTTTGAAGATGCACGTACCGGAGTGGCATCTGAAATATATGATAATAAGATCTGATTAACACCAAGGTTAATGTCATTTTAAAGTTTCGTTTCATCTACGTTTAAAAGTAATGGTACTTAAATATTACAGAAGAATACGCATAAAAATGTTGTGTAAGAAGATAAGTGCACGTAATTTATTGTAGATTAGCTCAATTGACATTTAAACTATTTAGACGGAAGATAGTGGCGAGTTACATCGCCGCATAACAAGTTAACATTGTTAGGTAACCTTGCAAAAATTTGTAAATGTAAAAGCTTTTAGGTTCTGTACAAATATTTACGAGTATGTTTAGAAGTTTGAAACTGACGGTTTATGTAAGAAATTTTAAATCATTCAACGTCTATAGATTTTTAAAAAATTGAGAACCGCCTAAATTCTTACCTAAATTCATTTTGTTCACAAACAGCACAAATAGCTTCGTCTTCTCCTCCAGGACAATCCCTGGTACCATCACAGATCCAGTCCCGCGGTACGCAGGAACCGTCTCCACAAGTTAGTTCTCGCTCGTAGCAAGGACTTCTGGCGGTGACGCATTGGCTGCTCGAGTACTGGTTACAGTTGAACACCCCTGAGAGCTCTCGTGGCATGTACCCGTCGCAGCTGTCCACGATCGCTGAAATGAGGCAAACTCCTAGTTATAAAGAGATTCTTTTCTTGACTACAACAATGCACTGCAACCTATACCTAACACAAACTTCGAGCTTCAAATAGGACAAAAAGTACTATTTATGTTCGTACATTATTCATACAAGATGAATGATACCTCGTATATTAATCTGAAATTAGAATGTGAATTCGATAGATGAGAACGTGCTGCTTCCTGCGGTTCATCTTCAATTAAAGTTATATAATAAGAAGATATTAAGCTGTGTGATTGTCATATTATTATGAATGATGTGAAATGTTCCTGACCTTTGCAGAGATTGTAGCAAGGCATCTTAGAAGAGTAAGGCGGTGGGCTGCATTCGGGTTCCAAGAGAGCGCACGCGAAATGTTTCACGCGGTCGCTGCAATTAGTAGCAACGAGATATTCGATCTGGGGGAGAAGAGATGTGACTTCAACTCCGGCAAACGTCGCTGGCAATCCCGCCAGATCGTAGGGCAGAACGCCACGGCATAGCGGTATGCGAGTCGAACGACACTGAGGCACTGAAAACAGGAAAGATGTCTACTTCCTTCATTGCTCTTTAATATACCTACCCTCAGAGACTGTATCGTAAAATATGTTAGTTAAATTAAGTGATAGCATTAAAAAGATCACAACTTTTGTTAGTCTACAATTTACATCCTAGCATTTAACGAGTACATACCGACACCACGAAACTTACTTTTCTTGCAAACTTGTTAGTAGGTAGCCCACATGCGTATAAAGGAAAAATTAGAAAACTTGACATACCGTCTGAATTAACATTAATGGGATACTTTTTCGTAGTTGAATCGTCACCATCACGCCAGGTCGGGAGCGTTGGAGAAACTCTAGTATTATATACTGAGCTCTGAGTTGTTGATTTCATTTTTTCAGCGTCTTCGATGGATATACCAAAAAGCTTAGAATGACCTGAGGTGAACTGGATGTCGGGATTCAACACTGGACGACTGTAAAATTCTTGGACTTCTAGTGGAATTTCAGGTACTACGACAATAGGTTCTTTGAATGATATATTCTTGTTTTTAGTCGAAGACACAGGAGCTTCCTCTTGAGCTGGTACGTTTATTTTGGATATTATAATATCATCTTTTGTTGTTTCTTTTTCACCTAAACTAGAAAAATCATTATTTGTTTCTGCACTTGTAAAAGTTTCAACTTTTGTGGCAGCTTCAGTGCTACTAGTAGTAACACCATTACCATCATTGAAATAAATAGCTAAAGGCTTCTCTGGTTTTTGGGTTATATGGGGCTTTAGTGTAGAATCGTTGGGTACTGTATTAGTGTCTTCTAACAGTTTAGGTGATCGAATTCTCTCCGAGTCAGCCTTTTCATTACCATATTGAACTTCTAGATCTATATGCGTCGGAAATACTGGTTGTACAGGTAGTATCCTCTTCGTACTGCTCTCAGACATCTTGTCTACTATAGAGGTCAAATCTATATTGTTTTCCTCGTCAGCATTGTAGAAATCAATCTCTGATGTTTTCGTACCTGTGTTGCATTTAAAATGTTGTTAGCAAAACAAGCACTTAACATAGATGCATAACATAACATAATAGACATAATCGTTTAGTATCTAATAATTATTGCCTTACTCAACAAATAATGCTAAGTGAAAAGAAAGGTGCTAAGGGAGAAAGGTCTTTGGTGTGGCTACATACGTTGAATACTCACTCATAAAAATTACTAAAAGTGCACATTAAAATTTACAAATGACGAACCCATAATCATCTACAACCTCTACAGTAAAAGAAAATCAAGATGTTGTACAATGTTTATAATTTAGTAATACATTGTCCAGTACAAAAGCAATTTCGAAACTAAATAATTGAAGACAAAGAACAATTCCATGGAACAATACCTCCGCTTACGAATTGTGTAAGTGTCTCATTCTCAAAGGTTTTGATTTGAGTCACAGTTCATTGCATGCTCCATTTTATTTGATGATTTCCCAAGAAACAAAATTTTTAATTACCTACTGCTAACGTGAACATCAAGTTAAATATTTAATTTTGTTCACGCACCTTAATGAAAACTAAGCCATAAAAAGTCTTCGTCGTGTTGCCGCAGCGATCGGCTGGAGCTCCTAATCAAGGACCTCGAGCCGAAAGTAGTTCGGCTATCCCGAAAAATTAACGTGAGTTAACCGGTCTTATGTGCATCTTTAACCTCTTTAACGGATCACAGAAACTGACCTTTGGTTATACAAAATTGAAACTTTGAAAGTATGTAAGGACTAGCGATTTGCATTGATAACATAAAGATTCGCTCCTATTCTCGATCTCTATTGCAATGCCTATATTAGGAGACAATGAATACCGGATGGTTTTCGTGTGCTTGTTGCGGCTCCCTGAGTTCTCGTCGTGTGAGTCGTGGCTGGTTTGCGGCTGTCGACACCGCTATGCGATTGTGCGGCCGCGATGCTCTCTTCCCAGAATGTAGCGTTCACCTTGTTTATGTCTGCTTCCATGTTATCTGGAACATTCCGGAACATTCGCTGTATAATACAATCGTAACGAGACGTCTTTAATTATTTATACAGTAAATGAGTAGCAAAGAACAAGATTTGCAGTGCTCAGATATATCACGTGTATGTGTTGACAGAGGTGATTGATTAAAAAATGTCTTAACCCATACACAATAATTAAAGAGGTTTCACAGTGAGTTCTGGGAACTGCGATGGTGTACCCCGGGAATAGTGATCACCGTACTATTCAAGCGCATAACCAACATATAAATAAGAAAATCGAATCGTCTCCATATCAAAAAATACTATTACACAGTACATCAGTGTACCTATGACCTGTTAACCTTAGAGTCTTACGTGTAGAAACTCATATTTTTAACACAAAAGTAGGTTATAAACTTAAATTATGTATACGAACTCTGACATTGAATTTAGAACATTGTGTTTGATGTGACGTAACTCTGATGAAGCCACTGTTGAGACCACGGTTAAGACTGAAGACGTACGGTGAAAGCAGAGATCAAAAGTCACTAGCACAATATGAAACCGATGTCTGGTTCAACCATTAATCCTTATCTTGCTTGCTTAACTTCTGATATAAATGGTAATTAGCGCAACTGAGTCAGTCCTGCCGTCATTGAGTAATTCAGTCCAAATGTGCAGATGCCTAGAATGTTAAAAACTGACCTAGGAAGGTATTGCAAAATAAATATTTGATTTAAATTATGTATCGCACATTGATCCACGGTTAGTTTGGCCTCAATTTGACCTCTATTTAATGTTATAAGCGAATTGTTAAAAATTTAAAAGGTGCCGATTTAATTAGCTACTATAACACTCATAAATTAGTTTACTGATATATAATAATTATTATTTAATGTTCGTCTTGTAGGGCGTTAATTAATGGCTCCAAATCTATTTCACAAATAAATAGGGTCTTCATCTACTTAAGAATCTATTACATGTTAAATGAAACCGAGCAAGATTGATATAGTATCTAACACCTCTAGATTAAAATAACTTGAGTGGCGCATAACGGCATACGTAAAATGGTGTAGAGTGTATATTAGTCATTGCGACGTACGATATCTAATTGCTTTGCCGACAATTTACTCAAAACGTGTCTAATAAGTTTAATCTCTGAGCGGGATGTAATTTGACACGGGTACCCCAAGCCCGACCGGTGTCCACTTAAGTACTTAAGCCACCGATTTAAAATAAAATTAGCTTTTATCGTCAACGCAAGTACCTACTACGAAATAAATAGAAACATAATACCTATGAATTTTCTTCGAATACCTCTTTTTTTTGAGTTTGGGAAACAGTGTGATATCGGAGTATTGTTCTCTACAACCCTACAGTACCTATCGACAAAAATATCAGAACAATTCTTGTTTGGGATAAACCTTACCTAAAGTCATATAAGTAAGAAAAATACAATTACGTTACCAGTTACCACTAAGTCAAAAAAAAACGGAGCATTAAAATCATAAATAATGGTCTAGTCCAGTCAGAAATTTAGTGACAAATGAAAATACAGAAGAACTGTAAAATATAAAGCATAATAGTTTTTACTCATGTAGTAGCAACGGGATAGAAAACAATTTTATAACAGTTTGAGAACTTATGACTAACCTACTCCTATGTGTGGTTCAAGTTATTAACTATTACATAACAGAAGCATGTGAAGTGCAATTTAGCAAAGTGCACAGGCCGCTTATTAGTGTCCTATGGTGTTGTTAGATAATTTTCTTCTTAACAACTCTACACGTATCTCTACCATATTGAAATTGATCATAAATTTATTCTATTTAAGATAATTTTGACACACTTTCCATAATCTAGATTAATCTATGTAGGTATAGGCACGTTATGTCACGTATTTCATAAGTCGTAAAATCAATTTGATTTGACGGTAAATGAGGCAGGTTTTGTAGATGTTAGAAGTCAGTTCAGTTCAGTCTTTCAGGATTACTCACATAGCTTGCATTGTTGGAAATATTCTTAGGTGGTTTCTGGTAGGGTGAGTAACCATTTTCAGTGACAGACTTTAAGAGTAGTCATATTTTTTACGTGTTGGTTTTTGGCTTGTATTGACCACTTAACATCAGATGATTTTTGTTGTATATGCATATTTAAAGAATTGAATTTTAAATGAAAGGGTGGTCTTGATAAAATGAAAGGGGAGTTGGATGCCCCTTTTTCTTTTGAAATAAATTATATGAGCTGTTAACTCATAAACTCTAAAGCCGGCTACTCACCCACCTGCCGCAGGGACAATATTAGAATTGGACCCTTAATTGCCTCCTTAATTGTGATGTGTATAGTCAAGCAGGGGCAATTTTTCGATTGGGCTTGCGGCAGGGCGGCAGGTGCACGAGACCTTCCTAGCACCCTAGGTGGTATCTACCGCCCTGCTACGTTGTCGCATGTGTAGTACAATTGGGGCAATTCCAGTCAGATCATTGGCGACAACCGAGCGAAGTGCACGTCTCACAGTGGCAAGTCTCACAATAAAGAGCGTGAAGTTTGGACACGGGTAATAGAAGCGTACAAAGACCGGCATGCGAAATCAAACTTTCCAATTAGGTAATCAATTCTTCATCCAGTATCTTCTCTTTTTTTTGGTAGCACCACAGAAAGTGCTAAGACTATACCAATCTTTTGGTGTGTCGACAATACGGGAGCGATTCTCATGGAAGTGCGTTCAGCGGGACTACTTATCACTTAAGAGTACACATTGAACGGCAGGCTTGTGTGAAGAGAACAGCCGAAATTGCTCCGACCGCCGTGCGAGCGATATTGCCCCTTCGGCAGGTGTGTGAGAAGCCAGCTTAATATCATATTATAACAACGATGATAAAATGACAATCTCAAGAAAACACGAAACGGTAATAAATCATCAAAAACTGTTGCGATGGAAGACTAAAGAAAGAGGGGTCAGAGGGCGCATGAAGGAACTCTCAGAAGAATAAAATATTTTTATGAAGTTACATTCACAATGAAGAGCGCGAGGTCAACTTACGTTGTTGCCAATCCTTCGTAAATAAGAGACAATTTCAAAGCAACTTAAGGAGATATAGGTACATCCGGCCACGCGATGCCGTCAGATTATCGTGATATAATATTATTGCAATATAACTATAGCCTTGCAGAACGTTTAAGATCCCTCTGCGTGCGAAGTGCGAAAGTATCTCTGAATATTTATGAAGAGTTCAAAAGACCCGAAAAGGTTTATTGGTAACAAAGTGCAAATTTGCACATGAAAGGACAATAATTGTTATGAAAGTTACTTTATGAGCTTCGAGCTTCCGCCGGATTATAACCGTATTTTTAACCCGTAAATTACCTACAAAAGCTTTCCTTTTATGCAAATTTTTTTCTTAATTGACATAAAGTTTTTTAATGTTTAATTTCTTTCGTTTCCTTGTGATATTAAAAATTGTTTAATAAAAAACCTGACAGCGAAAGAATATTTAAACTTTTTATATTTTTGATATCTATTCTGACAAAATAATATATAACCCTTCATGTGGCGCCGTCGAGTAGTAAAAACATTTTAAGTGTGCTGACCAAAACGATGTTAGTGCTTGATAATAGATGACATTGCTGGTCATTGAAAGGTAAAAGCAATTAAATAACAAACCTCTTACTAAAAGTAGTGAAAGTGGTAGAAAGTAATACCTACTTTTAAATTGGGATCCTCAAGATGATAAGCCTAAAGAAGAGGATACCTTGAATTTTTTGGTATTGTGACGTCATATTTACTTTTTAGTAGTAGTTAATTTAAATATCATAATATTGATATTGTAAATTCACTAAGTGTGTCATGTCCTACTCCTGGGTATACCCACCTACTTACTTTTAGTCTACTAAATGATCGTGATTGACAATTCGCGACAAGTTGGTCGTAGGTACCACAATGTCATTTTGTTCGTTTCAAAGACCGTTTGTATTTTGTCGCGTTAGTTGGTCGGTTGTTTGTGTACGAGGCCTTAGGAATACTCCGCGATAAACAATGTTGTTGCTGTAAGGAAAGACTAACTCACCTGGCATAAGGAAGTAGACGAAGAGAGCGAGGGCTACGCAGAGCGCGAACAGTGCGACGGGCCAACGCAGCAGGCGCAGCGCTCGCACCGCCTTGCTGCCCCCCGCGCCGCTGCCCGCAGACACGCGGTACAGGCTGTCGGGGTGAGAGCCCTGGAATTAAAAACACCCGATGTTAATCAACAATACCTAAATATTAAATGATTTTTTCTTGACTTTGACCCATGACTTTTTTTAAACTTATGTGTAGGTACCGTTTTATAAAGTTAAATATCATTGGAACGGTGGAGAAAAACCTACATCCTAATGTGAGATGAGACCCCGCCCTGCAGTCAAGGGTCAGGAATGGGTTACAGAGAGTTTTGCATACAGTGAATGAGTAGGAAACGGGCATGCAGTCCGCTTGATGAGAAGTGGTCACTGCAACCCATAGCTTCAAATGTGATAGAAATCTTATCTGAGATCGCGGTGGTAAAAAATCTGTTCTGAATTGTTTTGTCTCATCAAAAGCACTGATTCCCAGAATGAAATGAAAAAACAGAAATTTGATTCTAGAACGCTGTGTACAAATCACTTTGCATAACGCTTTTATGTTAATTCGATAACTTATTTTGAAGTCAAAGTCAAAGGTCAAGAATGTTAATAGGCATAGGTGCTACCGTATTATATAACAGTTATTAAAACCGAAAAATTGCCCTGGAATTCAGACCTCATTTATTACCATATGAGGCATATAAATGCTTCGAGCGCTTAATTTGCGATATCTATTCAAAACACGGTCTTGAATAGCTTCTTCTTAAATATTATGTAATTCTTGCATTATAAGGTATGTTCTATTATGTCACGTGGAAGAAAGCTGCCATGTAGATAACACTCGTAACTTTTGTTTAATGTAATAAAATGATTGCGATGGCTCAAAAGTTATTAAGTGTTGTTGAAACTTGAATCGGGATGGTGCCCCTTGACCCTGGAGAAAGTTGCAGTCCTCGCTTGTAGACATCGATTCTAGACATCGATTCTCCATTATCAGTAAAAAAACAATGACAATTACATATATATATTTATCTTCTATAATTATAATTGTAATTGTATATTATAATGCAATTTATAAAAAAGTTTAAGGAACATGCTGAATATGCTTCAACATTAGTAAATCTCTTCTCAAGTCTTTAAATATCTAGAGCTTTTTAAGTTTTTATCTTTAACTACTTTTATTACTGTATCATTAAGTAAATCTGTATACAGTAGACTTTTTATGATTTTATTATATTGTTAGGGTACCTACCTTTATACTAAACTCTTTAAATTTTTACGCATTCCAGACTCCAAATATTTCCACTTATTCGCTGCTGTGCTATGTGAAATACACGGAAAATATGTTAATAAACTGTATGAAGCCTATAATATGTTCTAATTTCAACACGCTTCACTATCATACCTGTATAGAAGAACATTTAGACAAGCCCGACCCATAACTGAACATGACACGTGTTCCTAAGAACATGATTAACTTTATGTATACCTACGTCGTATGTATATTACGTCGTATGTGTATGTATATCCGCAAGTTCTTGTATTTGTGACTGTCCCTTATAGGTATGTCTGTTATCAAACCATACAATCTCTTACAAAATATACCTTGTAACATTTAGGTTTTAACTACACCAAATAAAATTGAATTTTACCTTAAAATGAGGCCACCCACTCTTATAACACGATACGTCTATAAGCGTGGACAAATGTTTTAACACATATTTAGGTAGGTAACTCAATTAACGTAAATAGTGCTCTATACGAACATTGTATGTATATCTATGTTTTGTCTTTATACATTCTCACAATAGTTACTTAGCTTCATCAAAGTTCCCTACAATATTTCAAGCATGTAAGAAATACATCCTTTTAAGTTGTGTGAAATTTAATTTTTAATGTGCCTCTAAATCAGTTTGAAGATTTGAGCACAGTGACAAAATCCTTACGATCATAGCACACTATGCATGTAAACGATGTGATTGTCGCGTTAAAAATTTGCATAATCAGCGAGGTTTGCAACTTGTCTGTGATATTGGTAAAACATAGCTTGGTAGGTAGGTATGTACTTCAATACAACGTTTCCGTTGCATTCCTTGGTAGAGTTTGAATTATGACTTTGAATCTGCCAGCCCGCAAAGACACCACCTAACTTAAAGTGAGAACTTTAAGTTAGTTGGTGGTGGAGATGTCTTTGTTAAGTAACAGAGGAGTATAGGAAGGGCCCTCCCTTAGTAATTATTTATTTAAGGCAATTCTATTTGAAAGACAATCTAAAAATAAAGTTCAACCCACACATAAACATATCCATTGTACATTAGATACAAAAAATTAGATTAAGAATATAATTTATAGCGTATTCGCAAAATCAGAGAGTGGAATAAAATTAGCCGACGAAAGTGCCTCCCTGGTGGTCCCACACCTTGGCTGAAATTATCTTTTCGTAAGTAACTTGTTTTCCCTTTATAGTCTTGTTCAATTAGTTTCGACACTAAGTAATAATAATATATTTTGATACCGGTTCCATGTATAAATTTCCTTTTCATCTATGTGCAGTATACGCTATACATAGGTACGTACAGGTAGGTAGTACACCTACCTGTTATTAAATTTTGTACTATCCTACATGTACGTTATGGTGGTATAAAAATGTATTTTTTGGCAATGAAATCAAACTAAAAGACCAAAAGATAATATTAAAACGGTTGGGTATTCTAACTTACTTTGTAGCTTACCTTAGCGGCGAATGTCTTCACTTCTCTAGGTCTAGCGAAGTATTTGTCGAGCTTATTCTCGTACCCATTGATAATGCCATCAACCGTCGGCGCTTGCACTGCTCTTATTCGATAAGTGCCGTATTGTTCTCCGTGCTCCGAGATCGTGGGCAAATTGCCATTAGGAGAACTGCAGCTGCTGCTCGAACGGGAATACGCGTAATTCACGGAACCGTCCGCTGGATTCTTAGGCTTTTTTGTAAAAGTACACCGTCGAGGTGGTTCTTCAGATTGCTTTAAGTCGTATGTTTCAAATTTTTCTGTAACAAAATGCTCCTCGACATCAGTTGTCGGCACATATCTGAGGAGCCTGGGCTCCTTTATCTTTTTTTCATACTTTACAGAATCTGTTTCATTGTCTAATTGGGCCAAATTTAGCGAACGTTGGAGCTCATTTGCCGTTCTGTTCGTCTTCCGTTTAGGTTTTCGTTCAGCACTCCGGGTGTGAACATGATCGTCTACTATTTCAGATTCTGAGGCTGGTCTATCTCCGTATAAAATGTAATTGCCGTTTACCATTTTAACTTATATCATGTAACACTTCAAAACATTGTCAATCTTCACAATCATTGTTAAAGAAAGTCAGAAAAGTGCCTTGACTGTTTTTTCAAATCAAGTAAGTTGCTATTGGATCGCGACACTAAGGATGAATGAAGATAGGTAGGTAGGTACTCATTATTGGTACGGCTTGTTTGTTGCTCCCGCGATTAGGTACATGACGACTGATCATGCAACGAAATTCCTTAGCAGTAAATTGTTAGTGTTTATTACGAACGACTACGATCCGGATGAATGAGCAATCATCAAACATCATAATTTCCTGCCATTTAACAAACAAACATTGACAATCGAATATTGTAATTTCAGAGCTTTTTGTACCTACTTTCATACAAATACATATATAAAAACTAGATATTAAATCTAGTCAATAAACATATTTTGGAGTTTTTTTTTAATAAATAAGTTTTTGTTTATACTCAACACTGATGTAATGTCTCCTCAATTAACAGTGAATGGTCAAATCGCATTCTTCGTAATTAGAACATCTACTTATAATCTGCAATCGAATCTAAGCCAGAAATATATTTTTCCCCAAAAAATGTATTATTTTGCTTACTTTAACAATAAATATTGGTCAGTAGCACTCGACAATTAAAAAACGATAAAAATCGTAAAATTGTTAGCTGACGGCTGACTACTTCGAAACAAATAATGAGAACATTTGGTATGTTGTAAGCGGCGAGTACATAGACTGGTAGATAACATTCGGAGCGTTATGTCGGCCATTATTGTTTTGAGGTGGTTCCCGCGGTTTTTGCCTCGTTTACGCGGGAACGTTCTCAGTAAAGCGCGTGCGCGACAATGGCGCGGGCGAGACAAGCAACGAGAGTGAATTGCCCGCGATTGTGCAACGGCCCAGGGTGTTTTATGCAACTGATGTACCGTTAATGCAACAGATTTGCTGATACGAGTCACATAGGTCATTTGTCTTAACACATGTTCTCTACTTCCTGATGCATTCAGACCTACTGGACCTACTTGCACTCAGATGGATGTTTACGTAGGTACGAAATGCTACGTGAGACTTTTATGCCTTCTTAGTTTGTTTATTTTTCAACAAGGTTTTTAAATACATTGATAGATAAATAAACATTAACATTGATAAATAAGTAAAAAAGTAGACATTAACTCCGAAATATATCTACTTTAGAGTGGTTATCATGTGGCTGTGAATAATAATCTTTCTTAAAGATTACTACCAGAGCATGCGTACATTGATCAGAATTAGCGCATCTTCCCACAGTGTAATCTAATGCTTGGTATAAATTGTATCGAAAACGACGTGTAAAGACGTATTACCACAGCGTTCGATGCTCCGACTAACCTATTACTGTCAGTATTGTAATTTACGTTTCACTTGCACTTACGACATGCCAATAGGTCGTAAATTGATTTTAAGATGATTCAAATTATACGAACGTTGCTTTGAGGGGAATCAATCTGGCTGCTGTTTTACGGTGTTTTAAATCATCATCTATCATCATCATGTTTTAGTTGGATAGATTTAGTATTATATTTATGACTTAGGTACATTTGTATTCATTAATTTATTTAATGTTGCAACAGATTGTGTATCAATAAATTATTCTCGAACATATTATCTATACTTAGTTCCGAGTGTTGTATTAACGTCAATTCCAATTATTATCATTTTAAATGGTTTTTAAAATTTAGACGATAATACTTTTGTTTGGATACAATAATGTTCATATATTTTTATTTAAGGATACAATTGAGAAGCTATATAACTTATAGTACATAACTACCGCGAGGCTCATAATAAAATTATGAAATTCCTCTATCTAATTGCGTAACCTTTAATCTGAAATACCTACCTCCAATCGATTGTATTATGCAATCACAATTTAATAACATTGTTTATTATTGAGGCTATTTATTGTACATCAAATGATTCTATTTGTCTTGTTTGTGTCAAGGATTTTACACCACCTAAGGTACAAAAATACAAAACAAGTAAATACGTAGACATTTAAGACATTACTTAATAACCATACAATTCATCTTATCGCATATTACGTGTAAAGTAACAATATTTATAGATTAGAAATTAAAAAATTAGGCTTGTTCTATAACAATTTAACGATGCCAAATGTTAGGAATAATAGACTCCCTTTATTCGACATTCCTTGATGTAGTTGCGGGACCTTAGTCTTACCATCTGTCTAATCGGTGGTATTGTAATATCACAATAATAACAAACGCAGTCCTTGATCTATGTATTGGCAGGTATGTATTTCGTAAGCTCCTAAGATATTATTATTATTGGAACGCGCCTCCGTGTGAACTCTGTACTTTATCTGCGAACTTTAGGCTTTTCGAATCATCTCATTTGCTGTTCGATTCTGATATTTATTGCTTAACTCTTTATTTAAATTCCTATAAAGTCAGCTTCGTACTCTAAGGTAGATACTGTTTTAAGGGCTTTTGATTTTTTAAACTGCTCACTATGGATGTCTCGCCCCAAAAATGACATTAACACAATATTTACCAATAAAACTTTAACCTGAATTATATACAATTAGACGTTCATTACGAAAAATGGTTTCCTTTCGCTCAATGATATCGATGAAATGTTTCGTGAGTATCTATCGTTTAACATTTGTCGGCGCTCACCGTCGCATTTGTTCCGGTATAGTTTTGGCCTGCCTGTCCTCAGTCTTGAGTAAGGTCCGAGGTTCTTCATCAATCTGACATTTCGATGCATTTCTAAATCACAATTCATAGCAAAATAACGCACAATTTAATTTTCATGCTCTTGTAACTTGATCAAGCAAGGTTTTCTGTACTAGAAAGACTAATGATTAATGTAGCGTGGACAGACTAATATGCAAATAACAGAGTGCAAGTTCTATATTATCAGTAAATTATGGCCAGTGATTGCATTTTAACGGCCTAATACACACTGTCGATGCGCGGCACACCGTGCGGGCCGTCGTAGCGGGATTCTACGACGTACCGATGCTTACCGTATCACAAAACACAGACTGTACAGTGGGTAACCTTGCCCCTTGTCCTAATTGCCATGTCGCTTGCAACAAGTTGGTCGTATGACAACGTCATTGCATACATTTGTTGCTTGTTAGTGCCTACTTCAATTAGGACAGCTCCATGTGTTTAAATTTTGTCATGTTGGTTGGTCGGTCGCGTTCGAGATTACCAACTCGGAATGATATTCTTTACAATTTTAGAAACTATCAACAAGCACCCATACAGCGCCATCTTGTTAGTTTTTGGTCAATAGACAAATTACGGTTTGTTTTGTTTCTACGATGTCGCGATGGTTTAATTTGATTCGGTTTACAGTATTCTCAGACTAAAGAAAAGGTACGAAAATATTAAAGTTTCTTAGAGTATTCGAACAACGCATAAAATTTGGAAGTAAGAAGGTACCTATCACAGAGGTCCATATAGCTCTGTGGTACCTATTAATAAAAATAGAAATCTCGGTGTAAGATTTACCTACATGACGTGTGCATTGCTCGAGCGACCTTTGTATGAAGCTGAAGCTCTATACTTCTGTAAACAGATCTTTCTGTATTTAGTGTTGCCAGTGTGCAGTAACGACGGTATCGTTACAAGCGAGCGGGTACCGCGGTCGCTTTTTTTGTAATTAAATTCACAGTTTATTGCTAAAAAGCCATTTATTGTATAGACGTAAAAAATAAAAATCCTGAAATGTGATAATTTAATAGTAATATAAGAATAAAATAGAACTATAATATTCGTGTCTATTTGATTCGCGCTAAATTAATTTTGTCTGTTCACATTCTGTTTCTTATACTGGCATGGTTTAACTTCAGAGTGGATGTGATGAAATTCATTGTGTAGATGGACTCTAATAAGCCTTGTTTACATTTATGTCAAATCCCTATCCAGATCCTTTAAACGTTCGTACCCATATCTTCATTTCCCATTAATGTATAAAAGGATAGAATATGAAGTGAATGCTACAGGACACATGATTATATATGAATGACACATTGGTTATAAAACAATCAATTAATAAATAAATAAACAAAATAAATTATTTTAATTTAAATTATAACAACTGTTATAACAACACTAGTGTCAGTCATAGGCAAAGTAGGAAGACTGTGCTGTAATGTAACCATAAAATTTACTTGCTAATCACCAGCAAGGTATTGGAGCATTGAACTGTGACACGTAAGAATTAGCATACCGTCCGTTAGCAACGATCAAACTGTATGGTTTCAGGGGAAATCACCTATCACCTAACGTGACATAAGAGGGCTAAGTACATGTATGCGACAGTTACATCAGTATTGCCATATTTGGTATCCTGTAATTCAATGATAGACACAATATTTTTATGCATAAGAGTGGAAGTTGTCTAATTGACCCATTCCAATCAACAGAACAAACTAGAAGCTAGTACTGTTATGCACCCTTGTACCTATACTGTAGGTGAGCAAAAACAATTTTAAGAGGTTGAAAATTTTTGTTCAATCCGTCATAATCGAAGATATAAGGAAATAGCTCAACTATGACGCGGACGAAGCCGTCAGGAAAGCGCTCGTTAACTAAATAATTAAGCATAACATAACTACTTATTTCAATTTGACGATGAAGAGGAAGTCAATGCTATTGTTCGTCAATAATACTAATATAATTATTTACATAGACGTTGAGCATGGCTCTACTTATCATGATCAAAGAACTTATAAGTAAAGGTTATTTTAAAATACATAATAACAACACTAAATCTGTATCAATCAATAAAATCTTCTATTGTCATAAATCCCAGTTTCTATCGAGTCTTACCAAAAACAAATAATATAATTAGGTATTTATCAGTTGACCTTTTAGGTCAGCGGAGTAATTTTATGTTTATTTTTCTTTAAAAACACAAGTCAAATTAATCCATTTAGATAATAGTTGCTACTCGATGTTTTATTACATAGAGTAAACATTTTGAAAATGGTTATCTGAAAGAGAAGATTTAAAAAAGAAAAAAGTACATCTACCTATGAAAAAAACTTAAGTATATTAAATCCTAAAAAAATTTAACTAAGTAATAACATATGAAAAAGTGAATTTTCAAAAATTTGGCTGTCGAAAATTCTCCCAAACGCTTTTAATACCAAAAGCTCAACATCGCCGACACATACAATTGTAATAATAAAATTATCCTTCATGAATCCAATTCATTGTCAGGTACGCAATGTTTACCAACTGCAATCAAACAAACAAGCCGCACAAAAATGCGTCAGATCGGAATTTCTCAATGTACACAAACACAGAGTTATAAACGTCCGGGCGATTAGCTCGCGTCGCGCACTCAACTTGCACCTGTGATCGAAAATAAAGCGTGAACAATGCTATGGCTTGAGGAGTTGATAGTGCAAGGCTGCGCGATAGACTGACAAGGCGGTGCTGCTAGATGACACTCACCACCGTTGCACCACCACGCATTGTCAAGAAATCGCCGTGGAAACCTGAGAACATAACGTTTACGCAACTCATTATCCAGAAGATACGAGATCATTCCGTTGGGTTCTCAGTACTTCTAATTGCCCAGTAAGATGAAATGTAGAAACAAGTGTTTTTTGTAAAATAATTAAAATAAAGTTATCACACGAATGATGATTTAAGAGCTTCTTTTGAAATATACTGCACATAGTCGAACTCGAAATATTTCTTAATTTCACATTTAGTGTCCGCACTTAGAAATTTCCTGTGTTACTTAATACTGTCCTGACCAAAATACATACTCAATATTTTTGATCTCAGGTCAATTTGTAATAGAGTTGTGTTTATTAATTAGGTTGCGAATGAATCTATGAAGAGCGAAAAAATTTATCACTACCAAGAAGTCAAAATGTTTCTTATGCAACACATTGCAGTATTTGCAGTAAACATCTCGATGTAAAGCAGTAAACAATTTGAAATACATCTATATTATAATGTCTTTATGCCGGCTACCATATTATTTTATTTCATTCGGAAAACATAAAGTGCTTGCATCCACTTAATCACTACTTATACACCATTTATTGTTTTCGCATATAAAGTTACCGTGTTTTGATTACACTAGCCAATTAATGCTATACAGTTGTTAGCAAAGCAGCTTTGATCTACAAACTTTAGCTCCTTCTTTCCTTAACCTACAGTTGTGAAGAAGTATAGGTAATTTAAATTTCAACCTTATTTACCACCTGGAATATAAGTATACTTTTTTGTACTTACAAATGCCATTAATGTCCCTTTAATGTAAAATACGATATTTTCGCGGTGGATCAGTAGTAGGTACATACTACTGCGTTGTAAAACTGGTAGTACAAATAATACAACTTTGTGTCACTAGAACTACCACAAAAATACAACTAAATCACTCGGTTTTATTTATTGAAATACTTACAAATTTAAATCTGACAACAGAAATGAAATAAGATGAAATTCATTTTTTATTTATAATTTTAGTCACTTAAATTAAAATAAATGTTGTACAATTTTTATTTACAGATAAACGTATATAATCTAATTGTATATTTAACATCTCTATTAGATCGCGAAATAATATTCAAAGTAGTCAATACGCAACTCTCCAGCGAATTCGAATTTCACTCCTTTTTTACTAACCACATATTATTATTTCCATTTGCATTATCATAATGCTTACTTCCTTGAAACATACAAGATATAGACGTGGTCTAGTTCCCATTGTGGGAGCAGAAACAATTTCCATTGCACCACTCAACAATTCAACAATTAATCTTGTCTACGTCACGTAGCTATGCCTTTCAATATATCTTTTAATTTTTTGGTATGAGTCCCAGGTTTTTGGGTATCACGAAATTTGGGTATGTTGCCAAATAGAAACTCAAAAACTCTACCTAATTAATTCTGATAACCTGAGCGAGACAGCGGGCCGATTCAAAAGCCGCCAGATTCAAAATACCCAGGACTAAGTAGTTCGATTAATGAAGGTGGGGTGTCCAGTAGTTGACTTGAGCAAGACAAAACAATAAGCGATTAAATGTCACTTAGGTAATACATACGAAGAGAACTAATCAATCAGTTAGGAGCAGTTTTCAATCTGTTATTAGGTACATGTAAATGATTAAAAATTATATTTTTCTACACTACGGTTTACGGAAGGTGCATTTTAAACGTGGTGTGATAGAGAACTCGCTACTATCTATGCAGTGCAAAATTTCATTAAAATCGGTTAAGTTATTTTCGAAAAAGTGTGCCCAAAGAACAACGTACAGCCCTGAAAAATGTGTAGAGTCTACAAACTAAGCTAAACCTAAACGGAGGCGGGGGAACAGATCCGCATCAACATCAGCATTTAAAAAATCTTTTCGCAAAGAGCAATGGAAACACGTCGTATTTATCACATAATACGTGCTCACACAACAGTGCTCCTATTGTAACAGTCGATTGAAACGAATCGAGCGTCACTCGCTTGTGCAGTGCCGCTAACGGTGTATCCTTGGTTACTGTTGATTTTTATTAACCATACCAAATACCGTACAAGACTAACGTTTATTTTAATTTTATTTTGATTGTGAAATATTGAACATCAATTGGCAATAGCGTTTTATGATGAAATGCATATTTGTAGATTCCAATCCTGATTCATCGCTTTTCTTTCCACGACTTAAATTGTTGTATCTGCTTGGCCACAGCCAAAAGCGGCGCGAATTGCGGCGCAGTAAGCCTTGCAAGACGAAAACAAATGTAGGACAACTTTACTAATGAAGTACCTATGCCAAAGCCACAGCTACCGGCGGCGCGAACTGCGGCGCGACCTGCTGCGGCGCGGCACGCTTCGCGCGGTGTCCTATTAAATTTTCTACTCAGCTAAAGGTTAAATTTAGTTGGTTAATATTAGTAGTAATTTCAAAATGTCTCTGTATCCAACTTTATGTTTTCGTTTCCATAACAATTATAAGACAAAGACAAAACGTTTATTTGCACAAATATAGGTATAAAGTTGTTGCAAATTATTTAAATCAATCTATATTTACAATTTTTAGGTATGCAAATATAAAGTAAATAAAACTAACAAATTAAATTCATAAATAACTTAATTACATTAAATTAAACACTTTAAATACGATAATTTCTTTTTATTTAAATTTGATTAAGTATTTCATAATATACACTACTTGGCGTGTAGTGTTAACAATTCATTTATTTAGTTGATTTACCTAATCGGAATCATCGGTTCATTTGGTGCCACCCACTATTGGGTCGAGAGAGAAAAAAACTCTCAGCACCTTATAATGTTTATTAATCGGCCATAACATATAGGCCATAACAAGACTTGCCATTGTATTATAATAGATAGTAATTACGATAAAACGTTATCTTTGGCGTAATAAATCATGCGAAATGTAACTATTGTTTGAACGGTTATATACATACACAAACTGACCCAGCAAACGTTGTTTTGCGATATAAGTTATCGAGCGTTAAAAATCGACTATTAAAAAATAGGGGTTGGTGATAAAAGGGTCAAAATTTAGGGTTGTATGTATTTTCTGATGCCACATTATTGAAAAATAAAAATAAAAAAATTGTCCATAAATAAAATAAAAATGTTAGGCGTGGACAACCCTTATCACTTAGGGGTATGTAAAATAGACGTTAGCCGATTCTCAGACCTACTGAATATGCATATAAAATTTCATAAAAATCGGTCAAGCCGTTTTGGAGGAGTATGGTAACTAAAACTGTGACATGAGAATTTTATATATAAGAAATATACCTAAGCTATGACTGCGTACCTAAATGCATAGAAGTTAAAGTATCGTAGAACACCTTCAGTGGCGCTACGTGCGTAACCTATGAGCTTTGGCAAGCAAGAGACATCAACGCGCGACCGTTTCGTCATACACACACACACACTCGTAAATAAAGCCTGTGCTTCGCAACTGTTTCCGGCTGGTTATGTCTTTGGGTAGGTTTAGTATCAAAATATGTATTTTGAAACCTATTAAATCTTCGAAATAATGTTAATAAACTATACTAACAAGGTAAGAGCAGGAAAATTAAATTGTAAATTTAATGAACATTTAATGGTTGTCGATTGATGTTGATCAATCGACAACCATTAATTCTTTATTTGAAGTTAGTTAATATTTACAAATAGATTATTCTAATAACATCAAATTAAAACCTAATAAACTAAAATAATGAAATAAACTAAAACTACGACAAATGAAAAACATCGCTGCGATGCGGAAGAGTGCCCAAGATACTAGCTGCATTGCTTCTCTGGACAGCTATTGCGCTGTCCAAAGTAGGCTCCTGCCTTCGGGTCACCCAACGCTACGACCAGACGCGAAGACAAATCTTTATAGAAATGTCTTGCCCTGGTCCCCACGGTCCCAATGTTTCCACTGCGAATGGCAAGAAGGTATATCCTTCTGCCAGGCGAGCGTATTTCCTTCGTTTCAATGCCTCCGCAGATTCAGCTGCCGCACCTACGCGCATCGAGGTCGCCTGAACATGAGACGGTGCCAAGGTATCTACGCAAGTACCATCCCATACTAAAGACCTCCCCTGCTTCCAGGGAACAAGAGTCAAACCGTCAGGTCGCTTACCATCGTCACGTACAATTCCGTTCGGCTCAAGAATTGCCGGTACGTTGACGGTGACAAGCGCCCTCCGGATGACGTCGTTGATGCATGCATGACGCGACATCCTGCCGGCAATTATTCTCTGTTTTTACCTTCATCTCCTCCTTGAAAATTGATAAAGTATAAGTTAACAATATAAAGAAATTTATAGATAGTGGAGGAGAGAAATTGATGAATATATTATTATATTATGTATAATTGTATATGTAAGAAAGTATTTGATTAGCAAATCCCGACGAATTTGTCCACTGGTTTTCCCCCTTGGAGTTGAGTTACCCACTCATCGCGACTCATGAACTTTTGACTTTTGAAATTATTAAAGTTAATTATTTTCAATTGTTAAATATCAATGCCCTACCTAAATTTCCGTCTAGTCACTTAGACAGAACTTCACATTTTCACTTAGTTAGACGTTGATTTTTCCTAGGGGACAAAAGAGGGACAATTTGATTCATTCCAAAGATTTCAATTTCGTACAGTACGTCTCTACATTCGACAGTCAAGAAACTTGTTCACGATATTTTGAATGGATTCGTGACTGTTACATTTAAATATAGCAAAGAAAGCGAAAGGTTTTCTAAAATACTACGGATTAGTAATGTAACCACTAGGTATAAATAGTATCATCTTTTTGTAGCCCATCACGACTGCGCGTCCACTTAATGCGTTGACCGGTTATACTACATTACCCGAATAGGAATTACTTGAGAAATCCGGCAAATACACGTCTCTAGCATTTAGATCTGAATCGAGATGCAACCTGAAGAATTTCAACTCAAATATTTAAGTTTCTATTTCTATCTTGGGTAACCTGCATTGCATCTCAAATACAGGCTGTTAAGAATTGAAAACCAAAATTATAACTAGTCTTTATGTTTGTTTATCATTCAACGCCTATTAAGCTAAGCTATGCTGAACTGGATAGTTTACTGACAGAACATTTGTACGGGACAACGTCTATCGGACTCACTATTGGTATGTTTTTATTTATATACTGTTTAAGAATTCGTGGGTTAATCAGTATCAATACTTTGTTAATTTCAATCAAGAGTCGTGAGTATATACGAAATATAGTTCAAAAAGTAGATATAACAAAATAAAAAATGACTACACTGTCAAACGCCACACCCCCGCAGTTCCAACAGCTAGAACTCAATTAAATTCAACGAAGTGTCACACTTACATAATCTGAGCAGCTCCAAGTCTTGTTCACATTACTCATCTTTACTTTTACTCTAATACATCGTATCTATTTCCTAATGATATATTTTACAACGCGATATGATATATTTACATTGAGATTTTTTTTTACCTCAGAGTACTATGAGATGATCGCTTATTTTTGCTATTTATTGCACTGATTTAATAATTATGTTTCCAGAAGGTGAGCTAGGAAGAATATTGAAAACATTATGCTTGTTTTTGTAGGTACGGCAAATCTTTTTGGTGACTTCACCGACCGCACGCCACCACAACGAAAATTGTTTATTTTTCTTGGGTGTAAATTAAAATAACATAGATTTAAGATAACTTTGTAGTGGTACAAAGTTATCTTAAACATATTTTGTAAGAGATACTCATCACCTATCTTCTAACACCCGTAATTACGTACTAGTTATAATGTTCTGTAATCACACCGTGTTAATCGTTAAATTGGTAGGTTCATCAGAATGGATTTTTAATCGCCTGATCTCGATTGTTTGCTTCTCCAACAAGTCACGAAGCTCCAACATTTTCTGGTAAACACAACACATAATATGACAAAAGCCGCCACAGGAATCTCCGACCTTTGTCTGACATTTTATCTTTATCTGCTTGTAGTAACACAAGGGTTTGTCAGTTGAAGTTGAACTTTTAGGTACTTAGCTAAAATATGAATACAATCCGCATAGTTGCCCGGTCAAAATCTAGCATGTATGTACGCTGCTGTGAATCAAAATAAGTGAAGAACTCTGGTTACCTACTCTTTGGCTTCAGTGGATTATGACAAAAATAATAAAAACATAGTAGAATAATATATTATATATAAATGTATATTTCCAAAATTACAAAACAAAAAAAAATCAATCATTTAAGATTAAGTTGTTATGAATACGAAAATTTACCTAAGTATTATTAGCTAATTACACTATTATTTAGCTTAGTTCCGCCGCTCTATACTAGATGGCGCTAAGTGGCGCTACTGATTCGTAACGACGCTCGTTCACGTTCAGTCATTCGTTCACATAAATTTTATAACCACAGCGGCCACAGAATGAACATTTTATTGGATTCTTTTATATATTCTGTACAAAATAGCGTTTATCAAAGTGTCCTATATTATTAAACAATTGTTCTTAATAATTATATGTAAATCACATTACTTTCGATGTGCTTTTGCACATCGAAAGCACATCAAAGCAATATAGGTAGTCGAAAAGTGGCTTACATTTTATAAGTATAGCGTACTACCACTCCCTATAACCGCTTCGCCTTGGACCCGTGTGTAAGTACATACTTAATACAGCAATAATATCAGTGAGTATCTATCTACGTTTGCTATGGGAAAGTTTCGGCAATCTTACACATAAATTCAAATATTTTTGATTTTATTTGTTGGTTGGTACTTAATGTGATCACGTACGTTGTTGCTTAACTTAATGAAAATATCACGCATGAGTACCTACTGACGACTGTGTAAGCTCTGTTGTAAACCACGATTTATTACTGACTATTAACCCTTAGTAAAAAGAAAAACTTCTTTAAATAAGCTCTGCAGTGTAACTAAGTATAATGTATCTGCAAAAATTCAATTCATTGTTATATGATACCATACCTATCTACCTGTCTATGATCCATGAGGTAGATATTGAATACCAAGATTAGACACATTATTAAATCGGGAACACATGCTCTTATTAAACTAGAATATGATCATAATGTTGATTATATCATATCTCTATGGTCGTCTCTTTACGTAAGTTAAGTACTTATAACAATTCAGGACCTACCCGTGTACTAATAGTAAGTAGGTTCCTGAAAAGAATTTGCCAGCTCGAATTGAACTTCTTACAGCACAATACATCTCTATTTAAGTTTAGGCGAATGGGTACATTTTTATCTCGAATTCCCATGTGATATGTAAAAATAATAAATTATTAACTAAGTCACAACGATGCTTAGTTTAGCTAGTATTAATATAGGTAACAATAAAGTATTGGTATTTAATAAAGATCGATTTCTAAAATCCATTAGTATGTATTCTGTGCTAGAGTTTCAATTTTAGGATCATATGCACCAATAGTGCAACATTTTAATTTTATGATTGTACAGCTGTGACCTTCTTTGGCCACAATAATACAATCTTACATCTCAAAGTATGTAAGTAATATTTACTTCTTTTTATTATGAAACGTTAGGTCACTCTAAATTGTATCAGTACCATCAAACAACGTCTGCAAAGACTGCAACCTTTCGTTAAGAGACTTTTAATGAAGCGTTGCGCTACCCTATTGGCTTACAAAGTAGATTTCAGAAACGGTCTAAGTATATCTATCTACTCTGTAGTAACGTGCATATATCAGATAATCTCTTTTTGCCATTCCATTTATCGGCTGACAGGTCACGACTATAGTGTGGATTTGCATTACTGTAAAGTGTAAGGGTGGCACTTTACTGGGGCATTTGGTGTTTGCGTATTTGTTGTTGCATTATTTGCATAATATTTGACGAATGCACCACTATGCATATATTGACAAATAGAGCGTCCACACATGACCATACATTCAAATAATAACAGTTTTACAGTGAAAGGCAATGTCAGTGTTGCGTCAAAAAACTGACAAGTTTGTCGTATAAAGCATCCACACATGGCTATCGTTTGCAAAATACATCAAATACGCAAATATAGATGACTATGTGAAGTGCCTCCATAAAGGAATCGCGGTAAGCGATGTACTTATAAGTGTAAGATGGTTCTAGAGGTCAACGTGTAATAAGCGTATCCGGTTAAAGTCAGCATGAGGTAAGCTGCGTAATGTCATTATTCTGTTTAATTGGAAGGTTGTTGATTTAATTCCGCATATTCATTTATTAAAATTCCTATGTAAGTTTTTGTCAACAGGTTGTCAAGTATCTAATTGTACCTGTCATATAATTTGGCAAATCATGATATACATATCTACATTACCTACCTTGTTTTCGAAATATGTATACACAAATTGTTTTCTTAAAAGCTATGTATATATAATTTGGATATCATGACAGAGTATATTCATCAGAATTGGCGTACCTAGCGCATTTTCGCAAGTTATTTTACATACGTGTTTTCGCAAAAGCCAAGGGAATTCTTCAGGAATATAAGTACATAAACAAAACTCATGCGAAATGGTAGGAAGAGTATTTCGTAACTCAATAATAGGGATCAATAGGGAAAGTCATCTTCCAAAGATCGTGAAGATAACGACGTAGAAAGGCGGACGATACAATTTAATTATACGTATTCAAGTGTAGCACATGTAATAGACTTAGCACATGTTGGCACGAAGTTTTGTGTAACATCATACTTACTTGTTATTGTACCATTGATGTGTGACGTGAAAGAACTTAGGGTAAAACATTCAGATAGGTACTTGTAGAAAGTTGGGTTGGACTAAATATTGTTTTTTTGGAATTGCACTCAAATTTTACCTTTTTAATATTACCTATCTTCTCTCTTATTATTGGTTAAAGTACCTATTACTCTGTTATTTTTGAATTCGATTTCCATCGGAGCACAATTTTGGTACGTGCGTGTGTAGTTTGTAATAGTGTAAGCGTTTGTTATTTAAAACAAAAAAAAGCATATTAACATGCGTGTAAAAACGTGTTCATACCTGCCTTCTCCAAAAAAAAACTTTATAATAGGTATACTATTTACTTTACTTTAAAATTATAGGAATTATGTCAAAAAGCATTATCCATTTGAATAAGATTGCAACAAAATATTACACAATACATAAGAGCATCGAAGTATTTTCATTATAATGCCCTTGGCGCCGACTTGTTCGTACAGTTTTTTCGATAGCAAGAACATCTCTAAAATCCAGCGTGACTACAATCTCAATGAATTCAACTTTAGCAGCGTCTTCACTATCGGAATAATTAGTGGTCATGATATTATTATCATATCATCATATCATTCATTTCATATCATTTCATGTCAATATATCATATCATTATATAAAATCCTTTGTCCTGAATGACTGAAAATTAACGCGCTGTGCTAAACTGCTGATCGTAGACACCTGAAACTCTGAGGGTGGGTTTTTACACATTTTATATCAGGGTGCGATATTATATTAAATTAGATTGTTTACTGATACCCTTCTCGGAATCGAGCTTACGATGATTTTAAACAAACTTTTACATACTATAGCTATAGCTAAGATAGATAGCTAAGACTAAACAGCAATCATATCTAAACACACTTGTACTATGTTTACGATTATAGGCTTAGCGAATAAGCTTTGAATATTGTGAAATGTTTAAACAATGCGTGCTTTGCATGCAAATCACCAGTAGGTATATCCGTCAGTTCTACATGCCAAAAGACCTACATAATGCAAGCGCTCCAGTATCCTGAATTCACATTAATAACTTCACAGGGTTACAAGACATGCGATTGAGCTCATGCGCGTTAGGATTTTACTAACTCCTATTAAGTCTTATGCAGTCGGTCGTAATTTATGTTCCCACATGCCAGCTCACCAACAATTAAATGCACGTTTATGTAAGCCTAAATAACTCGGCTTAGACATGACCTGGGGTCAGGTGGTTTGCCAAATGTATTTGTGACCAAACTTTGTAACGAACTGCGCTATTTTAAATTCAAAAGCCTTGAGTTTAAAGCTTTATCTGCGTTGTTAAGATTATCCGTTTTGGCATGCTACAAATAAGGTAAGGATTTTGGCTTTGCTTGACTGTGTGATGTCGATAGATAAAATATACCCACTTTTTGCATTGTTACATACTTGAATCACATTATTATAGTAGGTATATCGCACAAAGCGATGAAAGGAAAAAGAAAAAGAAACTTTTACTATAATAATATTTTTTAAACATTTTTATAAAACATAGTTTTGCCATTTGGAAATAAAAATATCTTTACCTATAGGCAATCGTACAATATGTGAACTACTCGTAAGTATAAAGGGTATTTAAGCATTGAATATACGCTTAGAGCTATAGGTTAAATGAATACTGTTTTGCTTAGCTATAAATCGTATATCAACCAATGAGTACTATGTTCAGTCATGGGTTGTGGATTTGTGGGTTAATGTTAATGGTAAGTCTTGGGGCGGGAAAGGTCGCCTGTGCAATTTGACCCCTGATAATAATGTTTCATCGGAAAATGCTGCGGCGAGCGCCCTTACACAGATAACCTTCAGCTCCTAACCCCCTTTTGTCGCGCTCTACAACTTTGATATAACTTTCTTGTAGAACTACACCCATTACTAACAATATTTCGAGGTTGCGTCATTGACAGTGTTAATTAAAATCTGAGATGTGCAATGGAAAATATCGATGCGTATCTTCTGCTGCATTTATTTGAATATTCAATATTCAACAATAATTTTCCACACTTAAATACCTTTTCTCAGTATAAAATGATTTATTCTATAACTAAAACTGTTTCTTAAAGCTTAAAGCTTTTGAAACCTACATTACAAACTATATATCAGCAGACATTTCAATGTTGAACCTGAATAGGATTTACGTACATCATCGTCAATGAATAATTACAAAAGAAATCAATGATGCTTCACAACAAACACAAATAGGTAGGTATTGGTATTAATTAAGTATGAAGCACCTGTCGAATTAGCTGACAAAGAGCATTGTATGTCCCACGCTTGATGAGTCACACAGATTAATGCTTCGCCTTGACACGCTCCCTGGATTTCAGTATTCAAATTACACCCGACATAAACTTTAATCAATACTTACTATTATAATGACTTGCATAAGAAATACAAAGGTATTAAATAAATTTTTTAAATATGCCAGAATAAAATGGGACTTCGATGCATAATAGTGAAGAAACGTATCATTTGACGTCTTTTTAGCTGGGTTGTTTTTTTCGGTTGTAGAGCCCCTGTAGCTCGCTGATGGGATTCTTCCGCTTCTTTCTAAATCCATCGCGAAACAGCGTGTTCTTTATGTCTTGTGTTTTGGTTGGAGATGTTTCCGTTGATACTTTATTCGAGGTGAACCTAATGCTGGCGAGGCATGCCCTCATTAGTTGCGACGCATTAACGACTTCAAATGGGATTTCTATAGTTTTGGTGTTGGACGATCGTTGTACGGTCAGTGGTTGCATTTAACATCAGGTGGGCAGCATGCTCGTATTTTTTGTTTCGTTCTTAGAGGTGAGTAAAATTAAAGTACAATTAAACCTACAAGTGTTACCAGCGCGCCAACGCACACCAAACGCAATTAAAAAACAAATTTAAACATTTCTAGCAAAAACCTTTTCATTTTGCTTATATAAGTGAACAAATGTGGTTCAAATATAACACAAGAGCATAAAGGTATTGATATTAGAGCACTGGAATTATGGAATCATTTATCAAATTCTAACAGCTAAGTAATTTTCAATGCATTTATTCTGTCATAGGATTCAGATATATTAATACAAGGGTATACTCAATAACAGGTGTTTCATTTAAATGTGGCATGTATCAGTACAAGATCTTGGAATAGGTAATTAGGTACCTACCCTACACGCGAAGGTAACAGGTCTATATTTTGAGTATTTAATTTTGTTGTTAAATGTCACTGACTATTCTATTACAGATCTTAATCTGGGTTATCAAGTCGATTTGACTGTGTATACCTATGGTATAAAAATACTTACACAATTTTCTTACGCATTGATAAAATACTTTTACTTAATTCCATTATTGAGCTTGACTCTATAATTGTTTTAGAAGGTTTGTAGTAAGTTATCGTTCTAGTTCAGCGTACATAATAATATATGATGTTAGATGTATGGATTATGTGATGTATTTATAATTCAACTCAATAAAGTACCTACACCGATAAAAAATACTCAAGCAAACGTAAGGTATCTACAAATGTTGTAACGCATATAGCATACCTACAGCAACAACTGCAAGATTGTAACAAAATCATTAATGAATTTCCGTTTTTTTTCGCGTATCTAATACATAAACTACCTATATAAGAAGCGTAATATATTTAAAAACAATTACCTGCGTATGTTAGACCGTAAACAAGAATTGCGTGACTGATAAGACTAATTATGAACCAAGTAACGTTAATTAGTAGCTATGCTTTCTATGTATGAAGAATATTTATTAACTATTGGCCACTTCTATTATAAGTATCGAAATTTATTGTTAATATACTAAGGATATTGTAGGGAACAAATTATGTTTTATATAATGAAATCAAGCAATTAAAGGTATAACCATTTCTTCATTTAAAAACAAAGAAGCACAAGAAATAAGAAATACCTAGAAAAGTTGCGCTGAGAAATGAAATAATTTGGGAAAGACCCAACACCACAATGCCAATAGTTAGACACAGAATTAGTAGGAAAAAAAAATTATGAAATACTGTTAACTATCAAAGCGCCTACTAGCTTAGGTTTCGTAGAGCCCTCGTAGCTCACCGAGTGACCTAACATCCGCTATCTTAACCCACTATGAAAGAAGTTGTTGGAAGTGCGGTTGCCGGAGATAATTTTGGTATTTGAGATCTTCATCTTAGGACCTCGTACAATGCCTTGTACCTAATTGTCTGAAATAATCCACCAACAAACCAATTAACACAATTTAAACACAGGCCTCTAACTCTATATGGGGCTGTCCAAATTAAAATATGCACCGCAAGCGACAAAATGTGTGAAATGACGTTGTTGTAGGAATTTAGGATACGATTACCCTGTGTCTTCCATAATATTTGAGGGTTGGTGTTCCGGATGTTCGTGGACTGCTGTCGCCAATGGCAACTCATGGCATGAGGTGGTCTATTTACATTATTTTGCATTCTCGTTCGCTACTCATTTAAAAAAAATCTAAAACATGAGAAGATTATGCAGGTTGAAACGCCGATAGTGTGTGAAGTAATATCAATCAATAGGCTCTTGAACACTGATTAATTATAAGTACTCGTTGCGATGCACCTTCATTTACATTACAACGTGTTTAACTAGTATAACCTTTATGTTTCGATTTACGAAAGAAAAATAGTGGTGGCGTTACGTTACATTTTTAGAGTTCCTTAAGTAAAAAAATTAGAATACTTATACGATCATTTCAGTAAAATTTACATTATCTTCAATAAATAATTCAAATATATAGAGTGTGGTGGTACTTTAGTAATATTAAAGAAACTATTATTTTTGCATAAATCTATTTGAATATTGAATAAATTTTAAATAGAAACGCATACTACCTACCTGTAATTTAGTATCTACAATAAAGAGGGCTTTTTTAATAAGATGGTTTATTCGTGTCAAATCTGAGCTTAAAGCTACATTAAAGCTACAAGAACACGAAACGAATACACTAGAATCCTCGAGTATGGCCGAAATAGGCAATCCTCCGTGATGCCATTACGATTCTCTGAGGAATGTGTGTCGACATGCCCTCGAATCGGTCATATCGTGAATGATCATCGTAGTGAATTGTTTAACGTTTCAACGATCATAAATAATGTTTTAGTGCTAATAAATTTTTCCCCAGGCGTAAAGTTCACAGCCATGCCAGTGGCAGTGGCATGATGCCACTGCCTTTTGTTGTATTTTGCATAAATTTTGCTTTACGATCCGTACACTACGGTCATCATTTGCCTTTATAATCCTTCTCTAAACCATAAATTTGGAAGCGAAAGTGAGCGGCATTCCTAAAACTGTAACAAAGTAATATACGACAAAATATATTACAAACAAAATTGTACCTACCTAAGTAGGTATTTAATAAAATATAATATTCTTATTCCAACATTTTTCACCAATATCTAAATATATCTTAGTCGTGCTCGCCATCTCGTTCACATAATATACATTAAGGTATATTTATATATAAGTATATAAAAACATTTAGTAATAAAATAAACGTCTATTTACTACAACAACAAACTAGGTTGCACGGTAAAATATCTTGACATATATAAATATGTTCAAAGTGTCAAGATTCGTAAAGTATGCCCTTATAATAGGTGTCTTCATAGTTAAATGAATCATTGAAATGTGTCATTTATAGTTAAATGAATATTATTAAGACATGTTTACATTGTCAAGACATAAAGATGTCCACTAGGCATGATTAACCCCTATGAGGATATAACCCTAGACTGTAAGATTTGAAATCCATTACTTGAATATATCATCTTTATATTGCCAATGATTTTTCTTTTACTTATCTCTATAGTCTTTTAATAAAACAGCGAATATTTTTAGCTCACGCCGGCGAGTCTTGCAAAAATTATGTAAATATTTTTTTCTGGTCTAACTTGTTATCAGAACAATTTTTTATTCCTCGATAAAAACGATAATATGCAACATGTAATAACATCGTGATTTTAGCGTACTGCGTTGATGTTTACAATTCTTTCTTGTATTTGAGGGTACAATTAATATCTATTTTTAATAACTGATAAACTATCTATATCTCGAACAGTAACATTTTGCCACAGCAGCATTTAAGTACCAATAAAAAGTAAGGTACTTTTGTGTTTGTTTGGAACACTAAATTTTACAAACACTAGACAGAATTAAGGATCGAATAAAAAATATTGAACAATCAAACCTACGTATGGGTTCAAATAAAAGCAATTGCAAGTTTTCGCAGAATCGATCGATATTTAACGCTAGATTAAGAGGACGTAACGGACTGATTAGAAAATCTTTGTCCTTATTATCAGTTATAATTAGGCTGTTGTTATGATTTGCTAAAATAAATGTCGTTGCAGATGGTCCAAAGGTCATTTCATTATCTTTGGATCATTATTAGTACTTATTACCTATTTGTGGTCACAGTAAATAGTTTTTGCATCTCAGTTTATTTCGCCAGCTAGATACTTACTGTATTAGACCTTGGTAAAAAATAAAAGTCAAGGATTAAATAGAATTTATAGAAATAATATCTACGTTTTTTAGCTAATAATCTAATTATATACTGTCTGGACTTAAGAAATACTCGTTTAATTCTATGATTCTACACTATTTCTACGAAAATATGTGAATAGTTAAAATTTTGCTAAGAGTAAGTATTTCTGTTGCATCCATCTTTCACTACAAATCTATAAAACCTATAAAGATTCACATGACAATTAATTGAAAACTGTATCAAACAAGGTGTATCTGAAGACTATTTTAATCTGAGCATAATCTATGAGCGTAATTGGAAAATTTCCTATTGAGTTTTACGTAGATTATATACGATAAAGATTTGTATGACGCTCGTCTTCTTACTGATACCACAGCTGATGCTATTATTATTACTTTATATATACGATTTTATGAAGCTTCCTGTATCTCTACAATGTTTTTTGTTTACCGTACATATATTTTCAATAATGTCAAGTTTAACATCTGAAAATCTTCGTTGTGTATTTGTAGCTAATCGATACTAAAATCTGAATGTAATTAAGCCCCGACACCGACTAAACAATAATAATCGCTATGCAATAATATTGGTATGTTCGTACTAAGACAACAAAAGGAATCATCATTCCGTGTGATGGACACATCAAGGCTTCCGTGAGATTCTAAATAGGATAGGAACACGACCGGGGCGGATCGGATGCCTTCGTCGCGCGCAGTGGCGCCGCCCGGCTTACAATAGCTGAGATTTCGCAACCGAATAGCTCTTCGATAATCTCACTGGTCGACATTCACATATTTTCATTCGATACATTTATAGCCGAGCGTGGCTTATTGATCTAACCCGTAATGCAGATTTGCCTACCATCTGCATGAGTCACTAACGAAACGGAACTCGAACCAAAAGAAGGCCCTTTGGAAGAAATGATGACCAAGATAATCGAGTCGATAAATAAAATGAAATTATGATAATTACGATAAGTATAAGTTGATAAAAACAAAATTTAAGTAGATGAGTAGGTAGGTTGTATGCAATAGCTGAATTTAGCAACGATTCGTTCTGTTTATTATCTATCTATTTATAATTGCTGTGGTAACAAGTATTCACGTTAAAAGCCCTGGAAAGTGTGTGTTTTTGTCCTATGGAATCATTATAAAATTTAATGTAAATTGTAATTCGACTGTGGGTCGTAAATTGTAAGCTTCTTGAGAAAAAAATGATTTGATACATTTTTTGATTTTTAAATATCTAGGTTACTTACATATTTTAGACTTGAATCGTTTATTTTTGAATTTAAACACCTGGGTTTTCATGCCATTTTTCCTGGAATTTAAAAAGCCTAAGTTTTTACGTTAAAAATAATTATAACATTTTAAGATCATAAATAAAACATGAAATGGTTATCTCATTAGGAGTCAAATGTCACGAATATAATTAATTGGATAGTATAAAAAGAAATACTTTATTTATTTTATTTTATTTTAAGACTCTGCTTTTTGAATCTTCTTAATAACAGAAGGTCAAGCAATCTAATCAAAGGTCACTGTCGAGATGATTTTTTACTATATAGTTACTTAGATACCTGTTATTAAAAATAAGTTTCTTCATTTTAATTATTACGTTCTTATTGTATACATATTATTATGATACATATAACTCTATGACTACTGGAAATGTAGGCATGCCTTTAAAATCAACAAATATCAAGTACACGAATGTTGTAGGTACATTAGGCACAAGCTTTAGCTTTACAAACATTACGTCATCAACTCATTGGTTTTTCTCACGATTTTGTAGCATACCTAAAATTAATTTTTTAAAGTATATTTAAAATCACGCTTATAAAATTATAAATGACCGCGACCTAACATCATAGGCGCAGGTGTGACCGGGTGCATCTCCGCAGACAAGGCGGCCTTAACCGTCTCTGACAAAGGGCCTGACAGTTATATTGAATAATAGTTGACCCAGCGTTTGGAGGTCTTAAACACCTATTCGCGTGTATTTGTTTTGCAATCAATCAGACTAATTAGGCGTGCGGAAAATTAATGAATGAATTTAAACCTGAGGATCCATTTTTGTTACATTTGCTTAGGAGGTAGGAATTTCATTAAGCCTTACCTGTCAAGCGTGTAATATGCGCTCTCTTATAATGTACAGTATTGAATGTCGCTAGTGTAAGATACACTATACACCGTCGAATAGTTAATTTTTGTATAATGATAGCTAAAAGAAAGACCACACCATCTTCCTGGCTAATTTCTTGGATTTCAACATGGAGTAGCGCTATTCGCAAGAAATAAAATTTTTATCATCTACTTTTGTGCTTTTTATTTATTTTTCCGATAGTTTTATTTGAAATTTGGTCTATAGCAAATAAGTTGATCGAATAACATGCCTACCTAACGTTATTCGGTCTCATTGTACACTTATCAAGTAGTTCTATCTTTAGATATATAATATATATATATATATATATAATAATTTTCTTAAACGCAAGAATGGTCATTCTTTCAAATATACGTAAGTAAACAATGAAGCGAAAATCGTTAATATCTATGCAAGCCTGAGAGACGTGTCTGAACATAATGTATCGCACTTAGCTATGCTCTAAGGAATGATGACAGTTTGCAATGCGCAACAAAGCGCAGTATGCACAGTAGGTATAAATATAATATTATACATACTCGTATATATCCGTATAGTCTATGCAGGCAGCTGCACACAGGTCGATAATAGTAATTTAGTAAGTAGGTAAGTACTAGCTGGTTGATAAAAGCGAAAATATGTACGTCTAACAAAATTAATTGTTATCATGCTTAATACCTAATAATAATTTTAAATTTGTTTATCGTAAATATAAATAAATGTATATGAAAATTTGCCTCAAAGTGTAGGTTCACTCTTGTGCATGTTTCTAGTTTAATAAGTATTTTATTTTTTAAATAAAAGATAAGAAATTAATCTATCTATTGATCTCCATATAATGCTGTTAGTTACATAGTTTAAGACATATACAAATATTTTAAGATATTAAAAATTGAAACTGTATCCAGCATATTTTTATTTAAACTAAAATATCGTTTTTAATACATTTTTTCGTCATTTTTTATTCTATATTCTATCAGGTAGAAAATCATCATTCGGTACAACAGAGCGTGTCGTCCTCGTGCCATACGCATGGCAACGCTTACAAAAGATAAAATATTGTTTGATTATCATTATCAGATCTTTGTAAATTTCCGTAACTGGATACTAAGTATCTAGGACCAAACAATTAAATCAACGTATGAGCTACTTCGATATCGTGTGTAGTTTATCAGAATCTTCTTTGTAAGCAATGCATTTGCATATTTGCTTTGTTGCCGCTATCACTCTTCGAGTACATAATCAAGTTCCTTGATTTGACTTCTGACATTCGTTATTTATCGATCGTTCGATGCATAGCAAGCAATTTGGCCTTGAACTTCAAAGCGATGAGATTATTACAGTCATTTAGTGAGGAGTTAATATTTTAAAAAGGCCTCTTAGACATTTCACGACGGAGTTGCAAATGAGGTCAGAAGGCATTGCTCGCTCGCTCTTCGGTTCGTTCTCGGTAGAACCGCGGCTGCAAATGTCAGCACATTAACATATACTCGTATATGCAAGGGCGTCTCCGGTTTGTTTCAATTTTGATTTTCATGGGAATCAAACAAAATCCTATTAAGAAGGCTGAACTGCTGCGAATACGAAGTAATTTACTATGATTAGCTATATAATCTTAATTTGTTAGAACTATATAATCGAGTCATTGTTGTTCACTGGCCGTCCTTGTTTGTGACAGATAAAAAGGAAAAGGTAGTAAGGGTAAGCCATAGCAGCCATAGCCATATAACTTACAAGTATACACTACCGAGTTCTGCAATCGATTTATGTTTGATGTTGGCTGTAATTCCCGAGTAAAATCTGCACGTAAAATAAAAAAAGATGACATCTCAACTCTATCTTCATTCATTTAATAATCACGAAGGCTTTATTATCATCTGACGCTATCTAGACAAATGGCACTGGGAACTCGCGGGGCTTTAACCAGGATAGGAGATCGCATGACGGATTTCCCACGCAAAAATAGGTTGTGGGGACCACACAACATCAGCTAAGATTTATACATCCAAATATATCACAAATGTTTGATATCATAAAGCCAAATAAGGAGATATTAGTACAAAATAAATATTAAAGGGCATAACCCAAGTGCGCATTTAGCATTTGCGCGTGACTAGATTTCCGCTTCTGGTAACGAGTGCCGGTATGCCTCTGAGTCCTCTGACCGAGTGCCTTATTTTACAAATGACTCAAACATATGGATGACGCTCACCGAGTTATACAACGACCTTAATTACTATAACGATCTACTAAACTGTGGTTAGGTACCTGAAGACTACTTAAAAGACCATTAGTTCTTTTCCACAAACATTAAAGATGGTTTGAGATGTACAAACTAAAGAAATATTGAAAGTGTGCGTTTGACGAATGCAGACAATGCCATCAGCATAATATTACTTAACAGGATATGAAATAGTTATTTCTGGTATATCAAGTATCTTCAAATGTGACGGTAACATTTTTTAGATTTAGAATATATTAATTGCTTTCGATGTGTACACAAATTATGCGAAAACACGCAATGTGAATCGATTATAACAGCTTTCTTAAAATATTCTGATAATGGCTTGCGACGTTATTATAGGAACCTTTTTATCTTAAATCTTTCAGGGAAGCAGCACGTGCTTCTTTTTTTGCGTTTTTGGTGTGGTTGCAAAGAAACAAAGAGGCAACCTTCTGACTTCTCTGAGTTAATGATGCATCCATGAACAATGGAGCAATGCTACAGTCTAATTTGTGGTTCATGGGATTTGAATACCAACTGACCATCTAACATTTAGTGTGAAACGATTCGGGTTTGAAATTGGGTGTATTATAGATATTGATTTAGTCGTAGGCGTCTCACTTTTCTCTGAGCTTTTAAGGGCTCTAGTACCTACTAGGTCAAATATGCGGACAGTTTCGAGCAATGGAAGGTTTTGGTTGTCATTTTCAATAGAGATTATGTTTACGAGAACGTGGATTCTGCAGTATGTCAACGATTATGATAAGTTTCTATGTAAATTGTGTGCGTCATTATTTCGTAGCACTATGTTGTTTTGTTGCAGAACTTTCTTGAATATACCAAATTCAATAGATATATAATATATACATTATACGTATCCAGACTACGATCTTTATAATATTCTTATATATATTTCCATGAACTTCTGGTTACGTACCAGTTTTTTTAATAGATTATTCACTATAAATTTGAGATTAATTTCGCTTTAAATTGTTTGTGTCATTTAGTAAGTACCTAGTTTCGCGAAATATATTGTTATCTTTATAGTGAAGTTAAACTACTTAAAAATAAAATGCAAATTAACATAAGCATTAAGCATATTCTATTAAACTCAGACAGAAAGCATTGCGAGGAACATTCCTGGCTTATACCTACCTACTTACACCAGATAAGAAAGTTAGTAACAATAAATTGTGCTCGATTGATGAAGTCATTGTGTAACGATATGCAAGCATACATGGAAAATTCTTAGGTCGCAACATTTTCCCGATAACAATGGATTTGACCCGTAGAGACTAGACGTCAAGTTTTATCAGACCAAGCGACAGAAACTATGGTTTATTGAGGATTAAAAAATCATTTCGTTATCTTTTTACAATGACGCCTCAATATAAAATTTTATGAGTTATTTTCTTTGTACAAGTTCATCCTATTCTAAACTTACCCTTATCTATCTAAATTCTTCTTCTGAAAAAATCTAAACTCTTCCACAAAATTATAAAAAAAAACTAAATGCGTTCACTATACTTTCAAATTACTGATGATATGACGTGTCGTAAATACTAATGCTAATTACAAATCGATTGTAATTAACCATTTAGTTATTTATTTATTTATTTTTAATACATTGTAACAGGTAATCTGGTAATGATCTTCATTCTTTATTAATAAGAACAGTACCTATAGCAAAAGCAATGAGACTCGAACGCTTAATCAATACGTTAATCTGACACGACGATTGTTTAAGATCGTATCTTCAAGGATCCGTTTCACGTGCGATAATCGTACGTTATGGTAACTCTTACAAGCTTACTCATAATTTATATCCAAGTCTCAAGAAATGTCTTACCCTGCTAAAAATATCCGTCTTTAATGGAATATACGTAAAGTGCATTTCATTTCTTTTAAGATTCCTTACAGACCGCACATCACATCGATCACAGGTTGCATATTTTCGCAACTTGCAAATATTTGGTAACTGCTAAAAATGAGCATACTTATTTATGTATAGTTCTCAAGACGGGTTGCATTATGATTTCGTAAAAATAGCGGTAATAAGTCACAGAGCCTGAACTATGGGCGGACACATGACTACGAGTACGAGATGACCGGTTAGACGGTTAGAGGAACACGCGTGAAGAATCACTAGACGTTTTGATGTACCTACATAAAGCTTTATATAAAACATATAGAAATACAGTTCATCGTTAACATAATTTATGTTGCACTGCAAAACTCAAGGGGAGGCTGAGATAATAATGCTCCGGAACTCTAGTGTAAGTTAGTAGTTGGTGGAGACACGAGTCAGACAGTACCCTTGTAGAATGATGTCAAAATTATCTGACGGGCCATTGAACCTTATTTATCAGTAAAGACCTAACCTGCCTTCTGATGTATTCTTTATCTGTTATTTACATTAGCTCTTGCCCATCTTAACATCAACCTAGTACAATCGCAAGGCAATGCGCGCTTTACGATAGGTAGTACCTATATAATTTATCTCAATACAGTTAATAGCCATTTCGGTGTTTATTACGTGGTTACACATCGGTTGAACATCATGGATGTCATCATTGGTCGTCGCATGCCAACGAGTGCGCAGGTTCATATAATATAGACAGTATTGCTTAATCGCTACACCTATTAATTTGTCTGCTGTAATGCAATCTCTATAACAAGCGCTACTGCACTGACCGTCCTTAAATATCAGCTAGCTTTCGCTCGTAACTCGATCAGCGGTTTATCTCCACATATCGTATCTATGCAGTTGGGTGTACTCGTATCAATGTCTTCCTCTGTCACGTGTGTTACTACAGATAACATTTCTTGTAGTCACAATATAAATTGACATCCAGTGAATAGTGTGAATCAGAGGATTGGCTCAACAACGAAATCTTACGTACCTAAAGATCATAATATATTATGATTTATACAGAGTGACTTGCAAAGTGACGTTAAAGGTGTACCTACTGTATTATACACAGGTAAAAGTTTTGTGCAGCCCTATCCAAAATTCAATGGTTTTCTAGACATTTGAGGTTATAAATGAAAAATCACTTTTAGGCTAACAAATTAAAATTCAGTTTTTTTATTGTGTTTGAGTACCTACTTTACTAATAAACCATGAAATCTATACAAACTGCAACAGATTCATATTTTAGCTTTAGATGTAATCATTTCGGGATATATATGTAAAAGTGCGTAAACTTTTTTACAAATAACTGCTGTTTATTAAAAAAAAGTCTAATAAATGAAGTGCACAAAACACTCTAGGTAAAAATTTATTTATTTATCTAGCTTTCTAATGAGTTATAAAACAGCTGGTAGGTAGCTGGGCTAATTTAAACCTTATGGTTTCAAAGACATGAAGTATTTTTTGAAAAAAAAGGATCGTTGAGGCATTTCGATTTTTTGTCGCTCAACAAATTAAAATATTTGTAAAAAATAAATAAGCCAGCTTTAAGTAACGGGAAAATAACGTTTACCTAATAGCTGCCTATTGCCTATGTTTACCGTCTAGCAGCTTTGCTCATTGCTACTATAATATAAGGCATAGACTCTGTGAGTACAAAGTAAAAATTAACTATGAGTATCTTAGCTTATTCATAGCTATGACAATGATCTTTATAAATAACGATCTACCTAATGGAAAAGATAAAATCAACATAATAGTTATATCATGGGTCAATGACAAAGTATGATTAGTTACATAGGTTCTTTGGATAAAATTTAATTAGGTATTTGAGGTATACCTTACATTCTAGGTATGTGACTGTGACTACGAGTTTTGAACCATTAACTTCTTGAGTAATGTAAATGTTAATTGACTGACTTCGGCACGCATGTCGTATTGGTTTATTACGAAATGGTGGTATCTACGATGTGTATTGTGTTATGTATAATATATTACGTATTTATAATCCCTTTTAAACCTGGTAACCACGACGAATCGCTAGGTAGAGCCAACTTATTGTCATAATTTAATACGCATGTGTTGTGTGCATACGGATTAATATTTGAAACATACGATAGTTCTTCGCCAGATAATACAATTATGATGAAATAAATTACGTCAATTTATAATTTAAAAAAAATTAAGAGATATCGTAATAGAACTTCGTTTCTGGACTAAGGAAGAGCAGGATAATTCCTCACGTGTTCACAAAATAAATAGATACTCCAAAAATCTGGTTTCTTTTTTTATTTTTATTACAAGGTGAAGGTTTTTAAACGTCTGTTTATTCACAAACAACATTCAAAAGTCGATTCATAAAAAAATTAGGTAATTAATATGCATGTACCTTATAAATGGGCAAATGCAGGCAATTTATTTATTTCCCTCTGACTGCTTCATTAATCACTAATTAACACACAATTTAAAATTGCAAGTGCTTGTCCTTGTCTCATCTTCTTCTTCTCTTTAAATAGGCGTATAATTGTTTATATGTAAGATGAGTTGCGTCGGCGTTATAACAAAATAGTAAATTATAATTGTTCAACGCCTGCTGTCACCAACCCACATAAAGAGGCATAGTTACTTTACATACATCTATGTGAAGAAGTACTCTTTGACATATATGACATTATATATTATATGTCAAAACTACTAAGTGATATCGGTGGGTTTACAACTCCTGAGGATTAAAATGTCCTCCTTATTTCCTTCTTAAAATTTCTTTATCATATTTTTTATAACTTATTTGCTGACCAAAAATCTCTAAATTTTCCTATAGTGTATTTGAATATCGCATCACACGAATAAAGTGTAATCAAAACAATTATCTAAGCAATTGTATTAAAATTTCTGTGATGTATCTTTGCGGATATCCCACAATTAACGTCATACAGGTGCGTTAAGTTAATTGATAGTTCCCATTTAAACAGAACTATTGAAACATTGGAAATCGTTTGACTAGGAAGTAATCATTTTTAATCACATAGTATTGTGTTCGTCTGATACGTCTATTTTTACGAAAATTACTTGCCAATTTAACACCACAGTGTTAAATTTTAAATTGCAGGTGTAATAAAAACTTTGTAAAGTAAATTTAAAATGTTAGCATACAGCAATGCAATTATATGACGTAACATACTTATTTTTTGATATTAAAGTTCTAAGGAGTCGCAAAGTTTTCATGGATCTAGTATCCGACCGAAATGCGTGCGACGACTGACTACGATATGTAATAAATATTTAAATGTTTCAAAAATTCATTTTTATGTAGAATATTAGTAAAGATGTGTTATATTTGTACCAAAATTACGATCCCTTTGTAATATAACAATGACGTGCCGTGTAGATACCTCCCAAACGTAAAATTGCTGGTGTTGGTCTTCTTACAACGTAGGTATCCACATTGTTACGGTTATCTCATACACTGCCCCTGTTAGTGGTATGTTGTATTTGTTGGCTTGTCCATGTCCTTAGCTGCAGTGGCCACTTAACATCAGATCATCTATTACATATTTTAAGAATTGTACTCATGTGACATCTGGCATATTTTTTAACATTAAAAAATGCATCTTCGCAACCATAACACTAAATATTAACTGCGACGTTTATCATACCATACTGACAAGGAACCCACGCGACACGCGGTCGCCCGCCTTGCCGAGTCGCCGCCTACAGTCAATACACAAGATTCACAATTGAGATGCTTCATAATATAATGTCTTGTTAGTTTTGTATGGCACTCGTGCTTACATAACATTTCTCTTCGAGATTGCTTAAATTGTTATAGGAATTTTTTGCACTTCTTTTATGGGGCGGGCGTGGGGATTATTATTTTTTTATCCTACATACCTATTAGATTTCATGCATAAATTTCATGTGAGAGGGGAAAAACCGTGGATCAACAAAGGGTGGCATCGTATGATAGGGATGAGGCAAACTTTATGTAGGTAATGAATGATGACTTTCAAGGCCAGTATTTCACCAAAAACCCTTTCACCCTCTATCTTATAGGTACATTCTAAAACCAACATGAGACCTACACTAAAGTAATTACCTACAGGAATTATCAATAAGTAACCATTAGTTTTAATTTTTAACAAAGGTAGGTACGTCCAATATGGCAAACAAGAGTCTCTTTTATGTGTTCAATAATTAAAATAATATAAACCGTTTAGACTGAGGAAGTTACCGACCAACATATCGTACATACTTAGTTAGGTTAGGTTAGTAAGGGTTTGTTCCATTTGATTAGGTATTTCTTAAATTAGGTTAAAAACACCCATACTACCACCACCCATACCACTCATACCCACTTTTTCAATTTATAAAATAGTCAAAACCACGATTACTTTATTTCCTTTTGTTCTATTTTTAAGTTATCTCTACTACGTACATATTTACAATATAGAATGTAACTATCTATAACTGGAACAACAAATCACATGGTATCTAGTCGTCTGTTAGAGATAGTAAGATAAAGTTCATTGGCACTGCACGTCTAAATAAGACAATTGGGTTATATTTATTCCTTGTAAACTATGATATTATACCTATCATGTAACCAACCCGCTGTTGAGAGCAAGATACCTCAGTTTGTTAACCCTAATTATTTTAGAGTCAATTTATTTATAATAAGTAGTATAAATAGGTAAAAAACATTTTTATCTTTACACCTGTACATATTATTTTCTTTATCGTTAAAATATCTCTCTTGGTAAATCAGTTACGTACAAAATCTACGTACAAGTACCTACACTTTGGTTTCGTTTTCAATTAAGTAGATGAGTGATGATGAACTAGCAATTTGCCACCAAAAAACCTTATTACCGAAATCGATAATTCGTTGACCTTTCTTCTTACAAACAAAGTCAACCGCCCTCATTATAGTTGGGCCCACAGTGCATTGTATGTAACTCATCTCCCATGTCAATGTCTCAACAACACGACTAACAGTGGTCGATATTATAAAGAGAATTTGCGGATCAAAGATTGTATCTTCGATAGTTGTGTAACGCTACGGTCATTCGGTAAGCGTTACGTGATTCTGGACACGAGCTCATCAATTATACTTGCTCCTATTGCATGAACTCCTGCGGCCGATTGTGAGAACGGCGATAAAGATGAGCATTTATCATGTGTTCGGTATTTTAATCGGTTCGGTATTCTGTTGCACACTGTACTTACGTAGTAATCTTGACCTATTATCTGAAAATTATTTATTAGCGTGTCAATTCTTTATTGTTTAACAGATGCACATTTGCACATAGAGTGGGCCGCCTATTTTGGAAAGTCTTTTACGTTTTCGTATAATTTAATTTCACTATGACCTCATGTATCTATACGTATACAATACGTTGCTCGCTAACAAGCAGTAATAGTTTCCTGACTCTTAACTTATAATGAATACAGATTTAATCACATTCGCGTAGATAATACTTAATTTGTTAAAAAGATATCTAATGATAAAATAGCAATGATAGTGACGTGATCATTGTGTAACCCATTAACGTACTTAGAATATAGGCTTATAAAATAAATAAGGCGTCACATGCCTTTGAACCTTCCATAATGAGAAGAATGTAGGTTTCCGGCCGATGAATTGTTAGTCAGGAGCCACTCAAGGGAAATTCGTCAGTATTTTCATTTTAAAATCAGTGACATTCATAATATACTTGCACTCGTTTTAACCTAAGATTTGCTATCAATACTTAAAGTAGGTAGACGGAAGTACATTTCAGTTTTGTTTAGTTCCAAGCATAACACTCGATATGAAATTGTTTTGTTGTTGTGTTATGATGTTAGGTATAAAAGAGATACTCAGTTGAGTGGGGCACAGTTATCAATGCGATAACCCCGTTGAGGAGGCCGAGTCGCCGCGCCGGAGACCCAAGGGTCCATTACTATTTAAAATCATGTACTTACATGTATTTTCATTAATACATATTATGTCTTGAAATGCATGTCAGTAACCCATTAATGACCCACTACAGGGTCGGGTCTCCTCTCACAATGGGAGGGATATAGGCCTTAGTTCACCACGCTGGCCTACTGCGGGTTGGTGGACTTGAAATGCATAAAATGACATAACACAATTTTTTTAAGTAACACTTGATTCCAGCGTAGTCACATCCTTTTCCATCCTTCAAAATAATTTTATTCTGTCTGAAGCCTCAAAATGACGTTGTTAAAGAGGGAAAATTTAAATACCTACATACCTGCTTAAGCTTATCACCTTTCCTTGATGTGTTCATGTCATATGTTTATGTATGTATTGTATGTCTATTTCATGCGAATTGGGAAGTTACACGTCGGTATGTAGGTATATATTTAGGTCACTATGAACAACGTAATGAGGTTATCACATTCGCGTAATATAAAGTTTCTTTAACTTTAGTAAATACGTAATTATTCAACGTAAAATACTTATCTACGCATATGAGATTAATTGGTTGTAAAACTCACATTCCAGTAGGTTGTGGGGTCGGTGCAAAAAGAGAGTGCAAATTGAGTTATAAGATTCTAACATTACATACATATTTATTAAAGGTACATACAGGAAATGTAACTGGTTTATCGCTCACTAACAACGACCAGCGTAATAGCAAGAACTGTGGAAAATGACACGTAATTTTCCAACGAAAAGTTCATTTCGACGCAATACTTAATTTATCACTTGACTATACTATATTCCTGCACTCATACTAGATAATCACATGCTAGAGTTAATATTTATTAACATTAACATGAGGTTATTTATTTATGCAGTTTTAACATAGATTTAAGCGTAGATAAAGCGCAACAATATGATTTTATATCATAGAATATGAATTTCTTGCGATAAAAATGTCTATTCTTATCCAATGCTTATTATAATATTGTTTTAAGTTGCATTTTTATCCAAAAATAATAGCTACGATATTGTGAAAAAACTGGAACTGAGACTATGAACTGAACGAAGAAAAATCAGCTGAACTATGCTACGAGTTAGGAAGGAAACGGAACAATATATCTAGGTATCAACCAACATAATTGTCACGATTAAAGCTCTATAATTTTAATTAAATAATAAATATACACCTACACGTAGCATAAAAATTAGATCTAGCGCCTCATTATTTATATCTCATTTCTAATCGCATTAAAAGAAAACAAATCTATAATATGTCTAAATATAAAACTAATTGTATAGAACTAATCGCCCCATCTTATTATCAATCGATAAAAATGATTGGTAAAATATTTTATCATCAAACACAGACAACACAGAAGGCAATTTGCTAAGCAATGGAGGACATTTCGGAGGGGTCGACATGTGCCGATATTTTCTCCATTTTTTTTATTTACAGACTAGTGGTACTCACGTCAAACACTATTGTTACGACAAATTTTCGTGCAAAAATGGCACAATTAAAAATAAAAAGATAAGAAGCCATTTTCAACCACATGTATTACCAATTTTTGTTTTACCTGCGACTTGGTTTTAAAACAAATTTAGCAATACATGTGGCGACTAACGCCGCTTGTCAAAGGATAACTTCAGAGAATCCCGAATCACGTTATGGAAGCTTTCTATGGATCACCTCGCCTGGTGATCTCCCTTTGCCAAAGCAAGTACAAACCCTAGCATGTCCGCCGAACATGGGAATAAAAAGCTTGCATGAAATGAACTTAACTACTGTGCGATCGATGTTTTTTTGATTTCATACAGTACACTGATAATATGGTCTCCGGTAACTAGGGCGGACTGATAGGCAACACGTGATGGCATATGGCCTCGCTCTCGCGCCCGGCTGGAGACAGTGTCAAAAATACTGAACACAGTAATCAACTTAGATAACAACAATTTAGAACAACAACGTTTATAATAATAATCTTTCGAGTTCCGACTCGCATGTTTTCACATGAATGCGGTATGCTTGCGCGTTAAAAATCTGGAGCAATGGTTGACATTTTTTGTGAAGGTGTTAAGTCTATGAAAAATATCTCAAATATTTCTTTAAAATTAGAAAATAATCCCAGATGAGGCTGAAAACATACCTACTGTATGCGAGAAGCAATAATTAAATTTAAGAAAATATTTTTCATTTTTAATTGCAAATAGCTACCTATCTACCTGAAATGTACCTATATTCAAAATTTAAGGCTGAAATGCCACGTAGTATAAGTGAACGCTTTTCACATTTTGCAATGGCTTAAATCTCTATTCATCAAGACTTGCCTTTAAATCCAAAGAATGTTACGCAGTGCTTTATATTCGTATCCATTTCCTACACATTGGGATGTTTTTATTTTTAGATTATAATTGTGATTTTGAATTTGACATTGCTATTATTAAACGATATTTAATGCTTTAAATGTCGTTTCTTTTCTTACAGAGAAACTCAAGTGTGTTTAATTGAACTGTCGTCCAAATCACCAAGAAAACACATCTTACACAGTTTTCACTTCTGCCGGCACTTCCCGCTATTTTCTTTTTGTATTTTATAACATATAACTGCTTCCTATATTATGTAAGCAGTTAAGTAGAATATAATTATATAGCGCTTACCTAAAGTTTAGTGCAAAGGGCATACGGTTCTCAATAAATTGACAGAGACACGAGTCTAAACAGGGTCTAAACTACTCTAAACAAACACAAATGTCAGGGTCGCGATCAACCAATTTTTTATTAAAAATTCGCAAAGAATTATTCCTTTTAGAAGATATCGCACCTATAGATAGGAGCAAAATCAACTGATGCTCCAATCCAGCTGACTAGAAGAATCGAAGAGCAAAGGACAAGAATGTAATTATTACTTTATGGGTTTATTTGCTACTTCAATAAACCAAGATAATTTTCTAAATTAAATAATTGTGTATCCAGACACCAGAGCTTCTAATAGAAAATGCTCATGATGAGAGCTACATTACAATTTTAAATTTCAAGATAAGAATTATTTTTTCCATAAGATTTACTTAGGCAAGCAAAACAAAATAAGTTTGTCTTTTACATACATACACTACAGAATGGACTATCCTTAGAATTTAAATTTATACGCCGGCGAAAATATCTATAATTTTGGTACATAATCTAAACAAAAAAGAATGGGTCCACAATTTATCACATAGTTGCAAACAGCTGCTAAATATTTAACTGTACCTAATGCTATTGTCTTTTCAAGGAAGTAATATTTAGTCATAAGTTTCGAACATTTATTTGATATAAGTATACCTACTTGTATGTATTTGCATGCCCACATTAACATTGTCACAGAGATGCAGTCGTGACGGGATTAGCCTTGTGTATTATCCAGGCTTCACTGAATTAGAATACAATAGTCGATAATATACCTGACAGGCAATTAATATGCCTATTCAATGCTCCAAATACGATAAGGTTCATTAAAACGATTATGAGACATATTTTTGATATCTCACATTCTTTGCAAAGTTAAAAAACCGCATGTTCTGAACCGTACTGCCATAGATAAAATAAAATAATCCTTTATTAAAGTAAAATAATCCTTTATTTTACTTTATCTATCAATCAGTATCTATCGTACTTTGATAAGTACCTCTTCCAATTGTTTATTTACTTCCACCAATCTGAATAAGACCAGCAGGTTACCTACTCTACGGCTACTTTCCTGACCTCGCTAGTAAAAGGGTATGTATCACATATGACTCAGGGGACAGCTTAGTGTTATATATAAAAATTAAATACTTATAAAAAATTAGTTGTAAGTTGTGTGGCAATAAATATAAAATTCAATAATTATGTATTATATAAAGTAATGATACGATTGTATGCAAAAATGTTTGCATAACTACCTAATAACATGCCATTATTGTAATTGAGAAAGTACATTATATCTCGTTGTGTTTGGACATGTTTAATTAATGTGTCATCTTTAAATTGGATGAGGCACATGATCCGTGTTTTTGTTGGTGGTTTGAATAAATTCGTGACTACAGTGATGCCGGATACTACTCGAATAATGGACTTGGGATTATGCATGCTTGAAAAAGGTATACTATTTGTTTTTGTTGATTACACTTCAAAGTTTTTGTTAATAAGAATAGGTAATAATACTAATAATCTTATAAGCAATCTAAGGGTTAAAACGACACAAGTGAACATAAGACATTATCTGATTTGATATTGGCATCTATTTATATGTAAAATGTATATTGTGTGTACCTTATGATTTTTGTTTTTTACGTGGACTTTGAAACGATTTAAGGTTTTGTGATCCACTACGTCAAGAATCGCAAATCTTCGTATTTATATTCACCAATAATTAGGCTATCATTAAGAAATATTCTTACGTCATATCGCGATAGAACTATCAGCTACAAACGCTGCGTAACTTGGAGTTGTTAGCAATATGTAATAGCCCTATTTGGAATTCCGGCTGTCTCGTGTATGATTTATTACAGCAGATTAGCGCATAAGCGGTAATCATTGTTAATCAATTTGGCGTTAAGAAGTGAATAAACGGCATCACATTATACAAGAATTGACGTGCATCGTATCCTTGACACGAGCTACGACAACCGTGACATCGAACTCGTTTGGGTCCACCGTGCGGGTGACGTTCGGGCGACCACTCTTTATTTTGTGACCAAACTTTCAGTTTATTTCCCTTATTTTATAAAGATCAAGTGAATTTACCTGTCGTTGAGTACCTATCTTGATAATGCGGTAGGTACCTACAAACGTCATGTTTAGTGTGATGGGGGTAAATTATGAAGGATTAAGTCATTCGAATTTATACAAAAAAATTACAATCTCCGATTGAACGAACTTTGCCGGGAACCATTATTAGTGCAAGATAACAGATGTGATAAAAGAATCGAGGACAACTACGTTTCCCAGCATTGGTCTAGCTAGAGTCTTGTTTCAGCAATTATAATGTGAGAAAGAAATTAATTAACTACGAACATTGCTTCAAATCGATATATCATGTATGTGATTGCACATATGCATGTCACTTTACATATTTTTTCAGATTACGAACACGCTTACAAGAGTTTTAGATACAGTTTTTAAAATTACTGATCTATAGATTGATAATAGTCAAATCCTAGCCAAAAGTAATTACCTCGGTCCACAAATAAAAATTTAATTGAACCGTATGAAATCTATATAAAATTGTCATGTCACAGTTTTAGTTACCATACTCCTCCAAAACGGCTTAATTTATTATGAAATTTTATATGCATATTCAGTAGGTCTGAGAATCGGCTAAGGTCTATCGTTCATACCCCTAAGTGTAAGGGCTGTCCACACCTAACATTTTTATTTTATTTTTTGGACAATTTTTTTTATTTTTCAATAATGTGGCATCAAAAAATGCATACAACCCTAAATTTTCACCCTTCTATCACCAACCCCTATCTTTTAATAGTCGATTTTTAACGCTCGATAACTTATATCGCAAAACAACGTTTGCGGGGTCAGCTAGTAACAATATAAAGTTACCAGACAGTTGTTCAAAATCCTTGGAAGCAGTTATATTATGAGTAGGACATGAGGAATGTCGCTAACTCACGACAGAATCACATTCGTATAATACATACTATTCAACCAACAAAAACAAACAAAAATATCGCTTTTAGCACGTTTTTGTTGGCTTTTTGTAAAAGTCTTCTAACATTAATATCTTACTTCTAGTAGTCTAGCTCCGACGACAAAACAATATTTTAATACCATCCAGCTAATATGATGCTGGCGACGGAAGAAAAAAATATGAAATTAAATTCATAGCAGATTAACTGAGAGTTATCGTGTCTAAGGTTTATTTTATGATGTATTTTGTCGATGGCTTCTTTGAGGACCCGTCTGGCTTGTGAGATATGAAGAAAGGTAAACAAGGTTTTTTTAGTTTTTTTAAACTACACAATATTTATTTATAAATGTGTTCCAACAATTTATTTTGAGAGTTTAAAAATACTTTGAATATACATAACCGAAACATGTGACGATTATATTTCTATTCAAAATAAGATTATTGTAATGTCTATGAAAAGTTATTTAGAGCATTTTATCTGAATTATTGCGCCGAAACACAGTTGTACTCGTATCTCCGATTAAAGTTCAATGTAGAGTCGGGTATAGTAAGAGATATATAGATAACTATTTTAAAATAAAGACATTAACTGCTATAAACAGTTACCAACTGACCTTTAGGGATTCCTTTTGTGTAAATAACAAAAATTGCATTATCTTATATATTAAATACGATTTGCCCCCAGGATTTATCCTTGTGGACCCACAATGGGTCACCCGCACTGTGGTGCCTTAATGGGACACAAAAAGTAATACAGCCTCATGCTGAAAACAATTTGGGAAACCAGTTAAAAAAATTGATTGTGTATTTTGTTGTAAATGATCCAACAATTCAGAGTGCGTTAGCCTGGTAGGTGGCGGGCATGTTTATTTGCCATTTTCACATGTTCTCAAGACTTGCAAAATTGTTCTGAGACTAAAAATCTTTGCAAAATTGTTAGTCATAAGAATTTCAGTCTCCATTGAACATCCTCATATTATATTTTATGTAAACATATATGTACATAGGTGCAACTCTATACTCCCTTTAAACTTTCATTTGACGTAATTGTATTTTGTAGTAGGTACTTAATTGCGCAAACCGACTTGGCCTCAGTTGCTCAGTTTGGCACATGTGTTCCATAGTCTAATCGAAACGCAAAAATGAAAATGAATTAAACTTGCTGATCTACTTATATGAAGAAAATCCTCACAAGTGGAAAAATTGGCTCTTACCACTTGTCATCTAGAACTATTTATTTATATATCTCGAAATATAGAAATACCTTCAACAGAAGCATATTTTTAACCTACAACCGTTTTGTTTGTAAAATTGTTCTTCGAGGACAATTGTAATTTTGCTACTTAACTAAGGATAAATATATATTATACGAACTTGTTTAATTCATGAACGGAGTATAAATATTATTTACGAGTATTTACGCAATCTGCATTGTGTGCAGTGAGTGCACGCTTTGTTTGTGCAATTTCCACAAACCACCAACAGTGCATTGTACTTACCTAGTACCTAACTACCTACTGCTACCAAACTACATTATCAAGATTCTCTAATAAATAGGCATAGACAATACAGTAACGAACATTTGACTCCTCTAGGCAGTGCGAAATTTCAGACCACATATTTTAAATATTAAGGTTAGTAGGTATGCTACACAATAAAGTCACGAAAACGCAGCGAAATAGAATGACAAATCTGTTGTCATGTCATGACACCCAATTAACATACAGATCTATTGTTTAACAATTCTAATACCTATATCGAAGTATAGAATTAAGTTCGCTATCAGTTTGTATTGATCGATGATTGAGAAAATATATTTCGAAACATTTTTGGTTTAAAAACATAGCGCACCTTACTCGATTTTAATATGGAGAACATGTGGTAAAACTGCGATGGAACCTTATAATAATGGACCTCGGATAAGTTCGAAACGAATCGGACTATCCCGAAATAAGCGAGGTGTGCCGTGTTTTTAAATAAAATGAAGCCTATTATTCACAAAAAAATCCAAAAGTAGGAAATAAAATATTTCGACTAAGTATAAAACAATGAAATTAATGAAAACTTTTCAAGTTAAATAACTAATATGGTCACCCTACTATAATAAATTTGACATACGAAGAATTTTTTTAGAACATAGCTCAAATCCAATCAGCTGCAGAACCAAATATTTGTATTTGACCACAATAAATTTTTATGTTTCTTACAAATACTTACCTTTTAAACACATTCTCACGATTAGCATCGTTTTAAGGAATAAAAATTTGCCCTTTTTAGTTTTATTGAACAAATTTTAATTATTGCTATGGAAGTTTGATTATACGTACATAATTATGTACGTATATCAGTGCTATTGTACCGTTAATTGCTCAGTAATAAACTTGCATTCGAGTAAGCTGCGTGTTTCACTTCTTAAGGTACATACTCGCTAGACATTTTGTCAACAGCCCAATAAAGAAATCTTGTGGAACAAACATATATTTAATTATACGCTAAGAAATACTACATTCATAGATATTAACATGATTTATAGTGGATTAACCACGATTATCGTGGATATTTAATTGAACATTTGAATTACATTTTTTCTAAAAATATAAATATAATGTAGGCGAAATTAACAGTACCTCGAAAGCCAAGGTGAAATTCTAGATCTATATATTAGTGTCTGTTATAACATAGTTCACCTGCGAGGGTGCAGGCATTGTTTGCACTCTCGGTACATCGATCACATATTGACAGGAGCATTTCGATGACAAAATATACGACCATGCCATATCGCACATCGAATTCGTGTCAGTAGTTCAATGCGAACGGCTATCCCAAAAGTCACGGTACAAATGTGTAGCACTAAAAACAACAAATTCTGTCACGCATACCATCGATACGGGCGTTTACAATGTAAGCTTATTGTTAGTGTAGTTCCCAATCCCGATTATTTTGTTGATAAATAGTACCTACCTAAGCAACCGTTACCTAAGGTTCTTATGTAAAAATAAGTTAATATCGTACGTGGTGCGGATGTGAAATATTTCTTACCTTAAACACTATTCTATCCTTTTCCATAGTGTAGTATTAAAAACGTGAGCAGACAGGTACTTCGTAGAGGCCGTCTGGAATAAAAAAAAACTAAATTATTGACGGTTAAGTCTTATGCATGATGTATGAACTACTCATACCAAAGGTTTATTTCGTTTCAAATAACAAAATTATTAGGTAGTACTAGTAGATACTTAATTAAAATAATGGTCTAAGAAGCTTAATTGGCTGGCGCTTACCAAACCAAATATTTAGATCATAATTATTAATGTGCCATTGATGGTATCAGTGGGACATTCCACGAATTGAATTAAACGACACAAGTTAATTTAATAACATATTTTAAATACATGCATAAGTTAAAACATTATTAATATTCTAAAACGATAAAACAGTTGTCTTCTTCTCTACATATTTTAACATCGACCTTGTTACATCAAGCTACGTTAAAATATATTTCGTGAAGAAAAAAGTACAATGGATTCATTTATATGCAGCTATACCAGCTTTGTATACATTGAGTAGGTATAACATTGAACTATGACCTATTTAAAACACAAAAAATAAAAGAACGCTGAAAAGGTTCTTTTGGTTATGTACATCCTTCTACTTAAAATGTCTCGTAGGATTCCGCCAGCGTTTGCAATGCAAGCGCAAAAAATGGGTTTATTTACATCACATTAGAAACCTCTAAAATTATCAGTGTTCGTCTACTTACTATAATATTATTATGCATGTTAAATTCATATAAACCTTCCTCTTGGAGTCTTGAATCACTCTATCTATTAATTAAAAAAAAACGAATAAATACGCTTTTGAAGAACATCCAACTAAAAAGTTAAGAATAATTTTCAAAATAAGTTTAAAACAATAATGAACGAAAAATACTACAAGTAAGTATCTATTATTGTGAAACACCGTCGAGCGCTCGATATACGAAAAATATGGCACAAAGCGCCCAAGCTTTTTTCACAATAATACTAGTATTTTCCCGTTCATTATTAATCTTATTTTGAAAATTATTTTTAACTTTTTAGTTTTAAAATTTATAACTCAAAAACTATAATCTTTTGGCAAATTTCATAAGAGTAACTTTCATCTTAAAACTGCCCAAAATATTTAAAATAAAAAAATGAATTTTATTGAAAAAAATTATATACATAAATTAAAAAAAAGTCTTATTCTGCAAATTGAAAAATGGAATAATTTTATCAAATGAGTGTATTGTCATCGGTCCTCGATAAATCTTGAACGAAATCTGGCCGTTTAAAGTGGTCAAAATCGCGCCCAAAGGAGTCTTTCAAGAGTATTTCACCAGGTTTATGAGGTAGGCAAAACTAAGTTTATGTGTACCTTCACTAAACTTTGGTGTTAAAAATATAATTATATTTTTGTTATCACATAAAACAAAAACTTAACCTTTTTTAATCTAAAGCTCAGAGGTTAGAAGCAAAATGTCAAACTATTCAAGTCTGTTTTACTTACTTATCAAGTTAAATGTTTATCATAAATAAATGACACAACACTATTACTAAGCTATATGCAGTTCAAATGTTGCCGCGTTTTTAGAATGTTTACGCGGTTGTCATGGCAACGCGTATTATGCAATATGGCGGTCTATGCGCGCGCGCCGCTGTGAACGAACACAGACTGGCTTCGCCTGCGTTGGCCATCGACCACCACCCGGTTCTTCTGAAAGCGAGAGGAAGAACAAGCCTCAAGCAAGTTTTTATTATGCGAGGACAAGTGCATATTTTTCGATAATCCGTTACTAATCTTATGCCAGGCGTTGCACATGATTCATAAAGACTCGCACTTGCACTCTTATTTAGCAAGTTTTAATAACACATAGGTAAGTATTCGATTCTATCATATTGCACGCTTTTTATTAGCTTCGCCTGTATGTTTGTTTGTTTGTAGCCGACTCCTTGTCCTTGCCCTGGGACCAGATTTCGTTCAGACTTTGTAAGTACCTACTTACTTAGACTTATCGAGGACCGATGACAATACACTAATTTGATAAAATTATTCCATTTTTCAATTTGCAAAATAAGATTAATAATTTTTTGCAATAAAATTCATTTTTTTTAAAAGGGTATATTGGGCAGTTTTGAGATAAAAGTTACTCTAATGAAAGTTGTTAGTTTTTGAGTAACGTATAAATTTTTGAAAATTGAAAATTCTCGATTTTCACCAACTTTGATGATTAATTAGAAATTAATTAATTATTTAAGACAAGATTTCATTGAGATGGTCGAAAAGAAGAATATTCAAAGTTTATATTAAAACCATAATATCCCGGTATTGTTTGTATTACCTACTTATATAAACAAGTGATAATAAATCTAAACTAAAACTAAAAAACACGCTTATTATATGTACCTATATGAAACTAAAAAGTGAATATTTTTAATCGTTTAAAAAAACTAAAAAACACGCTTAAATTGAAGAACATCGAATTAAAAAGTTAAAAATAATTTACGTCGGGCGCTCGATAGGTAGATGAAAAATATGGCACAAATCGCCCACGCTTTTAATACAATTATACTTGTATTTTTAGTTCATTATTGTAAACTTATTTTGAAAATTATTTTTTACTTTCTAGTTCCATGTTCTTCAAAAGCGTGTTTTTAGTTTTTTTTAACTATATTTATTTTACGGAATAATCAGACACTAACTTGAAACTTAGGGGCTGTTGTGATTGGTCAATATAGGTAAATAATAAAAAAACAAAATGACAGTTACCATTTCACGTTTTATTTCAGTATAACGTTGTACAAACTATTAGCGCATTATATAAATTAACAAAAGTAAATCATAAAGTTTATATATTTTTACAAGTTCTCAAAGATTAATTAAGACATTTAAAACGTTATTTTAAGTTTATTCAATTAAACTGAAACTAAATTTTATTGAAATGTTATTGTATTTTGCAAAAGTTACTAAACAAATTAACAAGAACGAACTTAATGAAATGTATTAAAGCCAGTAACAAACTATATGTAAACTTACTAATATACTAATAAACAATAACCATTTCATACAAAAAAGTTCCCGTTCAGGACAGATCTTATTATAATTATTATGTTGAAATTGATGAAATGAAAAGGATTATAAGGATTAATTATGTATAACAGAACTAGATGGACATTAAAAGTAAGACTATACATGCTACATAATATGAACGCTTGATAAGTAACATTACATGGGTAATTTAAATCAATTACAAAAAATATAATTAAATTAATTAAAATAAATGATATGATGCATTCTTGTAGCGTTCAGCACAAAAGTGCTCCTCGCGTGTACTATATAGGTGCACTTCGAAATATTGCACTATGTATATTAATGACCCAGTACAGGGTCGGGTCTCCTCTCACAATGAGAGGGATGTAGGCCTTAGTCCACCACGCTGGCCTACTGCGGGTTGGTGGACTTCACATGCCTTTGAGAACATTTTTTTTGTGAACTTTCAGGCATGCAGGTTTCCTCACGATGTTTTCCTTCACCGTAACAGCAGGTGATATTTAATTTTATAAATCGCACATAACTTTTTTTTTACAAAGTCATTGGTGCTTGCCACTGGGATTCGAACCCGGACCCCTCGATTCGAGGTCGAATTCTAAGCCACTGGGCTATCACCGCTACATAGTACAACGTAATATTATACTAATATCTTGTATTTCTCTATCGATGTCCAAAAAAGCGTACACGTGCAATATATCGATGTACTGCTCAATATTAAATAATTAACACTAAACTTAAAGAACACATAATAACAAAGCAGACAAAGGATTAGAAACAGAAAAATTATCCGAGACAATTAATGTTAGTATGACAAGGAGTTATCTACATAATTATTCGTAACATACACAATTGCATTTTTTAGTTTTTATCTGAATATATCTATTATATCCTAAAATTATAAGATAAAATATACAGCCAACTGATAAACATAATTAAAGAAGTTTCCACGATAATGATACTTATAATAACAAAATATATATAGTAGCACCTATATCTTCATTTAGTATTTAAGGGCGCATGGTGATTTTACACCGTGTTGACCACCTGGTCAAAACACTTTGCGACAAATTGTTCTTTGTCGTCAAGTTTCTTTGTTTCACCAGCTGTGTGACGGGTCAACATAGCATCTTGTAAGGCAGCCAGAGCCTCAGATGTAAACCGCTTCCCCTTAAGATGCGTAATAACCGAGGCTTCACCGTGAAAGCCCGACTCAACAAGTCCTGGGGGAATGTTGAGTGTAACGTCATTAATGAGTCCTTTCTCCACAGTCATGTTGATGACCAGCTCTTGAGATGCAGAGTAGACTTTGGAGGGAGCGAGCAATTCGGCAGGAACTGGGAACGAGCGGCTGACAGTGAAGACCGGCGTTCGGCCATAGCACCATTCCCAAGTCTCAAGTTCGTTCTTTATTTCAGCGAGCCCTAAACAACAATGAATTTATTGAGGAGTCAGATAGCTTGCATCAACAAAACACATATAAGTAGGTTTGCATAACCAGATGGTATGTAAATTATTTCATAAATAATATTCATTTGTGAGTAGGGACTTACTAGTTCAATACATGTCTTGTACTCATTGTACTGTACTAATTATACATATAACATACAATGACAGCATCTGATCAACTGTAAGTACTTGCTTCCCTTCATACATATTCATATGAGATATTGAACATTAAGTAAATTAAAATATATTATTATGACATGTGAAAAAATTCATTTTATTCCTAGGATTGATACCTTTATATCAAATTGGACCATAATTTTAGGTCTTTGTAACACCATTGCTAAGAAGTAGCGTACAATAACAGAACTATGGCTAAATATTTATTCATGACCTGTATTTACTATTAATTTATGCACATAAGATATTTACATATTAAAAACAATAAATAAAACTAACCTGGGAACCATTCATCCGTGGGATTTACGAACTGGAAGCCTCTCTGCTTCGATATCTGATTTTGACCACCATCTTCAAGCTGCAGAGCGGCTGTCCGCAGGTACTCGTAGCCAATCGCGGTCTGAAGACTGTCTACGGTGACTCTGTTGTCCAGGTCCGCCAGGTTAGCCACGGGAGAGGGCGTCGAGGCGGTCGCGTTCGTCTGTATGCCATGCTAAATAGAATTACGCGTTCTTAACTTGTGTGCTCGGGAGTAAAGGTCGGGGTTAAGTCATTAGCACACATCTCATTATCAACAAAAAATGGTAAACATGTTATTATTATATTTTAAATCCTGACACGTGAAAACATTAAAAAAATAACACTGTCAACAATTACTTGAATGCACACGACATGGTAAAAATATCTAGTTGCATGAATCATGTGTAAATCAAATGAACTTTAGTGACATTACCTACTCTAATATTCATATTAGAGCGACACATGCCATATTAAGTGATATTTATGTACAAGTATTACAAAAACAAAATTTAAATTGAAGAACATGTTGCAGGCACAGAATAATGTTTAAAATTAAATTAACATAGTGGCTATTATCAGCTTGCCACATGAACAGTGACAAAGCAAAGTTTTAAAATATATGTTGAAAAAATGGCTTGATTGTGATTTGTTACTGCACTACCTCCTCTGGGTTAGAGGCATGTTATTGTTAAGGTATATTATTGTAATAAGATCATGCAAAAACATTAGACATTAGAATCACTGCACACTTATTCATTGTAGTGCTGCTGCTGATATGCTAACTGTAACATTTGTAGTCAAGGTAGCGAGTAGCAACCCTCTGTGCTTAAATTTCATTAAAACAATAAAATAAGTCCAGTTGCAAGTGAACTGTGTACTCACCTCGCGTTTTGCAAGTGCCTTGCTGAGATCTGCCTTATTGGCGTTGACTAGAAGTGTGCAATGATGATACGCAGTGAGGCGGCCTAACTTTGCTGCAGTACCAGAGATCTGGTAGACACCTTGTTAAGAAAATCAAATTTCCTAAGTAATCAACACAGTTATCTTTAGTCTAGTGGTTGAAAAACTTGAATTGAATAAGGCTCTATACTATAACCTTAAGCATAAAAATATATAAAAAACGTCCTTAAATTAGAATCTCAAAAATTCCAGCACATTTTTAACAACATATTTCTTATTACAAGAACATGCAAACATACTAAGAAACAAAAAAATAATAATTTAATTGTGCAGCAGAGTTAGGATGATGAACATTTTTTGTTGAAAAGGATACTTTATATTTATCTCGAACAATGAGATCTTGGCGTTCATTGATCATAGATTTAATTCCAAATCCTCTGAACAGAGCTCTTTTGATGAGTTCAAGGTTATATTTTCTATCATATCTTTCTCTAGGTGTGAAGAAAGTAATATTCAAGTTGCCCCTGTCATGATACACAGTGCCTCCACCACTGTTCCTGCGAGCAAGAGCTATTTCCCTTTCATTTAGAAGTGGGATATTAGCCTCTTGCCAGGGATTCTGATGTCTCCCAATCACAACACATGGCTCGTTACGCCACACCATCATAACATGGTTCTTTGAGAAATCCATATTACGATACATCCAATCTTCCAAAGCCAGATTTGTATAAATGTCAGTTGATTGAGACATAAAAACAGATTTTGTGATCTCCCCCTCGGGCGGAAGCTCCTTCTCATTCTTCTTCGAATTCACAGCTTTGGCGCTAGTGACCAAGCTTCGAGAGCTTGATCGCCTGGTGATGCCCACCATAACACATGCGCCACTGGCTACAACCTTCCTCAGCATTGTCTGAGCCATCTTTATGTTTAATGAGTGTTTATGAAACGGATACTTTTCTGTATGAACCTCACACGGGCAGTGCTTTAAGCGTAGATTACTATAATAAAAGTCTATACTAAAATACGAAACTATTGCAAGTTTCTTAAGTCCAATTAATACACTAACACATGCAGGATCCGGCGTCAGTATCAGCCGACGAGAGGGAGATCAGATATTCGTGAAGAGCGATCGTCTGATGCAGCCACTTCCAGGTTTGGTGCAGGGTATTAATTCGATAACGAATTCCCAAACAGTCTCGACAGTCACTTGGCATTCCTCCTCTTGGATGCAGGATGAATAGAAAAATTACAAGACAAATTAGTTAAACTAATTTGCAAATAAAATCGAATCACAAGTTATTATAGCTGTTTATGATGTTGCAACAAATAGAACACTGCTTTAGACGTACAACAAAGCGCGAACGCGAAACAATATCTGATAGAATTACCTTCCGTCGTCTCATTTTATTCCCTCTGATATTGATAAGGGGGCTGAGGAACTGGGAGGTCGCGCGAGGGCATTCGAAGTTCACTCCGACAAAAGCAAATAAACAACCTGATAAGAAACACGAACAAGACACGCGTAGCTTTATTTTATCACTTCTACTCGTGCCTTCTATGCGCTAAGATATAAATTTCTTATGCCAACCGGCCTTCCGTCAAACTCGTTTGCGTAGCATTATAATAATATGGATATGTATTTCAAATTAATAAATTATCAATTGCAATGAAAATATAAATTTGTGGATTTTGTGGGAAAGTAAAACACCTGACTTTTAGGTCTGAGTGACAGCCTGCACAGAAGCGCACAGATTCAGTTATATATGTAACAAATTAACAATTATTTATAATAGGTTATTGTACAAACACAAACTTACAAGACAGTGACACACATCTTCTTTTTAGACATTATAATATATAATTATTTAATGAATTCAATTATTATAATTTTATTATCAAAATTTGTGGAAAAATTTAAAAATTAATTTCTTATACTGGCAATAATGAGAATGACAACTGATGTCAAATTTTTGAGACAGAGAATATTGGTGTAGCCATTATAAAAAAAAACATTCTTCTGAAAGATAAATCGTTTTTCCCAGAGATATTAATGCTGCCGACGGTGTTTGTCAGGTTGCTTTCTTGCAGTACCAAAATATATCTATTTTTAACGATATTAATTATAAATTATTATCTCTACACATTATATATTTTATAGTTTTATTTAATTTATTTCCCTTAAAACCACCTTAAAACAGATCCAGGATCCACACAATCCTTCCTTATTGGACTCGCTTAATTGACCTATCCTTATTTCCCAAATCGGACATCCGATAATTATTCAGACTTTACAAAACGTGCATAATTTCAGCTAGAAAATGCTCGTTTTAGACTGAAAGACTTGTTGTCACTAGGGCTTCTCTATCGATGCTTTGCATCGATATTTTGGATCGCAATGGATATCGTCACGTGGATCGATCGATTCAGTATTGGATCAATTGTTAGACAAGTAATATTTTTAACGGCCATCGTGCATCGTCCAAATTTAAAGTGAAATTTTACAAAGTTAAATTTAAAATTACAAAATATTAATTTAACTTTAAGTCGTATATTATAGTATCGATACAAAAATCGAATAGATCGAATGCCACTGTACTGACCCAGTTTAGTATCGATACGGAAAGAGCATCCCTAGTTGACACAATAATTGCCATGCCACAATAAATGTCAAAGTCAATTTGTCTTTCTTTGTCATACTTATCGTAGTCGTCATTGAACATTAAATTTCTTCTCGTTTTTCGCAATTCGCATTTGCTTGCAGGGACGACCAGTGCACAGAAAAATAGAGTGTGTGAAAGCAATTCATAGTTAGGCACGATGGCCTTTAGAACAACTGCAGTAGTCCGTAGTAAGTGCAACATATTGCATAATATTATATTCGTAAAATATCAATACACCTTCAGTTATATAACATCACTTTTTTTCAGACAACTTAAGGAAATGGGCTTACAATTTATCTGGATTCAATAAATATGGTTGGTATTATTATTTTCCCTTTTATAATCCCTGTAATAATATAGGTACCTCAATCTAATTGTTTTTGCGTGGACCGTAGGTTATCCTACTGACTGAGAATTTAACCGTTTAAGTTATTCCGAGACCTAGCCCTCGTTATGGTCTTTGTACAAAATGTTTAAGACATTACTGTGATGGTAAAACGTATTTGTTGTTGTCTGCAACCCATCAGTGAGTGAGTGACCCATTGCAGAGTTCGATCTTTAGATGGATTATTGGTGGACTACATGAGCATTTGAAAACATTATGGATAACTCTGGCATATAGGATTACTAACAATGTTTTCCTTCATTATTACAGCTATGGCATTAAATTCTGTAAAGTTGCTTGTAACTGCTAATCCAAAACAAATATTAATGTTTTAGCAGTAATTTTTGTAATGGTCTGGGTGTCAATTATCTCTTAAGTCAAAAAAGTGTGAATGTTTATGTAAGACAAGTTGGTATGTTTTTAATTATATTCTCATTTTATTTTATTCAATCAGTGTTACTCATTTGGAGGTCTCAATTGGGTACTGGGCCATCAAAATAAAATACAATAAATATAGAAGCTGGCTTGAAGTAAAACCAGACCTTAGGATAAAACTTTCATCATTTGTTGTGAACTTGGATAGTTTAATAAAAATAAAAAAATATTTTTTACCTAATAGAACCAGGCCATAACAGAACAATATTTAGGAAACACTGTTTTATAATAATCAGATTCATAAAACTGATGGGGTGGGGTGTATTACACACTCACACTGTGAGCACACCTCTGCAGCGAAAACAGAAATGCAAAACCAGAACGCGAATTCCCCTGTGAAACATATTCTTTAAATGAGGAGTGGAACCAATGTAATTGCGATTGTTTTATTATAGTCTGGATGACTAAGTAAATATAAAATTGACATTTTTCTGACCTCTTGGATAAGCTTTTCTCTAAATTGGATGTCCATATTTACCAAAGATAACAGTTTCGCTGTTAAAGAACTGTCGAATACCATAGATTGCTTGCAAATCACATGCGGATCTGAAAATGGTGGCTCGCAAGCGGACATGTGAGCGGCATCTACATCAATTGCGCAATACTCATAGGAGAAGAGACAGAATTATAGCCAATGAACGAGTTAAAACAGGCAGTTTCGCGAATGTTTCGTCTGTCTTACAACAGACAAAAGGTGGCGAAACTTCAGCGGTTTTCGCTACTTCAATTTCGCAGCGGAGGTGTGCTAACGCTGTGAATAACATGACATAGTTGTCACTGCAGTTATTACGCAAATAAATAAAAATATATGTACATAGGATACAACAAAATAAAAAACTAACACAACAAAATAAGCTAGTTAGCATTTTGTTGACCAAAATGGGAGGTTCTGCCAACAATATCATAAGTTGACTTTAAAATAATGAATTTATTTAGGTCTCCTCCGAGATGACTGCCTGTATGAAGATGCAGATGTGCAGGAGGCTCTGCGCCGCATCCCTGCCCATGTTGTCGATGAGCGCAACTACCGCATGATCCGCGCCATCCAACTATCTGTCACTAAGACTATTCTGCCCAAAGAGGAGTGGACCAAGTTTGAGGAGGACAAACTTTACCTCACTCCAATAGTTGAGCAAGTCAAGAAGGAAAGATTAGAACGTGAAAAGTGGGAGAAAGAATATTAGATCCATAAAATAATGTGTTAATTTAATTTTATTCGTTAAATAAATTAGTTACCTCGTAATAATGTATTATTTGGTGTGACGCCTCTCCTTCGTTTTTATTCTCTTGTCCTATTTGGTAAACAATTTCACTACTTTTTATTGAAAAAGAAAATTTGAAATAGCTTTAAAAAATAAATTATTTATAGTTACTCGAAATTTGTTTCAGAATTAAGGCCATTTGTTTTTATCTTCACAATGTTGTGTCTCTGTTATTTTTAAATCGCAAAATCAAAAGGCGAGCCAATTGGAAAAGTAAAAAATTGACTACTGATAATTATCAATAAATTATAATTGTTTTTATCTTCATAATTTTGTGTCTCCGTTATTTTTAAATCGCAAAATAAAAAGGACAATAAAATTGGACAAGTGTAAAAAATTGACTACCTTCTGATAATTATCAATAAATTATAATTGACGTTATATAGTGAGTTTATTAAAATTTGATATTCAAATTACATTGATGTTATTGTAGATATTACGATTATGAAGCATTGGTAATTTTCATGAAATATTACTGTGCAAAAGCTAGCAATTAATTATTGAATTTCTATAGACACAAAGTATTATTCATTACTCTCATCAAACAAACCTTATCCCAATAGGATAGATATTTTACAAAAACATGGATATCAGATTTTTTTATTTCGATAATAATTTTACAAAACAATAAACAAAATGTACAATTTTATAATAATATGGCCAAAGGGTACACGAAAGGCAAAGTACATGAAATTCAAAATAGTTTGAAATTAATTAAATCCCAAATGGTCCCACAAATAACTTAACTTAATAGAATAATGTTATTATTAAATAAACTAACATAAACAAAACTAACGAAATGGTTAAAGGTCCAAATGGTATTTCTAAGATTTTTACACATAAATGTTTTGTTATTTGATCAATGAGCCCACATAATCCAATTTAGAATAATATACTTAGACAAGTACCACTACTATACACATAATTATTTCCTTAGTTCTGTGTAAAATAACATGTTCATAAACAGTTTCATAAATCTTTTCAATACAATTTTTATATGATTGTAATTGAATAATTTCCAATATAATAAATTATATACTTTAATTAAAACAAGTATAATTTTTGTGTAAAACTTGATAACTACAATTCATAATATAAAAAAATAATAATGTTAAAAATTCTTAAAGACCATACCTATAGTATGATTTAATGTCACATGTACCTAAAATCAATTTTAACAATTAGTAAAATAGTATTGCAATATAATATCGCAAAATTAAAATAAATATGATGCATGTAAAATATAGGTATGATAAATAGATTTTTAAAATACTTTACAATATGGTGATTATATTGTTTACGAAATAATCACAATAATATTCGAGCTTATATTTAAACATATTACCTTAAATTACTTTAATTTTTATTACTGTTTTCTTTTGCAGCAATATAAAAAAATGTAACTGATATGTTGTTTAGATCAACATTAATAAAAACACTATTCAATATTTTTTATTTTTCCTCATAAATCCTAGGCTCAGCTTGTCTTTTTATTCGAACTAAAGTTTTGGCTTAAACATAACTTGATGGGACTTCTGTGGACAGACTTTGTGTGTTATTTCTATTATTACCTATGTGCTATTTTTAACCCAGAAATACTAATGTGAAAAAGAAGAAACATTTGCAAATGAGTTGCAATAAAGAGCCGCAGGGTTAGCTAATGATACCTTTTAACAAAAAAAGGCGTTAGTTTTATTGACTCATTTTTTTGTTGTTTATTTTAGAGATTTTCGGATATTATTTGGACATAAATAAACAATCACAATCATTTACAAAATTTTAAATTTAACATCTTTCATGTCAACACTAAAATCTAATATTGCTACACATTTAACCCATAATATATATTTTAATGTCCCCATAAAGTGTTTATCCAATAAAGCTCAATACTTTTTACTCAATTTAAAGTTGATTTTAGTAACCGATCGTCAGATATGGATAACCCAACAGTTTGCTTTCCAGGCAACATCTGTTTAAAAAAAGAACACACTGGAAACAAATTCTACCAGTTTGGTTGCGAAAGTAGGTTGGTTTGCTCCAAAATCTTTGGCTGGAGGCGTGCTCGCTTAAATTATTGGTTTCAAAAAATATAATCGATGGAGAATTTAGTGTCTACTGAGGACTGTATCAACATTCATTTTAAAAATTAAAACGGTTATAATAACTATTGTGCAGACAAAACGCCACTCTAACAACCATCCACAACTACAAATTATTCATGTGCTCCACGAAAGACAGTTTGCTAATGTCTATATTTGTAGTTCTAACTACATTATGTACCTATATTAAAAGTTTGTGACATATTTTTTACATAATATATTGTAGAAATATCTGTAACTATAAATGCCTACTGTTACCTAAAATGTGATAATGATAATTGATAACTATTGTCACAAAATATAGTGTCCTCTCAATACTAAGTCATGACACACAAAATATAGTTAACTAACTTATTGGTATATTTTTATGGTCAATGGGTTATACATGCACACAACTAATTAAGATATTAAAGTACCCACACTTATAAAATTAAAGTTATGATGACATACGTGAAAAATAAAATGGAATTTCGTTAATATAAACATATGGTACAAAAATGTGGAGATTTTACTGACTAGTTATCATTCTAAATATTAGGCCTATAATGTAAAAGATTTTTTCCTAACATATAAATTGGCCACTTGTCTCTTAAATAATTTTATAATCTACACAAGATCAAGTCAAGAAGTTATCAGTCATAGAAACAGTACAAAACATGTGACTGATAAATTAAATGCAGAAATGAATGCAAAAACTAAGTCACATTTGTTTCAATTATGTAGAATTTTAAGAATCGTAATCAGGATATCATACCACAATATTGCAAAAAATATATGCTAATTGTTCAGTGTCACACTATCAAATAGGAGTGTAGTACCCCAGATTGTGTTAAGAATAAGTTTGGGAAGGCTTTAAATGGAGATAATCGAGATAATAGAGATAACATTTTATAAATACCTGGTTTTTTAACTAAAAAGAATTTTATGAGGGAAAAATATCAGGAGCTTTAAAACTTTAAATTTGAAACCACAATATGGCAAGTTATGGCTCACTGTTATAACTCAAATATTTAACACATGAAGGGAGATTCATAGCCTGAAATAGTCTTATATAAGATAATTACGCCTACCTAGTTAAATGTCTATACAAAATCTTCAAATGTAAAAATTCGGAATAATTTGATTACTTCACAATAATATGTAGGTATACCATCTATACATTATTTTTCAAATAATGACAGATCTTTGGATCATTTAAGCATTTACAACTCTTCATCTCCTATTGCTTCAAAGGCATTATTTTCAACGCAATCCTTGCCCGATTTAAATGCAACAGAAGCAAATTTCTCAGTTAACTTCTGCACAGAAAATATTTCCCTTGAACTCCCAGAATTGTAGGAGTCTCCATTCTGAAAAGGATTAATGTATTGTTAGCAAACATAGACTTAATGATTTTCTGCTTATATAATTCTCGTGACGATCATAAGGAGATCATACACAAAGAGCGTGAATGGAACAAACAAGGATGTTGTATTTTGTTGAAGGGAGGTTGCTTGTCTCGCAGACAAAGATGTCTGAGGCGAGGTTTATTGTGGCGTGACGACCATCATAGTCCTGCGGATAAATAGTTTTCCTGTTATCGCTAGTTTGCTTGTTAACTAGACAGCTGACAGCCTGGCTGGAGCCGTCGCGGCGCAGGTAGGTAGCTGGCCTACATAGTGCCAGGGTACGAACCAAGGAGCTGAGCGTGTCGCTGGAGGAGGAGGGGGTGACGAGCTGGCTGGAGCCGTCGCGGCGCAGGTAGGTGAGGCCGCTGCGCCGCGCGCGCGCCCACGCCCGCCCACCGCCGCTCTTCTGCCGCATCAACTCCTCCACTATTGACTGCAAACACATAACTATTGTAAATTTTGAATCACGTTTTGATCTAAGATTTTAATATGTGAAGATGACACTCCAGGTCTATTAAGTAGAAGGTCTTAAGATCGGTTGCAAGCAGACCAGTAGTTTTAATGATCTTGTCTAATGTGTGTGCGACCTGGCATGGCATTGCAGTCACGCTTTTGAAAATAAGATTTTTATGATCACTTAAATTTTAAATTTGTTTTGAATTTGTTAAAATATGGGTAAATTTTGGAATACCGACTGTAAGAAACAAATTAAAAATTAATCAAAAAATACTTTCCTCATACCTACCTCAAATTACGAAACACTAAGTATATTATAGTGGCACTTACCTGTAAGCAAACACTAATAAAGATTGCATGTTCGGTCTTCAGCGTAATCCATGTCAGGTTATCCTTACTCAGTAGGTATTCAAATGATAACTCAAAATTCTTATTACATTCTTCAAGTAATGACTGTTGTCCATGTCCATTGGTGTGTGCTTCCATCTGTAATAAATAAAACTCCAAGTTTAGTTAACAGACATAGAATTTAAGTTTATAAATTTCGTTTTAAACTAAAAGTTATCGCAGATATTTGATGATAATAATTATTATACCCCATATTTTAGTCCGGTCAAGCTAGACATTCAAAGATACAAACAAGCTGATAATTCAGTAAAAATGTTCAAAATATAATTACATATAAATAAAATTTTCAAGTTCTCCATCATTTCTATGTATGGGAAAAATTTGACCAGAGGTAAAAAAAACGGTAAGTTTTATCATAAAAATACCCGAGACGAAAATTGTACATCATAAAATTATCTAAAATATATGTACTTATATGTACTTTTTATCTCCTAATCTACATTTTGCCTGAGGGGCGATCAAGGCGGATGAATTATAATTTATTATACAATATGTATGACGTTCATTAAGTGACACCAATTGTACTTGATGATGAATAAAAAGTTTTGAATTCGATTTTGAGACACGATTGATCTTGCAGTGTTGGCATAATAGATACATATGAGCCTATACCGCAGTTTTAAAGAACGATGGTATACCGGGAGCTTTACCGATGCGTCATAAAACTGTGGTTTTACTCGCACAGTATAAGCACACAACATACACACTCCGGTTAAATATTGAAAATGTGCATGAACCACATTATACTCTGGTATTAACTTTAAGATTGAAGGTGGACGTCACTTCTGAATTCCAAGATATAATTATCATTATTCGGTGACCTTGTACCGTTACATCAATGTTATGTAAGCTATTACGAGAATTGACACGCGCAACCTATTTAAACTTAGAATATTACAATATTGCTCGCTTTGGGTGACCATTGGAGCGAACTAAGCATGCGCGTCAGTGCGCAAGCTTAGTTTATTTGAAGCTGGGAACTCCCTGAAATCGAGTAAAGATTTAAAGTCCGTTCGCCATGTTGCCAAAAATATGAACTTATTTATTTTATTGGCAATAGTTAGAATGAAAATAATGTGTTTTGAACCAAGGAACGGGCAAAAACTTAACATCGACAACAAGAAAACTGATAATATTACGGCCACATTCATTAACGACCTGGCGCAGTGAATAAGACGTCTGTCCTGGGTTCAATTTCCAGCTGAGCAGAAATTTTAATTTTGAGTTTGCTGTATCTGATCTGGGTGCGTTGAAGTTTTCTTGTGTGTGACCATGGCACCCACGACACAGGGGACCCTACTGTGAAGCTATGAGTGTGAAGCATTTATTTATTTATTTCCTTCCTTCCTTCCTTTCAGCCGTCATTAAAGGATTTGCGTTTTTCCTGGTATAGCTATACAGTATACATACATTGTGCAAAGTGGTGATCCGCCAGCATCGCATCCGAGTGACTTTGTACCGTTGCTCCCGCGTCGGATGCGTGGTGCTGATCAAGGTGAGCTCCTTGGCGGCGAGCGACACCCGCACGCGACAGCTGCCCTCCGCCTCGCCCGCCACGTTGCACGCGTCCGTCACCGCCTCGCCCGCTGGGATCCGCCCGTAGTGGCGAAGGGTTCGCGCTAACTCTATGTACTGGAATATCACAGGAAAACTAAAAACCTGTGTTTTTTACATAAGTACAACTACATAAGTAGGACTGCAATCCTGTTTGTAATCTTGGTGAAACGGGCTTTTTTTCTAAATAACTTGCTTTGGCTTTTATTTTAAAGAAGTGAATACTACTACTAATTCGCAAAGTTTTATTACTTTGACTTTTGAAGTAACTTGACAATAAAATAAATTATTGTATTTTAAAATTTAAAAAGCCAGGCTGGTTTGCAACTTACTTTTTATGCAGATGACACATGTTTATTTTACTTTGGACACAACATTAACGACCTAATTGAAAGCGCTCAAGAAGACCTAAATATTTTAAATAAATGGTTCCAATGCAACCTTCTAACAGTAAATATCGAAAAACATAATAATTGTCATCTTTAGTGCTAAAAATAAAAAAATAGGGAACCATAAAACTTTACATATAAATGGACAAGTGTTGCAAAAATCAAATCAGGAAAAATATCTTGGTCTAATATTGGACAATAAATTAAACTGGAATGGACACATACAACGAATAGTCAGTAAACTATCAGCCTTGGTAGGATCACTGCATAATATGTCTTGATGCATTCCAAAAAAAGTTCCCTTACTTATCTATAATAGTCTAGTCAAACCGCACTTGCTTTACCTAATTGAAATATGGGGGAATGCGGCTAAAACCAACATTAAACCTATACAAATATTACAGAATAAAATAATAAAAATTCTTTATCATTATGATTACCTAACACCTTCTAAAGTTATATATTATTATAAAGAAACAAAAATTATGAATATACAAGAATTATACACGTATACCACATGCATACTTATTTACAAAATAAACCACAAATTAACACATTCTCATATCAACTTTACCACAAAAGGCTCAATAAATAAATATGCTCACCGTCGCGCGAATTACCTAGTAAGACACGCACAAAATATGGCAAAACTACGCTAAAATTTGCAGGTAACTAACAAAAACTATATAATACTCTGCCACAAGATGTGAAAGAATCAACTTCACTTAATATTTTCAAATCAAAATTATCATCACTTATTATAAATGCAAATCATAACGCCGCCTTTAACTTGGACCACAACCTATGTTTGCCGCAAACTCGAAACTTTGTTACGCGCATTTCTGAACTACCCTCACCGGGTTATTTTATTACATTAGTAATACTTTATTCTTGTAGTTATTGTTCTCATGTAAGTGATAAGTTATCTGTATGAGAAATAAAGATCTTTGAACCGAAAAAAAAATCACGAGTTTGAGAGAAATCTGTAGACATAGAACCTGATCAAGTGGTCTAGGGTGTAGATTGTTTACCTTTTCAAAAATACCCTTATTTTTACAGAACCAACTTTTTTTAACTGTTTTTCTCTTATTTATTCCAGGACTGTATCGACCTAGCCTATCACCCTGTGCCCGCTTGACGATGATTTTCAGAGCATTTCGTACATTTCTTAGCAGGACAAAAAATATTTGAAATTAAAATGACAATGGGATTTAAGCGGTAAGGGCCCTAGCTAGTATCTCACGGGTCATTTTAAAACTGGGGTCCTACTCAATCAATCTTGAATGAAATAAAATGCGGGCGATATTATTCAATCGGGATGCTTTTACAATCAAAACTGTAGTCACTAAAAAAATTTTGTCTGGCAAGCGCAAGGCAGATTGTGCCTATCATGAGACTGCCTTTCAGGTCAGCTAATTATAAAATTCTTATCACTTGAACAGTCTAATGAAATGTAAGCCAAAAAAATTAATTTTAAACTATTATTTCTTTAAATTTAAAAAGGTACACTTTTTTATAAATATAATTCTGTAAAAATAAAGCTTAATTTAATTAAGAAACAAAATAAATAAATCAATCACCAGTTTTTAATTATTAATCACACTTCTTTGTTAAACCCTAACTAAGCAAACTGCATTTGCCTTTGTTGGACTTGTTGGTATGTAGTATAATGAATAAAACAAAATGTCATTATCTAAAATTTTGAAATCACAGATGATATTCTCCGTATTTTGTATAAGATGAGGACCTATTTATTGGTCTGTGTTTGTTTATTAATGTTTTATTTATTTGCTTTACATTATACAATCATACTCAAGGGAAAGGGAAACATACTCAACATTAATTTTAACATATCACTAACATTACCACATTTATGTGAGTTAAAAAAACATTTTTCCTTCAAGTTATGTATGAATATGAAATAAAAGCATCATTTAGCCTATAATATGACTTCTTTACTAAAAAATTGCTATTTAAATCAGTTTAGTCAATCACCTATGAAACATCACATCAACACAGACAACGCTAATCAGTGTGGCAATAAAGATAATAAAATACCAATGACTCCAATAACAAATGTAATTTAAGTTGTGGGTCAATCAGTAATTCAGGCTGACAATGACTTGCCTGGTTAGATCAGAATAGTTTTTGGGTTAGATCAGGTTAGTTAGAATGTTTTGATTTTATGCAGAAATAGGAACCCGCTCAGCCGGGTTCCATCAACATTTGTTCTTTTTTTCAAGAATACAACAAACAATATGCCAATGTTTTGTTATCTAACCAGGCAAATCACAATTGGCCTGGTTTAAACTATCGGCCCACAACATATACATGACATCATATTACCAATCAATATGGTTACACATTTGCTCAGAAATACCAGTAACATACCTATTTTTTAAACATTACATTCAATTGCCACACTAATAATGTTATTATGTTACATAATACAGGGTTCAGCGTTCACGAGGTTCATAATATATTATTATTTTATTTACTTCATTGTTTCTTATATTTCTTTCTCATTATTAGGGGAGTCAAGGAGCGCTAATTTGGATGAATGAATCATGAATTTCACATGAGCAATTTATGGTGGTTTTGGAAGGCTTCAAAACTTGAGCAGAGTGGCTCCTGGCAGACCAGCTAGTAATTTTGTTTTGCACCAAATAATAATGCAAATATTCAAATAAAATGCAAAAAATTGACTTATTTCTTACCTCACGCTTTTGTTTCTTTGCCTCATATGAGCTCAGAATGTCTTTTGTTTGTGGATCAGCTACTATCCAGCCCAAGTCTATGTCTTCTATTACTTGTAAATACAACAGATCCAAAGACACCCTGTCAGTCATTAAGTCATGATCATAACATGGATCCCAATAACTGAAATACAGACATATTATTATAAAACTGTTTTATCATTGAATGTACACTAAGATAAACTATCTAGACTAATTTACCTTTTCCGAAGCACAATTTTGTCTTCAGGCCGTACATATTTTTGAGATATGTATGGAGATTCAAACTCTTCTAATTTTTTCAAAGACGGTTGGCCATCCTTAGCACAGCTCCAGTTGAACAAGTACAAGGAAAAATATTTTGTCAAATCCTTTGACAGGTTTATGTAATTACAGGCAATATCTAAGACTGTGCTAGAACAGTCTGTTGATGATACAGAGAGAGGTATTCTGTAACCATTCATGAGAGATATTTCAATATCTACTTCATGCACTTTCACACTATGAGTCTCTTGCTGTGCAGAAAATAGGAATGTGATGAGAATGTCAGAATTTGCTAGCATAGGGTTTTGTCCAACTGTAAGAAAGATAAAATTGTAGACATGGCACTGAAAATGCTTATGTAGCTATAAATAAAGCAAACAGAGATAATAGTTATAATTTAATAGCCACACAACTGCAAAATTATTTATAAAGATGGCTATTAAACGGAACCGGAGTTAAACCAACCTAATTGTATATATTTTTCCAATAGGATCCTTCGCTCTTCCAGCTGCGAGCTTGTAAGAAACAACTTCTTGGGCGGAAACTGTGGCAACTTGTAGTATGAATGGTGGGCTTGTAGCTGCTCGTGCAGATTGAGCAGTTGCTTGTAGCGAGCGGTGCAATGAAACACTCCGTCGATGTAAATATTGTAGCCCTAAAACATTTTTTTGTTACATTGGTTACAATATAATCGTAAACAGCTGTGACTGTTTACATGTCTTTCAAACGTCTTTTACCAGTAAACAATACTGATATCTATTTTTTTTCTTTTGAGCAAGGTCTGAATCAAAACAAAACAGGGTTATCTTAACAATTAGTATATAAATAAAGATGTTATTGTACCGTATAAGTAATCCCATTGTCGTCACGAAACTGCTGCAAGTCAGGAATTGAAAAATGCATTTTCATAAATTAATATATTAGAACATGACATCACTTTTAAAACACAGATTTTTGCGCAATTCGAAAATACACTTTATTATTTTTTTGTAGAACAACAAAAAACATTATTCACCCACTGACTGACTGCTGCATTTAAAATAAAAAACAGAGTCAAGAGTCAAGACTCAAGACAATCAATGCGACAACTCAAACAAACTCAAAACCACAGATTAGAGAGCTCAAAACTATGAAACTAGAGATTGCTTAATGTCCGACACATTAAGCAATCTCTAGTTTCATAGTTCGGTAGTGGTACGGTACTCGATTGACTCGACATACTACACGTTGGTCGAGTTAAGGCGAGCAGAAGAGAGATAGCGTGTCACGTGGTGAAAAATAGATGTAGTGGAAACACATCGCGCCACTCTGGCGCAATCGGAGGCGAGCAGTCTGCGCCACGACAGAGCGCGCCACGACACGACACGCCCTACAAATATGTCTCTTACCATAGTAATTGTATGAAAACGATGTGCTTCTGGTGCGACACGACACGCCACGACACGTAAATGTGTTTCTAACGTGTGACCCGTGTGTGGTTTCTCGAGCGCCTCGTACCACCTTGTAGTGCTACCATTAACACGTCATGCCTCACTCACATTGTAATCAGTCAGTCAGTCCGTCAAGTATCAAATCTGTCACAGAAATCCTAATCATTGTTGTTTTGGTTTTATTTAACCGATTCGTACTTTCAATAAGTTTCATAATTTCATTTTTTACTAATTCTAAAAAAAATACTTTCTGTTGTTGTTAAGTGTTACTTTTTTACGCAATGTCCACTTCAATGCCCATTATTTCTATACAGTGTGATTGGAATGATGTGATTAGGTACAAAGTTCTTGTATCATTCAAATTATTTAATTTGAGACGTCGAAGATCCCAGATTATAAAGAAATTTATTTTCAGGTTGCCGCATAGTGAAGCGTGGATTTCATCTAAATACTTAAACAAATGTAGTGATCATGGGAAAATAACAACCTCAGTTAACAAAGCCGATGGCAAAGTAAAGATAAATCTTCCAGAAGAATATCAATACATTTCTCACAGCAGTTTGAGTCTTGTGTTGAAACACTTGGAATCTGGTCTAAGAGTAGCATTTGTAGCCCCATCAAAGGCGCACAATATTCACAAGAGCGCAGTTCTATCAGTGTCAACAGCTGAGAGTGCCCTAGCTGTGTCCTCATGCGAAGGAGACAAGCTATTAGTTTGGGACAGTAGGACAAGTAAGTGTAAAACAAAACAATTGGAAAATCCAAAATTGCACACCTCATTTAATTCATTTAGGATGACCCTTTATTCATTATCACCTGTAGTTAAATCAACAACAAACAATTTCCAATTTGGTAAACTTGAAGAACTAAATTTCGCTTGTAGATATCCTGATCTGAAATTTTATTTTGTCAGCTATCCGCTAAATTCAGGGTCATGATTTAGGTAATTTATTTTATGTATCGTGATGACCAAAACTTCAAAAAAGTGATGTCCGCCATCTTGGATTTTAAAATTAATGTGTTTTTTTTATAATCCTCATCCCAAAATATCTAGAAAACAACGGTCTGTACAAAACATTAAAAAAAAATCACATTTGTCACCTTAGATGTAAGAATTTATACATAACATTTTTCTTAACCCCCTTCGAAAAAAAAATTCCCATCCAAAGACAAAATAATCCAAAGAATTCACTCACAAACGAAAATGGGAACATTGTAAAAAGCATAATTAATTCTATATACTTAATTGATGCTGGATCATAATTTTAACATTACTTTGCCTTATTATTGTAATGATAAAAAAAAGTGCATGGCATATGCATAGTTGTTGTTATTTGAAGTAAACTGAAGCAATTAAAAAAGAAATGGACTCTGTAAGTGAAATATTTCGGGCAAATAGTTTTTCTCGAAAATAATTCACCATGGAAAATAAAGGTAACTCACTTTTTTTACTCATTTTTTAAAAAATACGGTTTATCAGAGTATATGTGTCAATATTATGAAACAAGTGTTCTTCCTTCTTCATACTGTATATTTTAATACAGTACATACAGTTGTATGTTAACTCACATTGCTTCAAAGTGCAATATGAACGAAATAAAAGCAATACATACCACGAAAAATGGCTAATTTGAGATTTCGTGAGTGCAGAGAAACACCTTTGGAGTGCAATAATGATAGGGACTGATCATGCCCACATAGCTTGCCTACCATGGTACCTTACTGCCACTCTCTTAACCTAACCCATGGTGAGTTGTTCTTGCAGCATGTTCTTCAAGTCTTGTGGTATGGTTTAAGAGGTGTGGTTACGGGAGATGCTCCATTTGAGGTGAATGGGTGATGCTACTATCATGTCATGCTATCCAATCAACACATTAGGCATTGTTGTACAGGAATTGATTGTTCACTCATTAAAAAATATAAGGCAGTTACATGAAGTTATCCTTTAAAAATCTGTATTTGTGTAATTTCAGATGAACAGTTGCTAGACCTCAAAGGTCATGGAGGCCCAGTGTACAGGTGCAGATTCTTCCCATCAGGGGTTGTTGCTATATCTGCAGGGGCAGATGGTTCTTCCAGAATCTGGTCTGCAGAGTCTGGCATAAACCCTGTCACTCTTAAAGGGCATACAATGTCTGTAGCTGATATCTGCATAGTTGAAAAGGGCAGGAATGTTGTAACTGTTAGCAAGTCAGTATATAAAATATTATTTTCACCGATCTATTCAACCAAAACACACCCTCGCCGTAAAAATATCATTTTGCTCCCTTGTCATACAATCTACTATTATATAGCGTTTCTGCTGAAAATAAAGCTATTTCCACCCAATTGTGCATAATGTGCACATTCACTGTTTGATAACCACCATAATAATGATTGTCCTTCTGAATGGACTGGATGTAGGCTTCTAATGGACACCACTGCAACTGATCCTGGACTTGGATCAAAGTAGGATCTCTGTCAGTAATTCCTGACTTGAAAGAATTACACATAATATAATATGTATGTAATTAATTAGATTAGATGTAGAGTGAAAGTCTGGGCAGGGTGGCAAGAAGTAACTAGATGAGAGCTGAAGATTGAGCTCAGTGATGTTTCTTGAGAGAAGCCTATGTCCAGTTGTGGACTTATGATGCCTGTAATTTATTTGTTTGGTAAAGAGGTAGCCAGATGTACTACGTCAGGTTGTGTTTATGTATAATATGTATTTAATATTTTCAGAGATGGATCAGCAAAACTTTGGGATGTTGGAGAGTCTAAGTGCTTGGATAATATTTTAGAGGGTCATGGTCCCATCAATTGCTGTGCCCTGACTACAACATCTGATATAGTTGAAATAGACAATGAAAGAGAGGTACAAACATTATATTTATAGTAATTTTATTATGTTTTTTATATTAATTTTAAATCTAGTATGCAGTGCACTGTTCTGAAAGCTATAGTGGAAATGCTTAATTTACAAAAAGAAAAACTATTTGACCTAAATTTCGCTTTTTTTTAAGTAATTGATTATTTTAAAAATATAAGTCTTAAGTATCAGCTGAAAAAATATTTTTTAAGTTGTTTATCAATGAATTAGTACTTATCACATTATGTATGACATCCTTTAAGTGTGCACAACTTGTACCTGGCAATAAATTAAAGATTAAATATTTTTGAATAAGAACCCTGGTTTTTACTAAGCCTTCTTAATAACTAATTCGATTGATTAATGTGTCCTCAGATAGGCACTGGAAACAAATTACTGGTTGTGGGCTGCGAAAGTGGGTTGATCATTTGTGCACATGTGGGAAAAAGAGAAGAACACTGGCGACTGCAACTGCCCTCTCCTTGCAATTCCTGTATTATTATAGAAAACTTAGTGATTGTAGGATGCAGTGATGGAAAGGTAAGTTTTAAATTTCACTAGTATCTTTTTTTTCACCTAAACTTTCGTGAGTGTTTGTAAGTTTGACCTCGAAACCGGCGGTAGCTCATGAAGAAGAACCTCATAATGGTTCGAAATTAGGCGGGCTAACCCGAAAAATGCGCGTGAGTTGAACGGTATTTTGTATGTTCTTCTTCATGAGCTCCCGCCCATTTCGAGGTCAGACATATAACTAACCCCCATCCCCTTCCCGACCTCAGATCGCCTGTAAATTATTTTTCCTTCATAGGTTTCATCCTACTAATATTTTTTGGTCTAAAAAATTATTGTCCTTGGTCTATTACAACAACTGTAATATTTACTAAAGTACTGTAAATAAACTATATCTTTCTGTTTTATATATAATATATCATGAAATAATATACTATACATAATGTTTATTTAATAACAATACTAACATACATAACTGTTGATCATTGCAAAATTTTAGTTCGACATACTTTTTTTGTTCCATAGGATATATATATTGGTCCCATATTTTTATATAGGTATATAAATAAGGTGATTATAAATATAACACTTTTTATATTAACAAATAAATTATTTCTTTCACTTACAGATCATACATATAAGTATTAAAGATGGCTCTCAAATCAAGGAATTACATGAATCAGCTAATCCGGTACTGAGTATGGCTGTATTATCTAACCAAGTGTATGTAGTTGGGAGGCAGGATGGAAACTGTACAGTGATGTCATTACAAGAGGCATTTGAAAACGTAAGGGTACAACTGACTGGCTCGGACTGTGATGGAATACGGGATTTATCATTTAATGGTAAATGGATTTTTGCTGCATGTAGAGACTCGTTAATAAGAAAGTATGATTTTAATCAAGTAAATGTACATTATAAGTAAAGAACAGTATGGAAAATGTGATGGTAACTGATAACACTATATAATTATATGTAAATAATAAATTTTAAAGAAATGAATACTTAATTGATACATGCATTTTCACTCCTTTAATTTTAAGGACCCATTTTGACATATTTACACTTTCCTATTAACTCGGTAATAATACTCAAACAACACATTTGCACATATTTTTCTGTTACTGTCTTTCATACATTTACAGAGATTCTTTCTATTAAGTTCCATGGTTGAAGCCTGGAAGGAAGTTTTAGTGATAAAATGTATGTTCCTGCAATCATTTTTTTTATAATTGATGCAGAGATTACAAAAAATATGTGTTATGTACCAGATTATTGAATTATGTATCAGAATTACAATTGATTCAGCTTTTTTGAGGTAGAAAGCAGCTGTCCTACATAATACCATACTATATACTATTCCATAATATAATTATTTAAAAAATAAAAGAATAATAGTGAATTTTATAATTATAATTATTTAAAAAATAAAAGAATAATAGTGAATTTTACCTCCTTTTTCTTACAATAATTGCTTCTTTGTTTTTTAAGTTGATAACAAAGTCTGCTGTGTAGGTGAGACCATATTTGCACATCATAATCAATGTTTCCATTTAATTTTACCCACATTACGAGGTTGGTATGTTTTTTTGTAGGTTCACCAGTATATTCTATGTTAATATATATTTTTATTAGAAAACTTTCAAAGAAACCACTTTCACTCGTATTTCAGCATGTATTTAAATACTACTGTATGTAATCTAATAATTCAGTTACCTTCATGTTTTAAATGCATCACACTTAAGCAAATGTTGTGAATCCATAGCGCCCATAGATCCAAACTTTTCATAATATTTTCCAAGTCTATGCTCCATTTCTCCATATTATTACAAAGTGCTGAAGATTTAAAATTAGTGACGTTTATTTCGTTTTTGCTGTATCTACAGTTCCTTTTTTTTAGCTGCAGTGAGTTAATTAAGTTTATATAATTATTCTTATCAAATTATAGATTCTCATAGCAATAATGTTTCTAGGATTGAAAAAGATACATATTACTAGGTATTAAGCTAAAGACTCTGCCTTAATCCAATTTTTTATTTTTTTATTTAAAACTCTTTATTGCACAGAAAGAAACATACAATATAAAACATAAAAGATAGAATCGAACATAAAAGTTAAAATCAGCAAAAAACAAAAATAGGACAATGCACAAATGGCGGTCTTATTGCTTAGAGTGATCTCTTCCAGACAACCAAGTGGTTAGGAGTTGAAGAGTAGAGAGAAAAGTGAGAGAAAGGTAGGGTAGGGTAGGGTATTATATTTGTCATATATCCAACGTTAGTTGAATATATGACAAATATAATAACGTTATATGTATTATTTGTTTTAATGTTCAATATTAACTGTTTTAAAAAAACGAATAACATACAAATTTTACTGTCGTTTATAATTGTTGCCAAAGTTGTTTGTACTGTTTTGTTAACATTTATTGGTGTTATATTTTCACTAGCTTTATAGCAGTTCCCTTCTGATAATTCTGTTATTGCTTGATTTGAAGAGGATTTACGCTCAACTGGTGGTATCAGCGGTGATAACACAGAAGATCTAATCTTTACATTATCATGATTTTGTGACATTTCAATGTTGGTGTTCTCTTCAAATTCATGTATTTCATCTAATCTTTGCATATCGTTTATAGTCAATTTTTCAGAATTAATCAATTGTACCCAATTTTGGGCAACTATTTCTTGGGCAAAATTTGATAAGGATTTTTCCAATTTCTCGTTGTGGTTAATTTCTGGATTTATGGTCATGTCAATAGTACTTATAATCGTAGAATATGATCGTTTTATATTCACTGAATCGTTATCATTTTCCGTCTTTATCATTTCATCAATTTCAAGAATTCTTCCTAAAGATGTGACAGATCTACTAACACTGTCAGTGGATTTACATATAGGGGGTAGAATATTATCAGGCCACACCTCATCGATGAAACCTGCGATCAAATACAAATGCAAATATCATGGCAACATTAATTTAACAAAAAAATTAAAATATACAAAACAACATACTTAATAAATTAGGATTTGGTGGCGCAACGTTGTATTGTGATAAAATATATTCTTTTGATGATTTCCAAACAACTGGAATATGTGATGATAGAAGAGGTGTGTTCCTGGCAACAATAAAATATATAACCAACACCTGAAACTTAAGTTAGTTCTTACAAATAAGAAATAATAAATGAACTACATATTTTTTTCTTACATATTTAGTCCTGATCGGCTTTTTTGAATATCTGTAAATATCAAAATAATAAATATAAATGTAATAACGTAAAAACATCTTATCAATTATCTAACATTTTTTTATAGAAAAAAAGGATTTCTAATAAAAACAATTATTCCTAAAAATATTTTTATTACCCAAAATTGAATTAGAAAATTTTACTTTTTTATTTCCCTCGTTATTTTCTTCCAATGAATAGTTCAGATCTTCATTAGTGAAGTTTTCACTATCATTAAGATTTTGATGCTCACGAGCAGCGTTTTCAAAATAATTAATTTTGAAGTTGTTTTTCAGAGATTCATCTATAATTGAGTCATGTTCAATTGATTTGTCTGATTGTCTGTTCATGTCATTATTAATGGAATCTGTAACCGAACTTGTTAACAAATGATCATCATCAATTTGTCTCTCTTGCGAGTATAAAGAAATGTGATTAATGTTATCTTCAATATTTGATGGTAGATTGGTATTACCACCAATAGCTTCTTTTTGTTCGTTGTCTATTTGAATATTACTTTCACTGTTGACTACAAAGTCAATTCTTTCTTCTAGCAGATTCTTTAAGTGATCTTTCATTGAAATGTTTTCATTTATTTGTTGTGGCTCATCAACTGAATCTATTTTATCTTTAGTTGTTAAAGGTTCAATTGAAGAGTGTTCCTGATTTTCGCCAACGGATGTTATGAAAAGTGTATCCTGTATACTCCTATCATCGTTGCTATTAATATGATCTCGAGTAGATATATTAATATTTATTTTATTTAGTTCTTCATCTAAATATATTTTATCATCATCCATTGCGGGTTGTTGATATTCATTAATGGGTTTTATGTTTACTGTATTCGGTATATCCGATGTACTATCGCTAATATCAAGGTGATCATTCATATACATCTTTTCATTTATTTTTTGTTGTTCTGTATTGAAGTTTATTTTACCTTCAATTTCAGATTGTAGCTGTTCTTCAGTAATGGGTGCTATATTAATTGTTTCCTGTTTATAAGTTGTTGTCAATACAGTGTCGCTCTTATCAATACTGTATACAGTATCTAAATCATTTACCAATGATAGTGATTTGCTTGCAAAACTACTATCTTCACTCAATTCTGTAGGCGTAAGTGAATATACAATCTAGAATCAGAATAAAATAGTAAATACAGTAAATATCATTATCTTCTATTATTGAAAAAAAATTAAATAAATAACGTACTGTGTCAACTAGGTCATCTATTAAATCCAAAACTGGACCTTCTTTTTCTTCCAACTCTGTAACAGATAGGAACAGTGCTCACTAGTGCTCAGTAAGAATGAGAAAAAATATATATTTTCTCATACACGTTATTTTGATAAAAAATACCTTCAAGCTGCTCTAATAAAAGCTTGTTAGAACTTTCCTCCAGAACACTTGCAATCCACATCGTGACCTTAAAATAGTAATGTGTAAATTGAGGCGCGTGAAGTTTTTACGTTATTTAATTACCTACATTAAAACAATAAATTTATGTAATTAAATAAGTAAGAAACGTGAGTCTAAACCTACATTTTAACTTGGCTCACCTTTTTCGATACTTCTGTAAGGATTTTATCATTTTTATACACTTTGGCATTCTTTTTAGATCTTAACAATGTTTTTATGTCATCACTAACGATATACCGCACATTTTCTAATCTAAAAGTACAGAGTTCATCAATGGCAACATAAGCAAGTATGGCATCTGATATTTTTCATGTCATGCACAAATGCAACTCACTTACTTTGGACTTAATACTATGTTTGCGGGTTTAAGTATTTTTTTTATTATTCTGTACCCAAGTATTGACGATAGCAACAATAATTGCTGGTTACGACTATTAAAGGATTCTTTTTTCGATTTTCTGAAAAAGTGTATACCCATGTTAATGAATAGTTTAAATCAAACAATTCCCAGCAAAACCCTGCGGATAACAATTGAGGAAATATTTATTTTATCACAGTTATAAATGCTATGGTTTAGTCATTTTTTTTTTCAAGTTTTTTTAGTCAATTTTTTTAGTCAGCGTTTTTACCTGTTTTTTGATGATTTTTTCCTGTTTTTAAAATAACTTACTGCATCTGAAATTTTAACGATAGGTTTTTCATCCATTATATAATTACGTAAACGCTCAATCTGAAAATAAATATTTTTATTACCTTTGATATCCGATTAACACTGAATTAAAAATAATTAATTAAACGTTAAAACTAAAATACCATAAAATAACGATCTCTTTTCTTTGTCTATTAATTATTTACATTAATTTGTTATTATTTTTACCGACTGAACCAAATTTTAAAGTCCACGCAGACCTCAGACCGCAGATATGGATTAGAGCCGAGAATATATTATACATAATAAATTGTTAATATCTAAATTATAATTGAAACATCACCATAAAGTCGGGCAGCGTATGAGCATTATTTTGCAATGCATATAAGCAGCGTCGCTTTAAAGGTTCAGCTAATTCAATAATTCTTAATGGGCATTGTTTTCTCTTGGTTTTCCGTTTTAAAGATTTTTTCACAGTACTTTCTTTTTTTAATTTTTGGCTTCTATATTTCGGATGAGGTGAGGACAGATAACCAGAATTGGACCTAAAATTATATAAAGATTGATTTGGACTGATTGCAGTTTATGATATGTACCTACATGTAGTTTTACTTTCCTATATATAAATAGGCAACTTCTCTGTACAAAATTAAAGCAACAATGATGCAACATTTTTGTACATCATCATATAACTAAAGTGTACAAAGGTACCTAATATGCACATAATAATATCTACTTTTTAGAGCACGAAGGTAAATTTAATTCGAAGTGTCGAAACGCATTTTCGGTTTTATCCACGTTAGATTTTTCTTCTCGAAGCTGTTGTCCTCGTATAACTTCTTGATGGATATTGAAAAAAGACCAGTGATCTGTGAAATCTAATTCTGTACTTGAACTATCTGAAATGAGCGAGAGCGATCAAAGAAGTAAAAGAAAACTAAAGATAAATGAATATTTCACTGTAAACCGTACTCGGTTTACAGTGAAATAAAATAATATACGACTCTGTACTCAGAGTCGTATATTATTTTATTCAGTGTTATTTATACAGTGTTATTTATGACCCTTTTTCTGCTTGTAAGGTAAAAATCACCTGCATTCTTGTGAAGATTGCTCATTATATTTTGGTAAACTCTTGCGTATATTTCTAATAAATTCTATATATTTTTAGGTTGAAACAAGGGGTGCTTTTTAAAATTTACTTATTCATTTACTTTTTCAATAGGCCACTTTAAAATTTTATTTATTTTCTTTAACGATCAAGAAAGCGAAAGTAAACAATTAAAATCTAGTATCCCATGAACTATGAACGTTATGATTGTTGTACAATTTATAAGTTAGCATTGTAAATAGAGAAAAAATCAAGCTTTAATAAAAGGTACCTACTTTCTTGGAAGTTATTTAATGGCTAATTTGTATTTAATAAATAAAGAAATATGAAAAGAACAAATTTCAAGTTTCCCGATTTGAAAGATTTTTATGGGTGAATTTCTGGAACAGATTTTGGACCACGCTCTTACAAGAAAATGTAAGTACCTACCTATTACTATTAGTTACCTACAGTTGGAATACCAGTCATATATTCACATATATTCATTTGTACGTCGCACGTACGTCTAATTTAATTGAATTCAACATTAGGCATTTTGCACATTTTTTTAATAACTGTACGTGTTTCGCCACAAGTGCAAATGTGTGAATGCGGTGTTAAGATAATATTAGCACCACATGAATGTTAATGTTATCTGTGAGTGGAACGTACGTGCCCTAATTTTTATGTCGATTTTACTGCCAAGGCGCGCCAATAGATGGCTCCAATAGACGTTCATATACCTAACCAGGGAAAAACGCAAACCTTCAATGGCAGTGCCACATTTTTCTTTAGATATAAAAAACCTCCGGTCGGTGTATAATACAATTTTAATGTAAGTTTAGTACTAATTTACTTAATTATCATGCAAATATGTAAGTGTGTGCAAAGAATTCATTGATATAAAAACGCGTTAAAAAGGAGCGTGCGCATCGCTGTTGAAATTTTATTTCAGTGGAATGCACTATCTTTTCTATCTATGTCAAGTTGAGTTGTCAATATTGATAATATCTGTCAGTGTCAAGTGGTCAAAGACAATTACCTATTTATGAGAAAACAATTCGAATTTTTTTTATTCTTCGATGGACTGTCATGGTTACGAGACGTATAATAATAATTGTTAGTGTTCTGTTTAAACATTTTCGTAATTCCAATTTTATTATAAAAAATAAAATCTTAAATACCTAATTTCACAGTTGATTTTCAAACTTAATACAGAAACTCGTGTAGCTCAATAAAGTTTTTGTGTGAAAATTTATATAGTAGAGATATTAAACAATATCCATTATTGTGTTGTAAACAAAGGAAGTTCAAAAAAGCAAAATGTGGTCTCATCTGGAGCGTGGAAGCTCCCCAGTGGATTGGTGTGAGTCAAATTACTCAATTTCGCCAGTTATAGCGGAATTCGTAAATACAGTAAGTATTTCTGCATACTCCACGCAATTAATTAAAAATGAAAGACGCAGGGTAATTATGAATGCAAAAAATGAATTGTGAATATTGTTAAAGTAACATACTCATTTTCTTCTAAGAATAAATGTGCGTTTTAATATTTTTAGAACACTGATGGGGCTTTATTGCAGTTTGCTTTATTTACTAAATAATTATACAATATTTTGTCCATTATACTCTTTCAATGGATGTATTCCAATATAATTTGTTTACAGGTTAGCAATATCCTTTTCTTCTTGTTTCCGCCAGTTCTCATTCATTTGTTTCAAGAGTATTCCAAGTTCTTCAACCCAGCAATTAATGTACTGTGGGTGTTGTTGATGGTAGTGGGTCTGAGCTCTGCATACTTCCATGCCACTTTAAGTCTTGTTGGTAAGTCCATTTAAGGGTATTTTTTTATTATAAACTAATTTTGATTTTGGACCACTTAGAAATATAGTCTGGTCAATCATGACCAAGGATGAAATGGACAGTGCAAATCTGGAGTTGATAATCTCATTAAATTCATTTTTACAAACAAAACACATATTGGTTATCTTTATTTATTGCAATGAACATAAAATTTTAACAATCATCATAAACACTATCACCAAATGTACCTATTGTTTCATCTTTTTAGGGCAATTGCTGGATGAGTTGGCTATATTATGGGTTTTTATGGCTGCATTTGCAATGTTTTTGCCAAAACGACATTTCCCAAAATTCTTAGGCGGTAATCGGTAAGTTATGGTTGACTTTACTTTTTAAATAAACCATATTTTATTTTTATAACAAAATCTATTTGTATTGAGTAAACACAAATTTAAAATACTCTGCTATGATACAGTTTATAATATAGACTTTATCACAACAAAGTATAATAAGGTTTAAATAGTTAAATGAAAAAACAAAAATTCCTTAGAGGTTTTTAGAATCTAGGTACATATTTTAACCTTCACATGTTATTATCAGCGGCTAGTAATGATTTTACAGCACAATTATCATGAACGTAAATTAGCTCAGGGCAATATTAGCATTCATTAATGGGTGTTTACTAACAATTGACTGCTCATTTTTTATTCCACAACACATACCTAATTCTTACATGTCCTACACGAGGTCATGGTAATTTTATAGTCTACTTAAGTTTGGAATTCCTTTATACTATGTATTCAATCAAAATAGGCAATGATATGATAGTCGATAGAATTAAAATGGGTAACACTATGAATTGCAAACTATGTTAGTAGTTTTGTGAAGATCCTGTTGAGAAGTCTACCCTAATTATAATTGTTATAATTATGTCTGTTCTATAACTTTGTTCGCCATGTCGGGCATTATGTGAATGGTGTCATTTTTATGTTACAAGCTCAAAATAGAAAGCCCCATTTTCTTCAATTATTTTGGGTGTACATTCAAAATTTAAAAAAATATATTTACAAGTTAAAACATATTTGATTTAATTTTTATTCCTGCACTAATCTGGGCATTTCAAACATAGTAATAATTTTGTTATCTTTTTGGGCCAAATCATACTAATTTATTCCATAATAATATATACCTGTTATTATTCACACCAGTGCATTAAGTACAGCTGTACTCGGTTTCAACAATATTGTAGTTAGGTCTAGAACATAAAGATTTTGATAAGAAAATATTTATCGCATACAAAACAGCGATTGCATTTGCCACGTTCTGTCATCTCTCTGTTCATAAATTACACACGAAAAGTATAATATATTATTATTCATGTACATCACAGTTCACATGTACATTCGCATTGTATATCCTGTGCGGATAAAGAAACAATCTGTAAATGGCGGACGGTCTCATGCTATCTCGTTCATATCGTGGCTCTGTCTATACTCGCACGTAGTGGTACGACGTACAAAAAAATAATAGCCGGATCCACACCGGACGATCCAAAATGGATCGGCGATCCCGCGATCCGCGATCCAAGATCGTGATGCGTGGAGCGTGGATCGTTCTAACAGAATCTTTTGCGATCCTGACTAGCTGCTCCAACGCGCTTCTGCCGATCCATACTGAATCAGTTGAGTTTTGTTTGGCTATGGAGTCACACGTGCAACGACGGCGACGAATAGCCGTAGCAGCAGCAAGCTACATTTTACTTGTATATTTACGGCAAAAATTACGAAAACGAAAAAGACAGTATTGGGTTAAAACAATTTATAAAAACCGGTTGGAATATGGGACTATTTGGGATATTTTTTTCTTTAGTTCTGTTGTTGGAATATTGTTCATTTGCCGACTAATTTTCCGCCAGGCATCTTCTCTTAAACCTCTATTTGTGTAATTGGTATCATTAGGATCCCATAAACATTTATTCTCCCTATATAGGGAAATTAAACGGATACATTGCGAATTATCCATAACGACGGATCACGCGATTCTAACATAACCGTCCAGACCGCGCGCGCCAAGCGACTGAGGCCACTTTGAGCATGAACAAAAACCGACAACAAATGGATCGCACGCGGCGAGGAGCGCGCGCTCTCCGCCGCGCACATGGATCGCGCGCGGCACGTCTACACTTCACGCTCCGTGGAGCGCGCTCCATGCCGCGCGCGATCGGAGCGCGTTGGATCGTCCGGTGTGGATCCGGCTAATCAGTTTAGATTCGAGCATTCGCGTTGTCTCGACGCACTCCATTTCGTAAAATTTTAATTCTGTTTAGTTACAACTACTGTTCTGTTATTTGTTGATTTTGTTAAGTTTAGATCTTTGGTTGTTTAAATGGCTTCTAAAAAACGCCGGAAGGTTCTTCATAGTGATAAAAAAAGGTTAATATTTTACTTGACCTTTTTTGCTGACGCTACCATAAGTACCGGCCGCCATTACCAGATAGTTTCTTTATCCGTTCGGCTTATACGAATTATGTTAGTCATGATTTGTTTCGGTAGGCGGAATTAATACGGTATCAGCATATTGCATATTGTATAGTATATTGCAAGTGCCTGAGATACTGTTTTTACCTACTGTATATTATATTTTAGTGCTTTACGAAAATGTGTTTTTACTTAACCTTGAAAGCAGTTAAATGAAAGCAATCAAACTTCCTACTTTCGACCACGTTGTAGTCTTACATTTGTAAATCTAATGCTGGGTTGGGTCCCTTCTCATAATGAGAAGGATTTAGGTCTTAGTTCTCCATGCTGGCCTAGTGCGTGTTGGTGGACTTGACATGCCTTTGAGAACATTATGGAGAGCTCGCAGGTTCCCTCAATGTTTTATTCACCTACAGTTGATATTATAATTTTGTAAAATGCACATAACTTAACGAGTCATTGGTACGCAACTTTAGGATTCTGAACCGGACCTCCCAAATAATAACTGAATCTTATTGACTATAAATAGATAAGTAGACGGCTTGTTAGGTTCAAAAGGACTTTAGGTACCTAGTTATATACATCTGAATCTAACGGCTTTTCGCTTTTCCTTCAATTTAATAGCCGAGAGCAAATTTATTATTTCCCAGGAACTAGTGGACGGGTGTCGTTAAAGCGTGAGATGTAATTAAGCAGTCTACATTGTGTCTAATGCAAAAATGAACGCCTTTCTGCCAATTTTATTAAGTTAATTTTTTCTTAGTAATATAAATAACTGATTTTCATTGCAGGAGAATTCTTGCGTTCTATTCGAGTCTTTTCTCAATAGTGTCCACTGGTCTACTCGTGATGCATCCAGCGGCCAACGCCTTTGCTTTGATGATGCTCGGGTTGCCCGCCATCGGCCTCTTATGTAAAGAGCTCAAAAGGTAATTTTCCTTACAAATAAATAAGGGACCATCCACAAATTACACCTAACGAATTTCCTTTTATTATTTGGTCGATTTTATAATTCTCTCAAAATTCTGCTCAAAATTTTATAATTTCTTTAAGATGAGGTAACTTCCTATTGTTACTGTTTACAAATACGTCAAAATAAACAATAACATAAACCCGCAATACCTCTGTATAGTACCGAAGTGCATTGTGATGTAGAACTTGTCCGTTAGTTTTATATGAATTAAACGATAAAATATCTATTATGTTATGATTGCTTTTGTCATTATTTATTTGCAGCGTGAAGTGTGCTCGGGTGTACCGGCTGGGGCTGCGGTGCGTGGCAGTCTGCTTCCTCGCCATGTTCTGTTGGATTATAGACCGTATGTTCTGCGACACATGGCTCTCCATCAATTTCCCTTACATGCATGGTGTGTGGCATGTACTTATATTTATCGCGAGTTACACCGCATTGGTTCTCTTCGCCTATTTTAACGTATCTGAAGAGAGGCCTGAACAAAAGCCTCAATTGATGTATTGGCCCAGAAACGACTTTGAACTGGGTGTCCCATACATAACAATCAAACATCCTTGCAAGAAAGACGATAATATTGCTATATAAATATACTTTCTTAAATATTTATGTATATTTTTGAACGCAAGACATGGAATAAAATATTAATTTTTATATAAAATGAAATGAAAAATGATGAATGTGTATACTATGAATAATACTGCTTTATATTGTACAATGTGCTTTTGTGATTATTCCAAGATCTAGTGCCAATCTGTGATGTATAGGTAGACTACGATAATAAAATTGTTATGTGCAATTGTATTTAAGTTATTATACTATACTTATTAAAATTATAATAATATGTATTTTAATAAGTGTTTATTTTAGTCTGAGTTAGGTAATATATAATAGATTGTGATGCATATTATGAAATTTACAGTATTTTTCATGATTAGATCATAGCAGAATGCCCGCCCATTGTAAACTCGATAAAGGTTAAATAATAAATAAAACCTGGAATCACAAGAGCAGACTTACTTAGTGGCATTCTTCACTAGCGAAGTAGCGAACTCTTTTTAATTTGATCCGTATGGACCTTGTGGATTTTGTAATTAAAACTTTATTAAGGATAGTGATATGTTATAATTGTTAGATCTGTGTTTACGACTTAATTAATAATTATAGTTAAGTAGGATGGACATTGTATTTGTAATAGAAGAAATGGCCTTTGCTGTTAGACAATATTATTCGGGGTACATTGTGAGTGTTTCACTGTACCTTCTCTCTGAATCAATGAATCTAGTATTTTCTGTGTTTCTGTTGAAAGGTCGCAAAATAGCTAATTCAATCAAATCCTGAGTCTTCGGAAGCAGCTATAATATACACTAATGACCATTACTATCCGATAAAGATCTATATTATATAGAAATTCAAAGAGAAAAATCTTTTGAATTGTAGCATAGGTTTTGTACCGTTTGTTAAGTTATATGTTTAATAGAATTGTATAGAGGCAATAAAAAAGCACAAATTATTAATATGACTGTGGATACAAATAGACAAGACACTATTGATATGGTAGAAATTACTGTCTGTTTTTAAGATATTTACATCTTTTTGCGATGTACGAGTGGACATGCTGTGGTCATAAGTATATGTATAGGTACATAATATGACTTTTGTGCTGTCAAATGTGGAAAAATTATGTTCCTTTTACCATTTGGCCTACTAGTTATTATTATTGTAAGCAAATAATGATAGCAAAAAGAAAAAAAATTTGGACTTATTAACGATAAATTTGTTCTAATGATAAAAATTTCAATGATTTTTAAACCAGTCAAGCTTAAGCTAATCAAAAGAATATTTTAGTGATTATAATAATTTCAAATTATCACCTAATTATTTATGAAACAATGTTTTAAACATTTACCATTTAACAAATTTGAATGCTTGATGAAATATTTTATGTTTATCTAAAGTGCATACTTATAATATTAATGGATATGTGAATAGAAATAAAACTGTATTTAAATATAATGCTCTTTATTTTTTGGTCCACATTATTCTTCTAATAGGAGGAACAGGAGGTTATTGTAACAAGCATTGAAAATGTTAGAGCAATAGAAAATTACTACATACTAATTCATAAGTATAAAGTATATATTTCTCTAAATTCAAATTTTGGCCTATCAATGTTATTCTTACAAATATCTAATATTCTTATAACAACAGTAGGTACATGTTCAGGTACCTATGTGTATGCACCTATGTGTATTCTATTAGCTGGAATAACAATCAAACATTCACACCATCTCACATGCTGTACCAAACCTAAAACTGTAAGTGTGTAACTTGTAAATTATTATGTTTCATATTATCATACTTGACATTACAGAATTTGGTACAGAAGAGAACCACACATGATTGCCTACCTGAACCATGTCCAATCATTTTTTACAGCTTAAACATAAGCAGTGGAAGATTAAAATTTGTAAAAAAATCAGATCACAAAATACAAATGCATAATTCAGAATTTAGAAGTATCAGATCATTCATGTCATGAATTTGTCTAGTCGGAATCGGAGGAAACATTGTGGTGATTGGTATGTAAGCTTGATGAATCAAACTTTTTCCTGGAGTAGGTGGTCCCTCCGCGATAAACTACATGATTTTTTTCAGTCTCCAAAATTTTCACTTCATGAAGCAAATTGGGCTTTTCCATAAACTTCTGAAGTTGATCCCAAATAAAAATGGCAAGGTTCTCAGTTGTGCTTACCTGTGAAATAATTTTTATATACACATATTGAAAGAGTTTGGACCAAAATTATTGATTTATTGGAGGTTTGCAAAGCAAAAACGGAAATCAGAAATTGGAGCAAATTTAGAGCTCAATCAGAACTATTTACAAGCAGGAAGTTTTTTAAAACCAACATTATTTTTATAATATTGTTGTGTAAAAAGATTAATACTTACAACAGCCTTGAAGTATGGCACATCCTGGTCCAAGTTTTTGTGATCCAGAGGTTCCATTATTGCTTGATGCATATAGTGCTTTAGGTCATGAACATTCATCACCATTCCAGTGTGTGCATCCACTGGACCCTTAACAGTTACTAAAACTGCAAACAGAATAAAATCAAAAAATACTTTTACACATAATTATTAAATTAATTGAGATACTAATGAGACCAGAGCAAAGCAGCAGAGTTTTAAATATTCTTAATATTTAAAACAAATGATTTAAATTAATTGAAGGCATTGTATTTATTGTTTAGGTATAATGGGTATAATCTAAACTTACCAACGTAGTTATGCCCATGCCCATTAGGATTGTTGCATTTTCCATACAATTTTTTATTTTCCTCGTCACTAAGAAATGGGCTGAAAACCATAAGTTATAAATATAGTCTTAAAACATTTTTAAATAACAAAAAAATGGAAGTGGGTAGGTAATCCACAATATATTTTTAGTATTTGAGTCCCTTAAAGTAAAAAAGGCAATGAAAATCAAAACTAGTAATAAAACATTATACAATGAAGTTTAATTTATAATATTCATTGTCTATACTAATGACTACTCTTCAATACAATAGATGAAGCGATAACCTTTTGCGGTAAAACTATTGGCTATAATGATTCCTTATCGGAGCTTACAATGTATGGTGAAATAAGTACTTACCTACTCTCAGAAATCTAATACATATATACCTATTTATTAATTAATTTATAACAGTGAATAGGTTTACTATTCCCTCAACATTATTAAAATTGATAAATTTACCTGTGTAGTCTGTGACAAGAGCTAAATGTTTCCCTGCGTGTTATAGACACAATGGGTAAAGACATCTTCTGAAAGTAATGTTGATATTAAAATAATAAAAAAACTAGATCAAAAAGTTGTACGCAAGTTAACAGCAAAGCTAGAAGTTGTAGCAGTTAGTTAGCAGCTGCCTCTCTTCTCTTCGTCCGGTCACCGTCGTTGTCGTCGAGCTCGAGTCGCGACCGTCGCGACTAATAAAAATATGATAAAAAAATACCTGTCAATGTCAAAAGTTCAGTTTCACTTCAGTCAGAAGTGACAGGTTTGACTCCAACTGTCAAACCGTTTGATATACCGTTTGATATAGTTAATTGATTCATTGATTGACTCGATATGAATTTTAGAAATGAACAAGCGCTAACGACAACTCCTGAATAGGGTATTACGGCCTATACCAAAATTCGTAAGTCATAAAAACCCATAAAAAATTGGAAAAAAAATTTTTTGAATGGCCTTAATTTTAACCCAAAAGGTTTTTAATAGTAAGAAGCAAAAGCCTTTTATTTTTGTTAGATGAACGTAATTTAGAAATGTTTGTGGTGAATTTCTAAAAATTTAAAAATTCCATTAAAAGCTACTTTAAAATATGGGCATGACAACCCCAAAATTATCTATTTCATTCACACATGGACAGATGGACTTTTGACTTTGTATGTAACCTTTTACTTTAAACTTTTAATGTGAAAAAGTTGTAAATATATAGTTGACAAATAAATAAAGCAAATATTTTAAAATGTTTTCTCAAAATTCCAGACATTTGTTGTTTTCGACCCAGGTACGAATTAAGGTACAAGTGAACTAAGTTGTGAATTAATGGAAAGTTTGTCTTATTAATGTGGTATTGTACCATATTTTAATTATTTTAGCTGCGGAGACTGCAGAGTACACTGGTAGTAGCCGAGCATAACAACGAAGTCTTGTCGCCAGTTACACAAAATGCTTTGAGTGCAGCGAAGAAAATTGGTGGTGAAGTTTCAGTGCTCGTTGCTGGTACAAAGTGCGGTCCCGTAAGTACTTTTTGATATTGGGCTCTATTTTCACTTTCCTTTACTAACTCTTAATTTCGGTTCTCCATTAGCTTCGAAAAGTCTTTTACTAGCTACTAGCAGTGCATAATTTTGATTTTTACTAGGCATTCTTATCAAATTCTATGTAGTCAAAAAAAAAGATCATGATTTTATTAAATTTAATACTTACTCAAATCCATACATACTAGTATGTTCTCTGTACATTTTTTATTACAATTGAGTAAGCACCATCTGTATGTCTTTCATATTTATTTACTGTTATTTTTTTAGGCTGCAGTAGCGATTGCTAAAGCAAATGGAGTGTCAAAGGTTTTGGTGGCTGAAAGTGATGCTTTCAAGGGCTTCACAGCTGAGAGCCTAACACCTTTAATTTTGGCTACACAAAAACATTTTAAATTCACACACATTGTGGCACCTGCAACTGCTATGGGCAAGGCTGTGTTGCCACGAGTGGCTGCCAAACTAGATGTGTCCCCCATAACAGATATTATTGGTGTGAAAGATGCCAATACTTTCATAAGGACTATTTATGCTGGTAAGTTAACTATTTTTTTATCATTCAAACTATTGCAGCGAATTGCTGTTATTTGAAATTCTGAATTACTTGATATCATTTTTTTATTCACTAAATACCCATCCAATAATGTATATATCCAATAATATTGTATATTAATCAACATTTGGTTAACAGGAGAGGGGTAAATGTAATATTTGTTTTTTATGTGGAGTAACTTAAGTATATTGTTGTTATATTTAAAGTTAGTTAAAAGTATAATAAGGCCATAAAGAATCATAAATATTAGAAGTATAAATTGTTTCAAATAATGTTTGTTGTTGCTAATATAATGATACCAGTATTTTAATTATGTTATCTTCAAATTATTATCTTATCTTGTGTTTAGATTGACATCAATGTTAACTCTTGACTCTCAATGTTGTTATCAGGTTATCACTAAGCAAAATTAAAGTGCTATTGGGATACATACATTTATAAACTATGTATTTTTAAATGCATTTGAAGTGTTAAAAAAAAATGTACTAATTCCAAATTTCCTTTTAATATAATATATACAAAAGTTATGTAAAAATGGATAAATAAATAAAAGTAGGTTAAATGAACGAAAACAGTTAGATAGATGTTTTACATTTGTATTTGCCTTATATGAGCTTGGTATTTATGCATGTTCTTAATTATGTATTATTCATCTGTGTATGTATGTTTATATTAAAATTAGTATTAGAATATTCTGGGTTGAATTGGCAGCAGATACAATTTATTGTGTTATTTTACATTGTATTTACATGTTATTTATGGTCTAAGATCTGAATTAAGAGGGACCGTCACACATCTGCTTACACATAACTTAGAAAGGTCATTTGGTAGAAGGCCATTCTCATTTAAGATACCAAAATTTTGACTACTCTATTAGGTACTACATATATTGATATATACTACCAAAAATTGACAATTTGATTGTGATTACCATAATACACCTACAATTTATTTTTAGGAAATGCTGTTCTCACTTTGGAAGCTAAGGACCCAATTAAGGTCATCACAGTCCGAGGCACTGCATTCCCTCAGGAGCCTCTTGAGGGTGGCTCTGCCGCGATTGACAAAGCTCCTGAAGGGGACTACAAAACAGACCTGGTGCAGTGGGTCTCTCAGGAGCTGACCAAGTCTGACAGGCCTGAGTTGACTAGCGCCAAGAACATTGTATCAGGAGGTTAGTACAAATGTTAGAAAATTGTTTTTCGCTTGTCATTATTGTATAGGATCTATTTTAATTTCAATGAAAAATCCTCTCTGTTTTGTGGTTCAGTTTCCGGACTCAGTAGCATACTAACTAATAAAAGCATACTAACTAATAATACATAATATCAATTTTACGTGTGTTCGAAGGTCGTGGTCTGAAATCGGGCGACAACTTCAAGCTGCTGTACGACCTAGCGGACAAGCTGAACGCGGCTGTGGGAGCGTCCCGCGCCGCCGTCGACGCCGGCTTCGTGCCTAACGACCTGCAGATCGGCCAGACCGGCAAGATCGTCGCCCCCGTAACTATTATTTTTCAGTTTTACATTTGCTGTTTTTAGAACTATTACCGTGTTTCCTGGGCAGAGTGTAGCAATATACCTTCTGGGATGGATCTGCCTCCAGAGATGCAATTGTCATCAAAGCAGACCTGTCTTTACCCCTACATTTTGCGCCATTATTGTGTGTAAGAAAAAAAATCTTAGGCTATTTTTACCTTGTTACAAGATGGTATTAAATGTCTAAAAGTATGTAACAAAAGAACCTATTATTTTATTACAGAATCTATACATCGCAGTGGGGATCAGTGGTGCCATCCAACATCTGGCGGGCATGAAAGACTCCAAGACTATTGTAGCTATCAACAAGGACCCTGAAGCTCCTATTTTCCAGGTAAAATATTTAAAATGTTGAGCTCTCAGTTGTCATTGCCATTTTTTGACTAAACTGTAGTAAAATGGGTAGACATTGAAAATAAATTGGTAACACTTGTTAATTGATCTAGACATGATTTATCTATTATGAATAATCTGACATAATTTATCTATTGGTGATAGCACAGTGGCTAAGAACTCGATCTTTTAATCAAAGAGGTCCGGGTTTGAATCCTAGTGGCTCCTAATCAATGACTACTGAGTTATGTACATTTTACAAAATTAATGTTTTGTTGAAGAAAAAGATTGTGAAGAAAGTGATCCCAAAGGCGCATGTTGTCCAATAACCTGCTAAGCATCCTCAACATTCAACATGCCTATATGGATAGGGTCCAGGCCTTTTGTAATCTATAGAATATACAAAAAAGTTTGCATGTAAACCCTAAATATATAGCCCATTTATACTTCTTATATTTTCAGGTATCAGACTATGGCCTGGTTGCTGATCTATTTAAGGCTGTACCGGAGCTGACTTCCAAATTGTAAACTTTAGTAAATATGTTAAGGACAAATATACAAGTCCTTATACAAAATTTTATATTCGCCGTTTATATTTTTCGAAAGTATATTATTGATCAGCTGTATGAGATGTCGTAATGCATAGGTGTAAATAAATAAAAGTCTTTAAATTGTTTTTTATTTTTCTCAAATTTATTCATGCTAGTTATTGGCCCTATCCTTATAATAGACATCTGCATCACGCGCAGCAGTCACAATTTTACGTCTATTCAAATAACTATCCTTAAATAAATGTTAGAGGTAAAGCCCCGCTGTAAAGCCGCTAATTCTTCATGTCTTCTATTTAGGTTTTAGTTGCTGAATATATTTTATTTGAGGCTAACATCTTAATTGATCTTAGTCCTCATGAGTAGGTAGCAAAGCACCTAGTTGCAACGTCGGAAAGGATTTCTTCTCTACCTGAGGTTGGATGTGGGAGTCAACGGGTTGCAGTGAGCACTTGGATTGAGGTATCTTCCATATCCTAAAAGTAGGTACTAAAACGTGGGGTTTGGATGGTTAGTGAAGTGAATATGAAAGGTTTTTCATTCGTTTTTGTTGCGTTTGGCTAGTGGAAAATGAACAAATTTTTAAGCTATTACATGGAATATAATGCGCGAAGCCCCACCTAACGCGTGAATACCAAACGTTAGGTAGGTACTTATGTCGCTGATACCTGGTATCTCCCTATCGGCGATTACTTTATTAATATTAGATAGATACTTAAAATATGTATTGTTGGGCAACTCACGCAAGTCACACAATATAAACAGTTTTTCGCTACTCCCCGTAAGATGGCGTTGATTGCTTCGATTGACGTGTAGCAAAGAAAAAAGCCGTTGCGTTGGGAAGGTTAGGCACAAACCGCACAACTCTATCTGTTCAGAAGAAAAGTTAGGTATTTCCTCCCTATATATTCCTGGAATTTGATACGTACCTAAAATAATCTTAAACATTTAATTCTTATCGCGCTCAACTCACTTCACGCATAACAATTATCGAAACTAAGTTATGGAGGCAGAAAGTTATAAAACCAACAGGAGGTAAGTGCGCAGTCAATCATGTTGGTAATGATAGTACCTATCTACCAGAGCAGAGGGAGATGTGGTTTGCTCGTCGAGTGGCATCCTCGTTATCATATTATTTGCCGGCAACAAGAACTGTCAGCCACGAAGAAGAGGGCGGAGTATCGCAAGGCGCCGCCCCACGCCGCCACGCCCGCCGTAACCGCGCGCGGCGAACACAAGCACTGCCGAACATGCCGCGACCGTCGCGCGATACCTACGGTGATCAAAAACCACCCTATTCGTATATATCGTTGACGGCCATGGCGATTTGGAGCTCGCCGGAGCGGATGCTTCCACTTTCCGATATTTACAAATTCATCACGGACAGGTTCCCGTACTACCAGCGTAATACGCAGCGGTGGCAGAACTCGCTGCGGCACAACCTGTCGTTCAACGACTGCTTCGTGAAGGTGCCGCGCCGCCCCGACCGCCCCGGCAAGGGCGCCTACTGGACGCTGCATCCCCAGGCCTTCGACATGTTCGAGAACGGGTCACTGCTCCGCCGTCGGAAGCGCTTCAAGCTGCACAAGGGTGAAAAGGATAATTTAAACGCTGAGCTTACGGCGCTGGCAAACTTCAACTGTCTGTTTTTAGCCAATCAATCCAACGTCCGCGTGCCTCCGCTGCAGGTGTTCGAGCCGTCCAGCCCCGTTAATCCCGCAATGGAATCCCGATCGACACTTAAAGTGCAAAAGTCAAAGAAATCGTTTACCATTGACAGTCTATTAAGCAGTAGGGGTGAAGTGCAGCAACCCAGTGATGTTCAAAGCGCGGTGAGTTTAAGTGACGGTTGCAGTTCGATAGTTCCGTATAGACCTGAATTATTAGCGATGGCTTCGGCGATGTGGCCAGCGCCGTTGTACTTTCAAGGACCATTGTGTACACCTTTTCACTTATCAATGCCTTTAGATGCAAATTTTCACAATTTTTATTTTCATCAATCTTTAGAACCACGATAATGACAAACCCCTAATAGGATAAAAAGTAAAATACATTACTGTAATATATTTAAAGCCCTAATTTCAGCATTCATTTCCCTCCTTTGAAGTAGGTAGGTATCTATTAGGTTTTGTTAGGCAGGAGTTCCCATTTCACAAAACCTATGTCTTGAGGGTTTGTTATGTGATGTAAAGTGTTAATACAGAAAATTGAGCTTTTTAATATTTTTACTTTTATTTTGTACCAATCCATTGGTGACTCGTTGTTTATTGTTATTTCACATATTTATAATATGATACAGTGTTGTTGAAATGGAAGGTATTTTGAATCGAAATGTTCTATTTACCTGTATGTAAATATTTTATATTAAATTCAATAAATAAGTAAGTATACACATGGAAACTTTTATTGTTTGACGTCGACGGAAGTTGCGTAGCCGCAGTCTACGCCTCTACGATCCGTAGATTACATGCACGGTATGTTCTACATACCTGCTCCTAGATTTCCTAGTTATACATATTTTTAAGTCGTCCCTTTACCCTTTGAGGTATATATTTAATTCCTTGGCCGTGCAGAAAAAAGTTTTATTTTGTGTTAAAATAAATAGGTACACGTCTTATTTACTGCATATGGGTAATTATATATTTTAAAAGTGTAAACGAACTTGTAAGTATCGTTATTATTGCATGAATTGCATTAATTGACTGCATTGATAATAACATAATCTGTCTTAAAATCTAGGTACCTTTTATCATAAGAATCAAACTTGCAGCAAACAATTAGAAAACTTAATTAAGGTTTACTTTGAAATACATTAAAAAAACAACGGGTTGCACTCCGGGGGTGCTGGTGAAAACTTTAATTGAATGCTTGGGGAATAATTTCGCACGAATTAATTTATTTATCAGTATAAAAGTACTATCATTTATATGATGTATACCTAATTAAAAAAGAAACGATTACCCTTAAATATGTCGCTAAAATAAGTCGCGTGTATTTTTTCCGTTTACCACCGTGCTTGTGTTGCATCCTCTCACATTAAAAACCTATACCGCACATGTGCTTATTGTGATGTTATAAAAATATATAAGTATAGGTTAATGCTATAAAGTATAAACATAATTACAAATATTAAGTACATCAATAATGTGTAGGTACATAATAGATATGTAGGCATATTTTTATAAAATACTCACTCATTTTCTTTCACTATTTCCTCGTCACTTATTCATTAATATATAGACGCACTTTGTTCAATTTATATATTTTAAACACTCTCCCTCCATCTTACGAATTTTCGATCAGGGGGGTTACCTACTACAAACTCCTAAAACCATCATAAAGCAATTTTGTTTCGATTTCAATTAAATAAAACACCATATTTTAAATTAAAACAAAACATCATTTGCTTTATGGTGGTTTCAGGAGTTTGTAGTAACTTCCCTGGTCACGTGTCCTGACGCGAGTTTACCTAACACTTTTTACCCATCCCAAAAAAGTGCGCAACGCCGCTAAAGAAGTTTTCACTTCAAAAATAAAGTGAAACCTACGAGTTTTAAGGTGGTAGAGTCATTGGAGTTCACTCGAGGGGGAATCGCCAATCTACAATTTCTCGAGACATCGATGATACCTTTTGATAACGTCCAATGAAACCCAAATCAATTTAGGTACAGTAAGTACCTACCTAGTAGATGCCATCGTGTTAAAAGCCTCCTTCTTTTCTTTTTTAACTAAGTAAATATAGGTAGGTACCAGGTAGGTAATAGAATAAATTCATTTAAAACTTTAAAAGGACAAGACCGAAAAATAAGAAAACAATTAGAGATGTTTAAAAACTTACCTACATCTCCGTAAAACGGTGCGTTGCGATTACTGCCCATAAATATTTGATGTGCATCAAGCAGGTTGCAATTCAACATATTTTATAAACACTCATTAAAGCAACACATAACAAGCGATAAACATATGATAAATCGTCTTCTTTAACTTCGTTTAAACTTCGAGAGGGGATGGCAATGTGTTCGGTATCCGTGACGATTCAGCCCCCTGTACCGGGAACGAGATACGTCATTTTTTGTTATTTATATTCCACGGTTCAGGGGTTGATTCGGTAATTAATATGGAGGTTAATTTAAGAACGTTTGCCCCTAGGCGTGGTCGTTGCTTACGGAGGAACACCTTTTGATTCACGGAGAATTAGTTCGTACCTTCGGGGGCTAAAAATTTATAAAATTGATTAACTGTTACCTCTTACAATATTTAACACTTATGTGTGCCTATTGACAGGCTTCTGTGCAATTTCGATTTCAGTAGAATAAAAAGTAAAATAAGGGTTATTTAGGGTTTTCAATTTAAAGTTTAAAAAGAATATTAAAAAAGAATATTTTTTAAGAATCCTTAACATGTATGGTACATTGTTCTTATGTTATCACATTTGTTTTAAATTTATATTCATTAGATTTTTTTTACCTTCTTTCTATCTTGTTATTTTCAACGACTGACTCAGAAGTTAGTAGCTGCAGTTATCAATGACTACTTAACTATCTCGTTTACCTATATCGTTGGTTTATTAGTCACTCTGTAAAGAGAAAATTATCGACGAGCATAAAATAGAACCTTGCCCTCGTAATCTGCGACAATGTTGCGCAAGACTGTCTCATTATCGTATTTTCAGCTTCGGGGTATGTGATGTAACATTTAATTAACTTTTGAGTGGTAATTGTTCTTTCCTTTTGATTACCTATGTGTAAAACGATTAAGTATAGACATTAACGAATTACCAGCGTGTTGGACTAGGACCTTCATAATGTGAAAGCAAACCAGAGTTTACTAGGGCCCTGATTCTGTAAGTTCCAAGACATTTCGTGCATATACCTATCGTGTGACATCAAACCGTACGTCATTTCATGAACTCGGCACGAAAAGGAACCTTAATAGGTATCTATTAAGGCACACAATAGATAGTCACAATATTTGACTTTTAAGCCTTTTTTTTACTTTTTATCACGGGTGAGACACATTGCCGCGATTCGAGTGTGAATGTTCATACAGAATTAGGCCCCAGAGCTTGCGAGTGGGTCACTACTGGGTGGAAGATGCATTTTTAAGTACGTAGTTCAATTTTTAATTTCGAGATTTGTCTAAAATACTTATCTAACTAAAGGAATCTTTATTTTTTTTGTTCCTGTTCTTAAAACTTAAAATGAAAATCTTTATATGCAGTTGGAAGATACAACTGACTATCTATTCAACACAAACAAAATACAGTTAAATAGTTAACAAACTGTTGTATGTATTAAAGAATAACCTAAAAAGTGAGGGCCTTAAACGGAAATTACGGAGATGCCTATACCTACAGGGAAGTAAGTAGGGTACCTGCTTAGTTCCGTCGCGTGACAAGTGGTGACCGACTTGTCAGAGTAATATGTTGTTGTTTTACAATTATTTTTGAATATGGGTTTTAATAACTTAATTCACTCCTCGTTTTATATTCATAACACAATTTAATAAAAAACGTGTAACTAATTTAACAAAGTAAGTATCTTACCTTATTTTACAGTAGGTGTACCTACCTACTTCTGCAATTGTGGTAAGATTTGGTCGTACATTATGATTGTTCCTCTTCAACAACCCACTGTGAGGTTGAGTATCCTCACAGAATGAGAAAGAAGTAACAAGGTTTAGTTCACCATGCTGGCATTATTGCAGCTTAATGGACTTCACATGCCTTTACGGTACGGTAGCAGGTACCTACGGTACCTACGTAGGTACTTTTTAACCAAAAAATAATATGCAAATTGGAAAATACCTATCTTAAAAATTTTTTCAAGAAACGAAGTGTTCATTGACACCAGATTCATTCAAGAAATGAGATCACATTCAATGAAAAAGTTTACATTTAGAGATCTATGAGCAACTATTAAGTTTATTAATGTGCTGGTTGGACACACACGGCTTCAGTAATAAAAGTTATCAGACCATAAAGAACGGCGCGGAATCTTTTAAGATTTTCATAGAACGTGTAAATTTTCCCACAAAAGGAATTATCGCATACCGTGACAAATTCTAATTGCAAATTATACCAAAGCACCTACCTATTTTTATGTACCTCGTTCAAAATTTATCATATTCTCATACTCTGAAAAATGTTTGAGACGGTTACTCGATTCAATGTGCAAAACACTACTCCATTCTTAATGCATTTCTAGTGATTTATAATTCGATAAATAATTTTATTACTATTTGGCTGTTGCCCTTTTTAAAGTCCACTGTTGGGCACAGGTTTCTCCCCGCAAAATGGAGAGGCCTGGAGCATACCCTGCTGCTCCAATGCGGATTGGTGTTTATTAATATTTATTATTATTAAATTAGCCGCCTTTTTCGTATCCCACTTCCCTAATGTTAGATACCAGCCGATAGATATATAATGCTTTTACCATCACGCTTTTGTTTCTATACTAAGTAGTAGGTATGTACGGAACTAGATAATACTAGATATATATAATAAACAAATAAAAAGTAAATATTTTGGACAGTTGCTCATGTTAGATGTTAGTTATTAAATATTAAAAGTCTTACAAAAAACCATCGATCAACCGTTATGAACTTGACCTATTGCGAACGTGAGAGAGCGAATCTAATAAGATTAAAAAATATAAATGTACCCAAAGTAAACCATGGAAATTTCATTTCCGCTGTACTTTTTTTTCAGAGGCCTACAGTTTGTGAACCGTCACGGTTGTAGGACCTATCGGTCGGGGACAGCATTTTTTGCCACCCAAAAACTTTAAGACTTTTTACATTTTAGTTACTAAACATATAAATAAGAAAAGAAAGAAAACCGAAAATAAATCTGTAGAAGGTTTTCACTACTTCTTCGAATTGGAGCGGCAGGTCATCTCCAAGACCGTATACTGCATCCTCGCCATTTAAGCTACTGGTAGACGTAACGTCCGCCTGTAGGACAACAGATTTCTTGAGGACTCTGGGATCTCCAGCGGATCAGAAATCGGTTCTCACGGACACGCGCGGCCGTCGTCTTCGCCACAAAAAGCGTCCGGTAGCGCGTATTAATCAGCTGCGACCACTGCCGCTAATGCACTGACACTACGCTCTAAAACGTACACTTCGCTCCACAAGTGGTTGATGACTTTCCAAGACTGGCTATAATAGACGCAGTTAAAACTTTAAAGTATCTACTTAAGTATACATGGACAATTATAAATTTCATATTTTATTAATGTTGATGAGTACAGTAGGTACACTGGGATACACACCAGCCTTGATAAAATTATACGAAAGATCCGATGAATTTCAGGCGTTATTATTTTGATTAAGTGTTGTAACCTTGACTACACTATTGAATATTTAGGAATTTTAAGAAAAATCTATATACTGAGTGGAAAGGCACGACGATCCTTCCCGCAAAGGGGGGTTAGTTTAAGTGATGGAGAATCGATTCGTAATGTTTAGATTTTTGTTACGAACAATTCGTAAAAATATTAAAATTAATTAATGTCCTTCTTAGTGACAACCCTACTACCTATTACTACCATAGATATGACTGAGTAAAAATTTATATTTTTCCCAAACAATATAATACAACTGTCTCAATGTCAGTGTCAGTCTCAATTTATGACCTTTGTGTTATTGGTTATGACAGTTGTGTTAAAGGTAACTGAACCTACTTGCAGTTTTTTGCTTTAAAAGTTAACTGCCTATAACTTCAAAACCCTTAGTTTCTTTAGAGAAAATACAGTGTTAAATTTAAACAATCCCCCATTTGCGGAAAGGATCGTCGTGCCTTTCCACCCTGTATATAATGGTATTTGACTATATCCTAATGTTGCAGAAGCAATCTCCTCCTCATATTATTTAAAGTGGTTAAATTTCTAAAAAAATATTTCAATAGAAAATTTTGTTGTTTTTATAGGATGGGTCTCACCCATAGGATCTCATCATCTGTGTAGGTTTCCACCTTCTTAGCTGGTGTACCTGAGTGTACTCCAGCTCGTCGTCTCGGTGTCCGTGCGTGACGGATCCACTCAGCGTCGAATTCACGGCAAGTCAAATGTTTAATTTGCTCTATAAATCACGCCATTAAAAACATTTCAAGGGTGTCATCGCGGCACCGATCTCATTGGAAACGTGACCGCGCGAGCTGTGTGGTCGGACCTACCGAGCGGCCGCTACTGTTGCCAGCTAACTAAACAACATCGGATGGATTGGTACGAACACTACGAAATAGGATTGTCTCTATTTACAGTTAGTGAAATAAGAACAAAAAACAAATAATAAATCTTCATGGGATTCAGAAAAAAAAACAGTTGGATTGACACGACATCGACAGTTCAAATAAAAATCTGTCTTTTTACGATCAGCAAAAACCAAATAAGATTTATTGAGAATCCTTGTCTTCGTGGGATTTCCTTATTTTTGGACTATTATTATCATAATGGTGTTAACTTATCATCTCACCAACACGTTTTGGTACACCTCATAATTTGTAATCTCAATATAACTAATGTTTTATTTCCACAAAAAGTTTTGCTGATTGTATTTAAGCTGAATTAATTTAACTGTCATACAATTGCAAAGAGCTCATCTTGTACGACTGTAGAGATGTATTATTTTAGAAATAAATTGTCACTTATAGTCATATCACTTATCACTTATTGTCACTTTGCAAATAAAAGTCATATATTCCTTTTTGAAAGGAATATCCAGTTAAAACCAGAAATCTGGTGACTCTACCAGTAAGTACATCCCGCTATTGGTATTTGGACGCTTCTTAGTAAACCCACAATACGAACAAAACTTCTGTAGATCAAATTCAATTTAATGGCGAGAAATTAAATTAGACTGACGTGTTTTGTGTTACATGTACGGTGAGGCACTGGCAGTTGGCACCTTGCCTTGGTGTTTGGATAGTTAGGGCATAGGTAGGTATATTTTTGGAAAATCGTATTATTTTATTACTATAAAAATACAAAACTCTGAAAACTCAAATGTAGGTGCCTTTTACCCATTAATGACCCATTGCAGGGCCGGGTCTCCTCTCATAATGAGAAGGCCACCACTTCGCTGGTCTAGTGCGAGTTGGTGGTCTTCACAATCTTCACATGCCTTTGGGAACATTTTTTCTGTGAACTCTCACAGAAAAAGCACTCTGCAGGTTTCCTCTCGATGTTTTCCTTCAACATTACAGCGAGTGATATTTAATTTTATAAACCACACATAATGTTTTTAAGGTGGTGCGTGCCACTGGGATTTGAACCTGGACCCCTCGAGTAAGAGGTCGAATTCTTAGCCTTGGTGATAAGTTTCTAATGATTTCTCGAAAGTGCACTTCTCGCTTAAGATTAGATTTGGTTTGAAGTCGTAAGATATGAGTCGTAGGTATATGAGTAAAATATAAATGCGTTCATAGTTAATAGATATTTTTTGGATATTAGGTACATTGTTTTTCTTACCAGAAGAATTTTCAAAAACAGATGGAGCCTAGCCTAAAATGTGTAGGTATGTGTAATCAGTGGCAAAGTGATTTGGCATGACATAGTTTAGAGGAAAATCTATGTGATGTAAGACATCGTCGACTACGATAAAGCAAAGAACTACCGATGCAGGAAGGGGTACCTACTAGTACCTAATTTAGACGTTAGCGTTACGCGCTTCAGTAAATCTGAGTATAAATAGTTAAGGTCTTAGATATTAAGCTAAAGGAAAATTACATGAGCATCCCTTGTCCTTAATACCATAAAAGTACCAGAATATTGCGTGACGCGACCAAGCGTCCGAAGGAAGTTCCGCCTAAATTGAATTAAATGGAATTGATTTACAAGGAGGAGCGTGAGTCCCGCGGCCTGGTGGTTCGTTCCACCCGCCGCCGCGCGCCGCCGCGTCCGTCGCTTCTACTAATTAATGCTATTAGATTCGGGAACTAACCGGAAAAATACCTACAGGAAACTCCCGATAGAGAATTGCTAGATGTGACTATTTGAGATTTCTTTAAAATTTAATTACACTACGAATTGTCGCACTTCAAATGAAGGCTCTAATCCTTAATAATCCTTATGGATAGGAGAGATAGAGATATAAAGTTATTTCAGGTAACAGTAGGTATAGGGTTGAAGAATATTGTGTAAAATTTCTACCTCAACATCTCAAATGTATACTTGTAGGTACGCGTAATGTGAAAATCACATCAAAATGTAATTAATCGCGAAAATTTTCAAATTTTGTGTTTAATTGTTACACTTTAAACTGTACCGATCAATCACGTAAAACTTCATGTACTACGGTTCGTAGAAAATAAAAATCTACAATCATTCGTAGGCGATTTGCGTAGCACACAATCGCTATGTTGCATGAGTGACATAGCTGTGTAAAATGCAATAACCATTAAACGTTGTACATGTTTCCGAACTAATAAATAATGTATGACATATCGATCGCAATTAAGTAAACAGCGCAAAAGATACGTTGCAGACGATTAGCTCGACACGGTTACTAATTTAGGTAATGGACTAACGAAACGTTAATGATCCTTAATAACGTTCCTACCTTCTTACACAGAACACGCTTTCTTATCGTGTGCACCGACTCAAGAAGTGTGAAATATGTTAATGTTGTATAGACAATAAATCAAAGGAGAAGAATAGTGTTAACAAATTGCGGAACACGAACGGACCATTTAGATGGGTACACGAAAGTGTAGTGACGTACAAAGCGATTTGTACGCGATAATTCCGATACATAAAACATTTCATTATAGGAAGCGGGGCCCATTATTCAAAGATATTTATTCATGTCGAATGATTGCCTTTCTTTTGTGAATCGACAATGGCGTGGTCGGCGTATTCCATTTACGCGGCTACGCGCGGCTCTTTGTCCACGCGACGCGCGGGTTTTGTTCCGATGCAAACGTGGCCTTTTCACGCGCCGCACCACATCGCACCTACAGGGTTGAACGATGTACGTAGAAATTACAGGTTAAGCTTATAAATGGAGAAAATTAAGGTTTACCAGGGTTAACTTAGAAACATCCAAAGGCTTTTGGATATTCTGCGAATAATTATTTTTTGAAATATGCCTTCACCTTACCCGTAACAGATAGGAACTCGTAAATATTTGTAGTACTTACGTTGTTATTTATATTGATGGTATAGAATGTTTATGAAGACAAAATGAGATAAAGTCATAAAAATACTAGATACCATAACATCGCAATAGGGGCCTATAGCAATAGGACGTCTACATGTAGAATCGTTTACTTAAAAACCTAGAGAATCATTTATGAATGTAGGTATGAGAACTTTAAACTAATTAAACAGCATAACGGACTACAGCATACAGGACTACGAGTAAGTACCTACATAACAAAACAAACATACCTATTCTACACACAGCAGGTACATTTATTAGTTTTAAAGCGAAATCAAATAAACGTGTTATGTTTTTGACATTTCTATTCATCTGACAGCCCTAACCTAACGTTTCATATGTTCTATTCTAAAATTAAATGAAGGCAAGATTGATGAGTTTAGACACGACCTGTGACATGCACTACCGAATACCTTGTACCTATATAGTTCGACCGCCTCGGCTGTTTGTTTGGAATGCGCTTTATTTCACCCTTTATAATAAGCGGTAATTATTGGTAGTGAGATCTCGCTCTAAGGTCGAATACGCACCACCCGTGTGACCAAAGAAAAAGAAAAAAGACGGTAGCTTTACGATTATAGGATCTTGGCCTAAGGCAACATTTTTTGATATTTATTTATGCATTTGCGGGATGCCGTTCACACATGTTTGCTAAATTTTATTTAAAAAAATAAGCGGAACGAGTCTTGATAGAAAAGTAACGACTGTTTGTATCAAGGATATCTATAAGTTTTTTGTTACTTTTTAATATTATGATTTGCAAATCAAATGTTATAAGATGTATTTGAGATTATAAAATATACTACAGATAATTCCTACTGCAGCCCTTGGTGATGAAATCCATAGTATCGTTAAAACCAAAAAAAAAGGAGCATAACAAGGTTAACTCTACCTCCCTGCTCCAATGCGAATTGGTCGAGATAAGTATGTGATGAGAAACTATACGTACTCGTATGTTACGAACTTACGAGTACGATATCTACTACAAACGTATGATGTTTGGGTGTTGCGCAAGCTTCTCAAGGAACTGTTAGTAGCGGGATCCCAGTGTGTTACTATCCATATGTTTTTGTCTAATATTTGGGTGCGTTCGACCGCCTAATAGGATTTTTTGTAGGATCCACAGTGGAGTAGTCGCATTAAATTCACGTTAATTTATCTTTTAGTGGTCAGTTATACATCCATCACTGTTACTGAGATGTGATGTGCAAATTAAATGTTTTACTTTCAAAGATGGTACGCGTATCTACCAAAGCTATAATTATTTATTAATAACTGTTGGTTATTATGAAACAAGGTGTAGCAACACGCAATACACCACACGTTTAATTTGTTTTTAGAGAAAAACAATAATTAGTTTTTAAGTACTTACCTACTTTACGATTCATTTATTAAATATATTGTACATATAGCTACTGATATTAATAAATAGTCTACTATGGACTACGGACATAACTCTATATGTCCAATATATACATACACCTACATTATCAGATTAAAAGTAAGGTTTGGGTCACATTTTCTATAATTGCTTGCTCTATGGAAGCTTAACATAAAGGTTTTGGAAATCTAGTTCAATCCAGGCAGTTAGAGGTCTTAACAACTTCTAGAATAAACCATTTATCACTGGAATTCTAGCTATGGCCAGGTTTCACCACCTTATTTACTCTCAGAACTTCCCACTCAAAACAAAGCATTAATCAGTAATAATCATTACCAGAGAAAAAGACAAAAAACAATGAAATTACTTTCCAAATAAGGCCAATTTATAAACGTATTACAAACTGAAAGAAGTCGAACTAGGCACGATAAGTTATTATTGTCTAATTTGAATGTTTGGGCAATGGTCGGCCGTGAAACCGAGCAGCGTACAGGCGCCCTGTAATTTGAACAACGCCGCCGCACCGCGCCGCGGCTTCTAAGAAACCTATACTTGCTCCACTTCCAAACTTTAATAGGTTTGTTGGTAAACAACGAGGAAATAAAGGTTTATATATGAAGAAAATATAGAACGGCAAATACTCATATCATGCGGTGATAGCCGCAGTACCTAACAACTCTGCCTCTTATCTGGAAGGTTCGCTAAGTTATATCATAAAGTACGTGCACATCAAATTTCGTCCAAATCTGTTGAGCCGTTTTTGCGTGAAATAGTAACAAACATCCACTCATCCAACCTCACAAACTTTCACATTTATAACAGTAGTAGGATAGTCTTGTGTTGCTGATTTCATCCTGGCTGTGGCCAATCCAATAAATTATAAAATAAAGAAAGAATTTTAAAGCGATATAAATATAATACGATTTTTCGGATCGATTTAATAAATATTCAATCGAAATAATAGAAATCCACGAAATCAAACCGAATTTAAAGAGCACAACTCTAGCAATCGCAGCGCTGTGGTTGCGTTGTGGTCGATTTTATACATGCGGTCGGTACCGACTACAAAATGGGTTCGTGTGAATGGAAGTGACAGTTTTCATACTACATATTTGACACCAGACCACGTGGTGTGGTTGTGGTGTGGTTGGGGTCGTAGTGTGGTTGTGGTTCGTGTATTCAGAGCCTAATAGCGACACCGATTTTCATTCTAATCAAACATAAGTTGTCGTAACATCGTAATCAAACATAGGTAGATTGAACAAAATAAAAATAACTTATTTAGTTTGAGTAAAGATACACCACACAATCACATGTTAAATGAACTTCAAACAGACCGTGAAACAAGCATGATGCTTGCGATTGTTTGTTGATACAACTCACGGTTTCCGATACTAAAATGTTTCGTGTTGTGTTGCTTATAAAAATAACGTTTAAGTGTTACTATAAATATGCAATTAGGAAGGGCAGTTGAGGAACGCGGGTCTGGTATAGGTCGGTCGGTCGGGCAAGTCCGATTTTTATCTCAAACGGTGAGCCGACGTTTCCATCGGCGTAATTACAGAGTTTAGGCCCTAGAGTGAATTATTAGACGTGCCGCAGTGCCGTAATCAACGCAATAATTGTTATCCTCGGTGCTTAGTGTTTGGTGAGCGTTTTTGTGGTCACTCGCACACAGCTCGCGACCCTCAAATTGAATTTTCATCTATCCCGACTAAGCTCTATTGCAGATGAAACTCATTTCACTGCACACAGGTACGAGTACCTATTAGGTGGACATATAGCTTATATAAGGATTATATAGCGCATACAAAATCACTTTGAACCTTAATCTGGGCCCAAATCCTTCTGTACTTTAAAGTGGTATTTATAAAAAAACTTCGTCGTTATTGCCAAGAATACAAACAAGACAAAATCTGGTCAGAGGACATCAACACTGAATTACCTATACCTACATAGGTGATCTTAGGTTTCACTACAAAAATATTTGAGGACTGAACTGAAACTGAAACTTGAGGACTCACACCATTAAACCGAAACAAAGGAACTTGCCTGCAGAAGTATAACCAAACTAACTAATACTTAGGTATTTAATAGGTATGCAGTAGTTAATGAAATTCTGGCAAAGAATTTTTCATTTCATTTACATTTACAAATAAGTTTTTATATGTATATTGATAAACGTAGCAACGTTTCGTTCTAATTGGATCGTCCTCGATCTACGTTTCGTACCTAGGTATAAATTATTGCTTATTTCTTGTTTTTTATAATGGCGTGTTTTGATTAAATTATATGACAATTCAATTATAAAAATTATGCTCAAATTTTTATTAGTTGTAAATTTTCACAAAAAAAGATAAAAATATATTAGCTGCTATTAATGTTATCTATTTTTGCTAAATATGGTAGCCTGAGTAAGAAAGATGGAATTTATTAAATTAAAAAGTTAATAGATACTATATTTCTGATATTCGCTTTCTGATTCCTTTACTATTACGTAGTTTGATTTCTCAACGCCCACTACGATAACCACAAGAAATTTTGATTTCTGTTTGATTGAATATCGCGGTCACGTTGGTTTGCTTTAAATAAGAGCAACTTCAGTAACGAGGGCATCGAAAAATTTTTAATACAACGTGACCGTTTCATTCACCTTCATTCAAATTAAGGTAATGTAAATATAAATATTGGGTAATTTAAAATAGAATATAATAATATAAATTTGAGTAATTTAAAATAGAATTTTAAAGATATATAGTCCCCTGAAGTTATATGGAAAATAAAGCTCCCATGCTTCAGGAAGCAGCGCATAATATAGTCAGATAAAATAGTTACTGAGCGAGAAAAAGAAATTCTAGGCTTTAGAATACTTGAATCTAGTTAGTTATTGGATTTTATTGTAGACTCAGAGCCATAAATTTAGCTCGCCATAAACACTAAATGCATTTTTAAATCACTAGACTTAAATTCTAAAACCGCCAAACAAAGTAGGCCATCATTTACCTGGTAGCGATAAAGCAAAACAAAGCGTTTGAAATCAAAACAAGAAAACTACAGCAATTTATTTTCTTAGGGCGGCGGCCACCCTCGCAAATTCATTACCGACACAACCTGGCGCTTCCGTTTCCGACACCTTGCAGTGTTTGCTGTTTCAGGTTTGATTGGAAGTCGCTTGTTGGTATACATTGCTGGGTTTGTTAAGCTGTATAAAACACTATGCATTTCCAGAAAGCAATGGATGGAGAAAAGAAAACGTTGTCTATGAAATAGTCGTAGTGGTAGAAGTTCTCGTGTTTGCCACGACTTGACGTGACTTCGTTTGCACAGCCGCTGCCTTCGGAAAACTAACATAAACTTTGATGCACTTTACTCACGAGTTGGTAGTTATTTTGTAAGTGCTATTTTGTAAACCGGGACTTCGCCTAGCGGTTTTGTGTTCGGCGCGGCCATTGGCAAAGGAAATTCTGAGTAATGAGTTTTTGTAGCAAATTGCTAAATTATTAAAGGTAGTTTTTCTAAAATATCTTGAATTGCTACAGAAGATTCGCTATTAACATCCGATACAATTGTATAAAAGAAAAAAATACATGATAATGATTTATTTGAGGCGAATCGTAAGAATTCTTACATTGGAAATATGTCCGCATAGTAGTTTGTTAGCCTAAACTGTATCCTACGTGTAGTGTTTTTGTGTACTAACACAAACAAATGATATTCGTAAATAATATCTATTGTAATAATTATTATTCTCGTAGGTATCTACTACGATTCACTTTAGTTTCTGGGTTCAGTTTTTAGACCATTTTGAGGTCTTTAATAAAGAGCCATTTCTTACTCAAAAGTCTAAATTAATTATTATTAATCTATGTAGAAGCTAACCCTTTGGACCTATTGGTGTCTTTATATTTTCCGTGGCTTACGTGGACGAACAAGTCCAAGTCACGAAGACGTCGTTACGGTTCCAGTGACACCGCTTCGCTATTACGTCTCGATCTTACGATAATTAATTCTAAGCACACCATCTCGTAGAACTTAAAAAAGCTCTCAGGGTGCGTTCGTCATTACTTGCATATTTTTTGTTCAAAGTAGATCGCATTTTTTCGCGCGCCCTCGCGACTCTGCCAGAGGGTGATTTATGATAAAAGTTATAAGCGGCATTTTTAATATCAACGAGGCTTTTAAGCCTTCGTCCTTTGTAGATGCCGCCTGGAAGATAACCTAATTAACAAACGTTATATATCATTGGGATGTGGGCGAGCGCAAATATGAGGTTTTATTTATTAAGTGCCTTTGTAAGAGTGGTTACTAATGTGCGAAACGAATGCTCCCTCGTATATTCGAAAGAGCTTAATTGCTTCTTATCTCCCATCTATGTGAGTGAAGCCACAAGTTGGAAATACAACGGTGATAATTTGGCAAACTAAATAGCTTTACGTAACTGATTTCTTACTTACAGTGCACGTAGCAGTTAGATTAGGTACATTCTAAGCATACGATTACATACTATTCATTCTAATCATACTCCTGTGATTGTAGGGACTACTCAGATAAAATGAGACCAGACCTTGCTGCTGCTTGTCGTTTAAAATTTATTTATTTTCACGAGTTTTTTTTCGATGCTTATAGTTTTTCGTTGTACATACATATATACATAGGGTAGTGTCGAAATTTTCTATTATTATTAGTTTTTATGTTAATAAATTAAACCAATCACAATGTAAGTAACGTACACAAAGGTTATCTATAACAATACGTTCTCCGTAGAGGGTCTACGATCACAACGATTCAACGAATATTTATGTATAAGTTGATACCACAATACGTATCCGCATGAACAAGAACATGCATTTCATGCTTGTATGGCATTTCAAAGCATGTAGTGTTCAAGACAATGTGTCTGTTGTACCGACTTGTTATTTGTAAGCTCATCCGGCTATCCTATTAGCCCGTGTAACATTTTTCAATAACGGCCACACACATAAATTGCTAAATGAGACTCTACATAAGAAGCATTAAGTTCCAATTTTTCGTGTATCTACTCTTTTTGTGCGACGACGGTTTTCGCTTTAAGGGTACGAGCTGATGTTAAAGAGAATCCGATTATAGTTATTGAATTATATATCAAGCAGTTATAAGTGGAGAGGGGCGTGGGCGCAGCGTGGCAGCTTTGTTTCAGCCGGCGGCCCATTTAGTACGAGTATGTACCTGTGTGTAAGCATGAAAAGTAGCAGAAATATAAGTAAATATAACTAGCCAAAGGTTTAAGTATAAAAAGTAAATATGTTACATAGGTAAGTATGTACCTAATGTAATCCTGTCATTTTGTACGTATACATGCGATTGCATAGGTAAGTATGCGTGCATGTGTATATTGATTGTTAAAAAATGGTTATTTTCCATTTACTATCTGAATGTTAATCTATAATGCTTCTTAATCGTAGACAAGGACACTACAGGTCATAAGTAGTTCTATAAACAAGTAGTACTTTATACTTTACAAAATACTTAATTAGATCAGCAATATAGATATGAGGCTTAATTCTTGGTAACCTCCATTATGTATAGCTATTAAAGTCACAATATTGTGGTGTAGTTTCAGTTGGAACTGCTAAAAACTTCCTTTCGTAAAGTAAGAAACATTAAATTCTTTTATTTAAATTAATTGTGGCTAAGCTAAAAAACATTAAATCTGATTTTATTCCTTCATGGTGAATTTAAATTTAGGGTGAAGTACTAGTTCTGTTCTATACGTAACTAATGGAGTTAAAGGTCAGACCGCAAAATAATTTAAAATATAATTTTTATATTATCATTGAGAGATATCTTAAGTTAGTTAAGATAGGTTAAGGAGGTAGGTTCGTTCAAAGAAATGTACGAACATTTTACATTTAGTTTTCCCACATGAACAAAACTATTTCAAAACTTTTTTAACTTCACGCACATACCTAACTAGGAAATTCTTAAAAGTCTTCGTGGAATAACAGTCATAAACAATTAATTTTATCTGCCTCCAATATAGAGGCGTAAAGGCATTATTAAGAAGATCAACATCGTATGTAATGAGTCCCGTGAGACCCCTCAAAAGCAGAGCGACGGCTTGTGATTGCCGAGCTTCCCTGTAATAATAAAACATCGACAAGCCGCCTTTATCGACTGCCTGCTCGATAAGCACCCGTGACGAATTCGCACCACTCGTACTATCCTCGCATGCCGCCCTACACCAATCTCACAAAGACCTTCGTCCCTCTGGCGACGAAGAAAAATACATCTTATGTGCTAAGTATTTAAGCTTCTTTTTCAGTGCACCCATACATATTCATAGGCCTGTCAATACATCCTTTGAAGAAAATGGCCGAGATATTTGTATCGATATAATTTTATTTCCAATTATAATGCTCGTCGTTTTTCATTCTTTTGAATCTTTTTGAGTATATTTTGGATTGCATCGGAGAGAAATCTATTAAAGTTTCCTGCATGAGAAATTTAAACACATTCTAAATATCAACTATATAAACTAGAACGCGGATATAAATAAACTTGTGTCAACTATGTTTGTCTTGGCCTTCCTTTAGGCAAATTAAACTTTATTTCATATTTTAATATAAATTTGGCGAAGTATTAATAGTTGGGTTACTTTCTATTGTAGACCACTGGAAGGCACTAAGCGCCTCTTCCTTGGTCCCGTAAATCAGGAAGATATTTTTAAATTTTACCTAGTAAGAGTTACCTCAAGAGTATTTCCATAGACAAATAATTACTGAATATTGGGTGACATACTCGTTTGATACTTATTTTAATTTTATATAAAACATTTTGATTTAAATATAATATCATGGTTTATAATATCGAATTAAAATAAAATATACAATAATAATAATAATAAAGAATCGGCTGAATGATTTATCAATTTATCAACTGTTGTGTATTAAGACAATTCGCTGCAGTAATTAGTAAATCACTCTTTGTTATTAGACAAAGAGACCACATTAATTTTATTAATAATATCCCACATTAACTTTTGAGAGTAGTCATAGACAATACAGTTAACGTCAACAACTCACGAAGTGGTGATTACCCGCGCTGGTTGCGGTGGCGGAACAGCCGATTTATTTCCAAACTCACGAGACCGGAGTTCTGTGCGGTTTCGCGGGCGATTGCTAGACGGGCGGTTGCGGAACGGGTGGGTAGCGATCTCTTGAATTTCAGGGGCCCGATTCTGTATGACCATTCACGCTCGTATCGCGGCAATGTCGTGTCTTGCCCGTGATAAAAAGTCAAAAAAGGCTTAAAAGTCAAATATCGTGACAATCTATTGTGTGCCTTATAGAATAGACATTAAGGTTCCTTGTCGTGCCGAGTTCATGAAATGACATACGGTTGGATGACACACGATATCGGCACGAAATCTGAATGGTCATACAGAATAAGCCCCCAGACCGCAACACGCGCGTCTAGTTTCTCGCCACCAGCGGGAACCGCAAACACCCGCGCACACCAAGATCGGAAAACGCGTCGTGAAATATGCTTTAATTTTTTACATATTTATAAATTTGTATTCTGAACTAACGCTACGATGTGTAATCCACATACCTAGGTTATAGTGTAATCTATTTTTTTAATGTTTTCCTCCTTAGTCTATTGCTATAAAAACGATAAAAAATGGAACACTTAGGTTTTCCTTTACTTAAAAAGCATTGGATAACATTTTAATAAAAAATAAACACGGCTAGTTCTTGTTTTGAGAAATAGGAAATGAAACTACCTACGTGGTCCTTTTTTCGTGTCTTTCTAAAATAATTTATTTAGGTATTAGCTTCAAAAACTTTCGTAATCTGCACCCAATTACAGGTTCTTTTGAAACGCCACGATGTTTTGCTGTAACAAAAGATACTTAGACCGAATAAAGGATTTTTTTGCTAGTTAGAAGACTAGTTGCGTTTTTCAACTCTGCTGGCTTAGTTTTAATTCAGTTACATAGACTGTAGTATTGAATAAATTATTTATTGGTAGGTGTAGGTAATAATACCTATAGTAATAATATGTATGTAGTAATACCTACATAGGTAAATAAAATTATTTATTGGTATATATAACCTGCTGTAAAGCGGGATCCTTATGTTAAAACACACAGACATTGGAAAATGAGATGGGATTCGTCAAACATCGCGTAAAAAGCCTGCAATTCACTGTCGTTTTCAGACTCCCCTGGTGTTGTCAGTAGGCGACGGTGACCACTTATCATGTGGTAGTATCATCAGGTGGCCCATCTGCCTGTTTTCCTGCAGTTTTATTTATTTAAAAAACAAAGACAATAATTAATTAAAAAACTAACTCCTGTTTGAGGTTTGATAACAACAGGCAACCTAACTTTCATGTGCTGGTTATTATCTCTCATGTCGACGATTATTGTAGAGGCTTCAGTCAGACCATATAAGGTAAGTATAAGTATTGAATTTTCAGTGCTATTTTGTATGGAATGATTTTGATTTCAGTTCTATTTTGTCTGTCTTGTCCATGATGTTCCCTCTTGTACTATTATGTATTCTGAGCCTTTGTTACGAAAAAAATTATCGTACTACATATTTATAGGTAGAAAACAATATTCTACTACACACAAATTCACACGTGAAATAATTGCATGATACGATAGCGCAACAGAAACTTTTAACAATAAATTAAGAGGTGTTTTTACTGAAATTACGAATACTTTACGGTATGCCTTTTTAAGACGTTTTTTTGCAAACAAGCTTCCAGTCTAGTTAACCTAGCGTTTAGCACCTGAAGATTTACGCAATGTCTAAACGTTCTAGATAACAAGATTGTCTGAAAAATATAACTAGAAAATTGTGTAACTAACAATTCGTGCTTTATGATTAAACTATAGTAAAATATATTTAAACCAATCTTACTTAATATTTCAAAGATTTTAAATATGCGGTAGGTAGGTACCTACTCGTATTATCTATGTAATTACAATTAATTTGTATTTTTAGAAATAGGTGGGTAGCTGTTAGGTCCTCCACTCTCCTCCACCAATCTATTATATTATAATAAATAAAGAGGTATTCTACTTCAACGGCGAGCAAATAAAATTAATAATAAAATGGGTGTCATAGAGTTAGTATAATTCGGACTTGAGGTACCTAATGAATAAATCTAAAAGGACATAGAGCCTCCCTAAAAATTAAACTTTCCTATTTTAAAGTTCATTGCATTCTACATAGGTACCGATTTGTGACGTACTACTATTTAACATTTTGCCTGTTCAATAAGTAGGTAGATAAAAAAGTTAAGTAATGTGTATGTATCACATGTGACTCATGGGACAGCGAAGTGGTTAAATATGTTTCCACCGAGCAAGGCATGAATTAAAATCGATATTCCCTTTTTGTTAACAGTGTCTCCAAAAAATTTAATTTGTGCGAAATGACTGCAAATTTCACGTGCCAATTGACTTGAGTATTTTTGGTTAGCTCCGATCGCGAGTTTTTAAACCTAATTTTTGGTTTTTCTTCGATACACTTGTGTGAGCAAATTTTTAAATGTTATATTTGTAAAAAGTTAATGTAATCGATATAGCTTGGTCTCAGTTCAACCACCTTTCCGCCAACACTGAGTTCGTTAAACGGTATTTAGATAAAAAACATGGTTCGTGACTGCTGTGCTGTTTTTGTTGCTTGTGATCTGAGTATTTTAGCTGTACTAATGTTGTTATATCTAATCAGTTAATAGTTTATGTGATAAACCGATTATATTAGCATTTTTTTCTAAACATATCCTATAAGGCCTTTTAGAGATAAATCTTAGACATAGACATTCTTATTCAAAAATATCATAAGTAAATTTTTAATATATTCTACTACTAAATATAATATATATCTTATAAAAAGTAATAGTCTATCTGATCAAATAAATCACTACTTACTTAGGTAAGTCAAAAGTGAGGTACTCCTTCTTAATCTTTCTAGGTAGTTACTTAGGTAACTAAGTACTTAACAATGCTACGCATAGATACCTAGGTTACCTGTAGGTGGTATATTTTATAATTCGTAATTTTTGTACAATATTACTAATTGTTAGATAGGTTACCGGCATAGATGAAAAGTATCTTTTTTATTCATAGATACTTTTTATTGTTTTTCGTTTTCTTTCCAACTATCTAAATGCATAGTTTTTTTAATTTTGTAATTTATGGTAGGTGAATACCTATTTAGCTATACTTATTAACAATTACTTCTTTTTATTGCCGCTGTATATATAATTTGATAAGATTTTTAATATTATTCATTTGTCGTCGTATCGACGTATAGGTAATTCAAATCTCTTTTCTGTATTATCGTAATTTACATACGCTAAATAAAAAGCGGTGTCATCACAAAAGATATTTGGAGGCAGTATAAACATAATATCAATTTAAATTCCTCGTTAGTGGAGCGAAAGCCGACATCATACCTGAAAGTGGAGGTTCGCTATTGGTGAAATGGTGGGCCAATGGGGGCGCAGGCCCGGAGAGAGCTCGCTTGCGACGGCGGAGCGCGCGCCGGGCGGGCGGGCATTGCGAGCGCGCTCCGCCGAGCTCTCCGCGCCTCAGTTCCTCTCCATACATCGTGCCGAAGTGACGTGATCGGACACTTGTGTTATTTTTAATCTTTGACAATAATATTGCTTATTTTCTCTTGTGGAAGTGAAAATGCCGCGACCCTCGCGCGAATCATATGGCGATCAAAAGCCTCCGTACTCCTACATATCGCTGACGGCGATGGCCATCTGGAGCTCGCCCGAGCGAATGCTGCCCCTATCGGAGATATACCGATTCATCACGGACAGATTCCCATATTATCGGCGAAACACTCAGCGCTGGCAGAACTCGCTGCGGCACAACCTGTCGTTCAACGACTGCTTCGTGAAGGTGCCGCGCCGCCCCGACCGCCCCGGCAAGGGCGCCTACTGGACGCTGCATCCCCAGGCCTTCGACATGTTCGAGAACGGCTCCCTTCTTCGTCGGCGTAAGCGTTTCAAGCTCCAAAAAGGAGAGAAGGACAATTTAAACGCAGAACTAGCCGCCTTGGCGAGTTTCAATCGTGCATTTTTAGCCCGACAGGCCGGTGCACCGCCGCCGCCGGCCCTTCCCAGCGCTAACATGTACACTCCGCCTATGTGTCAGCTGAGTCCCGAGCCGGCAGAAATTCCAGAGGCCGCAACGATCACCATGTTGCCCCGGGAGAGACCGAGACGAGCGTTTACGATCGAAGCGCTGCTGGAACCGGAGCCTCCGCGATTATCACCGTCGCCACCGCAGCATATGCTGCCCATTCAGCCCATCCAACCGACGCCGCGTTTGGAGCTGCCGATGCCGTCGTCGTATATGCTGGCGGCGCACCGCTACCACGCAGAGCTGCTGCAGGCAGCGGCGCACGCGCTGCGGCCCTGCTACCTGCCGCCGCCGCCGCTGCCCGTTGCGTGACATCTCCACAATTATTCCCATCATCCGTGCAATCTTAGGTTGTAAGTAAAGAACTCATTAATAAACTCTTAGGTGGTGAAATCCTTAAATCGTTGACCCTTGGTGTTTCTCGGACCAAAAAACTCCCACAGTACTTATATAATTGATATCATATAAAATAACTTGTAATGAGACACAGTTCTTGGTATTTTTAAATTATAGGTGTTTACGAGTAAGCCGCCTCGCGGTCGTTACGCGATTAACGCGCGTAGGCCTAAATGACAACTGTACAATAGCTAAACTATTTATAATAATGTAATATAATCATTTTGTTTGAGTTCAGTACCTATTCGTTGACGTAATATTTTAGTGATCTCACTTACTTGTAAATATTTGTAGTTATTAGATATTACAGTTAATTGAAATCAGATGTAACTTATTTCTAGTGATCAAGAGATCTATAGACTTATTGTAATTAATGCAGATAGGTACGTTTTCACTATCATCTATTGATTTGGATTGGTTTTTTATAGAAGAGAAAACGCTTCTAATGTTAGGTAATCCCTGCAGCCAGTGGAAAACAACTTAGGGTAAGGTTGCGATCATTGGACCAGCTCTTTGATTGGACCGCTTCGGATTCTTGGCAACGAACGACTTTAAAAATCAACCATAGTGCCGAATCGGAGCCTATTTAAACCGGTACCCACCCCTGCTTCCGCCAGCGTCGCCAGGGGCTTCATTTGGGAAGGACGAGCTGCACAGAGTTTCGCACGCATTTGATGTTAAAATCTCGCAACACACTTTACCATGTAAGTCCAGTTATATTCAGGGTTTGAATATGGTTTTTTTAATAATTGCACACCTTATTCATTTGTCCTACTATATTTTATTATTATTTATCTGAGTACTTAACAGTTTTTGTTCTATTATCATGTTTGTGTTTGATGAGTGAATTGCCATCAATGGACCGGTGCGGAGTTCTTTGATTGGACTGGTCCAATCATAGGAACTTCTAAAAATTGTATTTTTCATCCTTTATTTTGTATTTTAGCATGGCGAAACGCGGAGAATATTATTCATGGAATGAAGAAAGCATGAAACTGGCCTTAGAAGCTTTAAATAAACAAGAAATTTCTCTAAGTGAGACAAGCAGGATGAATGGAGTACCAAAGGCGACACTAAATTTTTGTCGTCAAATCTTCGCTTATAAATATTTATAGTAAAATCATTTATTTTCGCTTGTAACTGTTATTTAGTCTTATAATTTTTTATTATAAGTAAGTAAATAAAGAATAAAAAAAATATTGTTCTCTTATTTATTTGAATTCTCATTGGAGCGTTGAATGGACCAGTAGTGAAAATTTTCTAAGTCCAATCATAGCAACTGACTGGTCCAATCAAAGAAACAGTGGTCCAAAGAAAGCGACCATTACAAAACTGGATTTTTATATTTTACCGCCGTATGGTCTGGGCAAAAAATCTTAAATGACACCAGTGAGTTCTTATATGTAAGGTTTATTAAAATCATCAATCACGTTGTCGCTTCTTATCATTTTTCAGCAGTGATGACAATTTAAAGTTAAGTGGTCCAATACTGGCAACCTTACCCTATCATCTCTTTCTGCACCGTAGGTCGTAGGGGATGCGTACTTTGGAGGACTAAGATAGACGCGTTCACTTGTCTCCGAAAACCAACCCTCGCCCTAAACAGAAGATATATTTATCGATCGGTACGGGAGGTAACAAGGGAGGCGGTAGGTAACCCCGGTTAAATAACAGAGGTTCTCACATCTGCAAACCTTTTAATTGATTGAAAATTAAAATTTTCTCTATTAATATTAACTGTAAATACTCATTATGGTAGTCGTCGGTGTAATTTTACTATTTGAATAGGGATTGTAGTGTTTCTATTGTGAGAATTGATATTTATTGTTCGATATTGTTCTTAATTGTTATTTTAAATATTAGGAAGGCACTATTGTAAATATTGTTATTATTGTTTTCATATTTTGTATCATTATTAAATGAAAATACTACTCATTATACACACTTGTTTTATTATATTACTGATATAAATATTTATTTATTTAAAATTTATGGTATTACAAAATATTACTAAGGCTTAGAGATTTCACTTGAGGACTCACTCAAGGCAAAAATAAAATAAAATTCTGTTAGGACACCTTTTATTTCAAAACCAAGTATGTTTGCAGTGAATACAATATAAAAACTGGATTTTAAATATTCCGCTATTAAAATAGATACATTTTTTGCAAGTTATTTCTGTTTACAAAATCTTAATTGCTGTGGGTAATACCAAAGTAAACTAATTACAATTCTGTATTGGACGAGATTTGACTTAATATGAGCATCTATTATTTCTTAAACATTGTTATTTATTTATGCAATTAAACAACTCAAATTTAGTTTTATAAACAGATATGGGTTAAGAGTAGGTACATCTACTAAGTCACACTTATTATTCAATTTTTGCAGTTTGTTCAACTAAAAAAGACAGAAAGTAAAATGATAATTTAGGTTATAAATGTTATCTATGTGCATAATACCTTCCTTCGGTTCAGTAAATGTAAATGAGTAATAGATATTCATCCTTCCATAATTATATTAGTGAGGTAGAGTCAAGCGACTATGACCATTTACGTCCCGTTTCAATTACCCATCATCGGATAGCCCTTAATAAGCCAATTAATAAAATTGTAAAAAAATATATAAAAGGGGCCATCATCCATATCCGACAATACTCATCCGACATATCCGGTCGATCTGTTTATCTTATAATATACTGAACCCTGTTAATCTAAAATTGGATTTTCCGAAACAAAAGAAAATTTTCCTCCAACTTGAAGAATTCTTCAAGGGCATTTCTAGTCCCCTTATACCGTCGTGGGGGGCTTTCGATGAAAGGTGAAATAAGCACAAAAAAGCGGCCGCGATGGTGGTCTGTTTCACGCGGTAACGCACCGCGACCAACCGCGTTTGTGTCCTAATAAGTCGTGATATTGCCTTTACTTCTCCTGCAAGTCATCCTATCCTTAATAGGGATCAATTCCTTAGCAAGAAATTTTAGGAATTTTACGTTTAAAAGAGAGAAGACCTAGAATACTTGGTGCAGCTCTACAATATTTGGTAGAGTTCTTATGTGGTGTAGATTAAGGTTTTGGCTACTGTAAAATAAAAGTGGAATACTTTTTAAAAGTAAAAAAATATTGAGGATATAGAGAAATTATATAAACCTCTTTAAGTTTTAACAGATTTAAAGAAACAGATTACTTAAGGCCTACAACTTATACAGGAAGATAAATCTGTGCCTTGAACGTAAAAGGTGATAAAAATCGTCAATCGTCATCGCGTGGTGGACTAAGGCCTACATGCTTCTCATTGTGAAAGGAGACCTGACCCTGCAATGGGTCACTAATGGGTTACAGACATGTATCTCCAAAAATCCAGTGTGCATCGAAATGAACTTTTAGACTCTCATGAATTTACTGGTATTGAAGTAAATAACATGTAAGCTTATATTAGATATCATACATTGTATAAAAATATATCGGTATCGGTGCTTTAAGTTCAATTTATCAGTAAATAAACAACAATAGTAAGGCGGTGGGCGTATATGCCATTAATATCTGACATTTGGTATGCATAGCGCATAGCGCGTTGATGTCTATTATAATGCAATCTGACATCTGTGATGCGGATTGCCGTATGAACAATGGATTTGTTATTATTGCCAAATGTATTATATTCTAATCTTCCTCCGCAAAACAGGCAAACTTTAATCACTTATCTGGTATAAAATGCTAGTTTTTAAAGAAAAATGTGATCGCTACGAACGGCTACGAGACTATTACGAAATACTGATCCAACTGAAAATTAATTGTAGGTACGATGGTTTTTCTTCCAAGAAGGTTATTTAGTTCTGAAGAGTATAATAATAAACTTTCAAGGCGGAAAATAAATTATAAAATACTTACTGTGATATATTTTTGGTATCGAAATTACTTTGAAATACATTTTATTGTTCACAAAACATTGCAGGGTTTTCGGAAATTAGGTCAAGATGCTGTGTCAAGATAACTTAAAAAATACCTACATCGTACGAAAATTTAAATAAGTTATTGAGTAGGCTCTGAATCTATTCTATCTGTGTACATCTATTAACCAAAATAGTGAGCGTACTTCGTTAAACTTAATTAAGCATTAATAAACTTTTTTAACTTAAATTAATTAAGTAAATTAAGTAAAACTTAATATTAAAACATATACAATCTGAATAAGCTCGTTCACATCAGTGGAGAATCCATCCTAACGGTACTAATCAATAACTTTTTACGTTTTGGGTATTTCAATTTAAATTTCGCCTTGTACAGCCAGGTGAAATGTAAACATGAAGGAAACTACTGTACTACGTGAACGCCTAAGAGTTTGACTAAGGCCTATCTATATCTTACTTTTTCTTTGAGGAGACTTTTTCTTTTTCTTTATATCAATAAAAATTGTTATGCCTACGATAATATAATATATATACGAGTACCTACGAATAGTTTTAATTTTTTGCATAGGTATCTATAACAAAGTCATACATCATTACCCGGTGTTGATTTTATTACTCTGCTCTTGTTTATTGTTCGTGTAAGTGGAACTATTAAGCTTCCAATCAAAGATAATACTTTGCAAATGTAGAGATAAAATACTAATATATTCTTTACATAACATAATTGCTACGTTGGTAACATACCGTATATCACCTATTGGAAGTAGTATAAATAATTCATCATCAATAACCTTTTCAATTACTGACGAACTTATAAGTATGTACTCGTATATTGTATATTAAGTTTAAAATAATTGATCTTGAAATATAACACTTAAATACTTAATATTGTACAATATATGATATAGGTTTAGGTAAATAAATATTGACAGTATCTTCAAAGAAGTTTACTCTATTTGGTTTTACTTTATCTATTTGATTTATCTGATTTAAAAATTGGCTTTCTTTACAAAAATGAATAGGAATGTATTTATCTATAGGTAATTAGGTAGTTTTCTTTTGTCTGTTCTTGTGATACCTACGTTGTGTAATTTCCTTTTTTGTCTGTTTCTGACGTGTAATCAAATCAAATAATAAATATTTGTAGAGGCAGCTGTTTGAAGAGGATCACGGCATAAACCTTAAATAATAATCGGTCTCTTAACACTTCTGTGGATGTTTTTGCCCGTGCACCTTTACACGGACGCGTTAACCTATAATTTGGAAATTAATATATAACACATTGTGCCTATTTGGTCATCCCCTCATTTGCTTTTTTCTAGTTTTTGCTGACACTGGTGATTATTTTGATATCTCGTGATATATACAATTTTAATGTAACATAATTTTTATGCATCAACTTTGTAAAAAAACATCCCTTTAAAATATCTAGAAATGAAATATTTTTTATTATTATTACAATGCATACATAATTATTGTTTATTAACAATTTAGTACCTACAGTTAGATAGTTGGTAGGATACAACCAGTATCTAATAATTATAATCAGTATCTAACAGCAGTACCTACCTAACCGTTCCGAAATAAACAAATATATAAATTTATCCTCGAGGTTTTCCCAGAAGGAAAGGAATACACTTCCATCAAATATGTTATATATTTGCCATTTCTTGACTTTAACTTTAATGAAATTCAATGCTAATTTGGTTGACAAGTAAAAACCAGTGCGGTATAGGACGGAGCGGGGCCGGCGCCCTGCTGGCACGGCGTTCCGGTCATTGTGTACGAGTATGTCGCCCGCCTCCCGCGATCTTTGAAACCTGATTTACCTACTTATGTGCCTCATTTTAAATATTCGTTAAAATTAAAAGTTAAATGATTGACGCCCTGAAAAAATAGTTACCCTATTTTAATTTATGAAGATTCGCTGCTGGTTTTCTACTGCTAAGGAAGGAACCATAACTACTTCCGTCGATTCGATGAATGGTTATTACCGAAGAGAGTCGAGGTGGAGAGTTAAAATATCATTCTTACCTTGCAATACTTATAAAATCATAATTATAATATCTTTTCATTATGTATCTATTACGCAGAAATTCAGAAATCACAGTGATAACTGTAATAAACCTAAGGATCCTTAATTAAAAAATATTTAATTAAATATTAATTTCTAAATCAAAGAAAAAATGTATAAAAAGTAAAAAAAATCTATATTAAACTGCAATCCATACTTTCAGGTTAGTTGTGGCGAAAGTGTATTTGCAAATCACGTGTCCGATCGATTGTCCTTAAATCATTAGTTCCAATTGTTAGGTAATAACGCATTTTTTTGCAAGAATCCTGCATTCCGAACGCTCCATTATAGATACCATAATATAAAAGTAGGAAGAGATTATTGTACTGGATCGGATTTTTACCTTTACCTGCGGGAGTTTAAGGAAGAATTTCAATCGTACATTGATGTGTTAGTATGGGATAATTCTCGTGGTAGTTGTCATTAGGTCACGTATGGCAGGGACGAGGCTTCATCGTGGATGATGGTGTGAAATGAGTGGTCGCCGATCGTTTGAACTTGCCGCCAGATACCGTTTTGTGTGAGCCAGTTTTTGTGGCGCGTTTAGGATGCGTCCTCTTTTTTGTACGTTATTTGTAATGCCGAGTGTGTGGGACTTGACACGTAGGTAAGTATTGTTAATTCATTCCTGTTTGTTATTGTTGCGGCTTTTCACCTAATAATGAAAGTTTTTTTGGCATAGCGCCTCCAAAGTTTGGTTAGTCACGATTAATCATATTTGCTTATTTGCTTACCCACCTTCTTCAACTGCACCATGTAACTAGGTACAGGCTCTGCAGTAAAATGGTGATGGTGATGGTTGATCTCACCATCTAATAACACGCACATAATTATTAGTCAAACATTACAGATTTCATTTCTTATTGATAAGAAGATAACCCTACGATCGCGACTACTAGCGAATACAGTCATAAATATACCTAGCTACACTAATAACGCCGTTTTTGACTCAGACATTACTCTCGTGTTAGTGCTTTTACCTTGGAAAATTAAAAATGTACATAAAACAGCGATCTCTATTACTTTAAAAGCCGTTTCGTGATATATAACATATTCCAAAAAACAAATCTACGAGAGTGTTAGGAAGTGAACGTTAGATGTCGGTGGTCATTAGACAAACTGCCGGAGATGTTGTGTTAGTCACTCATAAACGATTTATTTTATGTTTGCACGCGAAGCAGCTTAGTTTTAATTGCTACTATTAAAATTATACAAAATACTATCATTATTAAATTGCTCGCTGATTGTGCAAGTTATTTCCACTAAGTGATAAAAATATCGATTGTTCGTTATTGCATATCCTTTTCTTTAACATTTTCGATACTTGTAAAATTAGCGTGAGTGTTATTTATCTGCAATTATTTTTGTGTAGAATGCGAAATGGTTTTATTTTGCTGCGTTTAGAAATGTCTGAGAATGCCAATTATTTATTTCAAACTAAACATCGCCATAAAACCTCCGTCTACTAATCACCAGTTTTATGATTTGCCGTTACATTCGAAATCTTTTTTGAATGAGTTTTTGATGATATGGTGACATACAAAGCGACAGGTTGTCCTGTTTTTAATTCGAGACAAGCCGTGACAGATAACTTCAAATTATAAAAGGAACGGCACAACAAAATTTTAACATACGTTAATTATAAGCTAAAATATACTAAAGTAATATATATATATATGTATATACCTATTGCTTGAGTAATATCTATATGCTTTCCCTACACGTGTTAGGTAGGTTTAATAATTTTCTTTCAGTTAACGGCCTGTTTTGTTACTTAAAGAAATAAAAGTAATACATACGTCCTATTCCCAAACTATATCAATAAAAAATATAAAAGATACCACCATTTGTGTATTGACAATAAAATAACTAGGGAAATCAGTAAACCGGATAAAGCTGGTTAAAACCAGTGGTTATTTACACATTAGTCGGCGCCACGTTATTTACTCTACAACACAAATAAGGTAGTAAGTGGCAATGTTGACAAACCTTTTTTAGGGACAACATGGTCAATAATGACAGCTCATTGGTCGCTTTTTAAACAAAACTTTACAACAATTCCTATAGTTATTAATGGGAACTTCAACAAATTAACATGAATATTTTTATTCATTTATTTTCCTACAATAATTTTATAACAAATTTTATGACGAACATTGCATAAAAGGAACATTAGTAAAAAATAAAGCAACAAACAACATTAGTCATTTCTTTACCGTGCCAACTGGAACAGATTTTGCGTCATTATGTGCGGTGCAAGATTGATTCCCGCACAAAAGCTGTCAGCCTTACAGCCTGAATATTACTTGGGGTTTTATTGTTGTAATAACAAAATGAAGTAGTAATGAGAAGCTGGGTATTCTCGAATAAAATGTCGCGATTGAATTAAAATTGCCTTAATATTGTGGCTTTAAAGCGTTGACGTTTGACAAGCGTCGCTGACGGCTGTCACCACCGCGGAGACAACGCAAGCTTTGAACTTACGACGCGGAACAAGTAAGAGCCTAATTGCTTAATTGTATTCATGCGAATCCCCAGAGGGCATTTGTTATTGTAACGTGAGAGTACGGACAGAGTTAATATAGACTTTATTGTTCCGCTACTTATTTTTAATGAGTAAATAAATAATATTTTATTTGTGGGCCGGTTTATTAGTTTACCTACATGCTTGTGTAAATATAACGAACGAACGAACAGTATTTTTCTTCTATTTTATGATTAATTATGGCCACATTCAAGAAGAGGTACGAATTTTAAAATTAATGTTACTTAAAAATAATTGTTTTTTTGCGATTCAATGTATTTGCTCTCTGCAACTAAGTATATTTACGGTACAGTAATCAAAGCACAAAATGCGAAGATTTTGGATTAGACCTCACTCAAACAAAAAAAAATATTATAGGTATTAGCCTGAGTATACGTAAAAATATAACATAAATCATAAAAAATTACAAACCAAGACAATATTATAACACTTCTTAAGTCCTTTTATGCGCAACATTCTAAATTTATAGTTGAAACTAGCTACTACTGTTTTAAATTTTATTATTAAAACTAGCTATACCTATCACACATCGTTTTATGAAATTTATACACGGTTGATATCTCGCAGAATCAATTAATTGGTTGGAAGGAGTAATTTAAAAAAACAAGCGCAGCTTTGGACTTACGGTGTCATTATCGCGAAGGATACGAGGCTATCGACAGCAAGTAATTATGCGACCGCTACAGCGATCACACCAACCGGGTTGTTAGTTTATAATCTGTAACTAATTTAAATTTAGAACCCACCGTTGTTTATTAGCATTAGCAGATACTACTAACTTAAACCATAACCATCCCTTCGATTACGAAGGGAGGTAAACGTACTAATATGAGTTGTTATGGCTAGTAGCAAAGCTAATAGATATCAAATTTAATAGCCATGGTGACAATAGATACTGATATTGCATCTTTAGTGTGCGACTCTAACAAGTACGTTAAATTTTATCCGATATTGCCCTATCTTTGCAGTCATCATTCAACCTCAACGTGGTACTTACTCATAGTTAAAAACTGCGTGTTTCATCTTTAACTGGTACCAAGAACGCGAAGTGACCCCTCTTTACAGCGATGCTATGCTGCATTGCCGGTGTTGTAGGGCGCCGCATCTCGCGATGTGGAGAAACGTGTGTAGTTAGCGGCGGACTTTTGTCTTGTTTGTTATTAACAACAATGAGCCGGGTGGTGCCTAGGGTAGGTACCACTGTCACGTTAAGTATTTCTTGTTATTTAACAGTGCCTTTTTAACCCCCTAACAAAAAGGTGTGTAATAAGTTCTCTATAAAATTTTAAACTAACCCATACGTGTGCAAATAAACGTTTTTGATTTTTTCTTTCTTTTTATGTTTTTTTAAGAATTTCGTATTCTCTCAGCAGAATAAAATTTGTAGAAGATATAAATATTTTGTATAGATTAGAATTCTACTGCAAGCATAAAACCTTATCTTTTTGCAGCAATATCTACCATAATTATCAATCTATGAGTAGGTATCACACTAATTCGAAGTTTAAAATCTTTTTACATAAATGTAGAGCAGCGCTTACTCTTACTGTCTCGTGTTTATGTAAATAAAAAAAAATTGTTCTTAAGATTTACACACGAGTCTCTATTTGCCAACCCTATTGCAGCAGTTCGTCCGAGCGCGTCCGCCGTCCGTGTAGCGGGAGTGATTAGCTCTCAGCCCTGTAATCACGCCTCTGTTGCCCGAACGTCTGCGCCGACACATCGCCCTCCCCTCCCTCCACTGCTCACTATCGCCGCAGGGCGAATATCTCCAGAGCAAACACAAAAAAACCCAAAACCCTTCTCCATGCGTACACTGTTAACGACCCAACCAGAAAGGCTAGCAAGACACGATCGAATCGAATTTGGCAATTGAAGAATTAGCCAATAAATTGCTCTGCTCGTAAATTACTTTTTCTTTTTGATTGTCAGTAATTAAATAGCTGAAAGTAGAATATAAAATATTCAGGTATAACTAGATTACGAAATTGCAAACCTTTGTCAATGGAAAATAGAATTGAATTTATGACAATTCAACAAATTTATATTTAATAGTAATTTGATTTGAGTTTCAAAATTGTCATATATTTTTATTTAAGGTGTTTGGGGTCTTCACGGTACAACCAAAGAAATAGAAACTACAAATTTGCATCCCTTTTTATTTTCATATACATTTTTTTATAATTTGCCACGTTTATTGGTGAAAGATACTTCATAATTTTACGTCCTAAAATCTGGTCCTTTTACTAAATTTACATAAAACGTAGAAGCTGATCGTTAACAAAAACGGTTTCGATAATATTTCACGCTTAGCCGACTATTCTCGATATTGTGTGGGAAGATTTAGCGAATTTGAATTTCGATTGCCAGAGGTCCAACGGTCCATCCATCACCTGAATTGATGGATTTAGGGCCAAAAAGACAGGAACGATCGCGGGATGTAAGAGAGGTTTTCATAAACTAATAGCCTTCTAAGTATCCAAAGGCTGGTTTAATAACCAACAGTGCTTTGGTTTGTATTATGAATATAAAATTCTTAACACTTATGTATTTATTTATTTATTTTATTTTATTATTTTCGGAAAACATACAGTGAAGATTAAAAAAAGTAAATAACTTAAAAGCTACACACCATTTACTTATGAATTATTTCTGCTTGTTATGTTTTAGGGGTGTTCTACTTGAATAGAGCAGTTATGAACATGTTAATAATAAACAAGTAACGTTCATATCTTATAAACACATCTTTTCCCATATTAAAAAAAATGTGTAGCCATTTAAATATTATTACCTATCCACTTACTCGTAAGACCTACCTATCTATATAAAAGCCTTGGATGTCGTCCAGTGTTGTACCTGGCTATATTTTATAAAATTGAACAGTCATCCAAGCATTTTATAATTAAAATTAGTTATAAGTATAGGTATAAGTATGAATATAAAAGTTAATATACTTTTTATTATGTAATTTGGTTGACAAATGGAAAAATTGTGTGCATTGTCACACTAAACTGTACATTGATTGCTGTCATTGTAAAGTATGATTGTCCACAAAAAATAGCTCCAGAATTTTGAGGAATCAATTAAAGTGCAAACTAAATCGTTCAAGATATTAATAAATTGTTGCATGATGAGTTGTAGTCTAATATAATTATTTCCAGTTAAATATTTAAATAAAACGACACTAAAATATAGGCAGGTATTAAATTTTGAATCATTATCGTTTTTTTAACTCAACGCTAAGCAAATATGAAACGGAAATAACTCTAGGTAGAAAATAACTTTAAATCATTAGCAAATCAACTAATAAAAAATGGGCACACTAAAATATAGTCCTGTGCTAATGTTATAAATTTTTGTGAGAGCAAATAGTCAACAGAAATTACTTAGCTAATGGGTTTCTATGAAATTTCGCCATGCGAGAAAAAGACCACTCTTAATATTATGTTGCAAACGTAATACTTATTTACCAACTCGTGGAATAGGTATGTAAAAAGGTTAGCTGTGAAAATGAAGGTTAACCTATGGCTACTATGGCTCTACCACCTAAAAAGATTTTTGGGCCAAGTTGGAGCCATAGTAGCTCGCCCGGGAAGGTAATTTATCGCCAGCCTCTTAACCCGTCGTGAAGCCACATGTTCTTCATGTCCATTTCGGCTGGGGAGTTATGATTGCTGCAGCTGCTCCACGCTACACCACCCTGCTCCAATGCGGATTGGGGAAGTTTTAAATCTAATTTCTTAAACGTGTCTCAAACTTCAAACAAACGAAAATAATGAAATGTTTCTTGCGCAGTCCTGTAAAATCGTTTAGCAATGAAGGCTTCACATTTAATGCCTACACCTATATCATCATTATAGTGCAGGTTTTTTATATAATCTACATATTCTATCGTTAATATTTCCGAATCTTTCTTCATAAAATTGTGCAAATATGGGTAAACACAATGTTGTTTTATTTTTATTTTCGGGAGAGTAATAGAAAAGCCAGTATAATGATGACGTATGCCTTTGTGGAACCGCGGGGGTGCTGAGTCCACAGGTGACTCAAACGATTCCTATTGTCAGGCAATGCCGACAATCAAAGTCTTCTTTGATCCAAATATATTAGGGTGTAATTTAAAAAGGGTCTGGTATCATTTTAGTGATAAAAGTAAAACATTTAGGTTTTACTACAGTTGAAAAACTCTTGCTGACACTAGTTTGTTCACGCATCCAAAAACACATTTAATTTTCGTTTATTTTATAAAAAAGGACGTTTTTGTTTACGTGGCTGATTAAATTTGATATATATTTTATTATGTTCATACAAAAGCATATTAAACATATATTAATATATCTGCCTTATTTTAATCGTGTCCATCATTTAATACGTGCATACACTATCAATAAATGAGTTATATGTGTATCTTAATTAAGTAACTTTAAATCAGGGTATTACACTATTTACATATTTATGCTTACAGTTTCCTTTAACTCGTTCTGTTTTATTAATTATGTATACTTAGTCATAAATATGTCGGAGCCAATTACGATATACCTACTCTCCAAAACTCATAAATACTCACCCGGCAGCGAATACCAAAATTGTATTTTGTTAACACGGATGAGGTAAAACAAATTAGTGGTTTTATAAATTTTAATTTATTAATGTAGGTTAAAAAATATTTACGAATCGGCTGGAGAGAAATTATGTATTATTATTTTAAAAATAAACATAACGATCTGAATATAATAATCCCCCCAAGAGCTGCCGAACCTACATACTTATAAAAATTTGTTAAGAAAAATATATAAGTAGTATTTAATATTTAATAGACGTCTCAAAACTTTTGCGTGTGTATTGTACACTAAATTAACTTTTCCTCAAACCTTTTCTTATAGTCTGAAATGTAATTGGGAATAATAAAATAGTCCAAAATTTTCTTATCTATAGGTAGATAGCTTATAGCTTACCCGGCAGGTTTCGCTCTGCCAAAATAATTTTGCCTATCAATCCAAACTTATTATTAACCTTAAATTACTTTATTTTTAGTTTTTTTCAATCCTGTTCACTTCCCTTATTAGGTAATGCGAAAATGCAAACAACTTAAACTCGTTACCTATGATTGAGCACCAAGTTCTAAAATCCACGCGGGCGAAGCCGCGGGCACAGAATAGTTTATTATATGTATAGAAGAAGAAGATAAGGAATCCTACATATCTATGTAAATTTAGATAAACCGAAAAACTACAAATAAAAATAAATAAAACCTATGATTAATTTCTAGTACGAGTAAGTAGGTAGGTTGTGTCATGTAGACACTATTATACATATATGTAAAATGATTCATTTTTGCAATATTTCGAACAGAACAATTGAACAGAAGAAATACTTAATTCCTTTTGCAACTAATTTCCTTTGCAACTTGGCATTAAGTTTGTGCTATTAACAAACATATTATATAAGTATAAGATCTTACGATTGATATCAGAATGATGGATTTCCTGCTATAAATGCGCCGTCTAAAACTTAAAACTTATGCTTATACGAGTATGTTTACGTCATAATCTCATACACGAGCCATAAATTTTGGATTTATTTACGAGTTTTGCTACTATTTGAAACGTTATTAGTAAAACATATCTACATAATTGTTTTAAAGCCCACTGTGAATTTTAATATCTAAATCTGCTTATTAAGTATAAAAACTACTCAAATAAAATAATTTATTGTTAAATCTTTATTTGATATGAGCATTGAAATTTTAATGTAATTTGTCTGTTCAATCAACATGTAAACCATATCTAAAACAGAATGTATATTTTACGTGTAGGTACCTATTATATATTATAAAAATAATTACTAAAATAATAATTATATTTTTAAAAACAAGTATCCTCAATATAATGCAATCTGCATCCAAAATGCTATCCTTTGGATGAGACCCCAAAACACATGACAATTATAATGGGCGTAGACAAGCCGACATGTTACACAAACATTTTTTAAGTCAAATATATGTTACTAGCTTATCCCTCCTCTTCTATCGCGTAGATATCAAAAAAAAAACTTTTCTATTTAAATACAATCAAATAATATACTCATTGACAAAAATTTGAAGGGTATACATACAAACCAACATACACGTAGGTAATGTAGAAGATTATAAGCCGACAAATAAAATTCTGTGCAGGATTTAGCTATGGGCGATATCAACATATTGAACATTCCATCTGCGTGTCCTCAGAGTGTTGACAATATTTATTTATTTTTCCTGATGCGTTGTCCGGTCACATACCGGACAACGCCGCCCATTTTACGATACTGCATCTGCCGCATTTCACGCTTGCCTTTTCCAATTTTCTATCGGCTATTTCTTATGTCGCCATAAATGTTTGTTTTCAAAGAGATCTGTATTTGCCGCGATGGCCATATTCCCGTCATTGGTTATGCCGTCTGCATCTCCTGTAACTGTTTTCTTATGATTGCAAGCAATAAAGGTTTTTATGGATTCGTCTTGTAAGTTGACTGTTCTGAGTTCGCCGACCATAATGGTGAAGGCTCGCAGGTGGAGTATGCGACGTGCGTCGACCCAGTGCGTCACGCGTATAACTAAGCGTTGAACAATTCTTTAGAGGTGCTTATTAAAATATTTGTTGTTGGGATGTTATTTATTTGTATATGTTGAGAAGCTTTGTGTCGAGCCGGCAAACGTTCTGTGATGTAGGTGGCAAGGTGGCAAGCTGTTGCTGACCGTGTTCGCCTTTGTGGGAGACTGTGACCAATCGCCCTCTGTGAGATAATAACTTCGCAAAATTTACTTTATTATTTTTCATACTGTAACAGTTTTGTATATTGTGTTGTTGTATTGAAAAATTTCTTGTGTACTTAGTTACCAGTAACATCACGAATTTGGTAAACAGTTATATTCGTCGTTTCTTACTTCTTTTCATTCTCGGTATGAATACATTTTTGCCTATTTTTCTGTTCACCGCATTTTGTCTACAAACTTTATAGGTATCTTATACAAGTAAAAACCATTACAACTTATAAATCTTGTTTAATAATTTTACAAAAAGTACCTTCTTTAAATCACTATTATGTTTCATTATTTTTATAGCTAATTAAATATTTGAAGTAATTTTTGAAGTGAAAACTTCTTTACCGGCGCTGTGCACTTTTTGGTATGGGAAAAAAATGTCTAACGTCAGGACACGTGACCTGATCGAAAATTCGTAAGACGGAGGATAACTATGGAAACTGTCAAAAGGAAACATTCATAAAAAATAAGTGTATTTTGTAATTTTGGATTCATTCGACATTCCGATTATTAGCATTAAATGTCGTTTCTTTTCTTACAGAGAAACTCAATTGTGTTTTAATTGAACTGTCGTCCAAATCACCAAGAAAATACATCTTTTAAGTTTTCACTCCTGCCGTCACTCCAGGGTCTCCAGGAGTACAACTCGTTGTTTTTTTTAATTGTATATGTTAAAGTTTACTTTATTAAAGTATAGAGGACAAAGAAGACATATTTTTATAACATAAGACATATTTTTTATATTATTTTTATATTATTTTATATTTTTATTCCTCTTTGGCTTATGTCTGCAAACGACCAAACGTGTAGGTCAATTATATCAAATAATCCAGTAAAATTTCATGATTGAGCGCACCAGATGCGAGAGGTTATAAATGAATCAATTAAATAGAATCGATTAGGAGCCCTGAAGCAGTCGACTCCTGCGTCAACTTCTCGCCGCATAGAACGAATCGACTCAATTATTACTAAGCCGAGGAGGAAAATTAAATTGGGTATCGGCTCGATGCGCTCAAACGGCGAGACTGTTAAAACATTATGAGCCATACCATTTTATCTCCCCGCATCTCCTCAGAGTTCGGTTCCCGCAGACGCACCGGCGCAGTGGGAACGAGATGCCGCCAGCCGCGGAAAAGGGAGACCACCACTCGACCGGCCGTCAGAGGTCGAATATAAATGTGGAATGTTTATGGTTCTACCGTTTTATTTTATTCCCGGCCAGCAAAGCATTAAATATTGTTTCAATTGAAAGCGGGCACATCAGACGGCAGTGTCTAATGAAGAGTGGATTAATAAAATCGGACAGGTGATTGAGTTCGATTTGCACTTGTATCATAAGCCGATACACATCTAAGACGCAACTACTTGTGTTACGGTTGGTGATACGGATCTACGTGCCGTATCTGGTTCACTTAAGTGAACATAAATAAAGATTAGATCGTGTGATAGATCTTTCTTTTTGCTCCCAGAACAACTCAAGCTTCTTCGCTTCGGTAATCGTTCGGTGATCGTCTGTCTGATTTGATTAACATCCATAGTAACCCATACAATCGACTAAAAATTTTCTAATAAGTACTTGCTACACATTATTTTTTTAAATGAAAGGAATAGAAATAGGTTACATAAATTGGCGTCATCAAAATAAAGTTTCTTTGGTCAATAACAGAGAAGTCGCTAGTGCTTCGCCGGCTCTGAAAGAGACCTAATTTTATGCCCTGTTTGAAAAACCCCATGTTATAGTTACAAAAATACATTAACCGGAAGACTGTTCTAAAGTTGGCACGTACGAGGCAAGAAATCTCCCCAACTGAAATACAGGGCGACTGGGCGAGACTTCACACTTCACAATATGGAATACGGCGAGGCAGTGGTAGTTATCGCCTACTTATATCCTTCTACATACTGTAAACATATTATGATGTAAATTAAAAACGATTAGAAGCTACTGGCCACAGATACCTTGTCTTTATAACTATCAAGAACGCTAATAGGTAAATAGATTTCGAAAGAATTAGGTACATCATCAGATGAGCATCACCTGATAAGTTCAAAATAAACTAAATTCCGAAAACAAACCAGAAAGTCTTTCATATCGTGATCCAATAAGAATAAAGGTAAGTATTTGTATACACAACGGTACTCGAGTTGCATTTCTTAGCGGTGTTAGAGCGGCGACGGCGTACTGGCGACCGCCCGCGCACAAAGGCTTTGTCGCCACCGGCCCTTTCATCGCATCGCTTGGGAGTATTGTCGCGCGATTAGTCGCGGCTGCGGCCACATTTGTGATGTTGTGACACTTCAATGTCCGCAGAACACACGCGCCGACAGACGAGCCGCTGTTTGCATTGTGCTACGTGCCGTGACATATCGTATGGTGCCGGAGACTAGTCCGAGAGCTTTGTGCGCGATGCAAGAACCCATTAACAATTACACAACACCTAGGCATTATGCCTATTGTTTATTATGTAAAGATCGGACAAATGAAAATACTTTTTTAAGCGTGCGGTGACGCAAAAATAATCGCTGATTTTCCTACGTTTTTGTCGGTAAAATGAACGGTGCAGATGTAGGTACCTACAGGTAAAGACGAATTCGTCCAGATAACACATTATGTAAAATTTTGTTCCTGTTTGACGTTTACTGTGGTCGTCCATGTCTCGCAATAGTCCCTTAACATTAGTGTCCTTCAATGCTGTTTTATATATATATTTTAAAAATATATTCTTGATTTTCTAGTGCCCATGGCTGTGACTTCGAAGATGATAATTTTAAATTTTCTTAGTTTCTTATAACTTGATGAGAAAGCTCAAGAAAAGTAAAGTTTTATTATGAGATACAAAATAGTGTAGCAATTGTTAGTAGCAATGTCAAAAGTCGAACCCAACATCAAGTTTTACATAGAGGTAAGTTTTGTAGGAATAATGTAAACAAAGAAATGTCAATGTCAGAATAATTATGATAAGATAAAATTTCAGGTAGGTATGGTTCCCGGTTGTTCGCCATTAGGTATGAAATTTTAATTATCTACCTACCATATATTTATCAGCCCATTACATTTTGTCAAACATGGAAACATGTAACTGTTGCTTTAATGTGTTCTTCGATTTTTTCATATTTTCTTAACATTCAAATTTTTCTTGGCCTCATACGCACATTTAGGTAAAAATCATACCTAATAAGACTAATAGGTCCAGCCGTTCTTGAGTTTTATCGAGACTAACGGACAACGATTCATTTTTACGAGTAGGTATATGGACAGATAATTTAATATTACTATTTAAACCTATATTTAAATTTAAAACGAATACAACAAGATTAAGCCTCATAATTCCTATTTCATATATTCGGTACTTGATTCATGTTTACTTCAAGCTGGGCTTTTCTTTACTCGTCATCTGCCTACGCTATAACTTTTACTGCTGACAGATTGCCCATTTCAATTTCTTTAGCATATGAAATAATTAAAATTGTGACATATTACTTCCTATCCATTTAGTTTTCATATGAAAGTATTTTTATAAATATAAAAAGTATTTTTTATTGAACTTAAAGTATCTAATAAAAGTAATTTAGTAAAATATAAGTTCAGTTAGTTTATATAGGTTTATCAAAACACAAAATTAGTGTGTATACCATATAAAACATATTATGTATGTGGAATTTTTATTACCGAAATAAGCAGACGTGACCCCATGTCATATGAATATATGTACCTATATATACAAAGTCCTGCGAATATGCGTGGACCGCAAGACCGTTCTATAGCTTGTATCTAAAGAATGTTCTCAAAGATGTTCTTAAAAAAATGTTCTCAGAGGCATGTGAAGTCCACCAACCCGCACTAGGCCAGCGTGGTGGACTAAGGCCTTTCATTGTTAGAGGAGACCCGATCATGTAGTGGGTCATTAATAGATTACTGACAATTTCTTTCAGTATTTGCATTGCCAAAAAAAATTTGTATTATTTGATGGTTGTAGGAGTACCAATCAATCATAGGTACAATTATTCGTCAAGATTCGATTTATCGAACACTAATCTGCTTATAACTTACTAAACAAGTTTCATACATTGTGAATAGAGTAAAACCCATCATAATTGTACTTATATGTCATAATGCGTCTATACATTTGTATAGTACGATATATTCTTTCACTTATGGTCTTTTTGTTTGCTGAGTTTATGTTTAATGAAAAATTATTCACCACTTGCATTCGGTCCGCCCACGACGGACGATGGAACCAGTCAGTTAAGTAGTTTTTTGTGGCGACCACTAAGGCAGGTGTCCTAACAGGTAAAATGCATCAAATTCACTTATTCACTTAAGCAGTTACAGTGCGTTTACAAACATAAAGCAGGCACCAGATATGAAAGTAGTTAGCAGTTACGAACCTGTTTGGAGTGGCACCTATGCATACCTATTATATGCATTTCTTATTGGATATGATTGTGTAGGTAATAATATGAAGTAAAACGTGTTTTGTGATCTGCAGATTAATTATTTGTTTTTAAAAATTCCGGCCTGCTGATAGTCTAGTTGTCGATGCTGTCTGGCAATGCAGCCGGACCAATATACTGCATAATACATAGCAGCCCTAAAACCTCGTCGAAGGCCTGTGGGCTGTCTGAAATCATCTAACACGGGTTGGTAATTTGTATCTTCACTAATTCGTACTCGAGCAACAGCTCGGTACCTAGAGCCTGTTCCAAATCTACGAATGTCCTATATTGCATTTGAAAACAGAAAAGAGTTGCAGCCATTATTTAGCCTAGCCTAAAAGACCATTGACAGACATGTTCGGGTTAAATCTAATCAAATGCCCATAGTGACGTAAGTAGGTACCTATAGAGAAATTAATTAATATCTCAGTTTCAGGGCTGATTACTTATTTAAAATATAAACCCTTCACAGAATCATGTGACTTATATAAGTCTCATGATTCCGTCACATAAATAATTAAGACACGTTTTCATAAAATGAAATTTAAACACGGTGAGCCTCAAGACTTATTTAAATATACCTACCTTTACAAGATGTCATACATGAATACCTACTTGAAACTAAGCTTCTTGTTAAAGTCAAAGGAAAATAAAATCAATGCATTGTAGCTTTTCGTATAAAATATTGATAAGCAAAACTATTTTCATTAAATCATCAATAAAATTTGACAAGGTCATAGAAATAAAATAGGGAGGTACCTACCTATCTAAAATTAGTTAGTATTACAATATTTAAGTTCAAATTTTTATAACAAAAAATTCCATACCTGAAAACTTTAATACTATGGAATAAAAAACCTTAAACTATTCCATATTCATGCATATACTTAAACGTTTTCGCCTTTGCTTTGTCTTTAAAATACATAGGTACCATAAATATCCACTTGCCTGCTTATAAGAAAATATACCTACTCAAATATACAAATGAAAGAACAACGCTAGCTTAGTACCTATTCTCATCATTTAGCAAATTGTTATAAATTAGCTTTTTGTAACTAACTTTACACATGTTACGCGTGGGATGGAGTAACTAACAGTAATTGCTTGTGCTTTCTTGTTCCATAACATTTCCTCGACTTTGACGTCTCTATTCCTTGTTCATTGTTATGTTTTTTATTCACAAAAACAATCAACTTGTAATTTTTCCGCCGCCTACGTAAATGGATAATTTATAACTTGCGTGAAAGTTGATGGAAACGTGTTTTCGTAAGTAGCTGATATAGAAAATTATAGTTTTTCATAAACGCTGAGAACTTGATAGTACATATGTTTAATGGTAGCGTAATCTATCCAGGAGTTCTGCCCTCCGCGGTATGATATCGGGTGCTTTAATTATTAAAAAATACAATTTTGCAAGTAATTATAACATGTTACGTTATTGAAAAAATGACAAGGTAGTTATATAATTATATTAAATATATAATGACGAAAAGGTAAATTACAATGCCTAAATTAAAAATCAACCCAGTCTTATTTCTCTAAAAATGAAGATAAAAATCGCACAAGGCGTATACATAGATATAGATACTATGATGATATCTATGGTAAACTAGAGGAATAATAGGCGTAGATATATTCATGAGTGGGGACGGAAATGGTCGGTAACATATTTAATTAAACTCAAAGACAAGGTACACATTCATATAATTATTTAGTTCCTAGTGGCTATAATAAATTACAATTATAAATTATGGGCACATTTAAGCTGCACTGTACATATATACAACTAATTAAACGATTAAAACAATATCACAGTTAAAACAGGGCTGAACAATAAATAGACTAAACATTTCTTAGTACTCGTTGTAAATGCTTGAAATACTTATTTAAAAATCCCACTACAGATCTTTAATATTATCTGAAAAAGAAAAAAAGACGATCACAATAATGAAGTGATTTTAACAAGTTAGGTGATCGAAGTGATCAGAATACATAAATGCCTGAACGTTATGCAGGTAGATAATATTTGGTCAACACTATCTAGGTAAATAGGTAATTTTATGATGGAATACATTTTGTTATTTATTAATTGGAATCAAAATATTGATCGTAGATAACAAGAATTTGTGACTATATTATTTACGAGTATATACGTACCTATTTTTGGTAAGTATATAGATATGATGTTTTTTTTTCAATGAAATATTAGCGTTACAATTCGTTGCGGTAGTAGAGTGGTTGTGAATTAAATAAAAGGAGATTCTTAATTATTTTATCGCTATTGCAAGTTTGTTGACTCTACGTACTTACCTAAGTATCATTACAAAGTCTATTACAACAGATTACTTAGTAAGAATCAATGTATAATATATAGAATGACTTGGTATAGTTTTTATATATTTTATGATTTAATGAAGCTACAAAACTCGAGTATCTACTTAAACATAATATAAAAACTGAATTTTATTGTGTTTTTTTTTGTTGTGGCATTTTAGTTAGCCTACATTTTTCTTTAAATTAAATCAACATTGCTCCAAAACCGTTGACTTTTGGATAAGACTTCACATGGCTTAAAAGTTGCTTTCACTAGGTATACGACACTTTACAAGTCAACCCTATACATATAAGTACCTATATTATGATTGAGCAAGTATACTTGAGCAAGTATACGGATTTAAATATCTTTATGAGTAGTCAAATATTTTTAAAAGCTGATTTATTAGATTTTTATATCATCTTTACATTTAATTACTTAAATATTATGAAGATATTAATATCTTTGTTTCTAAATACTATGTTTGTGTAAATATTTATATTACATTTTTTTGTAGTTTTAGATAACAATGACACACTCACCTCTTTTCTTTCCGAGATCGGCTGAACACTACCTACACCGCTGCCGCAGCGAATCCTACTAATCTTCTAATACACTTTAGGCATAAACGCACTACCCCTAGTTAGGTCCTTATAACTACAATTAATCCTGAGATTTTGTTACACCTGTGGACAAAAAAAAACATATTTATTTATTTATACTTCTGTGCCTTAAAAAGACGAGTAGGTCTTAGTATGTACAAAGGTGAAATTATTGCTAACATATCAATAAGGTCTATTATTATATTAATTATACAGATGTCCCGTAATCAGTGGGCCAACGGAAAACTGGTAATAGGGCCATTATTACTTTTAAATCTTAATAAATGTTACTTTTTCGGAATCAGTGTTAATTACAGATATTTTTAAAATAAAGCTCCACAATTCCTGAAGGCATATACCTAGAGATAACCATGGTAGTCCTCTATAATAGCATTCGTTTACAACCTCAATGTTTCTAGCGGTTTGAGGTAGTTCATTAGCTGTCAGTTGCCGCACTAGCAATGCAATAAAGTCTGAAGCTGGAGGTTGATTTAATAAGTGAATGTTCTGGATGTTGTAACTCTTGAGGGCTAATGCTCCATGCACCGTTGTGAAGTGAAGGAAACACAAAGTGGAGGAAACACAAAAACTTCCCTTTTTCATGGCAGGATGATTGATTTTTAATAATTTCTCTACCTAAAATGCTGCATCCATGGTTGTGTTTGCGTGGAATTCACAAATACCTTTGAGGAACTTATGTTTACCCTGAAGGATCCATCTACTCACCCTAGTAATATTAATTAAGGAATAACCATTTACATCAATATTTACCGATACAAAATGATTACCCAACATTAGGTAATAAACACCATTATCGGGTAAAAGAGCAACTCCGCAGCTCTACAATTTAGAAGAAGAGCACTCTTTTCGTTCTACTTTACATAATCCTAACTAATTGGGAAATATTTTGTTACTAGAGATTTTTTTCTACCCTTAATCTAGCCAGAAATCTCAATGAATATTATTTAGATGAGTTTAATTGCACAGAAGTTTCTGTGTGATAATTAAGCAGATGCCAAAGAACAAGGGCTAACTTTAAAGCTGATTTCTTAGTCGAAAAAATAAATAAATAGGCACATGCGTGTGCAACAACACATAAGTGTAGAATGAAATTAAGTTAGTAAAACAGAATGGGTAGGTATCGCAAGGAAAACTTTTTGTGAAACCCACCTTTAAGGTTTAAATACGTTATGAAAGTGTGGATACAAGAGATTTTTTCAGATAAGGAGCAGTGTGAGTCTGTGTTGTGCAGTGTGATAAAAATGAAAGTAGAGAACTTCTTGTAAAGTCCATTTTTATTCTCTTGTCATATTTGGTAAACAATATTTGCATGTCTTTTTATTTTAATTTAATTATATAAATTTAAAAACAAATTGCCATTTAATACTGAAACAGATTTCTAGAAACTATAATTTATTTTTGAAAGCAATTTTTAACTTTGTTCAATAAAAAGTAGTGCCAAGATTGTTGACCAAATAAGACAAGAGAATAAAAACGAACTATAGGTATCTGTCGACTTAAAATTGTTCTGCAGCCACCATATCTTCCTTACCGAAACACGAACCACGAAGAACATGCTTCACGAGGGGTAAAGGCGTCCCAGCTGAGTTTCTCTTATAGTTACCCACAGACTAAACCCAAATGAGATTCTCGTAATATAGGTAGTTTATTCCTTAACAATAACTAGTAAGCTAAGTACTTGGGAGTGTACCTAATATAAATGTTGTACCTAATACTTAGAAGCCGTCATGTTTTCATTTAGCATTTTGAGGTGAATAACTACTGAGTAGGTTTTATTTGCAGCTTTATTTAACTATCTTATATATGTGTTTCGTATATAAGTAGGTGCGTATAGTATGGATAGGTATATGTAACTTACCATTCATGAGTTAAGAGTATAATGTGAAAATTGGCTCATGTCTCTCCACGTCCAAAGCGGAGGTAAGCAGGATTGCTGCAGTCCCGCCAGCAGCTCCGCGTGGTATCGTTGTGCCGCCAGCAGGTAGGGGGCGGGCGGTAGCGGCAGCGGGCAGTGCGGCTGCAGCAGCTGCTGCGGCTGCTGCGGCGCTGCCGGCGGAGACGGGGACAACCGTCGCGGTTCCGGCTCCAACAAAGCATCGATCGTGAAAGCTCGTCGCGGCCTCGGCCCTACTGGCAAGAGAGCCGCCGTGTCCGGAGGTTCGGTCAGCTCCGGACTCCGTCTTGGACAAATCGTCATCGCAGGCGAGTATAGGCTGCCGCTGGAGATAGTGGTCGATGGTGGCGGTGCTCCCGCCTGCCTCGCAAGAAACGCTCTGTTGAAACTTGCCAACGCCGCTAACTCCGCATTCAAGCTGTCCTTCTCTCCCTTGTGCAGCTTGAAACGCTTACGCCGACGAAGAAGGGAGCCGTTCTCGAACATGTCGAAGGCCTGGGGATGCAGCGTCCAGTAGGCGCCCTTGCCGGGGCGGTCGGGGCGGCGCGGCACCTTCACGAAGCAGTCGTTGAACGACAGGTTGTGCCGCAGCGAGTTCTGCCAGCGCTGAGTGTTTCGCCGATAGTATGGGAACCTGTCCGTGATGAATCTGTAGATCTCTGAGAGCGGCAGCATGCGTTCCGGTGAGCTCCATATGGCCATGGCGGTGAGTGCGATGTAGGAAAATGGCGGCTTTTGGTCTCCGTAAGATTCGCGAGTCGGCCGCGGCATATTTCGGCACTGCGCGGGTCGATTTGTTTAATTTGTCACCTCTGTTATTTAGTGTGAGGCTGCACGTCTCTCACTGGTTAATGGAAGATAAGGACTGGGCGAGCGAGCGAGACTGCGCGGCCGGCAGGAGGGGCCGCGCCGGCGGACCGCCCTTCGACGCGTGAACCAATAGCGTGAACCTCACTTTGTTTGTTGTTTTTGTCGGCTCCGGACCCGTTACAGAAGAATTTAAATTGTTATCACGTTTACATTATACAAAATTTATTCGACACCGACACTTGAGCTTGTTTCGAAATTGCAATGATTAAAGAAGTAGGTACTTATTGATGTGAGAGAAACATTGGAGATGATCGTTATTAATAGACCTGGGTAGTTTAGTAAACGGAGCTCCTATTTAACAGTGAAGTCGAAGGGATTAGAATCGAGATATACTTACATGAACTAAATATTAAGCTTATAAACTGGGTAGGACCAGGTGGACTGACGACCTAAAGAAGACAGCGGTAAGCCGTTGAATTCAAGGGGTCCACGACAGGCCAGAGGGGAGGCCCATGTCCAGTTGTGGACTACAGAAGGCTGAAAGGGAGGAAAGCAGTGGGTGAGAAACTGAACGTAGGCATGAAACCTTTTGGGGAATTTGAATACCTATTTGCCGCCTAGCGGAGTAGGTACCTAGATACCTAATTGAATGGGCAGACGGAAATTATTACCAAAAAATACGATTTCTTTAGGTATAATTTACGTGGAATAAGTGCGGTTGAATATTTAAGAAGGTACAAGACATATATTTACAGTGTTGTTCGTTGGCAATGCATTGCAGCCAGCGCCGTAGGCGCTACAAAATGTTAAGGACTCACCGACTGCGTGCACTCCGCAACGAGACAAGAAAACTAGCCGATGACGTATGATGCGCTTCAACTTACCTACATGTCAACTGCATTTTGAAACCACTCGTCATTTATTCGTTTTGATAAATATTTAAGGTGGTTTTAAAGAGCATAGAAGGAAAAGGTGTACCTATACCTTCTCCTTCTAAGAAGAGACCCATCCCTGGCTTCATTAGTCGTTGCAGACAAGGGGTGAAACAATTGGAGTTTGTCTGAGGATTTACCTAGGTACTTCTACCTACTTCCCTTACAGCATGGCAGGTTATGAAGATGTCATTGATTTGTATTTTGGTTGGAGAAGTGGCGTTACTGGAGTTACCTCAACTATTTGACAGAGCGATCTTAGACTTCTATTCTATCCTGTATTTCTACTAGTTTCCTTGCATACTGTATTTTATTAGGAGAATTATTATCGATTATATAATTATAAAAATAAAGATATAGATTTAATACCTATTTATTTTTGAATATATTTAATAACCTACCCAGGAGTAGTCAGTGTTGAATGCCGTATCATAATATAACTCGACGTGTCTATAATCCTGTGATGGTTATGGCCTTATGGCTCACATCCATTGTTTAAGGCAGTTAGCCACAATAGACGGGACACATTCAGCATACAGAGTAGAGCCTTATGTGATGCAGGAATATGTTGCTTAATATCACAAAATTACATAGTGGACGGCAAGTGACGCTTCTGTTGTGAGCGACCGATTGAATTTAATGGCCCTATTTGAGCACACGTCGACCAGCGAAACGTGGTTAGCTTACGGATAACCGTGGGATTTAGGTAGTTAATAAATTACGGCTGAAAGTACTCTTAGTCAACTGCTTTTCTTTAAACTGCTTTTTTTCATATTAAAAAAGCAACCGAGCGTGCAGGTCACCGGACATTGAATGGCAACTTTAGTGCATTACCTATGTTTTATTTTACTCAAATAAAATAAACGGTCAAATAGAATCAAAAACAACAATAAAATAATTTTAAACAAAAATGTGAACCGACTTCAAACTAAAAAGTAAGAAATAACTTTACAAACAGACTTCAATAATAAGGTATTTTTGGAGTCTGTGCCCAAGTTCATCCTCAGTTTAACCTCAAGTAACCTCATTTTTACATATACTCCAAACATATCTTATTAAGTATTGAAGTCTGTTTGTAAAGTTATTTCTTACTTTTTAGTTTGAGGTCAGTTTTGTTATGTGCATTTTTAAAGCACATTAAATCTCTCTTTCCATTGTACATTATTGTACGGTGCAACCGTACACCAACCGTCAGCGCGTTTTTCGTATAGCACGCGCCGGTCACATTTTCAATTTAGTATGCATTTGGGATGCTAACATATCGCGCGCGTACTCATAGCAACATCATTATCATACCTACAGTGTACAATAATAAATATTATAAACTTTAACAACATCTTTTCTTTGACTATCGTATGGTGTCGATACTAGCCCGTACAATTATAATAAATGAATAAATATTACCTAAGTACATATTTACCTACATACTTCTTTTTTAGTAAAATATATTAAAGTACCTACATGTCATGATTTTTTCGTGACTTTAAAACTCGTCTGCAAAAATGAGGTTACTTGAGGTTAAACTGAGGATGAACTTGGGCACAGACTCCAAAAATACCTTATTATTGAAGTCTGTTTGTAAAGTTATTTCTTACTTTTTAGTTTGAAGTCGGTTCACATTTTTGTTTAAAATTATTTTATTTAATGCTTTTTAGTTATCATAGTTTCACTTCCACTCTATTATCTGACTCTGGTATCTTAGTTTTAATGCTTCATCATAGGTTGCGGCAACTGGCTACTTAATGGTAACCTTACGGATTACCATTATTAATGTTTAAATATATAATTTGTACAGTTATTTAAATTATTTAAATTAACTTGCTTTAAACACGATTTAATTATTCCTATTTTATAACGAGTTCCGCTACATCATTAGCATCGAAGGTGGTCAAATTTTATATAGTTCTGCAAAGGTAATGTGACCAACAATAATAATTTATCAACTTGGTTCCTTAACTCTTATCCGTTGAGGAGTTCCACTCTGTAGCTTCGAAACTCTTCATCAGATCATCACCTACTTAATATGGGACCAAATTCAAAGTAACAGCTCCCAAAACCAAAATAAAACAATTCAAATTGGTTACCAAATGACGGAATACGGCGGTCAGAAATATAAAATAAAAATGAGTTCCACTCCATCATCAGACTCGAAGGTGGTCAATGTCTATATAGCTCTGCAAAGGTAATGTGAATAACAATAATATTTTTTTAACCCGGTTCCTTAACTCTTATCCGTTGAGGAGTTCTACTCTGTATCTCAGAAACTCTTCATCATATCATCACCAACTTAATATGGGACCAAATTCAAAGTAACAGCTCCCAAACCAAAAAAAAAACAATTTAAATTGTTTACCAAATGACGGAATACGACGGACAGAAATATAAAATAAAAACGGGTTCCACTCCATCATCAGACTCAAAGGTGGTAAATGTCTACATAGTTCTGCAAAGGTTATGTGACCAGTAATAATATTTTTTTAACCCGGTTCCTTAACTCTTATCCGTTGAAGAGTTCCACTCTGTATCTCCGAAACTCTTCATCAGATCAACACTAACTTAATATGGGACCAAATTCAAAGTAACATCTTCCCAACCAAAAAGAAAAAATTCAAATCGGTTAACAAATGACGGAATGCGGCGATAACAAATATAAAAAAAAATAAAAAAAAATAAAATAAAAAAAAAAAAATAAAAATAAAAAAAAAAAAAAACATACAGACGAATTGAGAACCTCCTCCTTTTTTTGAAGTCGGTTAAAAACAACTTGGATCGGAATTTTTGCATCGCAGAAATTAGACTCGGGGACACTGTGCACTTTTCGAAGTTGATTCTACCTAAGTTAATTTACAATTATCTTCGCCAAAACTTTTACGTTCCCAATCTAAAATTACCTAGCTCATAAAAGTTAGCTACTAGTCAATCACATTTTCTAACAATTTGCCGACAAAGTCTCGTGAAACGCATCTCGCGAACGTTTACTGGAGTCTTTTTTATAAAAAAGTTCGGCTTTAGTGGCATCGTATAGATGCGATCATGGCACTTCGCTCGTGTATCGACCTAATGATTGCTTTGTGAATGCCGCCGCCGAGAGCATATGGGAGAAAAACATAAACGCCCCCACCTTGTTATTAAGTGTGAATTCTACAAATTGTTCACAAATATTTGCGTCTACCTGTGTTTTTTTTATTATACCACTTGTTATATGTATTTGCCGTGACTGAATCAAGGACGCCATAAAAGTTGTCCGATTAACCATGGTGGATTACGTCTCCCAGGTAGGTATGAATTTAAATTGAGATTACTTCTATAATCATTCTTCTATCTTCATTTCATAAATAATAATTGGATGTGTAGTTGGTGTGAAGTTGCGTTCTAGAACGACAGTGAAATACAGAGTGAAGTTCTAGTTATAGATAGACAATTATGTTATTTAAATAGTTAAGTACGTACCAGTCGATGACATTACAAATGAGTAAATATTGTAATTTAAAAGTAGTAACATTGAGAGTAAAAACTATTAATACTTATAATTAAATGGTTAGAATTTTGCCGCTTTTCATTCTACTTAGGTAGTAGTAAGTAGTAAGTATTTAATAATTTACTTTGTATTAAATCAATTCAAAAAATTGCTAAAATATACCTGTATTATATTAAACGTTTTTACATACTGGAACAATCCGTAGCAAACTAATTAAACTGCAATGCTACGACAACGTAGCAAATTATTCAATGGCTATTTCACGACAATATCTACAGTTGAATTATCTTTTAATGATGTAGTATAGTTAGTTAGCAACTAAAATAGATAGATTTGCAAAGCTTGTGTATAGAAAAAGATCTTAAATATTTTCTTATTTTACTTATATTATTAATCAATGCTATTAACTCTTTAGTGGGCAAATTAATTATTCGTAAATCGTAAACATATGTCAGGTTTTAAATACTCATCAGAGTTTCAGCGGGTATTTTCTAATACTCCTATAATGTCCTTTTTATTGAGTGTAAATAATTGAGTTTGTATCAACGCCGCCTCGCCGCCATCTGCTCGCTTGCGTTTTAACACTCCTTTCAGATTTCCCACTTAACTTTAATGTTCTCATAAAATTTAACATTTAACTAAAAAGCAAGGAAAACAAATTCTTACGAGATACACGTAAAACTGAGAATCCATTGCTGTAAGTAAATGTATATCACTTCGTCGGGATTTAAAGAGACCTTTGTCCGATTTTCATTTGGGACGAGGCAATATATTCTTAATCCTTATTTACATAAAGTGCAGTTTTCTTCGGATATGATGTCTGTCGTATCATTTTCATGCATTTGTCGTGAGGCTGGTTATTACAATATTTGTTGTTGGAGGTTATTTATTAGATAGTTGCGAGGATTTGCGCCGCCGGCGTCGAGTGTAGAGATGCGTCGCTGGCATTGATCTCATATTATAATTATTATACAATGAGGCTAAGCGGCGATTCTGTTCGGCTTAGATGTAATGTATGTAAATTATGCATGAATTGTCGACGTTTGGTAAATACTACGGTAACCTACTACTGTTTACCGAGTCGACTTTTCAAGTGAATACTTAGAAGCACTAGAATATGCTATTTTGTTCATTTTTATGTAAGTAACTCTTTGCATATCGTACATCTGGACACATTTGTTTGAGCTTTGCAGCCTATGTTCAAGCACTGTGTCGTTACGGAAATAAGTTAGCCAACTAGCGTTAGTTAGTCGTGGCACTTTCCCAATATCCATATCTGGAGTGCTTCGTAGACGTGTTTAAACTTAGTACCTACCTACTTAAAGAAAGGGGTAAAAACTCCAAAAATTAATTACATTTTGAAACATCTTATTTCGTTACACTATAATATGTGCTTATGGTCCAGCTTACCTATTCATTGGGTAGCAGTGGCCAGGGACATTAAAAGAATTATACACAAATTCATTATACACAATTTGTTCAAATGGTTTGGCCCATAACGCATCTGTGTTGCTCGGGGCTATGACAAAATTAAATTAGGTCTCTATTAAAACTGGCTGATAAAAAGTTAGTTAATTTTACAGTTTAAAAAAGTAATTCTCTTTTGTTTTTTTAAGATGATAAGAAAAACTGAAATACTAGTCACAGTTAATAAGAACTGTAGTAATATTTATAATTTGATCCTCCTAGAGACTCTCTAGGTAGAGTTCTAGACAAACTCTATTAATTCTTATTCGGTCCGGATCGAATATCGGACTGCCCATTCCGGGGTATCTCGAATAATCTTGATCTGAGCCTTGCATTACAGCGTATGAAGTGCGATAATCTCCTAAAAGGTGTTGTTGTGTAGATAATTAATATTTAGGCGAGCAGAGCTCCCCGCGGCGCCGCGCCCGCCCGCCTTTGAGCCGCGCCGACGCACCGCATTTGTCATGTTAGCGCACCAAAGGTGTGAATGACTTTTTTCTAACCATTATTAATGACAGTGATAGAAAATATTGTTTTTTGTTACAACAGTGTTGATTGTTGTCAATTAGTTTTTTGTTGTAGCGCCGCGTTCCGTAACCGTAGCCGATCGATTCACTTGTGATTTGAATTGAATGTTTGAATTAAAATATGGTGGGCTTCATTAGACCTTTTGATGTGATTATGCATACATGTATTTTGTGCAATCTAGGGCGCAGATTGTTTATTATTGGATAGAAAGTACCAACGTGTGCCGTCGTCGACGATTTCAGCTGGTGAATGCTGGTGACCCGTACTTCATTTCAGTATTTTGAAAAGAAATTTTAAACTTTTTTTAATACAAAATATCAGTCCAATATCGTTGTCCAAAATAAGACATCTAAAACAGATTTATGATAAATATACCTAATAACATTTTTATGTGGTTCCGGCATAATAATATAAATTTCTTTCATGATAAATTTTATTTTTAATAGATTATAAAATTGCAGATTTTTTTACGTGAATGAAATATTAATGTACCTTCGTAACATGCCCACTAAATTACCTTCCTACTTTCATCTCAAAAGGCTGTTTCAATGTTATTCTTGAAAGGAGCTACTTGTTTTGTTATTTAAAAAATGAGTCGAATCACGGCAAGGAAAGCTCTCAAACCGCCCCTCGAGAACAATGAATATTAAGCGGCTACATGGTCTATCCATTTTCCTTTTGAACCCCAACAATGAAGTGAACGCAAAGAAAATGCCATCAATTGAATTTTAAAACACTTAAAAACCGCTAGAAGAAAAACGTTGTGGTGTTATGATTCGTGCTTTTTGCGTAAAAGTTTTTAAGACTGGAATTTTCAATACGTATTGAAATAAATAAAAAGTACATATTTAAATAATTCAGCGTTTGTATGGTAGCACGGTCCACCTATATGTACCAACCCTGTAAACACATGTGATGTAATCGTATTTAGAGGGTTAGTACATAACTAGCTGGACCGTATATTACATACATTATGTTTCACTATTAGGTAATTAGGTAAAAATTATTCCATTAAGTATATAAATTATAGATATGGTACGTAACTCTATATTTGACGTATCATAAAATTTTATCGTACGTCAAATAACTTTTTTTAAATCAATTGAAACTTTCCATTGCGTACAATAAATCATTACGTACAAATTACTAAAATAGTGAAGCAACAGAATGCGCCAATACAATAAATCAAGGTAACATCCCGTGATTATATTTGGAGCTGCCAGAACAATGGCTATTATATTCAAAGCAAATGGATTCTTTTGTGTATCACTAAAGTATTGCTTCCGGCTAATCCAGGTCGATTTTGTATTAAACGCGTTTACTAAATTAAATTCGATACAGTTATGGCTTACGCGCAAATGCAGCGGGCCATTCGTATTTGTAACCGTTGCTTGGCAACATACATACGTTCTTTTACTCCTTGACAGAAATAGGTCACGATTATTTAACAATGAATATTCATTTCTTTTATTTACCTTAAACATCATGATGAAACTTTGTTTCAACTTACTTTTTTTTAAATACGTTTTTGAAATACAACCATGGTTTTTCTAGCGGTTGCGCAAGTAAGCTTTTTCGAATATTTTTAAGTCATCATCAAAGTCAAACATTCAAATTCATAGAACCGAGACGTAAGAAAAAAATTGAAACCTAGAGCTAAGGACCTTTGTTCGTGGCTCTTTAAACTGCTTCGGTTGCTTTTAAGGTTATTGTTAGTGTGAAATGAATTAAACAGCTCATTGTGAAGGACTATCATGGGTCGGGGTGAGGCGCGGGCCCGGGGCGCGGTGCGGAGGCGTCAGTACTATTAACGTATGGTTTGAGATAACATCAACCGACAAACTCGATTAGCGGCTCGAGTGATTCCGTTTACGTGTGGTACAAGTAAGAAGACATTGGCTTTAACAAAACGGTTAGATTAGTAAGCTTATTATCACTGAGGGAATGACAAGGGGGTGTGGATGGGAAGGTTATAGAAAAATATTGTAAGATAACCTGCTTTTTTGAAATTTTTAAATGAAGCGATTAACTTCAGACGCTTAATGTAAGTACTGGAGTGTATGTAATCAATCAATTAATTAAATTACAATAAAAAGTCCGTTAAAATACATATATTTAAAAAAAGTGTTATAATAATAAAATTAATGATGACGTTATTGAACTTGGACCACATCATTTTTTTACTATTACTCTTTAGTTTTAAATTATATGAATGATAATTATATTAATATTAAATTAAAAAATGTACAATAAAAGTATTTTACATAAAAGTGATATAAGAATATCGCTATTTGTAGTTATGAAGTTACAATTTCCATCGTAGCTCTAACGGATAGGTACCATTGTGTTGAAATCAAACTAATATAAATTGATCATGCACATTTTTGCACGCCCCATTTGGAACACAGAAAACAGGTTGAAAGTTATTATACGAGGAACTATGTGATGTAGCAAAAAAGAAAAAAATATATGAACAATACCTACCGTTGTCGTTTCATAAATATGCTACGCCGTAGTGGTGTAGGTTTCATACGAGACAGATATTTGACTATACAAAATAAGTATTTTTAAGTTATTTACGATGCTGGCGCAAAAGATATTCAGTCATACTCTTAAGTGAGCCGCAGTTAATTACTTTTGGTTCTCTCAAACAAGGCTTTGGCGGTAACTTGCCGCTCGTAATTCATTTGAGCACGTATCTTCGTTTATAGGCAGAGAAACGCTGCTATAAAACGATCATCATGTAGATTCGATTAGATTTCAAATATTTTTTATAAAACTACATAAATTTTGCAAATTTTTGCGATGAGAGAATTCTATGTATTTATTTAATTTAAATTTTCATAACCGTCTCCAACTGATTATTGTGTAATTTTGTAAGTAATATCATTAAAAGTCTTTTTATTAGTAAGTAGTTATTTAGGATAAACTCTTAATAGACTTCAGTCATTCGAAATTTATGACATAAAATAAATCTGTAAAAATTCTGCTCAACTCTTGATTTAGTGAGTTGCCTCTCGGTCTATATTACCATACAAGATGAGGATCGCGTAGACGCTTCGGCGCAGCCCAAGTAAGACAACGCTACAAGAGCGAAGAGTGAAGCATCCCTTCGGACATAATACGAAATGTTTATAGGCTGAACGCTTCCTTTTTTTTTTGAAAGCACTATTTCAAATATTGTTTTAATTGATTGCTGGCAGACCATTTGGCGGCTCGGCGGCGGATGAACGCCATAATTACAGGCCTAATTCGGTACACTCTTCTTCTTTTATTCATAAAACTGTACGAGCTTCACCGATGTCTCAACGGCTGTGTTATTATCAAGAAAGATTTATTTAGGTCGAATACTAAATCTCAATGGTTTTGCAAGGTATAGTGCCTACGTTAACTACGCAATTTTAAGACAAAACACCGTATCGTTGTTCAATAATGAACTTTCGCAACAATGTCATTGAATTACGACTCGGTTTAACGAGCGCGTGAACGTAGTGAAATACAATTTTTAAGCTTTATAATTTACGTGTGATTATACCGGTGGTTAATAAAAATAAATAAAAAAATACACTCCTTCGTACAAATAATGTAAGTATCTACTTCCAAAGAAAGTAGGTACATACCTACCTACTATTTAAACTGAAGAAGTTTGTGTAAGAGTAGGAATGGGAGTTTATAAATTTAATTTAAATAATAAAGAGTTAGTTAACTGAAAATGATCTAATTTATACTTAGTTGTTACTTTACTGTTAAATAAGTAGGTGACTGCAACTCGTATCGCGAACCAGAGTCGCAGGAAGCGTCTTTCAATTACCTACTCCTTACATACACCATTTCCGCTTAGCAAAATAAGATACAATGTTTACTAAATACGAGTTCGTAATAATAGCGATAAACAATAATTGGCGGCAGTAAAGTGCGGGGAGCAGCACCCGCATGGGCCGACCGCAGCGGTCGCACCGCCCATTGTCTCCGCTTTACGCGCTACTATAAATTTTACTCCAACGCTACATTTGCATATCGACGATATCTGTTTATCAGGTTCGCGGTCAACGCCGTCAGCTTTAAGCGTAAATATGATGGTAGGCAAGCTATGTTGATTTATACTAATGATTTTTTTCATGAATAAGTTGTCTGTCTAAGTAAGCATTATCTATGTTTTATGTTAAACGGCCAACTCGTTTGAATATCGTACTTATAGGTCAGCTGTAGGTACTCTTACGACAACTTAAGGTACTCTTATGACGTTGAACACTGGAAATCGAACCCACTCTAGGTTAGACACTGATTCGTGATCAGGGCCGGATCTAGGGGGGGGCAAGCCGGGGCCCATGCCCCGGGCGGCAAGTTCAGGGGGCGGCCAAATTCACATTTTACAGACGAATGGATAACTCATCATTTACTTAACTTTGACTGACGGAATAAATAAATAATAGCACAAGTACAGTAATTTCATAGCCATATCAACTCGACCGATACCCAGAGCGAGGAATGAGATGTAGTGCACGAACATTTATTATTTGCGAGGCGCGTAGGCATAGTTCAAAATACGCGCCTGCTCGCCCGCAGGAAGGAATCGATTTTATATACTTAGGAAGGAATTAGAAGGAACTTCGAAGGAATTTATATACTTAGTTCTGCAAAAGCAATGTGACCCACAAAAATATAATTTATTAACCCGGTTCCTATGAGAAGGCCTTCGATTCTATCGAGACCTGGGCGGTGCTTGAGTCTCTTCAGCGATGCCAGATCGACTATCGGCACATCGAGGCGTTGAAGTGTGTATACAATGCCGCCACCATGAAAGTCCGAGTACACGACAACAGTACGAACCCCATCCACGTGCAGCGCGGCGTACGACAGGGGTATTAACATCAACGGCGAACACCTCTCACACCTCCGATTTGCCGAAGACATAGTGGTCCTGGCGGAGTCGCTGGAGGAACTCAGCATTATGCTCAGCGACCTCAATAGTGCCTCACAACGAACCGAATGGGTAAATCCAACTTCGAGAGAGAGGTCACTCGAAAAATCCAACTCGGCTGGGCAGCGTTCGGGAATCTACGACACGTCTTGACGTCCGATATACCTCAGTGCCTGAAGTCGAAAGTTTTCGAGCAATGTATGTTGCCAGTGATGACCTACGGTGCCGGTGAGACGTGGTCCTTTACTGTGAGCCTAATCCACAAACTCAGAGTCGCCCAGAGGGCAATGGAGAGAGCTATGCTTGGTATTTCTCTACGAGACAGAATCAGAAGTGATGAAATCCGTAGAAGAACGAAGGTGACCGACATAGCTCTCAAAGTTTGCAAATTAAAGTGGCAATAGGCTGGCGTTCGCAGGACTGACAACCGATGGGGAAAAAAGGTCCTCGAATGGCGACCACGTTTAGGCAAAAGGAGCACAGGCCGCCATCCGACCAGGTGGACTGATGACCTGAAAAAGACAGCGGGAAACCGTTGGATTCAGAGGGCCCAGGACCGGGCGGAGTGGCGTCGATTAGGGGAGGCCCATGTCCAGCAGTGGACTACTAAGGGCTGAAAGGAAAGAAGGAACCCGGTTCCTTAACTCTTATCCGTTGAGGAGTTCCTCAACTCTGTATCTCCGAAACCATTCATCAAATCATCAACAACTTAATATGGGACCAAGTTAAAAGTAACAGCTCCCAAACCAAAAAAAAACAATTCAAATCGGTTACCAAATGACGGAATGCGGCGGTCAGAAATATAAAAAAAACGAGTTCCTCTCTATCATCAGTCTATATAGTTCTGCAAAGGTAATGTGACCAACAACAACAATTTATTAACCGAATTCCTTAACTCTTATCGGTTGAGGAGTTCCATTGTGTATCTCCGAAACTCTTTTTTTTAAGGAAAGAATACGTTTATTGTTGACTGTTACATGAGAAAGATGTTACAAAAATTTATAATAAGTTTAGAACAGTCTACCCTATGCGGGCATACAATAATTATGTCTTATATAACTAAAACTTAATTTTATATTTCATTGGCAATCATTGCTAGATTATATTTATTTATTTATTATTTTGTTCAGCAGTCCAAATTATTTGTTTATTTTAATATTTTACCTATTCGAACTTATCGGCTATGTAATGTGCCCATTACTGGGCAAAGAGAGAAAAATCCGGAGGAAAAAACTCTCGACACAGTTCTAATTAATTTATTTAGTTATTTATACGCGCGTTACTACATTTCTTTATGTAATTGTTTATCTATAAACATAATTTAGATTGAAATTGCGAACCATCCATTCATTATTCCGTTCGTTATTTGCATTTTTGTGTGATAGTGCATTCTCTCTGATTATACCCTGGTATAAACACAAGGAAGCACTTGTAGTCGGCAGCTATACAGGACTGTAAATGTAGCATCTGTCCTTCCTGAGATTGTTATTTTATTTTATCGTTAAAGAATTCCTTTTCGGTATAATAACCTTTGACCAGCTACTGTTTTAAAGACCATTTAAATTTATTGATTGATAGTTTTTTAGTTCTGGAGGCAAATGATTGTATATGCGTATGGCAGATATATACCTACTTTTTTTATAAATTCTACATTTTATTCTAGGTAAATACAATTGATTTTTATCTTTCTGTCTCATGGGTACATTTCTTACACGCATATAAGGTTTATTTTTAATCTTCTTCATCAGATTATCATCAACTTAATATGGTACCAAATTCACAGTAACACCTTCCAAACCAAAAAGAAAAAATTCAAATCGGTTAAAAATAACGGAATGCGGCGGTAACAAATATTAAAAAAAATAAAAACATACAAACGAATTGAGAACCTCCTCCTTTTTTTGAAGTCGGTTAATAAATAGGCTTAACACAGAAATAACAGCAATCAATGCATTATTTCCGGAAGGCCTATGTAGGCTATGTCCAAATTTCAATCAATTAGTGGACATCTGATAGCTGAAATTATATCTATAATCTATACTAATATTATAAAGAGGAAACATTTGTATTTTTGTATGTTTGTAACGAATAAACTCAAAAACTGCTGGGCCGATTTCTAAAATTCTTTCACCATTGGAAAGCTACATTCAGCCTGAGTAACATAGGCTATAAAATTAAAATAAAAATAAAAAAAATTCATTGGCAGAGCGAAGCCTGCTGGGTCAGCTAGTAATATTATAAAGAGGAAACATTTGTATTTTTGTATGTTTGTAACGAATAAACTCAAAAACTACTGGGCCGATTTCAAAAATTCTTTCACCATTGGAAAGCTACATTCAGCCTGAGTAACATAGGCTATTAAATAAAAAAATAAAATAAAAATCATTGGCACAGCGAAGCCTGCTGGGTCAGCTAGTGGATGATAAAGGTAAAAATAAATGTATGTGGGCGGGGGCGGCATATTTCAGGTTTTGCCCCGCCTAAAAAAAATTGAAGATCCGGGGCTGTTCGTGATCAAGACCCTCAACTGTACTGTAGGTGTGCGTTAGCAAAATGGTACGTCGATTAATTAGTTAGCACCTATACCTACTTATCTAAATTTAAAACAATTATTGATAAATCGAGTCGTATAGGTACTTACCTATAGTCGTATACCACTTTACCGTGATTACTTTGTATTTTAGCACTAACCATGTGCACTAAAGTCAATCGGACGTCTTTTAAAAAAATATGGTAAAGAAGTGTCGCTTGTGGCTTTTGGGTGGGGAGCCGTGGTTGCCGAAGATAGTTCATTTGAGGCACACATCTCAGTCCTCATGGGTAGCCATGCATCCACATACATATGTACGTCCTCAAAAAGGATTTCTGAGGATCCTCCCTATTTGAGGTTGGACGTGGGCTGTAGTGATTACCTAATGTCAGGTGGTATACCTACCTATGCCCTTTTGTTTTTCCTAAAATTAAAATGTTTAAAAATGCGTAGTTTAGAAAATGCTAAATATTCCAAAAAAGTTTCATCGAACTAAAAACAAACATAATATAAAAATCATACCTTCAAAAAACTCGACCACAGTCTGCCGTAACGCGGCGTCAGCTCAACCCTGCAAGCTCATTCAGTCAAAGCATTCATGTTTAGTGAAAGTTATTGAAACAAACGAATGGTGCTGCCAAGGTGGTCCCACCATCAATCTTTTATCTAACGCCGCGTCGTCTACTCTTTGTCGTCATGTCATGGACGTCTCGGTGCGGAGCGTGGCGAATCGGTGCCGTTCAAATCGCTCACCACACCCCCTGGTTCTCCGTTATGCCGCAAACCCTGAATGTATTTTAACACATTAGCTTACCTAATGTGAATCGTCATTAAACACAAAAATTGAATCTGTTTTGAACTTATTCATTCCAAATGACATGTGTAATGCCTTTCCTATTCATGTTATGCTATTGTCAGATGTAATGCATGTTTGGTAACTTAAAACACATTTCTGTTCGTCGGTAGCTAATTCAATTTTGTAAAAGTGCGATTAAGGTGCTTTTAGTTATGCATAGTCATAACGGGTATTTTCCATTTATGAGAAATTGCGGTTTGATCTCTATAACAGAATTTGAGAAAATCATGTGATACGTTGTGTCTAAGTTTGTGTAGGTATCTTAAATTAATCTGCACTCATCAAGTTCTTTTGAAATGTAATGGTTGCGTTATGCCATCAGCATTAGGTAATCGTTTGGTTTTTAAGTTTGAATGTTTTCGTCCATTTGTTGCAGGACCATTTAACAACAAATGGCTTACAGACAGGATTTTTACTTTTCTATGTTATATAAATAATAGGCCTAAAAAATAAACATCTACACTTTTCTTAGATAGGTAACTTGGAGGTAACGCAGTCGTTAAGGGGCTAATTAAGACCATAATAGTAGGTAATTAACGATACCCGATTTAACCGAAACTGTGACTGTTAATTTTAGCTGAATAGTTAACCATTTAAGTAGCTTCTAATAGCCAATTTTTTGTAATTAGGAGAAGTCCTTTTTTCGAGCAAAATACAAAAATTGTAAGGTTGCATAGTAGATAAGCTCAAAATACACAATAGACAGGTACACCTATGGTTAGACAAAGACAATTGACAATTTACCTTAAATCGATCGTAATACCTACTACTTTATACATATAAATACTAATAACTATCTATTTGGAACTAAGAAATCTGCAAGAAAATTTTGATATTTGTACCTCAAGAATTTTATTAGGTACCTATATTGTAACAAAGTTTCATGTTCAATATCATTTCTAATAATAAACTGTTAAAAAATTGAAACAGCCTATAAGCCGTTACTCATCTCAAGTACCTACTATTTGCTCACTACGATTCATCCCATTAGGCCGCTGAATAAACTCATTATCAGTGAATACGACTACCCGCCGAAAGGCTCCTTTCAAACGATATTAAACCGCGTTATCCGCGTTTATTCCCGGCCTTGATTAGTACCGTATCATTTAGTCCTGCGTTGTAATTATAGATCCTCGAGAAAAACTAGATTTTATATTAAAGGAGTAGAGTTGAGAATCGGACGTCAAGAATCAGCGGCGGCGCCTTTGACCGCAGGAGATGAAAAGTGCCGCGCGCGACCATTTATCATTGACAAACACAATTGTATTGGGACTCGGCTCTAGAAATTGGTGGACAAACAATCTGCGATTCAAATTTAAGTAGCCTTACAATTCTTTGTTCCGCTGCCATTGTAACTCATATTTATATCTATACAAAAATGATCGATCCATAAAAAGTAAATTGATATTTTTATTTCATGATTTGAAAAAAAGAGTATAATTAGGTGTAAGATTTCATTTTACATTACTGGATTTAGATCTCTCGTTTGTTGTGTGCTTGCTGGCTACATTTTTGTTATATTGAAATTACCTATATTTAAGGTGAGTTATATTCTTACCTACCTATACCTATTATCGTTTTTAAACTTGCCAATGTTTCTGTTGAGTCTATCTTTATATGGTCTATTTAGGTACCTGCTGGGTAAATTAGCTCATTAACATTCAGTGCATTCAAAATTATATTGAACGGTAGGTATGTTCCACGTTTCCAAAAAAACCATCTTAATAAATATTTATTGAAATAAATAACATTTATAAAGATACAAGAATAGGTTCTTTATTTTAGGCGATTATTTCAGTCCTCATGAGTATTGAGAAGCAACGCAACCAGACACAACCTCACCTAGGATCTACCCTGTGTATTTGAGGTTGACCGTGGGTGTCTGTGAGGCAGTAACCACTTAACAGTAACACTTATGTATGTCAGGTAACGTGCATGTCCATTTAATTTTCATAATACGAGTATGCACAATTTAAAAAACCTTTCGTATCATATAATATTATCTATGTTATGCATACCTGCCATTGTTAATAAAGTTTCTTCAAAATTAACCTGATAATTTTCCCTACACATCGTGTACCTACCTATCCAGACACCATAAAACTATAAAAGTGTAGTCTAATTGTATCATTTCATTTATGATCCTAATGCCCGGGAGTCTAGGGAGTCTCTAGGAAGAGTCGGGACTGTCGGGAGGCGTCGCCCCGCCCTCCGCACTCGTCCAATGGCGCTCGAGATGTGGTGTCCCCAGAGATAGAGACACCATGTCGCGGTAAATTGATTTACTACCTTTTTCAAAGCTTTTGTTTTTAATAGACATCATGATATGGTAAGTCAAACGAATGAATGTTAAAAACAGTCTTTTTAAATTCAATTATCTGTAGTTGATATTTCTCCTTGTAGAGTTTGTTATTTTGTTAGCAGGGCAATAAACATGACGAGGTTAATTTTATTTAAAATTGAAGACGTAGGTAAGTAATTTTAAGGATAATTATGTGCTGTGAGATGGAGTTTGAAGATCGTAAGCGGTTGCTGCAGATGGCTGACGCTAGGTCCTTCACGGTCATTTCCAGAGCTAGGACTGGCTGGCGCAGAGTAAGAAAAAGAAGAAAACGGACATTGAAAATAAGAACTGTCATTATTATAATGGACATATTTTGAAAAGATTCACAAGTTGTAATTTTCCTTTTATTATTCCAGACACCTCTAAAAGTACATTTTCATCAAAAAATCTAAACTAGGCTGATGGGTGGGGGAGTACCTCTACATATGTCATCTCTACATAAGTAGATACATTACTAATTTTAAGACATAGGTGGGCACTTCGGTATTGCATGAACTATGACGAACAAAACACGTTGCACACCCCATACCTAGGTACCTATATGGAAGGCAAAACTTTGCCTCATGGTGATTGCTTCTTTGATCGCTTTGGATGACGTTTGACTACCAGTTTGACTCTGGATTACAGTAATAGATCCAAGTTTTATCTATAGATACATAGCAATGCAACTGTTGATTACCCTGGAACAGTTTCAAAAAATTCCCTGAACCGGCGGGTCTTTGTTGCTTACTTCGAACCGACAGTAAGCTAACGCGGCACTAACTTTGTACACAGATTTCTCACAGAGAAATGTTCATGTAAAATAGTGAATATACAGTGTTATAATATCTTTAATATCTCCGCTATCACACCTAATTACATTATACGATCGACTACCATAATTTTCTCGATTTATTCATATTTTATTGAACAATGCCCTAATTTGGAGACGGTTCAGCATCATTTAGTGTCTGTACGACTTTGTTTAAAGACATTTTAATTGTTGTTTCTGACCAAACAGAATCCAAATAATATTATTTATAAAGATGTTGATGTAACTATATCGAAGAGTTAATAAAATAGTAATAAGTAATAGTCTCGTCATGTTGATTCACCCTGGCTGTGGCCGATCTTTAACTAATTAGGTCATTTCTTTTCTTAAACAATGATTTTTATCAGAAATCAATACTTATTCTTTTTCAGACTTTTCCATTGCTTTGAAAATTGCACAAGTAGCGTCACTTAATTGTCTGTAACTTGCATACAAATGGTTCGTGTACCTCAAATTTTAATATGTCACCTATGAAGATGTGCTTTTCCTAAAAAACACATAGATTTAATAATAATGACCAACTCTATGCTAGGCCCGGGCCTTATTTTACTGATGTACCTAGTACTTAGTTACATTTTAGCGTTCTCGGTTGCTTTTAAGTTTCTCCACAAGCTAGAAACACAAAAATGCTTCAAAAAGCATAACTGCATGCGTAAAATGTAGAGATTGCTCCAGGCCTCGCTGTGTGGTGAAGATTTCCCCGATACGGGACACGACACGCATCTCTACTTGTGTGCCCAGTATCGATTATGAGCAAATAAAGTAGGCATTGAATAGGTAATTTATTGCCAATCGTATTTAGTTACTTAAGCATGCACTTATAATGCGCGCAACTATCAAACAATACTGACTTACCTTACGAGACATTAGATATGCATGTAAACATGCAGAGGTGGTTTTAAAACTAACGTTATTAGAATTTTTAATTAATATCTATTGACGTCTTATCAGTGGGCAACATCTCTATGTGATAGTTATAAACCTACTTAACTAGTTTCTTTTTATCCCTCATCTTAATAAAAGGAACTACAATTCGTGCTAATTAAGGCTTTTATGTTAACGTGCGCTTTTTAGGGGTTAATGGGATAGGTAAACCAAGGTGCCATCAGGCACTGCTGAAGCTGCCAATGATCCGTTTTCTAGAATGCTAATTGGAAAACTAAATTCCATTAATTTAGAATTAGAATATTAAAACACGCCCAAAATTCTATACTAATAAAATCGGTCCGTTTTTAGATATATCAATAATGAACTTTTATAACAACTTTAATTGGCTTTCATCAGAATTGGTGCTTGAACTTTTAATAATAAATATTTATACAGGTAGCAGCTGCATTAAAATCTTCGTTCGATACCCAAATAATAATTAGCCTGCCCTTAGCACCTCGGTCGGCGTCCGAGAAAAAAGACCGCGTCCAGTCTCGCTCGCGAACCAACATAACCTGTAATTTGGAAATTATTATCTAACACATTGTGCCTTTCTGGTTATCCCGCCGGTCAATTTGCCGTTTTTATGGCTCCCACAGAGCTGCGGTCTCTAATTATCTCTGCCACGATCGCGGCCCGAGGCGAGATCGCATCTACTACGAGCCGAGAACTGCACCATATCACCGAGCACCACGGTCCAAATCGTTCTACCGTAATCGCCCGGCCTTAGAAACATGAGAAAATGTGTTTGAAAGGGTAACACGTCCGCACCAACTCTATTTGTTTTACCGCGAACTGTAAAAGCTTTAATTATTTTACAATTACTGAGTACGAGATGACGGTTACGCGGTCTGGCCGGTAAGTCAGGCTTATTTCGCACAGTAGTAGCTTCAACCACTTTATTGACCTATTACTGTCTACTTGACAAATAATGTATATTCCTTGCTAAAGATTCAAGGTAATTCAACAACAAACATTGCATTATTTTAAGAATATTGAAGTTTGTAAGTTATGTTTCTATCATTGCAGTTAGTTCTTCAAAAATCTTCCAAGAACTTGTGTTTACTGTGTAGGTATGTTACAATCTTTTAATTGGCAAATACCAAAATTTTGATAGAATTTAAAGTCAATCCATAAGAACCTCAAAATTACGAAATGCTCAAACAAGCAATGGCTAATAAGTAATAACGTTCTAATCCGTTCTATTTAAAAAATGTGTTATTCATAAATAAAAAGATTAAACTGATTGATTCAGCAGCTATTTAGGTGGCATCAGAAATCTAACTTGTTAGTGAAACACCATTATAAACCGTCAACATTTCATTTTATACGCCATTAGATATCTATGCATGATGTCGTAAATTTAAATTATAATCGGTAAGTTTTAACGCCCAATTTTTAAATTAGAGAAACGAACGAAGCGGGAAAATAACTAAACGTAGAGTCGTTTGGGTACGATTTCGGCACTGTACAGTCGTATTCTATTAAAAAGGACTACTAATAAAATTAATTTATTTCTCGATTACTGTAGTGAGTTCAAAAAGGGACCGCAGCGTCGCGGCGTCGCGTCATTAATCATATTAATTAAGACGAGGCATGAGCGCCTTTGTTCACGGTGCTTTCGTTTAACGAGTCGTCTTTACGCCTCCAATTGCTATGAGTTCGAATCGGTTTCGTGCGATCGAGCAATAATATTTAGATTGAGCATTTGCATTTTACAGTGACACCGCAATGCCGTGACGCGGGGTGATATACGCGCGTTCTGTTCCGTTCCGTGCGGCAATGGGTCGATTGGTCAGAGACAATATTGTTTAATGAACGCGTGTGAGATCGTCTTGCGATTTACTTGTTTTATGTGTGTAATCGAATAATTGCAATGTAGAAGTTTTTACTAGCGGCACGCGGTGTTACGATTTGCCGCGCTCATGTTAAAATTCAATCTTATTATTTTATGAGATTGATGAATTTGAAAGTGCGGCGTGAACGTACCGTGACCGACAGTAACGGATCGCTTACAATGAATATTTTTAATTGAACTTAAATACAAGTTGTTTTAAGTGAGCTGAATTCATTCATTGAATAAGTGCATCTAAAATAATAATATATTTACTATAATACCTTGAAATAAGTGTTATTAAAGCGTTAATGCATTATCTCTTAATAGTGTGGTTTAGGTAAGTTTGATTGCAAGCACTTTCCTACTTCGATCAATCGCAATTCTCAATCGAAAAACCTTAATTTAATATTATTTTCACTGTAACTCATTATTGCTATCTACAATGTTTGCAAATAATAGAGTAGGCACAACATTAATTGACTTGAAATCAACTAAATGTAGAAGTTGTACCGAGAAATACCTACAAAGTAAGTGGTATTATTAGGCTCGGCAGTGCGTGTTCTATCTAATCTGTATAACTGTTGAAATAATGTTTGTTTTCTTTTACAGGTCCACAGCCCATCTTATGAACACATTTATGATAATGAGAAAAACTGAAGTTAAACCCCATAATCTTACTTATCTAATAATTACGTAGTGCATAATAGTTTTGAATGTCGTGCGAGCAATTTGTTCCTAATGAGATAAAACTGCTATCAAACAAGTAAATAATAGAGTTATATTCAATTTGCTTGGTCGTATCGCATGCAAGGAAATCTAAATGTGATGCGTTACCGTATCATTACGAGTGTAGTAGCGTACGACCAAATGATGTACCACGCACACCACACTCATTAATTCTACGAAGAATTATATCTTTATCGACTACCTACTGCAAAAATAGTAGCCAAAAATATGGATTTTGGAGGACAAGTATTTAAATTTGATAGCAAATAATTTATCACTACTGACGATACTGTATAAGTTTTAAGAGTGTCCTCCGTTGAAACGCTGCAGAGAATTTTGACACGAATTGACTCTAGGTGCTTCAAATTCTGATTTAACAAATGCGGTACCTAATAAGGTACCTACTGACATTTTTACGTACAATATAGGTATAATGTTATTTTTTTATTGCAGTCTATGAAATCCCTAGAGATGCCAGTATGCTAAGATATAGGTACCATAATATGTCTATCGGCTAACTAGCTTTTTTTGTCCACCGGACCTTGAATCGTCCTCTAGGCTCATCTGTCCGATTTAGAGTTCTCTACACCAACGAGAAATTATCAACTGATGTGGTAATTTATCCCCAAAATCAAAAATTTAATCTACGAAGCATTGATATTGAGATATACGTCTTTGAAATTCGTTAAAATATTGCCACAAAATTTTGTTCCACTAAGTTCCACCCTAGATAGCACTCTTTGTAATTCCATATCTTGTACAATATTGCTCGTATCGAATTGAAACTTTGAGGTTAAGTTAATGAAATCTTATTTTTGTAGGTATAGTATTGACATTTAATTGTTGGTGGCTTCGCATACGCCTATGCGCAAAACTTAAAAGACGACCCTTATTATAAGATAGAATGCCTGTTTACAAAAATTAGAAACAAGAAAGCAATCAATTTTTGTAATAATTTTATTTTTTCGTTTTCTTAATGCATGGAAACCCTATCTACTCGTACCGGCAAATAATTTTCTTCCCTATAATTATTCCGTATAAAGAGCTATTAATGTACATGAAGCTCTATCAGTTTAATGCGACGCTGTTACAATAATCGGCATAGACAATGCCACCGGATTGCGCATTGCTATTCAATTCAGTGGGAATGACGTATAAATCTTTCCATATGCCTAATGAATAGGTACCCGAGGTTAAATTCATTTGAGTTTGCCGGCTCCAATAGAAATAAGATTTTTCGCGTAAATTAATTAAGTTAAGGTTCAATCCAGTAGACGGACAGGCTCAATGGCTGCAAGGACGGGCGCAATGTACCTAGCCTACTTTGCGCCCGTCTTTTATCATTCTAATTTTTTTTTTAATAGGTACATGGTATAGGTAATATAAGTCAGTCAGTCAGTCAGTCTTTAAGTGTTTAAAATGAATAATAGTTGCCTGCATAAAATAAACCGTACCTACGTAATCATTTTTATTTTCCGTCTACAAGTTTAAGTTTGTGCCTTATACCAGACTTAGGTATCTATGAGATTAGAGATTTTTAACACTAACAAGTAATTCAGTCCTACTGGAATCATTTTTAAAGTAAGTGTTTATGTAAACATTTGCATGTATTATTGCGGTGCAATGTCAAGCCGAGGGTTATATCTACATAAGTTTGTTATTTAAGTTAAATCCAAGAAACTTTACCCTCTTTTGTAACGAGGGGAACCTTCAATCTGGGGGTATCCGTGGGAATGGTATCGGGTAACGTGAGATTTTTTCTTACTAAAACCCCCTCGTTGGGTTAGGAGCCAAGGAGGGGGTCGTTGGCTCCCTTAGCTCATGATGGGCCTGTCTTAAAGTAGTCATTTACGACGACAAGCGGGGTCATGTATGACATCGGCCTTCCCTATATCGCTAGCTGGAGGCAATGGTAGTTCCCACTCTACCACCCGCAACTCTTACCCTTTTTAGTAGCCTCTTAAACTTTACCAACACAGATACGATATATCGATAACTTGCTAAATAAAAATCGACGTTAACACTTATTTATTTACATCATACATTTAATGTATATTTGTATCTGTCATTTTCAATTCAGGCAGGTTGCGCCCTCCCGCAAGGCTTTCGAAAGTTATTTGCGATTATTTCCGAATTTCATTATTGCGTTATCATTTTGTTAATAACGATTTCTGTACATTTTATTTTGAACTGTATGGAGTTGTGATAAGGTTCTTTTTATATTGAAGTGTTTCGGAAAACTCAAAGAGATGAAAGATGCCGCCACCATTTGTCACTACTTTCGGAACGAGGTGGTGGAGTAAAGTACTGGCCCGCCCTGTTTGCACCTCCGGCTCGGAGCACTTCTCTTTTTACAAGCTTTTATTTTACTGGATACTGGTTCCATTGTAAAACATCTTACGATACTTATTCGTGCCCTTAAATAACTAATGCCCGGTTTCTGAGGTACTTTTATCGGTCGTTTATCTATTCGTTAGCGCTATTGGTTCGATAACTTACAAAAATGGGTTTCTGAACCACGCAGTGTAAGTTAAACTCCGTTTAAACTAAGGTTACCTTAACTGACCATTTTGTACCGATTATTGGTTCCATAACTTTATTTGATGTACGATTCGTGTCAAACATCAACTTTAAGGTTATTTCGTGTTATTTCTTATTCTTAGTATTGTTTAGTATTTTGGAGAGTGTTGTATCTTTTGTTTGGGAGTGATTTAAGTACTAGTGAAACCTAAAAATAATGGATATCTTGCTAAACACGAAAATGCGCGAAAGAAAGCAATGGCAATGACAACTGACAAGTATTGACAAGAGCATTGACCTTTTTTTTTACCGGGAATTTTGACAATGATATCATTCACAAACAGCCGCAATTATTCAACAAATTCTTATTTTTTATAACAAAACCAGTGTTTTGTCATCTATTTACCTTAATTTAATAAATAGTACCATTTAATTTAGGAGAAATGTCTAATTTGATGGAAAAAATTAATTTTAGTTTTAATATCATAAAAAGCTCCATCTAGTGGCGCTCTAAAGAACTCGTTATCGGTTTCATAGTTATTGAACAGTTCCTTACGTATTCAGAAACTCGGTGACAGATAACCGACGTTTAACTTAGGCATAACTTTATTGAATCAATAGCCAGCGAGAGTTTAACTAGGGACCTCAGAAACCGGGCATAAGTGACTATTTGTATCTGTAAGTATAATCCGTTGTGAAGGAAGCAAGTTACCTTACAACTGTACCTATTACAATTGAAAAGAGCTGTTAGCAGGAAATAAATTAGAAATACATATTACATATATTATAAATATATTTAATCTTAGATTCTCGTGTGTGTTTGTTATATTAGATGTGAATTGCAGTGACAATGTATCAGATGATGTGTTAGGTATATATCGGCACACGTTTGCTCAGTTACGCTATTTAAAATAACATTATTTTAACAACATTAAACGTAAATTAAGTACATCGCTGATATAAAAGTTGCGAAAGACTGTATCGTGGAGATAAACCCAAAGGTCCAGTGGAATGCGAACTTAATGGTTTCGGTTTTGGAACCGTGGCCAATCACTCCGTCATCAAAATTAAGGAAACATTCAACGTGGCCTGTTTGCGATCATCGGATGGGTAAAAACTGGACTAATGTTCGCAACGCGGTGGCAATTGAATGCTTTAACTGCAATATAATTTTCACGATGTTGTAGGTACCTACCTACTTCACTTTACGAACGAAGCCTTTACGAAACATTCTCATATTATAAATTTATGTTTTAGATGTAAGAATTACTAACTACTACTTCACCCAGGGAACCCAAATACCTGCACCTTACCTACCCACCTTATTCATTCTACCTTATTACCTGCCGTCAAGCATGCAAATTTCTGTTTCGGTTGGCGAGTTAGTAAAAGATGACAGACATATCTATTATTATTATAGTATTTTAGACACGTATGTAGGTGTAGGTGGGTATGTACTATTAACGAAACTGAATTGGAAATAAAAAAAAATAACAGATGTATGTATGTACATACCTTTATGAATAGTTAGTTATGTATTTATCCACGCATATCTTATTCTTCTTTTGCATTGTTATTTCAACTGACGGAACAATTTAATGAAACTCGTTTAAGTAGTTTTTTGCAATATGGGCCAAAACTTATACATAAGGACCATACATATTATATAATGTAAGTTGATTCACCATGGTTATGGTTTGAAAGGAAAAAAATCAGAATCTTGATCAAATTTTTTTAACCTTTAAGCAAACGATGGAAATGGTTATGTCCTCCTTTAGTTTGGGCCTTGTAGCTTGCCTGAGTAGGTATTATGTAACATACTTACATTGCGTGACCTAAAGTAGAAGGTTCAGTCATTCCTTCTAATATAAATGTGTGACGGAAATACCTTTAACTAATTCCATTCACGATTGCCCTGAACTATGATATTTTGTCCAGTAAAATTTTATTTTATTTTAGAGAAATAACTACTCATATTTATTGTAGGTAAAACTGGTTTATACTTAATATTGTTACTCAATATCATGTACTCATGCACCTACCTAGGTCTTATCTACATTTTATTAACTTCTCGAATTATATAGGTATATAGGTAGGTTTGCTGAAAGAAATTCGTTACAGAAAGGCAGTAGGTACGTAGGTAACCTACCTTTGTTACATTTTCTAGTTACATGAAACTTACCTGGGTTCATATTAGTAGGCATTTCTGGTAAATAGCCATGTTTAAAAAATCCATAGATATGTATATAGTATTAGGTAAGTAGATCGGCTGTCAAATGATAGAGGCGAGACCAAAAGTGTGCAGGTCAAGTAGTGATTTCCACGCTCAATTTCGATATTGTTGACTTAATTTTTAAGAACACTCATATAGGGTTAAATTATTTATTATTAAATAGGGTAAACCGTATGTCATCGGTGTTGATTTATTTAGTTTCGGTTATTAACTTTTAAAAATTATCTTGTTATATCACTCAATACATTTATAAGTAAAGGTAAACAACAAAAATCCTATCTAAACAAACTTAATTTGCGATTATGAAAAGCTCTGAAAGAAGGCATTTCTAAAACAAAGCGGTGTTTGCGTGTAAACACGCAGGCCTCCTATAAATAGTAATTAAATAATTCGAGCCTTTACGTAGTAGGACGAGTGGACGGCCATTACACGCAAAACGCCAAATCATTTACAAGAAAGCGAGAGCCCTTCTTTTACTATTTACATAATTTATTCAGAGCGAATCAATAGTGTTGTAACTTGGAAAATGGTAGATAAGTAGCTAAGTATTAGATTTGGTGTTTGGTTTAATTTCATTCGTATAATAATACAGGGAAGGAATTTTAAATAACGCTTACTTCACACTCATCTGTAACATACGAGTCCCTGTGTTGTGGATGCCATGGACACAAAGAAGACAAGAACACACACATCCAGTTTAAAGTAGGATTGAAATTGCTGACCTGCGTGGTGACACCAGGTTTTCAAGCGAAGTAGAATTTGGATTCGAATTGAGTTTAGGTAGGTACATATACGCTGGATGTGTGTATTCTTGTTTCTTGTGTCTTTACAACACGTAAAGACACAAGAAACAAGAAGAGAAAAGAATCCTAGTATTTATTTATTATCAGTTTGAAGCGTAATACGTACGACGTAGTAAAATGTATTGAATTCAAATATACGATTTGGACGACCTCACTCTACTCTGCCCTAGCACGTATTAGAACCCAAGTTACAACGCTTTTCGTGTAACGCGGCGATACAATCTCCAAAATATTAAACTAATATTTAGGCAACGCTTTGCCTGGAGCCGCCTCATTTGAATAAGGTACGATTCCATCCGGTTAGTTTACAACCATTCGTCTTGTTTCCGTGCTACTAGTTTACTAGGAAATTTGATTAACAACAAAAATTCAATGTTTGTGACTGGTGAAGTCTACTTCTATTTTTTTACTATAATTTATGAATGCTTTACTATGCATTAAAATAAATAAGTACATATATAAATATCGTGGAATAAATAAATACACTAAAAATTAAATTTGGAACGCAGTTAGGTACTGCCTACGAGTATTTAAGTAATCTAACTCAGGTAAATATTTACTGATGTAATCTAATGTGTGTTTAATAAATTGTGAAGTGGATTGCAACCGTGTTGTAGATCGGCACGTAATTATATTACTTATCTAGTATATATAATATAGTGATATCTGCGTGTAATTATAGATAGTACCTATCTAGTAGATCTAACTGATGTATCTACCTATGCACTAGGAACCAGATTTTTCAATCAATATTTTTAAAATATTAAAACGATTAACTATTTTTTAAACCAAACGCAACCAAGAAAGCGCTGCTTAAGCCGGTCGGGTGTAGCTGTAAATATCATAATCATAACCCATTAGCCAGTAATGCTATGTCTCCGCGGCGGCCTTTGATTCGGTTTTATTGCTTCGCTATTAATTGTGAACATCCACCGGGAATTAATGCCGATATACAACCTCCGTCTTCCGTGCCGGCCCTAAAACCCAAAATATGTAATTTATATAAACCTCGATAATATGATCATGTAAGAGATCGAAACTTAATCTTACACCTAAATATGTTAAAGAATAGTTAAGATCGCTTTTCAGTAATAAAATATTAAAAAAAGTCAAAACAAAGTAAGTAATTCATTAAACATACAAAAATTTAGTTACGTTTTTTGATAATAAAAAATAGGCTGGTGTTTGGCCATCTCACCCAGGGCCGTCTTTAACCTATTGGAGGCCCTGGGCAATACTGGGCATATTGGGATACTGGGACCCCTATTGATTTCTTCGGATTATATAAATTTTTGGTACCTAATAAATATTGGTTATCGTTTGGTGATCTGACAGGAACTAGGGACTTTGTATTTAATCTGAGGGGGGCCCCTATCGATCGCGGGGCCCTGGTCACTTGCCCAAAGTGCCCACTGGGTAAGAGGGCTCTCATCTCACTTGATAGTGGGCAAGAAACTGTCTGTGATGGCGCCCTTCCTGGCACCTGAACCTTTCTCTGATAATAACCAATTTTGGTTTGTACAACAATATGTATTGTTTTGTTTCTAATATAATAATCTTTTATCAGGCTTGATACCGGAATAAACAGAAACTAACTGACAGTAGGCAAAAAGATCGTTGTACGAATTTCTTTCTCGATCGCGTCGGGGGTTTAGACGAGCTCAATTGACTCTACATTTCACTAAGAGTAGGTACCCTACCTATTAAATACATATTTACATGTACGCATAAAATTGTTACATTTAGTATCATAAAATAAATATAAAAAATTGTATCATGACGTTGATCCTCAATGAACTCTGAACTTGTTCGATTTTCATACAATTTAGCAGAATACGAGTATGTGAAATTTAGTGATGAGGTTTTATTTTTTATGAGGTGATAGCCAATCAAAATTATTGGCAGGAACGTGCCTGTCGAGCTAGCATGTTAAGTTTATTTAGACTCTTCATTATTTTCATTTAATTTAAATAACAATATCCGTTATCCATTTTTATCTCTCAGTAATATTGTTCAAGTCCTAGACATGAACCTAGACTAGTGGATAGTAAGTAGCTAGACTAGACCATTAGTGTTCAGGCTGCGTTTCAAGACGAAGGCGGTCGCGGACGCCCCTTTCTACTTAACCAATCACACGGCTTGTCTCCGAGATCAGCCTGTGTCGCTCCAACACTGGCCCAGGATCTAGCTTGGGTTATAAGCGAAAAGCGAGTTCATTTAATTTAATTAACATAATCAAGGAATAACCGTCTCCTTCAACTAGTTGAGTTGCACTTCTTGATTCGTATGTTGACATCGACCGTCAGAGTATCTATGGAGGAATCCTAGTGTGTGGTTAGTTTCTTGATGTATACCTACAGTACAGGCAGTATACTGCGATTTGGAAGTACAATAGGGAAATTTATCTAAAAATTCAATACAAATAAATGTTATGAATGTAAATGCATGATATAGCAATTTAATAATTCTTTAGGTTTCTAAGTAACACACATTTTTTTCAGAATGACAGCAAATGTTTTTTAAATGATTTCTACTGGAGTAATAAATGTTATTTTTATACAACACTTACCTAGTTATATTATTTGATTCATTTCGAATGTTATAAACATATTATAACCTGCCGCGAAATTTTGACTGGGCACACGTTTTTGGTACGGTAACCTTTGTCTTTTACTGTCACGATTAAAGTTCTCGCTGGCCGCCTTAGCTTCGCCCCTATGCAGCACTACATTGCTTTCATAATCCAATTAAGAATAATTGTCGATAAACTGACAGGGCCGATATCGATTTATGTGGTGATATTTTAGCATCGTTAATAAATTTATGCTTGTTCTTGCCGTTTGATTGCACGCCGAGTTTCCATTAACGTTATTCGATTCGTGAACTGACCGACTTGATATTGACAGCTTGTAATCCGATAATGATTTATGTGATTATTTTATGTATTATGCCAAATGATTTGATACATTTAATTAAGCATGATAATATTGTGTTATAAAAATATTTTGTGATAAAACCATTCCACTTTTTTCAAGTTGATTAATTATAAATATAATATTAATATGAAATAATTATAAAATTTGGCAAGGTAAATAACAGAAAAATATGGAAGTATAGAGAATAATTCTATATTCGTTTGTTTTGTAAGTACAAAGTTGATATTTATAAATCTTACACCATGTAACATGTTAACATTGTAGGCTGATGTCAGTTGATATCGCATAAGAGTGTCGTAGTGTTGTTCCGTAGTGTCAGCTCTATTGATTTCGCGGCACATTGCGCGCGTGAGTTACGACTTCTGCGGTGAACCCTGACTTACGGCCGCATCCTCCCGATTTATTAGATCGTTATACCGCTATACCGCATCGGGGCAAATAAATTCAATTCCATTTCGCTTTTACCCCGTATTTCACGCCGTGACAAATTCTGAAGCGAGCCCGGTATGCGGGTTATGGACTCTGCCATGCTCGTTTTGTATATGTTTTCAGTCGTAAGTACTATATATTATGTCCAGTTAAATTTGCAGTGTTTTTATATACCGGCAAGCATGCCAATATTTTGAGCGTCAATAAAGTAGCTAAGAAGCGTCAGAGGTCAATTAATTTAATTATAAACGTATTAACCAATACGAGTTTAATATATTTCATATTGTTTATTCCGTCTCTGATGACTTAGTGCAACGAGATTTGAGCCAGCCCACCGATCACATACATCTAAAGGGTAATTTCAACTTCATGACACGGTTATACAGCCGATATTTACTTCATTGTTGTCTGAAATAAATGAGCGTATTTTGTCATGCGGCAAGCGCTGTCACAACAAACATTATTTCATTTTATTTTATGATTTTGTAACGCACCGTGAAGCGGCGCTGGCGTTTCGGGAGAGCTTTTGTACTCTCACAAAGATTCACAAAGTTTAACGGTATCAGTGCAAGGGTAGACTCTGTGTCTAATGTTTTGTTATTAATGTTCAATGCATTTTTATTTTTTATATTTGCTTCATGAACCAGTAATGCAATTTTAATGTGTTAATTCTTATCTGTAATGGACCATTTTTTCCAAATACGTTGAATCTTTCTCAGAACTCCACATATAGGTACAAGCGTATCATCTTCGATATCTTAAAAATTCTCAAATTTAAACCGAGCGTATCTACTGTACATAATTTTTAATTAAAAGTGGTTATGTCTTTCAAAATTTCTTTTGTACAGTGTGAGTGTAAAATTGATGTAGATTGTAGAGGGAGGAATCCGAGAGATGAAGCGTGAATCCATAAGCGCATTCCGTACCCCCGTCGCATGATGGACCTCAATAAAAACCCTAATATAAGATGATCCGGAATAACAACAGTATTCAAATTTCCGATTCGTCGCGGATTTAAACAAAAACGTTCTATTTAATAGTGGGATGATGGAGGCACGAGTATAATCGTGTGTATTGCATGACTGTTTCGTTCGGTATAAGCTTTTCGAATCGATTTGGTGGTAATCGAGACGCGTGCGCCTTCGGATCGCTCTCGGGAGTTCCGGTTGGTTTTAGTTTAGAAGACGATATGGGTATTTTTTTCTTCAGTTCAGTACCTACTCGTATAACGCCATTCGCGTGCCAATATTGGTATCTTAGGTAATTTTAATCAGCAATTCGATAGACTGAGTGGTCGTTGTTAATTAAAGTAATTTAAATTAACGATTGTGACATATTGCGTTATTCTGCTTTTGTATAGGTAATTTCTTGTTCAAGTCATTTTTTCAAAAATTATCTTTGCTAATAATTTTGTAGGTATTTGTGTGTGACGATTTATTTAGGATTTTATTAAATATAAATATCTATTATAAATTGCTCGTAGAAGGGGTTCTTATACGAGCCATTCGAGAACCGGATGTAGGGAGCTAGCTAAAACGGTACAGCTTGGGCGGGTTCGAATAATCGGCCCTAATGAAACAATTTTATGCCATTAAATTTTTCTACATAAACCTCCTGCATCTGCGTGAAATAAATTAATTCTTATATTATTGCTTGTCGTTTATAGGTACCTCGTAGGTACGGTAGGTATTCAATAAAAAACTATGTTCTTCATTATTAAGAAGAGTTTCTTTAATATCTATAATATTTTATTAACGCCCATATTTCACACGAAATCTTAGATATATTGAAATCTTCGTTGAAAGGCACTTTTACAGATATTAATAAACGGTTAAAACATAAAATATATAAAAATGTGGTTCGATCATAGTAAAGATAACCACGGTAGGTATCTACCAGGCTACTGTATTTTATTAAAATACTTGCTAAATCTATTTTGCAATTGTAATTATAATTAATACATTTAAATGGTGATTTTATGCTAATTATACTCGAATAGGATAAGATAATTATAGGTGCGTGAGTTATTATGTTTGCTAAAGATTTATATTATCCTTATTTCGGGTGTACCTAATGTGTAAAGTTGATTCTCAAGAAATTATTTGAATATTGATAAATCTTTTTTATTTTTTAAAATCTATATCATCTCCTTTTGTCTTCGGCATATTATTATCGGGCATATTATCTAGCCTAGAAATAATTGTTTAAGGATTTGGATATGATAATTGCTATATAAATTTCACTCACCACCCGAATACCTAAGTATTTAGTGCAGTGAGGTAAGATTCTTTATTAACGGAGGATCAAAACACTGTTTTGGGTAGACTAGAAAGTAATGTCATGTTAAACCTAATTTTAATTTTTGTTTTGCGAATTATTTAATTTTATATGAAGGAATATACCTTATACTAAACACTCAAATCAACTTCAAGATTGTGAGATCCGCGTACAAACAATAATAAACATTTAAGGAGGTTAGCAGGTGCAATATACCTCAAATTGATGTCGAAATAACAGTGCGTCGAGCTAAAATTGTAATAAAAAATATCGATAAAGAGCTACTTCGATTCTTATGTGGATGGTTTCGTACTGCTCGTAATTATTCGAAATGTTCCCGACGTTCAAAAGATAACTATCCTGTATACTTATTTTTAACAACCTAATTATTACAATCGTAAAATAAGAAAAGTAACCTATTTAAGTAAGTACTTAACCTATTTAATAACTGATAGAAATTGTATTAAGAATGCACTATATATTTTATTATATTTTTTATTTTATATTCGAAAAGGTTGTACCTACTCGTAAGTATCCACTAAAGACAATTTAAAAATTCGATTCGGGACTTTTTCGATTAATTACGTTTTTCGTTCGCAGGGAACCCTCGGATCCACCTCGCGTTTGAAGCGGCGAGCCTGCAATTTGGGAATTAATTCTATCACATTTCGCGTTGCGTTGGCCACACCGCTTTGGCTCCTCTGACACCGCTACAGCTCACTATATCCGCTAGTCGTACTGGCTACGAACTTCGCTATTAGTAGTAGTTAGTATTGTCACTGATTGAATAAGCCCACATTTTGCCCTGAAAAGTTCAAATACTTTTTTAATGGAGTAAAATTTGTCTCCAGAATCACTTTTTGTCTGTTTGAGATCGTCTATGATACCTTGTTAAGGGATAAAACAACTACTTATTAATCAAAGGGTACACAAACGAAATACTTACTTGGTTTAGATTTCTTTTCAGGCCTTCTTGTCCAAATTGACTCTGTATGTAGCTTTTCTAAATAATTGAAATACCCACAAGTTAACGCTATGACGTTGTCGTAAGAGAAACTTTTGCGAGTGACATGGAATTAGGACAAGGAATCTCTCTTGAGATTGAGTCGGTAAATAGCCGAGCTACTATTAAAAACAAATAGAATAAAACTTTATTCATTCACAACAGCCTATACCTTATCTTATTAAATCTTTTTTGCTATTATGAAAACCACATGCCACATAAGTATTTGCAAACTTATTTAAGTATTATTCGTTTGCATGTATTTTTACTCGTGATATATAAAACTCGCTTGAGATGAAACAACTACTGCCGTAACGTACCTACCTATCTCCCGACACCACAACAGCTGATTAAGTATAAAACAGCTTCGCCGCCCGCAATCTCACGATATTATCGGGTTAATCAACAACCTTCATTTCTCCTCATAATTCACTATTTACTTGTTTTGTGAAAGAAAACCCAGACAATGATACATCTATTCCTATATTATAGGTTTATTTCTAAATAACCGTTCACTAAACTATCAGAATCAATTTATTTTTATTTCAATTATAAGCAAAATACCTACCTAAGTATACAAATGAAAAGAAAAGCCTCCTCAGGTATGCTTACAATTTGTGGATGTACTGACCATGGAACCATCTTTGAGTGCTATATTATTTTCGGCCTATAGGTACCTTATCATATTACATCTTTTTGAAAATACTTCATAGTACGGTAGGAACCTGTTCTAAAAAAAATGTCGTAAAATTATAATAATTATAATATATGAAAAGTGACCGCAACAAATCGTTTTATATCTGATCGTTCCATATAATAATATAGGTACATTTCCGTGTCTATATCTAGGCTTCTTTGCTTTCGATACAATCAATATTTTCCTTAAATGCGACCATTGTAATACGAATATCTACCCTGTAGAATATTAACTGAATGGATTTAGACGCGGTTTCCATAAGGTAACCAATCAGTACACACCGTGGCTAAGCTAGAATTAGTTACGAAGGATTAACTGCGATCTCACGTCCCATCAGGTCAAGGTCAAAAACTCTCACAGACTCGACAGGATCGAGGTTATGATCGGTCATAAATAACATCATTTGATTGGTTCCAATCAACCATGGTATCGATTAAAAAACATATTCAGAGCCGTATTTTGAATTTTATTGATAGCACCTAACATTAGGAAGTTCCGTCTTAAAACATTTAGTATTGTGAAGTAAACAGTTATTAAAGTCATTATTATTACGAGAATCTTATTAGAATACAAATTAGGAAGACAAAAACAAAACAAAATGTACCTACATATTGTACCTACTACTAGATTATTCGATAGCCTGTTGAAGTAATATACCTAGTCGGATTAGGTACGATTTATAATTATAGCACTTATTTATTCAATTTCGTAATTCGTTTTTATTTTTATCTAAGTCTTGAAATAATGTTTTGAGATAAAATATAAAGCAAAAGGTATTCATTCATGACAAGCATCGTTCGCAAATTATTATAATAATATATAGGTACCTACTAACCTTTATAAGCACTTAATCTTCAAATATCACGCGTAGTGCGGAAGGCAGGTGTAAGTCGTAAATGTAACTAAATTTGCATCGATTTCCGTCTTGGTCAAAACGGGTTGTTAATGAGAAATGCACTAGTTTCTCTTATTGACTCGTAATGTTACTCTTCTATAATTTAAATGTAAAAATTATACGAAAAATCACATTTTCGTTTCACTGATTTAGCAGATAAAGTAGTTTAACAGCCTGTATTTTACAGATTGTTGTAATTGTTGATGTTGTTACTAAGTCTGAAAATGCAGCATAAAAAATATATATACATAAATACACTCACAGTCGCTATCTTACCGTTTATCACAACAATCACGTGTGAAACCGAAGCCTCATTTACTGTTATGTAGCAAAAAGTTCAAAATAATATATTACCTAATAATAAATACTAGAACATTTCAGTATTACATTTTACACTGCATACCTACACCACAATTATAATATAGGTAAGTGTGGTGACGTAGCTGGTTACAGCGAATGTTTTACATTATTATTTGAGTTGCAAACTGTAACAGAACTATAAACTGTTGTGCGTGCCAATTTGCGTTGCACCTATTATTGCGCTTGAAGGTTACGTTTGAGGCTGTGAATAACAGCGACCGTTGGCCCTGTGGCCCTGTGGCCCTAGCTCACCGCGTGCAGGACACAACCGACAATCAGCTGTGTAACAATAACAATACACCACGCACAGGAAGTGATGAAAGTGCTAATTCGAAAAACGCAAACCACATCGTAATCGGCACAAAGAAGCTCCGCGTAGCTCGTAGAGCGACCGATGAAATGACTACGAAGGGGCCTGCAATTAGTGGCCGAGGCAAAATGGCTGCCCCATCGACTAACGTACCATTATCTTCGTCGTGCTAGCGAAACCAACCAGCCCTAATAGCGGAGCTAGGAAGGTTTGTTTTATGCCTCCCGTAGCTCATATGTGCTTGGACACCCACCACTCGGTGCGACGTGCGTGTGTTAATTTAATTTTCTACTTGCAGTAATTGCAGCGACCGGCTGTCCGAGGGCCTACATTATGACGACCTATTTGTATATTAAAAGTAGATATTTACATATTAAGTTTTACGTTTGGTGTGCTTTGTAATCTGGTGAGTGATTGTGACGGAACTTTATTAGTTAATTTAATTAAACATTTTAACCACTGTTAAGTTTAATAAATTCATTTATATGTTAATGAAAATACAATTTTACTTGAGCGCACATTTCAATTATACGGCAATCCCTGATGACCAACAACTAATTTTAGTTACAATGGTAATATTTAATATGTAGGTAGGTATGTTATGTTATAAACGTTAAAAAAGATAAAATGACATAAAAACATTTTAACTTTTTTGTGGTGATACCCAAGTAAGAGGTTCCATAGAGGACCGTGACCAGATGGACATGTGTCGTGTTGTAAAATCTGAGTGTGCTGGTTTCTTTAATTTGATCCGATCACCGGGTCGACCTCGTGGCCTTTTGTCGTCTACATTGCCGATGACAATTAGTTTCTCAAAGGGTCAGTCCTCGCGTCGTGCGGGACCATGGGTAATATTTTACAAAATAAAAATTTTATTACGTTATAATATTACAAATATAACAACCGGTAACTTATTATAAAAAGTAAGTAAAATGGCCGTAAAATGCGGAATATGAAAGACAGATTGGTACCAAAGCCAACTAGAACGTAATCAAATTTGAAGGTTACTCAAATTGCAGACAAGTTCGTCCGGATCTATCTGTGTGGCAAAAGGATGGCACGGAACTCCCGAGCTCCGAGGTAAAGTGTCGAAACCCCGCCGCGCCGCGCTTTATATGCGCCGGCACATTTGTCATGTTAACACTAAACGTTTGAAGAGCCGTTATTAATGACGAAACGATTATGTCGGCTCAGCCAATCGTTGCATTGTCCGCTGGACACTCGCCGCACTCAATACCATCATACTTTATTTGCTCCTTAAGCCAATATAAAATGCGGGCTTTCGGCCGCAGCACCGCACTAATCAAACGGTATTATAATATAAGAAATACCTGTTGAGATTATTTATGTGTACAAAAAGGTAAACGGTGTAATTGTAGCGATAATAAGAAAAAGTTGGCTCCAAACCACTTTTTATCGCGCACACGTCTCGCGTTAGCCATTAACCGTTTAACATACATGTATAGTGACAGCAGAAAAAAGTACATATTGAAATTCTTTAAAACCATCACTTTCATACCATACATTAATTTTCAATATTTTTATGTTAATGACACTTTTTATTTATGAGATATCTTCGCTTAAAGACAATGAGTAGATAACATTAGATAACAATCGCGTTTGTAGGTACTAATTATTTAGTGGACACTCAAAATTATAGGGGATATGTTTTTGGTTGTCTAACAGTCCTTTTACGATGCTTTTATGAAGCAATTATCAGCAGGGGTCTTCTAAACCGAGAGGTGTAATGTCATAAACTCATAAACTGCCGCCGATGCACAGGTGTGCGTCAACATCATTAAAGATGTACCGATCAAAGGCAATCTTCGACTTGTACCATCTTCCAATGCTTCGTCCAATACCTCTTTCAACTGAAGCTGTCTTTTAAAACAGCAATGGTTACTTTTCTTCTGTAATTATATTGTCATTGTTTTTTTCTTCATACAGAAGTTATGTGGTATCGTTTACAAATTTATTGTTCTAAATTCTGGGAACTTTGTCGTGCGTGCTCATTGATGTTTGTTATAAAATACACCAATTAAGGTTTTTATTAGCTCGTTTTTATAGATATTCTTTTCAAAAAATTATAGTAATCAGACTTCTACTTTAAGGTTTTAGCTGTGAAAAAGGCTGTGTTATATCTGGTCTGGTCTTAAAATTAAGGAATAGGTGGCAACTTACCTTCCAGAACTAGTTTAGGTATAGTATACATTCAATTAAAAATTATTCATACCTCCTAACCCCAAACTATAAATAGGCTTCGGTTGAAGTCGTAGGATTATTAATGTACCGTAAAAACGAAGAGCTCGCACCTCGCTCCGACACAAATAGATATCACAACACAAACGGATCTAGTATTTCGTGATTGGGGCGTGGTTATTGCGTATTAATGTACCAACCCCGGCACGATAAGCATCTCTCTTTGAGCCGCCGACCCATTGTGCCGCGGCCGCGAGAAAAGTAATTCTTAATAGACAATGAGCCAGGCGTTTAGCGCTTTTATTTATTGTAACACAATAAGCGCATTCGCGGGAGGATATATGGCCCGGCCTAAATCATGCGCAATGAAATGCCAAAATGTTTAAAAAATCGTGTTTTTCCGATACCACTTTCAATATTATTCAGGAGGAAATGCTATAAATTTGATTTGAAAAAGGACTTAAACATGTAGGTACGATCGCTGCTTTATTTTCAATCAAAATTGTAGTACCTATAGCTTGATTGCTGATAAATAAAAACTAAACGTTACTCAATAACTCATTGGAACCCAACGCCCAATCTCGATCTCCAAAGATTTCCCCATCAGTATTGGTAACAGATGCGTTCGCAGGTCCCGGTCATTCGGTTTCAGTGATTTTCAAGTAATTAAAAAAAATTTAAATTAATAAATTTAGTAAAATTTAAGTTGTATTTATATTTCTTTGCAACAATCCGCACACCTGGAACTTGTTTTGGTATGGTATTGTAGAAATATAAATATATACAACTTAAATAAAATGGATTTCCGCAAAGTAACGCCTGATACAATAAATTAAATTTAGTAAAATATTAAAAGATGGAAACTAAACGCTATTTACATATCTCACTTAATACATAAGCTGTTAACTACTCGTACCTAACATTCTGTTGGTGCGTCTTCTTTAGTGTACTGTAGTAAGTATAATCCTGTTTGATATCTATTTCCAATTCATTGTTTACTAGTGTTGATTGCAGTAAGTATCAATTCGATATGCGGTCATATTTCGTTAGATCCATCTGCGGGTGTAACTGGGCCGATAAATTAGCCGGTGAGCTGCGCTAATCGTACACAACACAAATATTTAATAACAATCCACTCCTCTGACGACCACTTATCTGAACACTATGGACAGTCAAAACCATAGAGTTGGTAGAGACTATGGTTGTATGCAGTCTGCGATTTAAGATCTAAAACAAACGTAGGCCCACAACAGGGGAAGGCCTGGAGCTTATAACAGGAGCATACCTACATACCAGACATAATCTATAGATCTCATGAAAATCACTTATATTTCATGTAGGTGTACCATTCGCATCATCATTTTGCATCATTTCGCATACCGATACATATTTTCGATTCGAAAAAATAGCCACGTAAAGTAGGTTTTTACCTAAAAAGTCTACGTAAGGATTTAGAAGAATTTTGGTTCGGTTTAATTATAAAATGCAAAGCATCCGTGTTAACCTTAGCGTACGTAAAATAATACACTTCTTAGAACAAAATTTTTCTTGGGTATAACATCATCTCCACACCTTATTCTGTTCGAATTATCGCTGCACGATTGTTAAACATTATTACGTTGGGTGTTGTTTAATAGAAACAAAAATATCTGGCGGCGCGCCGCGTGTTTGATCTCGAGGTGTTCGTCCGTCGAGCGCGATTAGCCTTCTCTCAACGTATAATCAAATGCGCCTCGGGCCTCCTTCACCATCCACTCCATCGGCTAAACTCATAACACATACATTCCATCGCATCATCGTGCTAGACGCCAAGTAGCCTTACAAAACGAGCGATGTATGTTAATCGTTTACAAAAATTGCTTAGGTTGTTACACAAACCGGGTTGTCGAGTGAAGCGGCGGCCCAGCACAGGCTGACGAAGCCTCTCATTTGGCCGCCATTTGTCGGCCATTTCGGTGCACCGATCATAAATGGATCCCGCTCCGGGTCACGTTAGCATCTCGGGAGAAAACATGAAAAATCACACTTCGACGCGTGAAATTATAAATGCACGTCGCTATTCTGTATTGCAACTTTGATTTAATAAGGCTTGTATTGCTTTGAGCTCGTGTTTTACATCTTTTGTCGACGACTTGATGATGTATTTCATATTTTATGATGCTTTAGTTAGTTTTCTTAAATATTTTATTTTTGACTTTCGAAATAATATTTTTTATTATTTATATAAATGTAAGTACCTACAAAGGTAGGAGCTACTAGGAACTGTTTATTTCGATGAGATTTTTTACTTTAGTTGAGAGCGAAACCTGATCGTAGGTATATAAATATGCCGCTTTATAATTTTGAATTTTGCAACGCAATAGATAATCTACGCAAGAAAATTTTCGACCAGCTTTCAAAGTTTTACCCTTGTTGTCTTAGAAAAACTCAGCACCTATTCTATCTCTTAATGCTTTGCCTACGTACATAGTTCGTGTATAGCGTCAATTACCTTCTTTCCAAGCACCTAATAATCATAATTTTCTCGACGATGCACCGTGAAAACTGCACGATTATTTCCAGCAATCTTATCAACACTGCTTCGTCCAAACAACTCTCTTCAATTTAGTGATTAATTTGAGTTGCCATTTAGTACGTTATATCTAGAGCAAACAAATGAAACAATGATTTGACATAGAAAGGAAACATTTATTCAAGTTTCAAGTAAGTCACGACATAATATAGATCTGGTCTGAAGCTGATCTTTTTAAGAAACTTTAGGCTTTATAGCCACCGTAGCACTAAGCATTACGTTGTTATACATGATTAACTACATTTAACATTTTACCAACAGAAGTAGCGGTATAATGCCAGCTCTGCCAACGAGCTAGATTGATCAACGCGTTCTAACCAGATACAATTACACGGCTATCTTTTAACTCGGCATCCGTTTAGCGAAACTAAGTGCGAGTACCCGACAATTATGCCCTTGCTAGCGGTTGATCATCGTCATTTCGTCGACAATGCGCCGTGAAGCCTGCGCAAACGCAGCCCGAGGCGCGATACATGTAATGTAACCATACGTTTTGTACGAAACTGTCTTGTTCAAGCCCGTTAAACGCCCCACGGCCCCATGTATGTGCTGGACAGATTTCAGAATGAAGAGTATTTCGTATTGGCTGCCTATTTATGTCGAATTCAAAGGCATGCATTATTAAAGTCACTTTATTATTTTATGAAGAAAAACCTCGTTAACTACCGTTACTTTAATTTGCAAATTTGGTGTCAATAAACCAACCGAAAAAAAACTCGCTATATTATTATACAAATTTTTTATGCAGCATCTAGAAGCTAGGTGTTTTACATATTAAGTTAATAATAACCACATAAATCTAAGACTGGTTTTTTGCTTTTCAAAAATCTAACTCCTAAAGGAATAATTACGAGTATTTAACTAAGTACTTATTATACAACATTTTTTTCATCCCATCTATTCGAAAAGTACGACTTTGCTCCCCTTTAAGTGCGCCCAAAGTTGGTGTTTTCAAGAAGCATTTTAGCGGGCAGGAATGAGGGTTTCCTCCCTCTTTATAAGTTCCAAATTCAAAAAGTGTGCGACACTTAACTTTTCCGCGTACTTTTTGAATTTGGAACAGTGTTCAGCGCCAAAGAAATCGAACGCAAATATTGTTTGAATAAAGACGACAGAACTACGTGATGCCCGCGTTTTTGTCAATTTTCACGGATTGTTAGAAATGAGCCAGATTCGGACATTGTATCAAACACGCAGAAAATAAAATCTACAACAATCTCTATTCCTAACAAAACTGTAAGTAACAAAAAAATTTCATAATTGCGAAAATGTCTCAAATGTAAATATAACTTTTTAGTTGTTTTATTATCAGATACTATTTAATTTCAATTTAGTTGTTAGGGACTCTATGTTTTATTAAATAATAATATTACAATAGAATATGAGGCGCCTTTCATTTTCTCATAGAGGGTAATGAAAAGTAGAGTGTATCACTCGGGACAAAATATATTTTTGGCTCGGGCGACGTACTTTGAATCCGTCGCTACGTTCAGGATTCTACTACAAAAAGTGCCCTCGCCGTAAAAATATCATTTTGGTCCCTTGTGATACAATCTACTATTTATATTCAAGACTGTGCCTGATACTGTGCTATATAATGAGATAGGAAATATTATAACGCTTGACAGTCGGATTCCATGTGTCGTGGGTGTCAATGGACACTATATAAGCCATAATTCATAAACATTTATTGATAACGGGAACCTACCTACAGGTCGAGAAGACGAAACATATTAGAATAAATACAATACCTACATTAAAGGATAATAAAATACCTACTGTTCGGCATGACACAATCTGAAAGCTAAATGTTGTTTTTGCCAATAGATAAGATTCAACAATCGTCCCTTTGCGATATAAGACAAAATGGTCACATTAGCTATATATCAATTGTTCTGATCTTTCAAAAATTACACAGCACTCGGACACCACAAGTGCGGCAATAGCAAGCCTCTGATTTATTTATTTCACTTTAAGGGCACCATAAACATCGGTTGTATCGCCAACGCAACGCAGGGACCTACGGATACCTCGCTCGATTCATTCAATATGTTTAGGTATAACGTACTCATTACCTACGTAGATATATAAACTTTATACGTCATTTTATATTATACACAACGTTGTTATATCGTCAACAGTTTCGTCCTCAAAGAGGTATGGAACCCAACTACGAAGGTTCCTCAACGTAAGACCCCTAAATCAATAAAAGTAACAGGATAATTGTTAAAAATAGTTTTTACGCGTACTTTGTACGTTTGCGTTTGCCTACCTATGTCTATACCTACGAAGTTAAATATTTTTTCCCTTAGAACGCTTCAAATTCCCCGAGAAATAATCTTAAATCTTGGCAAATACAGGTAGAGTGTAATAATAATTATGTAAAGTACGATTGTTTCTGAGAAGAATACAATTATTTAGGCGGTAGTTGTACCTACTATTATGTATTCTGTGGTGGTAGTTAATATTAATTCGCGACTGTTAAAGAACTGTGTTCTCGCAATGCTCTCGCAGACGTGCCGGCGCAGCTAGAAAAGGATGCTGCGATTCACTGAAACAGGACAGCAAGATATCTGACAATTCAAGGTCGAAATTATGGTCGGGAATGCTTTGTTCCTTTTTATTTTTTTTGTGTTCAAAACCTGGCGATCTTACTGCGTTTTGCAGGACAATCTTGTAGAATGGAAAATCCTAATCTCTCTGACCACCACACCACGCTCTCTATAGGTATATACCAAGAGGTAGGAGATAACTAGGATTTCTGTGAAATAGCAATTTATTTATTTATTACTATTAGTAAGATACAACGATAAATCAATAAGAAGAAATTTTGTTTGACTTTAGGCTTTTTTGTAGTTTAGTAGGTGTAAGATAGGAAGCATAGGTAGATTATAAACAAATACTTAGATTGAAATTATAAATTAACAAATTACAAAAGGCAATGTTAATAATTGCCCTTTGTAATTTGTAAGTTGAAAGTAGTAAGTAGATATATCAATAGGTATCTACTTGGTAGAACCTATGTTTTGGTAAAATATAAGGTATATTATACTTACCATAATAAAAATTAAATAATGATCGGAATCGAATGAAAAAATAAAACTCAGTCAAATATTTATATTAGGTATATAATAAAATTTATATTAGGTACACCTAATGATGAATGAATGAATCAGTCAATCAATGATGATGATTTTCTAGTGACATTAAATTTCATTATTGAAATTTTGGTACAAAACGTGTCATATTGTTGATAAACCTGAAGAAAGAAACATTGTCCACATTGAATTTATTATAAAAATAATACAATCAAACTCAACAAACATCGCCGTCTTTGGCGTGTTCTTTATGAAAAATGTATTGACGTGTTAGCTTCACCTCAAGCGAATAACTTAAACGTGTCGCAAAAATATATTTAAAAAACCATTTTGGTATAAAGACGACATTAAACAAAATTAAAAAAATAACAGAGATTGATGGTATAAAACCTGGCCCATGAGGGGATCGAACCCGCGACCTTCGCGTTATTAGCACGACGCTCTAACCAACTGAGCTAATGGGCCAATGATAAATGAAGTGAACTTTATGTTTAAATTTATTATTTGTTAAATTAAGTAACTACTAAAATATAAATAGACAAAAAACATAATTAAAATTATAGAAATCTGCGAATAAAAGCAAAAATTACAAAATATTTTAAGCATATTGTAGAGCTGTCCGGGTGCGAGCGAAATGAAGTAGCTTATTAATTCCGAGTGAAATTGTATTGAGACCCTCTTCAAATTTAAATGACATAAATATAAAAATACAACCATCCTCCACCTTCTACTGAAATAGTGTAGGGTGTTAAAATTATTTATTACACACTGTGGAATTTCTTTTTATATTTTTCATATTTTAATCGTTACTCGCCAGCGGTGCTTTTCATCAGTAACGAGGTTAGCGCACATCGTCGTTTTAAACGAAGCTTTAGATCGTTGATGCGCTTCCCTCGTCCTCTAAATGAGCTTCTTGTAGAATTAACGCTTGCGTCTGACATGATGGATGGCTTCGAAAAATCTGTTTGATTAGTTGCGCCTTGGAAGGATACTCATTAGCCCTGGTTTCGTTCGGAGTCACCTTTTTCGCACTTTTTGGTCGAGTTTGATCATATTTATTAGTAAGTATAATACCTATGTTTAAGCAATATTGCCAAATTGTTAAATATTGTATGTATGATACAAATTCATTTTAAAGGAATTTAATGTTGTTACAACCACGTAGTTGGTGTAGCATCATAATTCATAAAACATTTCTGTTTCACATCTCAATGTCTAACAAGCTATCACCTAGCGCCATCTATTGGAGAGTAGTCAATGGACTTGTAGAGTCGAAAGACTATAGACGATAGAGAACTTTACAATTAATACATATACCTAGATAGGTGTACTATTTTTCTTTGAAATATATATTTTTAACAGATGTTTCAGTTCTTTCCTGGATTTTTAAATATACTAACTAACATAAGTAATGTGTGTAATGTTGTTAATTTTTAGAACTTACAACTAAGAAAGTGAACTGCAAGCCATTGTGGTTTTTATTTCAATTTCAAATTTTAATGAATTGCATACTCTGTGACGAAAGCATTACTTTAATTCATTGTGTCACCAATTATATTTTTAATAGCAATCAATTTGCTACGTAACAACGTCTCAAATGTCACCCCTTTAATGTGGTTCCCCTTACAACATCTTTTATAAATTTTAGAATAATCGTAGCCCCTGCCAGCTTGCACAATATGGTGAATTTGCGCCACGGCTTCTCGGCTTGTCGCGACATCGTAATCGAAGGGGACGGTCCTGACTCGTTTGTCATCTTACCCTCCTCGTCTCCCATTTCATTCAACAACAGACCTTCAAACTATGACTTAAAAGCTGAAATTAAAATACCATAAAATTTGCAAGCATCATAAATTTTATACCATTTTAATACAGCCGTAACAACACAATAATAATAGGGCAAATGTTTTGGTAAGCCATAAATAAATGGCATTATATCCTGCTGCGTGGAGACTAATTCGATGACAATGTTTTGAGAATTACGATAAATAAAACCTCGCTAAACTTGTAACCCCTAAATATAAACTTTCAAAAAAAACATTCATATAATAATATGCTTCAAAAATCAAATATGCTTACACTTATGATAATAAAGCTCTTAAAGTTAAAAAAGGTAATCATAAAAAAATATTACGTAACTACCTAAACAGAAAATGAAATCTAGCCAACTTAACATAAGTTTATATTCATTATTAAATTACTTAAAATATTTTATACCTTACAGGTAGGTAGGTATGTGATATCGATTATCTATAATAATACCTACATTGAGGTCACTGGTACAATAGTAGATGGCACGCAATCTAGGCATTTCTGTCACTATAGACATAACTATTTGATTTAAAACCCGGATTTATGGAATAAGGTGAGTGAGTGAGTATGTGGTTCTCAATTTATAGGTGCACCCACTGGTGCACCGGACATACTTACTATTCCTATTCTGATGTCAGTTTTAAGGTAATAATACTGTAGCCCATTAGTGACCCACTGCAGGGTCGGGTCTCTTCTCACAATGAGAGGGATGTAGGCCTTATTCCACCACTTGGTTGGTGGACTTCATATGCCATTGAGAACATTCTTTGTGAAGTCTCAGGCATGCAGACATGTATTTCCTCACGATGTTCACCGTAACAGCAGGTGATATTTAATTTTATAAAGCGCTCATAACTTCTTGTCTTCTTTTTACAAAGTCATTGGTCATTGGCGAGCCATTGGGATTCGAACTCGGACCCCTCGGTTAAGACATCAGGAAAATTCAGGCCTTGTAAAGTCATTTAAATCTGAGAAAATACCTCAATGTTGCAATAAGTTAAATGGTTAAAAACATTGGTTGTCTATCTGATGCGCGCATAGCCGATCAGTACATAAACGAGTGAAAGAGACTGACAGAAACAATCTCCCTGTTTGTTCGCTGTAGTTAATGGGTTGCTCTATCGCCCTACTGGCATGCAAATGCACTTGATATCCATAGGTAGCCTATAATGTTTCATGTAATTTGAATAAACCAATTCATACCAGCTTGATTTTGTTCAAATAATAAAGAAGAAATTCAATAAATTAAATCTTCTTTCTAAGGTAGTTTCTATATTATTTGCGTATAAATTATGAGATCATCTTAGAACCTCGTGTTTGGTTAAATACAAGTATTTTAACAAGCTTAGTTTACACTGAATTGAGCCAGTCAGTATTTTTATTTGGTAAACAATAATAATCAACGGCCTAGTCTACACTTAACTCATCAGCATGTAAACGAGTGAAGGAGACATGACAGGAACAATCTTCCTGTTTGTTCTCAGTAGTTAATGGCTGGGATGCTCTATCACTCCACTGACATGCAGATGCAGTTGTAGTCACAGACTGTTCACTGAAACCCATCTAATTTATCAAGTTTATGACCCTTTTAGAGTTAGAGTTAAATTGAACGGCTTTTAAGTTTTTTTTATCACAATAGCTTGAAAGTCGTAAAGGATAGATAAGCTTTGTAACACAAAAAAACCGAAAAAGACTTCAATTGAAGGGTAAAGTCTAAGCTGTACTTATATTTCATTTACCTGAGTGCATCACTAATCTGAACTGCAATCTGAAACCACAAAATAGCCATATTAATGTTTCAGCCAAAAACAAAAACCTGTTTGATTGTAGTAGGTATCGAGCACTAGTCGCAAAATGTACACCTTGCACCACGTTATAGGAATGAAGAAGGTATGAAGACAGAAACAATCTCCCTGTTTGTTCGCTGCAGCTAATGGCCTATTAGTCGGCTCTGTCGCCGTCTTGCACGCAAATGCCTTTCATTTCTATGTTCCACATTGTTCTTTACTTTAATTACAATATTTTCAGTAGAAGCCTGTTTGAACGCACATTATACCTTTATATTTGCTTATTTTACGGGTCGGAGTGTTCAAGTGTTGATACATGTACCGTTACTTTTATTTAAAAGGCTGTACACACTACCTAAATCATACAAATCGATCAAATAGTACCTACATAGGTAACGCATGATTTACTAAACTACCATTCTTTAAAAATCTTTTAAATAGATATTAATATTTTTTTAGGATAAGATAACCATCAAAATTTTTATAGACTAGGTTGATAGGTACAGAATAAGACCAGGACTTCTTCTGCAAACAACATCCGCTGAAGTTGGAAGTTTGTTTTGTACAAAAATAACCTATTGATATAGAATATAAAAACGTTTCATAAAATTAAATATTATCAATTATTCGTAGAATTAAGTCATTAAATTTTATAAATTAATTTTTGTAAATATATAATTATATTATTAAAGCCATGTTGTAAACTATAAATCAGCCTTTAGCATGATGGCTTTAAATTAATCAATTTTAATCGGCATTTTTGACGAAGTAAGAATAATAGACACAGTACCAAGCTCCAAGTAAGCACATACCTACATCAATCCAGCAGATTTATTCCTTACAAGCGCTATAAATTTCCTCAGCTCTGAGTAAAGTGTGAAGTGTTGTTAGCGGTTATATTGCAAACGTGCGGTATTTATTTAAGAGGCAAGGCAAACTCGGCACTCAGAGCCGCAATGGCCCAAAACTAATGCGCAGCACAATGCGTGGAGATTACTCCAAGCCCCAACCCCCATTAATCCCGTCGGGAGCACTAAACCAGCATTGTGGTGGTGACGCTATGAAAACTGTTTGTTCTCAAAAGTGAAGTGAATTGAAGTGAAAGAAAGAGAAATAATTACAAAGCTTATTAGTTCTGACAAACAGACGAGGATAACTTTTAATGCGAATTTGATCTTGTACCAGATTATACACAGCTAACAGCTTCATAGGTAACTCCGTACATGACAAACTTTTGAGTCGAGTGGTTCTTATGAGACAGACAGGGTGCATAAAGGCTTCAGTACCCGCTTGTGCAGCTACTTTGCAAAACTAGCATGGCGCTTTAATATACACCTATAGGTAATGCAAAATATTGCTTCTTTTTTTTGCAACGATAGCGGTAATAACACATACAGTAGGTATGAGTATTCATTACAACTACAAACTTCAATCTAAAAAATCTTGTTTCAGATTAGCGCGAATAAAGCAATAGATATCCGATGTTTTTACAAAAGCTCACTTGAGATATTATGACACCACTAAATCCAAGTGAACCAATATTTGCCGGGCTCGGAGTGGTTTCACCCGCTAGGTTGATGAAATGAGCCGGAACCCTCGCGTAAAAATAATGGGCTCAGTTTCTTCTAGTGAAATATCGCGTAATATATTTGAGCTACTAGCAATTTCAGTTTAATAGTTTAAAATGGCAGGTGCTGCATATGTACCGGTATTTAAAATTTATCTATTATTATTTTTATATTGATCCGTTAGCACTTAAGTGCTTAAGTGAAATTTGGTATACTTGTTTGGAAGCCGTAATAGACTAACATATGTGAATATTGTGCTGTTCCATTAATATTACATAGGTACATGCGTGTCGAATTGATAAGCTCCTTTTTGAAGTCGGTAATAAGACGTTTTAATTCTTTAGCTTAAGTCAATGTGGTCACAATTTAATGTTTATCTAGAATCTAAATGGATAATGATGTTATTTATGATAAATACTGCCATTGGAATAAATTGCGCTAGCTACCTACCTATCTATATAATGCGATAATACTCGGCTACCTAGTTACACGCACGTATGAAGACGTATTAATTGACCGTTATGTACATTGTATGCTCTTTACCTCTGACAAGACAAATTTATTCATTAAAGTAATGAATGACTGTTACGGCTTAGGTACTGGAACCTCGCCTGTAATTATGTTGCATTAGCCGTTATTATAGCATAGCCAACGCTATAAATTTAATTCAATGCGGTTTGAGAACGAGCAAGTAGACAATGGGCTACCGTATCATTTGTAAGTCATATTATGTACTTGTCGCTATGAATCGATATCGTTATGCTCGTTTACGTCAACACCGTCCAACAAGAAGTTCGTAGGTAAACTTGATTTTCAAAGTCAACACAATGTAAAACAATATAGGTATAATAATATATTATTATACGAGTACTAAGTTACTACAATTGAAGATCCTTACTGTTTTTTCCTGGGACCTGAATATTGACAGTAAATAGAGTTTCAGTTGACTGAATTTATTGCGATAAATTCCTAACTTCACACCAAGCCTGGTAGCCGGAGATACCTACTTCATTTGAGACATAGGAACATGGCAGTCCGCTTGAAGAACAAGTAACAACGCAACCTCATATCCTTAATTTCGGTTGTGACCGATGTAGGTATGCGCTACTCTTTAGGATCAAAACGATAGCCACAACCAAAACACCCTCCAGATCAAGCTCCTACATGGCAGCTTAACAGGGTGGTGGTAAGGTACGTCTTAGACCACCAGGAATCTACCACCCAGAGAACTTCAATCCCTGTGCGTGTTGTTTCTCATGAGGACTATGATAGTTATGAGTATCTCCGGCAACCACTAGTAGGTACCTCCCCAACCGAAATACAGGACAAAAGAACATGCAGCTTCACAGCGGGTTAAGCTTAAGAGGGGTGGCGGTAAGGTACCTCCGGGGGCTACTATGATTCTACTATATAATTTTATCACAACTTTATGAATTTATTTTTTATTTATTTATTAAAAAATATTGGTTTAAAAGCTAATAAAGGTTGAGTAATATTAACTAACATTAATAATTATTATCTTTTTATAGAATTTTATTGAAAATTATTGCACATAAAAAGTTTAATAGCAGTTCTGTGATGTTTCCTTCCTTCTTTCCTTTCAGCTCTTGGTAGTCCACTGCTGGACATGGGCGTCCCCTAATCGACACCACTCCACCCTGTCCTCGGCCCTCTGAATCCAACGGTTTTCCACTGTCTTCATCGGGTCGTCAGTTCACCTGGTAGGAGGTCGGCCTGTCCTCTTTTTACCTAAACGTGGTCGCCATTCGAGCACCTTCCTTCCCCATAGGTTGTCAGTCCTGCGAACGATGTGGCCAGCTCTAAATGTGATGTTTAGGTGAAAAAAATGTAGCGTAAAAGATACGGTGGGTACATTTAATGCATTCCAATATTGTCACTATGCCTATCTCATTGATAGAACATGAAATATAGGTAGGTAATATCTATTTTATATACTAGAATGACTTTGATACGTGGTAATCAAAATTACTAAGGTAGTATACAAACTGAGCTTACTTAGATAGGGAAGGTGTAGTTGCCTACATTTTATTTGAGGCGATCATCCAAGTCTTTCTCTATCCTTATTCGACTATGTAAAATCCGTTCCACAATAACTTAAGCCTATTTACCCGACCATATAAAATCATTTCCAAGTTTCCACCATAACTTAAGCCTATAACTTGACCCAACCGCTTTGCGAAAGATGCATGCGGTTGGGCGGTACAATAGACGTTATAGACGCCTTGTCTGTCCGTCTGTCATTAGCACTAATAACTCCATAACTGCGCAACAAGAATGTGTAGTAACACCAAAATGCCGTCCTTGCGGTTTTCAGGAGGAAACTCTTTGTGGTACCCTAATAATTCTATCAATAGGCGAGTCGTTGTGGTCAATGTGGTAATCGTGCGTCTAAAGAAATGTATTAAATTGGAACGCGATAATTTCGCTAACACGCAATAATTGATACAGGATAAGACCGTTAAAAAACGTAGAAGGGGAAGACTGTCAATGTATAAAACCGTCAAATGTTGACATGGAAAACTTTGTTTCTTATTTCACTTATTATTAGATAAGTATATTTTAAGGTCTTTAAGTAAGTACATTTTCATACATAAATGATCACGGACCAACAAACGTTTGGCAAGGCGGCGTCAGACTATCGAATCTGTCGGATTAGACAGTCGCAGATCTCTTATTATCAGACACTGTTTGAACAGGAATACATTGTAATCTGACAAATTTTATGTATCAAAGTGATAAGTAGTTCTACCCGTATAATAACAAAAAAACAAATAAATTTTGACTAAGTATAGTAGTCGGCATAAGACGTGAGCGCAATCCTTATAGGTCCCTTTGACATTGACTGCGCTGTGGTTCACGCGATTGGTTCGTCAGTTCGTCATTGTGCGTCGCCTATTGGTCTATCGCGTTTTTTCGGCTGCTCTACATTGGCCGAAAGTGTACAATATCCCTACCACTGATCATTTGTGCTCACGAGTCATGATGGGTACTATACTACCTTTATAGTCAAAATCTATGAGTTGTACCTTGGGGCTGTATTACAAATATTTTTAATAATGATATCTATGAACAATAAAATAAATACTTAGTAATAAGGAGGGTACTTACTATTTATGAGGTATCTTACATCAAAACAAACAAGTACTTACCTTCTTTTCTCATGTGCACTGTTCTGTATAACATATTTTTACTTTTAGGAGCTATACATAAATTTAAAACACAATTCAATAAATCGCCTGCATTTCGAAACGCAAACCAACAATTATTTTCGCTCGTCTTTTTTTCTGATATCCTTTTCACAATATTTAAATTTTCAAATTATTCTATAACGCAATTTCAGCCAGTAATATATTACCTAAATCTTGGTAGGTAGGTAACCCTAACAAAATAACAAAACTAACTTAAAATAGAGATTTATTACCTTTATACAGCTTTTGTTACATTTAATTAACGAATTCTTTATAAATACAAATAATAAAGGACTAAGGATCTCAAATAGCACAATAATAATTAATATGCAAACTAATTATTATTAATAGACGGAAATGTCCCTTTTTTATATTTCCGGTTTCTACCCCTGACTTATAGCGCCATCTAGTTTATACTTTTTATGTTTATAATATCAAATACCTACCGACGTTTTCTTAAATGGCACTAGATGTCGCTACGTGAAACTACGCTGTCATAAATAGCGATGTGCCGAGTCGGCTATTTATAGTATTCGAATATTTTGGTACTCGTTAAAAAAATATTCGAATTAAGACTCGAGTCGGAAGACACGGACAGGTATTCGAGTACTGGCACGAGTATTCGAATACTTTAGTGGACTCGACTGTCATAAAGCAACATTTGATATTAATTTAATAGGTAACGACTACAAAATCTGTATTCATGAAAAAGTGTCCGTCCGTCCAAAAAAAAATGAAACTGACTAAATTAAAATTAATAAAATGTCCAAGTGACGTTGACGTTGACGCTGTCAATGTCATTCACGATAATTTGGTAGATTTTAGAAAATTAAATTGAGAATTTGTGATAACCTGAATAAATCGTAAATTAAACAAAATTGAAATGTTATTAAATGAGTGCCTAAAGTAATTAAAACGAGATTATATTTCTTTGTTAAACCCAATCATGTCGTTTTCACGTATATTTTTGCTTCGTTCTTTGTTGCAAATCGAACATAGTGTTCTTCGAAGATGTTACTCTCAAAACAGTGTAAATTTGTCAGACCCGGCTGTACAGACGTATCTCAAATATTTGATTCTAGAACATGATAAACTTAACGACAAACCACGCAGGACGATGGAAGAAACGAGAAGACTCCATGAGATTAAACCCATTGTAAATGTATTAGAGCAAAGAATATCTCTGTACGACAGCATTGAATCCCTAAAAGAACTGAATAAAAAGGACGGCGAAGATAAGGAGATGAAAGAAATGATCAAGGAGGAAGCTGAGGTGTACCTGAAACATATTAAGGAAATTGACAACGACTTACAGTCAATCTTACTGGAACCATATCTAACTCAGGGCGGGGTTCTGCTCGAAGTGACAGCTGGTGCGGGTGGACAGGAAGCAATGTTGTTTGCAAGAGAGCTCTTTAACCTGTATGAGTCTTACGCTAAGTACAAAGAATGGGAAGTGGACATAGCTTCACTTGAAATATCTGATCTGGGTGGAGTTCGAAAAGCATCGATGTTAGTACGAGGATTGGGTGTTCCAGAGCTGATGAGGATGGAAGCGGGCGTGCATCGTGTGCAAAGGATCCCAACAACAGAGAAAGGGGGACGCATTCATACCAGCACAGTATCCGTTGCTGTTTTACCTCAACCTTCAGAAGTTGAACTAGATATCCCTGAGCGAGACATCAGTATAGAAACCAAGAGAGCCAGTGGTGCTGGAGGGCAGCATGTCAACACTACGGACAGTGCTGTGCGTATCACTCACATACCCACTGGCACTGTTGTGGAATGCCAAGAAGGAAGATCTCAGATCAAAAATAAACAGATAGCATTGCAAAAACTAAGAACACTTCTGCTTCAGAAACAATTAGAGGAACAATCGTCAAAAATTTACAGTGAAAGAAAAGCTCAGGTAAATTATTTTACATTATTTCTCATAAGTCAAACTATAAAAAGCCCTTCTGCCGAGACTTTATTGCAAACCATTGTTTTAATTAATTACCTTTATAAATAACTAGCTGCACCTACTCACTGTGTTGTGAACTGTGGCACCCTTCTTAGCGGGAATATCTCACATAACAAATCATACTGTATTTTTCATGAGTCAGAAGTACCCAAATTTGAGTTTTTTTCGAACCTTTAAAAATTCATATCTCTTAAAATATCAACTTAAGTGTGAAATGTCATAGGACCTTTTTTATTTGTATTTTAATAAAGAATATAAAAAAATTCCAGTTAAAAAATAACAATTCCTTGGAATTGTTTAAACAATTTCAGTTTTATTTATATCATCAATAGGGCAATTTGAAGAGGATCACATAAAAAATTGAGGTGGAATAGTTTTCGGTATGCGCAGATTCCTCCTGGCCTATATTGTGTTTAAATAGCTGTGGAAAATTTAGTTTTTGAAGAATGCACAAACCAACTAAATATTTTTATTAAAATTTGATAGATTATTTCTGTTAATATCCTGTCCATGTTTAGAATCTATTGCATTAAATCCAATGTATTCTAAAATGTAAAATTCATTTATTTGTTTCATTTATTTATACAGATTGGCTCAAGCAATAGAAATGAAAAAATAAGGACATACAATTATCCTCAAGATAGAGTTACTGAACACCGGGAAGGAGGCATCTCTGTGGCCAGCCTTAAGGTGTTTATGGAGGGTGGGGAACACCTTGAGCTGCTGCAGGAGGCACTACTTAGACATCATCGTTACCAGGTACTTATGGCAGAGATTGCAGATTATGTCAATAAATATAAAACTGACACAGCTGAAAAAATTTAGATTTTTATATGATATTAATTGTCAACTAATTTATCGCTTTGAAAATAAAACAATTTATTATAGTAAATATTTTATTTTCATTGTTTTAATCATCACATTTATGAGGAAAACATACAGGTTACATTTACAAATAGACATTTAAAAGACAGAGATTCATAGCACTAGGACCCTATTCACTAAATTTATGTTTCTCAACTTTAATAACAATGTAAAATTAATTCATTTAATTTTTTCTGGAGATATATAAAATTACACAAATTTAAAGCATTTTCCATCCTGGCCATTTAGACTTGAATCACAAGGACGGAAAAAAGACACCACATAAGAAGTATGACATACTTTTAAAGTAAGTAGATACTTAAATTAAGATTATAAAATTAGTAACAAATATGACTTCAAAGAAATTAATCCATTTCTGATAACATTAAATAAATAGGTATGGTGATTAACTAACCTAAGTATGTGTAAATAAATAATTTGTTATTGTAGGAGACATAACAGCAATAAAATTCGAATATAATATTTAAGTAATACCTAACATAGTGGACTGATATGGTTAGCATGGGTCAGGTCCATTGATTTACCACAATTTTTATGTCAAGCCAGTACCTCCACGAATTACTTATATAAAGCATGGAAGAACCAATAACTGTATTGGGATCAAATCAATTCCATATCCATGTGACAAATACGCTCATTATTTACTGGATTATCATAGAAAGACATATCATCAGTGAATATTTTATCATACAAACATCCTTTTCCCTGAAGGAAAACCTTTTAAATACATTAAAAAGAGTAATTTAATGATATGTGGCACTGACATGTAATAATTGTATTTGGTACCTTGAAAAACAATATTTTAATATGGTTATCTTGCAAATTTCCTAGTTAAATTCTATAAAACCTATACTTAATAAATAATCTGAGCTTTCTACTACAACATATAAATTTTGATTTCAATTAGATATAGGTATGTACTTCACATTAAAAAGGCGTTTATACTGTAAGATACCGAAGAAGAGGCATCAACCCAAATGTGAGCCATACATTAGTGGAAGGTAGGCTTCCTCTACCACACATATCAATGTTGCTTTCCTGTAAATTGCAAAAAATATAATTTTATGTTACACTCGACGACAAAAACACTTTTTTTGTAACAACAAAAATTTAATATAATTTATTATGCTGTTGTTGAAACTGTACGTACATACTAATACTGCTTGAAACTAGAAGAAAACAATTACGATAACTCACCTCAGTATGATTACGAATGCAGGAAGTCGGCTGCTTACGATAAAGTGGATGCATGTGTTTCAAGCAGGGCAAAGACTCATTATACTGAACCTCAGTTGCCTCTATGGGTATTATTGGCACGTCTGGAGTTGGACACATTCCATTCACTACCACCAGAAGCATGTTTGTGTAGTTTACAAGTTGTACGTAGAACGGTCTGTCACAAGCCTTCGATGGCTTGTTAAGCTTCTCATCTAGATTCTTGTAGTCCAACTGGTATAGATACATCTCTCTGTCGCAAGGTGTCGGCCGCGTTCGGTTTATGAGTACAAGTTTTTCGAAATCTCTTTCAAGAATCCTTGTGGTGTGCGGCTTGATGTCGGATATGTCAATCTCCTCGTCGTTCTCATAGTTCTGGTACGATACTGAATAATTAATGTTATGTTAGAAATAGCTCATTAGAAGTTTATTTCATGCAAAATGGACATGTTTTCCGAATAAAAACTTGAAATATGAAAATGTTTCGAATATAAAAATGTTTGCAATGTACAGTCCAATTTTACCTACAAACGACACGAACATGATTGAGTAAGGAGGGTATCGAGCATATCAAATATACATACAATATTTACAAAAAACACAATGTTATGGGGAAAATAAGATAAAATTCAATTTTTACACAAAAATTAACTGATGCCGAATTGAAGATGTCTGACTTTAGGCGCAACGACAATCATGCTATGAAGTAGTTATAAAAAGGTCCATGTTATGTACAGCATACAGCGGAGGCGTTACAATGTATAAGTCCTGAACCCCACAAATTTGATAATATACTTACTAACCAGTAATTCTTGATATTATTTCGGCTTATAAAAATATTTTTGAGATTAATATGTTTTTTAGAGCCTGCAAAAGCACCACCCATAGCGCATAGGCAAATAGGCAATTTGAACACAAGAAGGACGCATCATGCATAAAAGGAATCAGTCTTATGTATGGTACCAAAGTTGTGTTTGTAAAATTTAAAAGAAGTTCGTAGAATTTAAGTAAAAAACGAAAAAAGAATTCAAGTTTCGCAAAATAGGCCATGCACATTCTTCAATTGAATTTTATCTACAGATAAGAATTGAACATAGTAGCACAGAGTTGAAAATTCCAGAGTGCCAAGTCGACACGCGCTAGTGTGCTGTCTATCAACTCACCAGTGGATGTAACATAGTCTGAAAATAAGATGGAGCCGTTACTACTATCATAGAATAGTTATCTACGACCAATCCAAGACTCCATTAGATAATTTTGAAGTTTCTAAAATTCAGTAACATCCTGTGCATAAATGCTTTGATAGTTTACATGCAACATTATATTCTAAAAAGATAAATGATATTTAAAATATTGGTTTAGTCCATGACCGCTTTTTAAGTTAGTTTAAGAATTTGATCAAGCCATCTTTATTTTTATTATTTTTTGAAGACACAAAGCCTATAATAATATGATATAAAAGGAAACACGTATTATTATATTTCAAATAGCTGGTTTTTTCAAGCTAAACATTAGCTAAAGTATTATATTTTTAATGTAAATGACAACTTTATTTTTTTGTTTTCTTAGCTTTGTACGCATTAAGTACGTACGTACATAACCATATTACATGCAAAGAACTGTAGCAAAACGCCTTTTTAGCATATTATATTGTTTTATAGTAAACCTAATATAGTTGAGTAGACCTGAGTAGTGCTCGTCGTCATGCAATGGGTACAGTAAGTACAGATCATGCCGACAACGCGCAAGAGCAACATCGACCTCGCTCCTAAATAAGGATTGCAATCACGCAAGATTTTAAGTCCGACCTAAATCTCAGATAAACTGACAAAATACGTACATCTAAATGGACTCAGGCTTCGTTAATACATTTTAACCTTTTTTAACCCAAGGGCTGAAAGGAAGGAAGGAAGGAACCTTTTTTAAATTCGCTCGTGTTATTCGGGTAAACTTGGGTTATCTAACTATATATAAGGTTATCAACTTTTACTCGTTCACTAACGAATAGAACTACTACTCGTATGTATTGAACTAACTAATAGCATTATACTAAATCCTTTAAATGTATGTCCCAATCTGTTCACAAACCATCGGTGAATCCGCTAAATCGGATTGCAATCCCTATTCCTCACATGTAAAATATATCATAACCATTAGAATAACATTGATTAGTACTGGACAGATACGACACAATATAAAATTATGCCACTTTTTTGTTCTAAGTTTTAACATTTCTTTTACCTTCGTCATAAGGGTCACTTGAATGTTGAGCCATTGCAACAGTGATCGAGTTGTAAAACCAAAAGGTTGTGGCTATAAACCAAGCCATGACGAGACGGAGATTTTCCAAGGGCTGAAATCGAAAGTTTAAATTAAGTAACGAAAATGTATAAGAAAGTGTGCCCCAAATAAGTCCGAAACTATTTTGGTTATCGCTAACTCAAATAGTTTTTTATTTATAATTAATCTAAATGTAAATTGATAGGTACACTTACGGTTAGCAATATCGATGCTATATTAGTTGTCTTCTTTTCTCTGAAGCAAACTGCCTGATAGTCAACTATGTGAATTGGCTTGTACACATCCTCTTCGATCAATTTTGTCATTATATCCGGACGAATCTGAAGCAGTTAAACAAGATGAAACTATTGGTGCCATGTACAGGTATACTTAGGTATAAACGAATTGAAAAACTGTTGGTTTGTACTGTAAATAGTTTGTACCTTTGAAATAACTAGAATTACGATAAAAATGTAAGAATTTCAGTTAGAGCTATTTCTATCGGAACTAAGTACCTAGTGCGTCATAGCATTAGTTTGTAAATAGGTTCCCAAAATACCTTGCCAAAGAATTGTCCTGTTTGGTTTTCATTTTTGCTCACCACTACCCAGCCATTGTTGTCCACTAGAAAGCACTCCCACTCTGCAGCCTCACACTCCTTGTGTTCACACTAAAATAGAAAGAATCTTATATTTCTAACTTATTTATAACAAATAAAAAGGCAACACATTTTACACATACGAACGATTGAACCATTCTATATCGCCTGGAGAAGTACACGCTAGCAACCCGTCTGGTATTCGAACCTCAGCTGGTAGATATTCGATTGGTGAGTGATACTGTGATTGCCAAAAATGTAAAAATTATTCATTTTAATAAATTAAACCGACTTCCTAACCTCAAAAAATGGTAAGCCTAAAGTAAGTATCTAACAAATTGAATTGCATACTTTTTTGAAGTCGGTTTAATTTTTTTTAATTATTTTTATTTCGAAATTTTTAGTCATGAACTCTAACTAACTCTTTTTGACGTCGCTAATAAAAAGTGATCATTCATATAATAAAGCCTCAAGAGCAACATAATATGTGGGTAATGGCTTACCTACTTCCTTCAGTTTGGACAGTGCTCTTTTCGACTGTCCACTACTACCTACACTTAATACTTATAAGGTGACTAGTAGGTAGGTACAGTCGATTGCTAATATAGTAAGTCAACATAATATAGAAAAAAAAACATAAGTACATCTTAATAGAATAACTCACCGTACATGTGGTGTTCTCAAACCATTCCCTAAGGCGTTCATGTTTGAATTGGAATCCGACGACAGCCGCGGGTGCCTTCCTATGACCATCGCCGTGAAATACCGCATGGGCCGCGGTCACCATCGCCGAGCTGACATTGAGAGGGACCTTCTCAGTGTTCAGCTCGACGCTGTACACGTAACTTAGAGGATCCACGTAGTGTTGTTCTACCGCTCGACGGTACCACACCTCATCAATGGCGCGCGGGAACTGCTTTCCAAAATCCAACCTGCATAAAAGCATCATCGTCATGTTTGTTTGATAAAACTATTTTCTGTTTACACTATTTAACACAATATAAATGCGGAAATAGTAAATGCACGCGAATCTCATGAAATCTCGACGCGATACAAATCACGAGTCACGCGCCAAAAGGCGGAAGTCACACTAGTGTGACTGCAGTCGCACCTTGATTACAGTTGCGCCGTGATCGGCTGACTGAAGATCACAACGCCTTACGCCTTACCTATTAGTCTCGAAGCAACAGAAGTCACGACGTGACTGCAGTCACAAGGCGTCACTAGTCACGATGCGGCTTACGCAGGAAATAAATAAACGGAAATTAATAATCTTCGGAAATCCTAATAACGTTTGGTTGCCAGCCAAACACTGTTTTTTTTAAGAAATTATAACTAGAATATCTTGGCAACCAAATTCTATCCAATCCATCTCCGAAGATCGGGCGTTAAAGTATTAGCGTACTTTTTGAGACATCTATATTATTATGTCTTACTTTTCGCTCTCATGTTCTCTTGGGGGATGGGTCTGCCAGCGCGTCAGCCCACTGTGCGTCGCCAGGAACGCCACGATGTATCCAAAACGTTGGATAAATTCCGCCCTATAATAAAGATTAATTTATTGAAACTTCATAGTGTCTCCATTCATTTAAATTCTTACTAAAAGATAGTTCAACAATTATTAAATAAATTCACTTTCGTAGTTTGTCTTAAATTTGGTAAATAAACACCCATTCAGAGATATGGTGGAGCTCAGAGTTTTTATGTTATATTTACCATCCGTAAATTCATTACATATTTTTATTTATTGTAACTGCATTGTGGTATTGCCGGAATACTTAGAAATTACTAATTTATCAAAAAAAATTAGATACCCGTCTGTCTCCTAACATTTTTCCAGACTGTCACTGCTATTAACAGTAGGTTAAAATAGAAATACGCCGATAGTTTTTCTCTAATTAAGTGCTCTATTTAGGTATGTTATAATTAAAATGAACGTTTTACGTTCTAGTTATCCCTTAAAAATATTGACTAATTCCATTTTCCAACGTGTTTTCCAGACAATCACTGCTTTTATAGCATAGTAGTTAGTACCTTACAGTGAAAATTATACCGATTTCACTGAACTTACTTTTATCCTTTGGCTGCAAATAAATCCCTCATACTTACTACACTCCTTTGCTGCATTATCTTCACAAATATTCCTGGTCTGATGTGGTTTTAGTTGTCATTTTTTCAATCTATCTTTATTTGTTTGCAATCCATCTATGATTTTTCTATTCTAAAACCTTATCAGACTAAGTATATTATACAATAAAGAATACACAGATATTACTAACATACATGTTAATATACCTTTACACGATCACAAAATAAAGAGTTAATAAGGGGCAAAAATGTCATGTTTTATAGACATCTTTAATTGGTAGAGACGTAGAGTAGGTATTGTTAAGTTATACAGATTTCGACAGATTTATTTTAAGTAGTTTCCTTTCATTCAGACGTAGATATCAAGTAACAAAGATTAGAAAGGTACCTAATAGTATAATCCTAGTGACTACCGTAGGACACCTAAATAAATGCCACAAGCATATTTTTGTTATTTGGCATTGAAAAAAAATTACACTAAGGTTGGTAAGTTTGAAACGGATGTAAGTAGGTATTTATCTTAGTCTATCATGCAATTTGTTTGTCTTTGTAATACGTTACCTCGGCAATAATCCGATCACTTTTGTCAATGGGCTATCCAGGCAGATATTAAAATAAATTCATGTGCAAAGTGAGTAAATGTGTGAAATATAAAAGTTTTCATACTTATCTCTAGGCAATATATTAATTTTATCTTTGATTTTTTAGCGTTGTAAGATGCAACGTAATTTGTACATGTGTATGACATTCAAAGCTTATTCCTAGCTTACAATGTTTTTATGTAAGATCGTGGAGATTGAATTGAAAACAATTTCCCTAATATTTACAAAATCAATGTGAGTTAACGTATCTACGATATTAATGGGTTGTAAAAATCATGTTGTATGTAAACTGTCCTAAGAACCTACGTTTGTTGTAACTGGGAATAGATTTTACAATTTAATCCAACACATTTACGATAATTATGATAAATTATGATAAATTCAATATTCTTCAAATTTTTTTTCACATAAGATATTTGAAATGATGTAAAATATTGTGCAGTCATCAATTTTTTCTCGTAACAGGTACATTTACCTGAAAACTCCATGTTCATTTAATACGAGCGAGTACCTACCTAAATATTTTAAAGTTGCACGACTGCTAGGTTTATCTATTGTAGGTAAGTATCGGCAAAATTGTAATTTCTGGTTTAACATGATACTTACGCTTTTTCTTCCGATGCAGACTCAGCTATGCTCTTGTTGAACCAGGCCGTGTTTCTTGCGTCATATACAAGAGCTTGCATCAATCCGTGATCACCTGAAATGTAATAAATTATTCTCAATCATCAATCTTCATAACTCTCATTCTATGAGCAATGCCAAATAGGCAGAAATAATCGTAACTTTTGATATATGTATATACATATAGATAGGTACTTACAATAATATTCGTTGCGTGGTATAGTATTTGAAGCTTTTCCTCTTTCTTTGCTTTCTGGAGTTCCTGAAATAATAAAAATTATCACAATGATAATTGAAACAAACATTAAGGTGGGTATTTAATACATGATAATTTTTACATTTTACAAACTCTTATAAAATGTTTTGATATAATTAATGTCAAAGGGTAAAATAGGAAAAACACTAATAATAGAGATGGTTTAAATATGAAAATATCTCACCAAAATAAACTATGAATGGCCTAAATTTGTTGACATATTAGAAAGCTAATCATACCTACCTAAGCATAATATCGGTTACGGCCGGATAAAATTATGTATCCAGGTTATCTAATAGAAATATTATTAAAATATTTTATTACCTTTATATTCGCCGTTGTGTTTCTCATGGCCCGGTTTGCCCTTGTGGTGCTCGGGCGGGCGCGGCTTCGCGGGCCAGCGCCAGCCGGGCTTGGCCACTCTCTCTAAGAAGTAGAGCAACTCTTCTTCCGGGGACGAGAAAGTTCTTTCGTAGTGACGACAATATAACCTGAAATGTTCGTTTTAATTTGTTATTAAATTTTCGGCATATACAGGATTACCCGTAAAACATGAGCAACCTCGCAGCACTATGTATCTTACCAGTCTGGATGCACGCTCCATTTGTCCGACAAATACTGCCTTGCGGATATGTTTTTGGACGTGAGTGACAGGCGGTGTATGTCGTCGGTAGGTGGCGGTGTGATTCGGTGGCGGCCGTAGTTCTCGGGGATGGTGATCACTAGAGTGAACGGCGAGTCTGCTATGCCCGTCCAGTAGTAATGCTTCCGAGCTCTAGATGCTCTTCTCTGATAAGGAATAAGGATCAACCATAGATAAGTTAAAGCGGATTGTCAATACGTGTATAAAACAGTGTAATCAATCACCCTCAATTATCATGATACATTACATAAACATGACTGTGAAAATGGGAAAATCAGAAATACTTTAACATCAATAACGTCTAACGATCTGCTGAAAACTCTGTTTTTAGACATGAGGAGAATGTAATGTAATACATGAATATATAACGTTATGAGAAAAAATAATATTTTTTCATATCCATTTTATCTAAGCATTTTCTTTTAAATAAATCTTACCATGTCTTCCATGTGATATTTGACATTCATTGCCTTATTTCCGGTTCTTTGATCAATAATTTCCTGGCGAAACTGAAATTTCAAAAAATACAAGTAAATTCTGAACATAACAACCAGGTATTTAGAAAAAAATAATGTGCATTATTTACCGCAGTTAATTCCTTGCTGAAATTTCTAGGACTTCTGTCGTCGTCAAATAATTCGACTTCTATCATATCAACACTATTGTAGCTCGGTTTAAGTATTTGCTGAAACTATAACAGGGATCAATTTTATTAGAATTTTGTTATAATTTTAAAATCTTTATCGAGCTAGCTATCGAGCTCAGCAAATAAGCACAACAAATGAATATTTCGGTCAAGAATGAGCAAAGGCTTTTGAGGTGATTTTTTTATTTATTTCGAATTTAGGTAGGATATAAAGATTTTTACATACCACAGGTCTCAGATCTGGATGAATTAAAATATATCCGTTGTTAGTCACGATAAAAGCATAGCCATTTACACCAATCTGTAATTTTACCAGAAAATCAAAAATGAAATTGCACTTATTCCTTTCAAAATAAATTTTCGTAGTTTGTGCTTACCTTGTAGGGCGTCATTAAGGCTTGTATCTCAGATAACGGTACATCAGTACCAGCAACTCCTAACAATTTAGCTATACGCATCTGAAAATATTTTCAAATAAGTAAATTACAAGTAGTAGTAAGTTAAAGCTTTATAATCTTAATAAATATCTTATCTTAATAATAGAGAGAAAAATTACCTTTAATTATAAAAAATATTAAATTTATCTACACTTGGGTTCGTCTATACCCAGTAAGTGTGGTAATAAAAATGTATTAGAGAATAAAACTTTCACGCAATACAAAAACAAACTATTTAGTATCGTTGTATTCTACCTAATATTGTAATTCGTTTACTTTAAGTTCTAGCAATAGCAAAGTTCTCTGTCTAGCATCTACGCCCCGTTAGGCGAAGTCTAGGTTACATTATTATACGTATGAACTACATCTGTTTCAGTACTCATTATTACAGGTTTCTAGCAAAACTACATAATATAAGTTGCACAATTCATGTTATCAAAACACTACTTCTCAATCTAGACCCACTACTGTTTCTTGCTAGATGGGTGAGTAGGTAACCTTTTATATTATCCTTGTAACAATCTGTTGAAATTTATAGATTAATAATATAATTAAACGAGTGATAAATGTAAAATAGTTCATAGGTATAGAGAACAATTATAGGGTTTAATTCATAATTCATTTTTAATTTCAATTTATAAATTAGTTGTTCAATTTATAATTTAGGCAAGTAAATTTGGAATAAATAATAGACGGAAGCAGTTTCATCCAAGATCCGAATTAAAACAGCCCAACGCTAAATCCACTTCCAATTCGGCACCCCTTATGAATATTTTCTAAACGTATGATTTTGAAAATTTAAAGATGGAACTGCTTCCCGTCGTGTATAATTGTATAAATAATAATTTGAAAAGTGTCGGACTTCCATCGCCGCACATCCGTCCTCAGTCGTACGCAAATCTAAGAGAGCGTGGGCCTACCTCCTTCTGGCCGTTCTCCTCTACAGACTGCGATTGGTTGTGGACGTACGAATGCAATAAAATTAATAACATATAGATAAATGCATTGTAACAACCTCCACTATAAGTCAAAATGTCTGTTTTATCAATGAAAAAACTTTATTTACACTAAAATTAAACAGTATATCAAAAGTTTTATCATTTTGAAAAAAAGTAATTTATCGATAGATATGTTACGAAGGCCCCGAGTCATATGCGGGCGGACGATATTTGTAATGAAAGATATTATGTACATTTACTTTTCATAAAACAAGTCAATCGTTAAAATGTCTCTACGAAGACATCACTAAATCAGGCAAAAAGTAGATTATATCGAGATAGTGTGTGTAATAGTATAGATCATAATTCTTGCACAGAAATAATGAACTTGATAATTGATAGGAAAGTCGATCATAACACCCTAGTGGTCTACGCCTACAATCTAGTAGAAAACTACTATACTACGATAAGCCAAAGGGTCGAACAACACATTGTCAGTCGCGAGCGACTGCGACCTGGCGGCCGACATCTATCGAAGACAGATGCATCGCTAACGGGGCCAAATAACATTGTACCGTTACTGAAATTCAAAAACTAAATCATAAAAACTCTGTTGTATCTTGCAAAAACTTTACATTAAAATCATCAAAACTTTCTAAGTGTGTAATACCTCTTTTGTAACTGATACCCAGTAAGCTTCGTTTATCAGTACATTCTCTGTGATGTTCTGAAGGGGAATCATCAAACAAAACGGAGCATTATTAAAAACATATTTGATATCAACATAAAGAAACACATTTTTAAATATTATATAAGCAATAAAGCTCAATAGCTTACGTCCAAATATTATTAAACGTAAAACCAATCTGGAATGTAATCTTAAGAAGTTAAGAAATTAAATGCTAATTTTTATCATGCACACGCCAATTTCGAATTTGGAAAATATAAGATCAAGATATTTTAAAAATTGTTGAAAAAAGATAAGAAGATAATATATGATAATATTACAAATATTTTTTTTACAAATAGCAACCTATTAAGAATTCCTCATATCTTGTTATCTTTCTTTGTAAATAGGTAATATAAATTAGTAAAACATTAAGTATACCATAACAGAAGACAATGAACCCACCTCATTATGACGCAAATCATAAACTGGCATAGACACTGAAGTCATAAGTTGATACTGTGAATTTCCAAGTTCGCTGTACTGACCCTGTTTCATCTAAAAAATGGTCAAAAGCAGTTATACTTATATTATTTTAAGAACGTTTATCGGGGACGTATTTTCGTCGAAAGATTGTTTTTAATAATTAAAATAATAAATCGTACTTGAGTAATTCTCCACCTCCGATCCTGCTCTTTCTCCGAATTGAAGAGAACTTTATCTCGGCGCTGGCTCATGAAGCGTTCTTTTTGTTCTGCTCGCTCTCGTTGTTCCCATAGGTAATCAGCTACCTTTGGATCCTGTAAGATATAAACATCAATCTTTACTCCTACAGAATTTAAGCCCCCATATGGTAATCTTTTCAAAATTGCAAGGGTGATAAAATATTTTCAGTTCAAGATGCAAAATAGTTAATTTGGTCATCATCTATGAATGATTTCTTATTATAGTTACAACTTGTCCGAGTTTTAAGCAAATAATTTTGATTATTGTTACTAATTTTGATGATTAGGCCGATTGAAATGATTTCCTAGGGACGATTTATACCGTAAGATACTTTTAAGGCTGCATTAGGTATATAGTTTCATATCGTAAGTAAAATTGTTTAAGATGACTGTAATAATGTTATGTGTTGTCATTAGTCAAACATTATTATTTGTTGTATATTCTAATTTGTTGTTATTATATATATTGTAATTTTACATCTCATTTCAATTGTATTATTATCATTACTATTTCTTTCTTGGAATTTTATTTTACTAAACATTGTAAACATCCTTCTTCACAAATGCGATTGGTTTTGTCACTGTTAGCATATTGTTGACTGATAAATAAATAAATAAATATTTTTTTTAAGTTTCAGTTTAACGGTAAGGTTGCAAATCAAAAGGGTTTTATACCGTGATATTGGCGTATACAGGAGTCCAGACAACAGGATGTTTCTCCCTCTGCAGCACCAGCGGCCGTGCCAGCACGTTGACATGTTCCAGCACTCTCTCCCGCACCTCGGCCAGCGTACTCAGGTGCACATAGAAGCCCCGGTTCGCACACGCCATCCACTTCACCTCCCTTACATCCGCCACCTGTATTTGGCTTAACAGATATCAACTGGTACGTGTAAGGGAATTACGGGTGATGTTTGCCAGTTCGTGATGTGGAGTAGTTATGGCGAGTTGCGGTGTCTGTCTGCAGGCTTGTGGATCTCACTAAAACTCTTTAAAATGGTAACTAAAATTATTGCATAGTAAGTTGATTTTAATACTAAAAAGTAAGTGTATTTGACTAGTGTTTTTTCTCTTAATGGAAATAATTGTGCAGTGTTACGAGTAGCTTGTGTTTTGAGTGTGTCGCTGCTTATTAAATAAAAAAGATTGATTTAATTTTTCATGCACATTAAACGCAAGTAGTTAAAAAAATCTCGGCCGTTGTCAAGTGAGTTAGCGCTTCTATTAAAACACGCAAAACACACAACGTCTACATAAAACAAAACACCAAAATATCAAAATACCAAACCACTATAAGCGTAAAGCGTTATGAGAATGGAGAGGATCTATGATAAAAGAAGTAGTAAAAAGTGAGGATATTGATTTACAGATAGATAGATAGAAGAGTACCACATTCAAGGTGTACTGGTTAAGGTACGAAAGGAAGACATTATGCAGGTCGCACAATGACTACGACACACAGTAATACCTGCAGTGGTACTACCTTTACCTCTCGCCCTATCAGGTACGTGAACACCCTCACCGGGGTGTCATACTTCCAGTTGTATTTCTCAAACAGCTCCTTGTAGTTGTAAGGAACCCCGTCGGTAACCAGCATTATAGCCTGGAAATTCATTAATTGAAGGGAATCAAATTAATTGAAGAACGTAGACAATAATTCAAAGCACTGAAGCAAATTTATTTTTAACCATCGTGATTTACCTGATTACAATTAGCGCCACCACTATTGTTCCGATATATTTCCAGTAGCTCAAATGCCCGTGTTAATGCTGCTGAAAAATTTGCTATCTCCATCGTTTCGAAATTATCTAACGCCAATTTTATTTCTCTTAGATTTCCCAAAGTAGCCTGCAAAAAAATATATTCACTAAGTATTTTATTACCTATACAATGTGATTATTTTGTGTTATATCCTTATCATGAACATACCTGCACTAGAGAATCTTCAAAGCAAGGTACGACTTCTTCCACAGTATCAGCAAAAGTCATAACATTGACGAAATCGTTATTGCCCAGAGTGTCTAAGATGTTAGTGACGACGTGTTTAGCAATATCTCGTCTTTGGCCAGTCATCGAACCGCTGCGGTCGACCAATATGACCACGTCTTTCGGACTGGCTGCTGCCTCCATATACCAGGCGCGTGTACGACAGTCATAAATGTCAACAGGATCCGCTCGCCATTTCATAGCTTAAAGGTGATTAAAATGATAAAACATACGTAATGATGCTATGATTAAATTATGTTCTAGTATAATCTTAAGAATCTCATGTCGACTGCATCACAAAATTATGATAACGGCCTGTATGTTAAAATTATATTGCATTGATTTATACTAACCAGGATAATGCCTCATGAATCCAGTGGAGCTGCCGAAGAACTGCCATGAAAGCGTTGGATCGCTTTGGTAGTTGTTAATAAAATGTGTATCCAAACCCTCTGACCAGTGGATTCCCTTTATTACTTCGGGTGCTAAAAATTAGAAAACGTTATAATAAACTTTAACGTTAAGTATTTAAATATACATTACTTTGGATTAATACATACCCCAAGCATAGACGTTTGTTGGTATATGAACACTGCTGAAATTTATATTAACTGGTATGTTAGAAAAGTGTGGGTTTAGTTGTAAATGAGCACTTTTTGTAGGTGGTCGCACTATCCAATTTTCTAAATTAAATTCAGGTTCAGGCGTAGTTGTTATTGTTGTTTCATCGTATGGCTCCTCCATTTCTTTACTATTGTAAAATTGGAAATCTTCAGGTACCGGTTCGTTTTGTTTATCAAAAGCCATATTTTCAGCAGCCTCAACGATCCTCTTGACTGCACTTATCTTAAGCTCCATCATTGCTCTAATATCATCCGCCATACTTTGCACTAATTTTTCGCCATCTCGCGGTTCTATTTGCGCCGATTTAAAGCTCTGTAATTCATAATAACTTTTAATATAATAATGTCAAAATGTGATATACGTAGTTTGGTACTGATTGTCATGGGTTTGCATTTTTGTATTTTTCGGAAATTTCAATTATAATTTTATTACTTACATCCTGTACTTCTTTTTTCCTAGTAATGAATTCACCAAAATGGTATAATTCTGTGCCAAGCTTAACCGCCCACGATTGCACCCTAAAACACAAAAATATCGAGTTACCTTTTATCTACCACGAATCTAGATTCTCACAATGAGCGGTAAAAATCATTAAAACTTACGTGTTAAGTGACAACTTTCCTGTCGACTCATGTTGTGCACTAGCTGAGCAGTCCCTGGAGTCCAAGAATACGAGCAACAGCAATAATATGAAAGAACCAACACGGCTGCACATCAGAGACACCTAATCTAATTTGGCCCCACAACACAGATTGCAAAGAATCTAATTTTTTATAGAGGACACTATCATTTTAAATGATCATAATAGTTGGGTTTGTACAGGGGTTCTAAAAAGATCGCTCGTTATTTGTGTAAGAATTTTATGTTGCTCCGACAAATACTCGATACTGATGGCGAATAAAGGCGTTGATAGTAAGCGCGGCGCAGTCGCGAACAGCCAGGCGCGTACATGCGCACTGGAGGAGCAGCGCGCTGATACTACAATCTGACAGAGTGTTTCCTAACGCGATATCATTATGTATGTAGACGTAACTGGTATCGCTCAGCTACCTGCAATGAGCATCGATTTGTATCCGATATTAATGGGTCAGGAGTTTGAAGGACACTTTGTTACATGTTATCAACAATGCCGTTTTATTCTTAATTAAGTTCTAATTGTTTGATTATTATCTAACCCACGCTTGTTTACTTGTTCGCTTCCATTCTAGTTTTAATATCACTTCAATTTTAATATCAATACAATATAACTAGCGGTGATAGCCCAGTGGCTTAGAATTCGACCTCGAATCGAGGGGTCCGGGTTCGAATCCCAGTGGCACGCACCAATGACTTTGTAAAAAAGTTATGTGCGATTTATAAAATTAAATATCACCTGCTGTTACGGTGAAGGAAAACATCGTGAGGAAACCTGCATGCCTGAGAGTTCACAAAAAAAAAATGTTCTCAAAGGCATGTGAAGTCCACCAACCCGCAGTAGGCCAGCGTGGTGGACTAAGGCCTACATCCCTCTCATTGTGAGAGGAGACCCGACCCTGTAGTGGGTCATTAATGGGTTACTGACACAATATAACTTAAAACTATACCAGGAGATATTATTAAAATAAAGAGATAATTGCATAGACTAAAATAGTATTACTATACCTATCCCCATTTAAGGGGGCATCGAGCATATTTTGCTAAAACAGCGCTCAGCGTTTTAAAGATTCCTAGAAAACAGGGCCTCATGGTAGTTAAAATTTTCCCCTTAGAATAGAATAGCTCGGTTCTGTTACCTACAGTTATACCGTTGATTGCAAAATGAAAAACAATGGAAACCGACACCAAAATTCGTTGGGTTGGCGGTTAAATAATTTTAAGGTGCATAGCTGCTGTTTTTATCTTTCTGTTTATTCATCTAAAAGTAATTTCTCGACGTCAATCCTTTCTATTAATGTTTAAAGGAACTTTGAATATCAAAGAAAATAACTTTGCAAGAATAAACAATCTATATTCAGAAAATGAGGAAAGTACAAATTTTTCAATTCTTATTAAAATAAATTATGCTAAAACAACAGAAGCTAACGCGGCAAACAAACACGTAACGGTGAACATCAAGAGGTTGACTTGTGTAAGACTGCCCATTCCGCATGCGGTAATGTTTCGCTCCTGAAAAAACGAAAATATCAAAAAATAAACTAAAAAAACATCTTTCAAGAGAAGCATGTGAAAATATCAAATATTTATTTATATTATAATAAATCCGCAGCTGATGTCGAGTCATAGAAAAGTAGTTTTCCATGGGTGGTTTTGACTACTTAGGATTAGGATGTGGGTACGTTCCAACTCTGCAATACTAAGATAAAGCAACCACACTAATATTCTAAAATGTGAACATGCCATTCAATAATTCCGCTTGTAGAATTTTTCTGGGCAAAATTCTGCCAGCCCTCTAGTCACCCGAAGCTAGGACTTGCCTGACAGACATGTCGAGCCGACCACTGACCCATAGTCATCAAGCATCGTAAATAGTTACTAAACATTTAAAAATCTATTTCTATATTAATAAAATTATCCAACGGTTCAATTTATACATCCCAGACACTTGTGAACACTCAATACCAGGTGACCTAATTATGGTGGTTCGCTGGTTACAATAAAAAATCTAAATATAGGTACATGATCATGACTAGAAATAATGTTATGTTACGAGGAATAATCATTTAGATAATTTGAAGAAAACATCAACGAAACGAATTTAAATAATAACCATCTAAATGTTGTTACACAACCATTGTACCAAACGCCACCATCGTAACTAATGGAGCTGCTCGAAGTTACAATTCTTTTTTCTTAATTTATTCTATCAATATCGATTGGCACTAAACTTTAACTTATATACTGTAAGGAGAGTGTTCCTAATCCCTGTGTAGGCGGTGATGATCCTGACTTGGGTTGAGGAGTAGAATAAAACTACTGGTTTCTCCTTACTAGAGCTAGGAACCGAATGCAATGCTTTATTAGGAAACCGACCTTATATTTATACAAAACTTGCCAATTATTTATAGCCAATCAAAATAAATGAGAAAAATATGAACCAATAATATTGCAAGAATAATAACCAATAATATTTAAGTAACGGTAAACAAAACAAAGTAATAATAAAAGAATAATAATGACATAGGCCAAAACACCAAACCAAATAACAATATTACAATACGATATCTTCATCTCAATACCGCGTGTGTGGAGTCAGCCTTATGTGGCCGGCATAAATATAACGGGCGTGCGCGTCCGCGCACACGGTCAGTCGGCGGCGGCAGCGGCGGGAAGCAGGCGTTCTCCAGTCATCGAGCGGGAAGCAGCGGCGGTCTCCAGGCTCGGCGGTGGATGCACGGAGATGGACGGCGAGCGCGTATGGTCGACGGCAGCGCGGTGGACGATGAAGATTTGCTGATCGAAGATTGATTTATACAATCTTCATGGTTTCCTTGTCAGAGCGAGAGATCGTGTGAGCGAGGGCGGCGACGTAGTACCCACATTACGATGGATATCGTGATATTTTATCACGCTGGTCGGCGGTACCTGTATTGTTGCGCTTGCCGCTACAGGACTCCCCCCCTAGCGAAAGCGTACAGGAGGCTTGCTGGTGCGGCCATAACGAGTCGTCTTCAAACACGAGGCTCGATGTTGAGGTGATGATGGTTGGTGGTCGCTCGCTTGTGAACACGCGGATGTCGTTGCGTTGCTCGTAGTATCCTTAGTTGTGTCGTTGATGGTATAGGCAGGCTTCAAGCGGTCCACAGATATGATTGCAGATCTTCTCCCGGATAGTTGAAGTTTAAATGTCTTCATATCTCTTTCCAACACGTAGTAGGGTCCCTCGTATGTAGGTTGCAGAGGCTTCTTCACACTATCATCTCGTATGAAGACTTGCTCACAGGTTTCTAAGTCTTTGTGAATGAATATCGGTTTCTTGTTCCCGTGCACGAAGTCTTGAGTTGGTTTATTCTCGTTGATTGAAGCGCGTAGGCGAGTGACGTAATCCGAATCCATTTCTTGAGAGTGTGTTGATGTTGAAGTTGAACTGAAGAAGTCGCATGGTAACCGAAGATTGTAGCCATATGTGAGCTCGGCGGCGCTCACACCTGTGTCGGTGCGTGATGCGGCTCGAAGTCCTAGTAGAACTGTAGGTAACTCGTCTGCCCACGTAGTATGTCGAGATAGACGGGTCTTGAGTGCTGTCTTCATAGTGCGGTGCCATCGTTCTATCATCCCGTTTGACTGTGGATGATACGGCGTCGTGCGAGTCTTCTTTATTCCCATTGTGTTGAGTAGATTGGCGAATAGTCGGCTTTCAAAATTTCTTCCTTGGTCGGTCGTAATGATCTTCGGTGAACCAAAACGTGAGATCCAGTGGTTGTAGACAATCTTGGCGACAGATTCGGCGGATGTATCTTCGGTAGGTATTGCTTCAGGCCAGCGCGTCGCTCTATCGATCATGGTAACTAGGTATCGATGTCCATCACTAGTAGTAGGTAGAGGTCCGACGATATCGATGTGTACATGTTCAAATCTCTCCGCTTGTGGAAATGAAGATACGTTGCTCGATGTATGTCGTTGTACTTTGCATCGTTGACATTGTATGCATTGCTTCGCCCATGTTCCGATGTCCATGTTCATTGAAGGCCAGAAAAATCTTTGACTGATTAATTTTCTGGTTGTCCGGATTCCTGGATGACTAATGTTGTGTACTGCGTCAAATGCGATTCTTCGAAATTCTTCAGGTAGATAAGGTCGATAGTTGCTTGTAGATACTTCGCAGTGGATCGGCTTGAGACAGACCGGCATAGTAACTTCTTTGAAGGATAGGTTACTTTGTCTTGCTAACTGCTTGATTATATTTTTGTCCTTTTCTTGGGCTTGAGCTAGTTTTTCGTAGTCCATTGAAGTTGGGCAGGCTATACTGTCGACAGGAATGCGGCTTAGGGCGTCGGCGACTAAGTTGTCTTTCCCACTGATGTGACGTATGTCGGTCGTGAACTCGCTGATAAAAATGAGTTGTCTTGCACGACGCGGTGTTTCCGATGTTGATGGTTGTTTCTTGAGAACGTAGGTGAGTGGCTTGTGGTCGGTGAAGACTATAAGATTTCTTCCCTCGAACATTTTTCTGAAGTGTTTGATAGCCATGTAGATAGCCAGTAGCTCTCGGTCGAACGTACTGTAGTTACGCTGGGTGTCGGAAAATTTCTTCGAAAAGTATCCAAGTGGTTGCCATTGCTCGTTGACAAATTGCTGAAGAACTGCTCCTGCTGAAGAATCAGAAGCGTCGCTGAAGATTGCAATCGGTGCTTCATGAGACGGGTGTGCAAGTAAAGCTGCATTTTGAATTGCAACTTTGCATGCTTCAAATGCTTCTGTCGCTTGAGTCGTCCAGTTGATAATTGATTTATCCTTCTTTTTGGAGTTATGCAAGTAGGAGTGAAGTGGAGCTTGTATTTCAGCGGCTTTCGGTATGTGTTCTCTGTAGAAATTGATCATTCCAAGAAAACGCCTAAGCTCTTCTATAGTGTTTGGTTTGGAGTACTGCGTAATTGCTGTGACTTTTTCTGTAGGCGGCTTGATACCATCTCGGTTTACTGTGAATCCAAGAAATTTGACTTCTTCTTGACCAAATACGCATTTTGAAGGGTTGATTGTGATTCCATTGTCTTCTAGTCTTCGTAGTACAGCTCGTAAATGTTCTTCATGGGCTTCTTTGTCTGGACTTGCAACTAATAAGTCATCGATGAATGCGTAGACGAAATCGAGTCCTTGTAGTACTTCGTGAATAAACCTTTGGAAGGTTTGTCCGGCGTTCTTCAATCCTGGTGCCATTCTTGGAAATTCAAATAATCCCATTGGTGTAATTATTGCTGTTTTTTCTATGTCTTCATCACGAACTTTGATTTGTTGGTAGGCTCTGTTGAGGTCGATCGTTGAGAAGATAGTCTTGTTGGACAATTGGAACGTGAAGTCTTTAATCCTCGGAATCGGGTAGCGGTCCGGTGTAGTGACTGCATTCAGTCTTCTGTAGTCTCCACATACTCGCAGATCACCATTCTTCTTAGGCACGATGTGTAGAGGCAAGCGCAACAATACAGGTACCGCCGACCAGCGTGATAAAATATCACGATATCCATCGTAATGTGGGTACTACGTCGCCGCCCTCGCTCACACGATCTCTCGCTCTGACAAGGAAACCACTGCTCCATCGTTGATATATTCTTCCTAATAAAGTTTCTTCCTAATAAATTTTCTTCTTGTTAAAGCTTCTTCTTGTTGAGGTTTCTTCTTGTTAAGGTTGCTTGAAAAGGTTCCTCCAGGGGTCCTGGATTTAATCTTCTTGCTTGAAGCTGACGCTGTAGAAATTTTTGCTGCTATTCTTCGGGCAGAGAGACGCCCCAGTAGCTCCGGACGAAGTGCAGTGTTCTTGAACAGCCTGGCCGATCACGTCGGGGTCACCAATGTAAGGAGAGTGTTCCTAATCCCTGTGTAGGCGGTGATGATCCTGACTTGGGTTGAGGAGTAGAATAAAACTACTGGTTTCTCCTTACTAGAGCTAGGAACCGAATGCAATGCTTTATTAGGAAACCGACCTTATATTTATACAAAACTTGCCAATTATTTATAGCCAATCAAAATAAATGAGAAAAATATGAACCAATAATATTGCAAGAATAATAACCAATAATATTTAAGTAACGGTAAACAAAACAAAGTAATAATAAAAGAATAATAATGACATAGGCCAAAACACCAAACCAAATAACAATATTACAATACGATATCTTCATCTCAATACCGCGTGTGTGGAGTCAGCCTTATGTGGCCGGCATAAATATAACGGGCGTGCGCGTCCGCGCACACGGTCAGTCGGCGGCGGCAGCGGCGGGAAGCAGGCGTTCTCCAGTCATCGAGCGGGAAGCAGCGGCGGTCTCCAGGCTCGGCGGTGGATGCACGGAGATGGACGGCGAGCGCGTATGGTCGACGGCAGCGCGGTGGACGATGAAGATTTGCTGATCGAAGATTGATTTATACAATCTTCATGGTTTCCTTGTCAGAGCGAGAGATCGTGTGAGCGAGGGCGGCGACGTAGTACCCACATTACGATGGATATCGTGATATTTTATCACGCTGGTCGGCGGTACCTGTATTGTTGCGCTTGCCGCTACAATACCTACCTAGTGAATTCATATTAACTTTACCAGGCTACAAAAAAACTATAGGGGAACAAAAATTCAATTTTCCTCTCAATAACCCTTTACGGCGAGTGGTCTGGTACGTGACGTATCGCAATAACATATTTCAGGCGTCACCGGCAGAAATCGCTTAGCGTCAAGTAGCTACACAGTCAGCTAATTCATAGTGCATACCACTAGACAGACTCGAATAAACAATGATATTAATATCGAATGCTAGTCAAATTCTAATATTATTAGCATTTAATCTATAGGTACCCAATACGTCGAATACAGCTATAAATTGGGAACAATGGCCATAATTTGGAACGTTAAGTAATCAGTTAAGGTTCGTATGGAAAAAACGTATTATCATAAACGTTAAACGTATTAAGTCTGCCATATATTATGTCATGACTTTCCAGAACTTTTTCCGTATTAGATTCTTGGCTAGACAAATTGATTTTTCAAAGATCCAATGATGCGGTTTTGGTTTTCATTAAAATCGATTTCCAGACAAATATTCACTCTGTATACGTAGTTACGCATAATTATACCTTATCATGATACGTGTAACAGTCTTCGAGTCTTCGTCTCGTTAGCCTTCCGAGGTCCAGCTTATGGCAAGGCTCGCGGCTCGTTGTTGAATCGCTGGTCGGCTTCGGCTTTGTGTCCGGAGGTACCTGGCACATATCTTTATTTAAATGCGAGTGACCCTTTTCAACGACCACCAGAAGAAGATTTGTCTTCGTGACCAAAGACGCCCAGTACGGTGGGTTGCAAGGCCCAGGTTCCTCCTCAGATACTACGGTTGAGACCCCCATAGTGTTCAAGAAGTATGATTGGTTCAGAATGTACAGCGTGATTCTGTGGTCGCATGAAAATGGCGCGTCTTCCTCAGGTTCGGCTTTTGCTTCGATCGTTATGTTCATTTCATCAGGTGGTATTGTTGTAGTTTCATCGTTGATTTCCATGTAATCTGTAAATGATTTTTGATGTTTTTTACTATTTATATTTTATACTGAGCGACTAAAACGACATAGAATAATCTTGAATAGGTATTGTAATGATATGTCTACGGGCTACTAAGTGTCTGCATGCACGTTGCTTGTTAAACGAAAGGTATTAAGTCTAGATAGAATGGGGGCTTCAATAATCACTAAAAATGAGATAGATTGCACGCTTGTTATTTCTAATTAGAAACAAAATACTGCTCACTAAATCAATTCAGTCGTCTTACCTTCATCCAAGGGTGCAGCATGAGTATAGCGATATGAATCGTTAATACTGAACATTAACAGGAGCGCTTCTGCAAACAACCAGCGCATAAAGCTCGTTGCGATCTTCAAAGGCTGGAATATAAAGGAAATTAATTAATGAAGAAGATTAATTTACTTTGTTAACAGTATTTATTCAAAGGTCTTAAAGAATGCCTAAAGAATCACAGCGAAATGTATCGTGAATTTATTCATTTAAGCACAAAAAAGATGTTAATCTGCCCTGAATAGGTTAAAAAGGTATTCAGTGACGCACACACACGTAGATAAGTACTAGAGATTCTAGTTTCTACTATAATATCTGAGAATTATGCTTCAGTGCTTCGTTCTCGAGATTAGATACACATGTAGTCCCACGTACAATGTCGCCATCTATGCACTTAGTTGAAAGAAATAAAATTAAAAAATAAAATTTGATACGTAGGTAGATGAAATATTACCAGACCGCCGCTATGAATCCTACCTGTCATTCACGTTTCAGTGCTACGCCACTTTGCACATAAATATTCTTTTATCATTTTTAATTGTTAAAACGTGTCAGTTACCTTAATTTAAACATGCCTAAAAGAAAACGTAGTGATTCCGAATCATTAGATTATATTAAGAAGAAAATAAAAAAGCTGGTAAGAAAACTTTTAAAGGGCCAACGCCGTCGTAAGTCTTCATCGTCATCCGATTCAGCGCAATTGTCTAACGACCCTCAAGGTAAGCAATTGAAATCCTAGATGACTCAAAATACATTTAAGTAACAATACATTATGTCTTCGATGCTCCACGAATTAAATAGCATTCGTGTCAACGAATCGAGTTATTACCTGCCAATTATGAAATGGGTTAACGATACAACGCAAGAGTTGTAACTTATCCATATAACCTTTTTACAAAATAACCGGATTGACGAAGTAACGTTTTGAGTTCTTCTTATCCGCGTATTAGTACAACTCTTTAAGAAGTCTGTACCTGCTAATACCTGTTTAGGTATACTAGCGATCTGTATTATGTTATCAAACAATGATATTACATAATGAAGAAAAACGCATTTTTTGATACTGTTTTACGTAACTACCTTCTTTGTTGAGGTTGTTATAATAAGTAAAAAATAAATATTATAAAAAATATTTTATTACTAATATTCAGATGACATCTTTATTGAATCGGATGTCATTGAAAACCAACCGTCTTTAGAGTACCAAATTCGGTATCACCGGATCCATAGTATTTCTGCTCCTAATACTGATCCTGAAAAGGAAGACCATCGGTACAGGAATTGGATGAAGCCACACTGGACATCCTAGGAACGGATCATTCGGCTATACAAGCGATCGGTAAGAATATACAAAAGGACTTAGCCATTCGTTTTGAATTTATAGCCACTTCTGGCTTAAATAAGGAGGTTCGCAAAGAACTTTTAGAATCGCACTTACCACCAGGTAACTGCAGGCTCATCGATGCCCCATCTCTAAATCCAGAGATAAAAGCTGCAATAACTGAGGTTGTTTTAAAGCGAGATAAAGCCATTCAGAGTAAACAAAAATATATTTGTTGCGCTCTTTCGTGTCTTAGTGAGGCCCTAACATCTCTCTTGGCTAAAGAACCTAAAGGTCAAACGTTTTTGAAACTTTTAATGGATGCAGGACGTATCTTATGTGACCTACAACACAACGACTGTATCACAAGGCGAAATTTTATTCTGGCAATTTTTAAAAAAGAATTAAAAGATCAATTACAGTTGACAAAAAATGATGACTTGCCTTTTGGATAAAACCTTTCGGAGACTTTGAGAACAATGAAGGCCATATACAAGTCAGGAGCAGAAATGAAGACACCAGCGCCACCTAAGGTTGGCACAAGCAAGCCGAGGTCTGCACCGCCTGCCAGGAATTTAAACTGGAAGGCTCCCCCCGTGAACCGCAGGCCGACGGGGAATTCGAGAGCGAAGGAGTCTGCCCCTCTGAGGACTCAGCATACGCCCTCATACAGAGGCTCACGGCCGACCACCAGTCGCAGTCGCCGATAGACAACACGAAAAATTATGCCGGCAGGCTTTGTTATTATCTATGTTATTAGCTAAGCTATGATCAATGGAAACAAATAACCGCTGACCAAACAATTTTGTCTTGGATACGTGGTTATGAGATTCCATTTTCAAAAACTCCATTTCAGAGTTGTATTCCGCAATGCCCAGTTTATTCGGATTCGGAAGTACAAAAATTTAACATAGCTTTAAATCACTTATTGTCTATAGGTGCTATATCAGAATGTGAACCATGTACATATCAGTATATGTATATCCAGTATATTTTTAGTACCAAAACCAAATGGCGAGTCGCGGTTTATATTGAATTTAAAAATCTAAACCGATTTATCGATGCAAAACATTTCAAATTGGAAGATTTGCATACATACTATGATAAAATTTGTTTCAAAAATTGTTACATGTCTACTTTGGACGTAAAGGACGCGTACTTTTTAGTAAAAATACATGAAAACTCAAAAATATTTAAGATTCCAATTTAATAGATTTTTTTTTGAATTTAATGTACTCCCATTTGGTCTTAATACCGCTCTTTATATTTTCACTAAAATTATGAAACCGGTAGTAAAACTATTAAGATGCACCGGTAATTTGTCCACAATTTACTTGGATGACATCTGTTTAATATCACAATGTTACCATAGTTGTCTTAACAATATCAACATCACTAAGAAACTTCTTTGTTCCTTGGGGTTTATTATAAATGAGTCAAAAAGCTGCATGACTCCAAGTACTTCCTGCAAGTATTTGGGATTTATAATTAACTCTGAAGTAATGGAAATAAGTTTGCCCTTAGAAAAGCGCATAAAAATTAAGACAGAGTTACAAAAATTTAAAGCTATCAATAGATGTAAAATTCGCGAATTTGCTCGGTTAGTTGGTTTATTAACATCTGCTTGCCCTGCAATCGAATATGGGTGGCTTTATACTAAAGAATTTGAATGTAAATTTTTAAATCTCAAAAAAGATGAAAATTATGATAAATTCATGTCTATTCCATCATTATTGCAGTGTGATTTTGAATGGTGGATTAAATCTATAGATAGTTCTGTAAGTAAAATTAGATATGACAAATACAACTTAGAAATTTATTCTGACGCCTCAACTACGGGATGGGGGGCCTATTGTGCGGGTCAAAGGGCAAGTGGAATGTGGAGTCACCAGGAATCAAAACAACATATTAATATTTTAGAATTATCAGCAGCTTTTATAGGTTTAAAAATATTTACCAAAAATATTACTAACTCTCAATTAATACTCCGTATTGACAATACGACAGCCATTTCCTATATTAATCGTATGGGTGGTATTTAGTATCCCCATCTTACGAAGATTACAAAAGACATTTGGTCTTGGTGTGAGGCTCGAAAACTATTTATTTACGCTCTTTACATACCGTCATCCGTAAATTGTATAGCTGACGCTGAATCGAGGCGAGTTCATCCTGATATTGAGTGGGAGTTATCAGATTCAGCATTTAAACAAATTGTTGCACACTTTGGACAACCTAGCATTGATTTGTTTGCTAGTAGAGTTAATAAAAAATGCCCAAAGTATGTATCATGGCATAAAGATCCTGATGCTTTTTCTATAAATGCTTTTTTCTTTAAATTGGTCACAATGGTTTTTCTACGGATTTCCCCCGTTTTCAATTATTCTCAAAACTTTGAGAAAAATAATTAATGATACAGCCAAAGGTATCCTTATCGTACCTGTATGGCTGACACAGTCATGGTATCCTTTATTTCAAAGGCTGCTTGTATCAAACCCGTTATTTTTCCGCCCTCTTAATGACTTAATTATTTCTCATTTTAGCAATCAACGCATCCACTCACAAATTACCCTGGTTGCCGGAATATTGTGCGGGAGTCGTTCCTGAAAAAAGGTATTTCACCGTCGTCCATCAACATCATGCTCGCTTCGCTATCAGAAAACTCCATCAAACAGTATGACACTTGTTTCAAAAAATGGTTTCTTTTTTGTTGTAAAAACCACATAGATATGTACCAGGCCTCGATTCCCAATATTATTTATTTTTTAACGAATTTATTTCAATCAGGAGCCCAATACGGACCTCTCAATTGTTGTAGATCCGCTCTGTCTCTCATACAAGGTAATCGATTAAGCGAGGATGATCGCATTAAAAGGTTTTTTAAAGGCTTGTACAGACTTCGACCTCCCCTACCAAAGTATAATTCGACTTGGGATACGTCATTGGTTATAGAAACATTAGCCAGTTGGAGTCCTAATGAGAGTTTATCTCTAGAAAAAGTTTCACATAAATTGATTACTCTACTTGCTCTTATTACTGCACATAGAGTTCAAACATTTTCAGTGATTAATGCTCAGAACATAAATATTAAACCTACCGAAATTTTAATTAAAATTCCTGATTTAATAAAAACATCTAATATTAATTCAGTACAACCAACTCTTGTAATTCCTTTTTTTTAGAGACAGACCAGACAGACCTGAAATTTGTCCAGCAAAATTATTGTCGACTTACTTCGACTTCACCAAAAATTTACGTCATAATCACACCTCCCTTTTTATTAGCATAACAAAGCTAATTCACAAACCTTAAGCCGATGGATAAAATCCACCTTGAGTTCATGTGGCATAGATGTTTCCATATTTTTCGGCCCATAGTACTAGACATGCTAGCACATCTCGAGCACAAAGGCAGGGTGTTAACATAGATTTAATTAGAAAAACAGCAGGTTGGATTGGAGTATCCACCACTTTTGCAAAATTTTACAATAGATCAATCGTTTCTGAGCCTGATAACCATAGTTTTGCTAGAAGTATACTGGCTGACTCTAATCAGTAGTTGATTTTAATAACCAATACCTCTATGTAATATTATATCTCATGTCTGTCAATCTGATGTTACTTGTTAACGGTAAACACCTAATTAAATATACATTTCAGTCATTATAATATCTATTGTTATAATAAATTATTAAATCAATTAAATATATTGATTTATTTTTTAATTATATTTCACAATTTAGCTCTCAACATCTACATGTGTATCTAATCTCGAGAACGAAGCACTGAAGCATAATTAGTGATTAAACGAACTTACCTGTAAGTGAAGTTCTATCATAATTATGTGAGGTGCTTCGTTCGAAGAGATTAGCATCCCCCCCTCCCTTCTGTGCATATTATAATTATATATTATTATGGACCCTTTATTGTGAAATATACTAATATGTATCTCTAAACTAAATGACAGGTAGGATTCATAGCGGCGGTCTGGTAATATTTCATCTACCTACGTATCAAATTTTATTTTTTAATTTTATTTCTTTCAACTAAGTGCATAGATGGCGACATTGTACGTGGGACTACATGTGTATCTAATCTCTTCGAACGAAGCACCTCACATAATTATGATAGAACTTCACTTACAGGTAAGTTCGTTTAATCACTAATAAGTCTGTATCAGTTTAAAATATCCAGATATTAATACTCAGTAGGTCGTTGTCAAAACCAAGCCTAGTGGTGATCTACTTTTCAAGGATCTCATCGCTAATAGGCCGCAAACGTGCGATATGATACTTTCGATTAGCATCATTCGTTTTTTTTCTGACTTTTCTCTATCAGTTCTGGACTTCAATGAATTTTCAAAATTTAGCCTTTTAAATTAATTCCCCAATTTATTAATCAAAATTTACATAATTAGCCCTCTATCTTCTTACTTATCGAATTAAAATAGTACTTAATTTAAAAAAAGTTTTCTAATTTCAATACATACCGTACTTAGGGACCAAGAGCTGCTTGCTTCTTGTTTTAGTGTGGAAATCGGACAAAGAGCTTGGTAATTGAATACCTCCACGTGATCGAACACCTTCTTGTCTATGAAGGACTGGAGCACATCTGGCTGCTGCACCCCGAAAAATTTTCCTACATCCGACTTGTCCATACTGATCACTATGTAGCCCGAACTGTCGATCACATAGCAGCTGTATTTGCCATCTTTATCGCAGTTTACCGCCTAGAAATTGTAATTAAAACATTATATAATAATACACAGAAATAGTTACGATTGCTCGAACGTATAGTGATAGTCTTAGATAATAAGGTAAGGTTTAAATAAAAACCTTGAGAAGGATGACTAAAGGCTGGACTAAGAGCTTTCAGAACAAAATAATTATAATAAGTAAACAATCTAAGTATGAAAATAAAGGTCAACTGTAAACGTATATAATTATAAACATACCTATTACTTTTGCGTGGTTTTCTTATAAATAAAAATGATCTAAGATAAAAATTAGATTTTAATACTAGCAAAAGATATGATAAGAGTGGAGCAGACACCGCGGTAAAGTTAGACATGCAATTACGTAAAATTGGATCAAGAGAGAAAAAGAAAGATCGTTCGTAAAGATATGAGAAATACGTACACCATTTTTATTCGTCATATTAAAGAATACGTCGTGGAAATTAGAATATCTATATTGGAATCCAACAACGGCGGCTGGCGTCTCTGATTTCCCGTCCTTATAAAATATTGCGTATGAGGCTGTTATGATGATATCTCCATCGCTTGTGTTTATAGGTGGTCTAGACTTTATAGAGTCGTCTAAGATAGGCAGTGGAGTAGCAATAACCAAGGATTCTTTGCTAATCATGTGCTGGAGTACTGCTGCTTTGTACCACGTTTCTTCGATCGCGTTATGATATATGTCGCCAAATACACTAGAATCGTAAAAGTATTATGAACATGGTGAACAGGTTGAAAAAAAATTTTTTTTTGACAAAAATAAAAAAAAATTGAAAATTTTTATCAATAAATAAATAAATCGAAAAATGTTCATGCTAGATAAAAATTGATAGGTAACAGAATTGTAGGAAATTAGAGGGGTAATTGGTTTTGGTAATTGTTTGGACCCCTCTAAGGATTCCCGAAGGAAAAATCAACTTATAATTTTTTCGATGTGAAATTCTAACTCGCTCGCCTAAACGATTTGATGACTATAAGAACAATCAAGTATGCACCTACTCGTATATATCTATAAAATATTTGAAATACTAAGATTTATTACTCGTTCTAAAAACCAATACTCAGTCACTTTATATTTATGTTGTGTCATTATTCTGATATACATTGAATTTTGCAAATTTCATTAAGGCCGTTCAGTCTCTTAAATTCTTTGGCTCAATCAAATTACCCAAATGCAGAACAATGCCAACAATGCCTTCCAAATTGATCACCTCCTATCTGCGAGTAAAATACCTATCGATACATTATGTTTGCAGTAATTAAGTTAAACAATTAAATTATCAAAAGAACGTTTTCAAAAGGTTTTCATTAAATATGTCAAATAATGAAGATGCCAATTGTTTTATACTTACTTTCCCTCGTATTCTCTCTCCCTTTCGCCAATAGGATTAACTTTTTCGTTCATACTGTCATCAAAAATGTAGTGCCACCTCGTTAAGCCACTTGACGTGGCAATGAACCTCACGTTCACATTATACTTCCTCGCCAACTCCATTTCTTCAGACGTAGCGTCCCAGTATCTAAAGTACGGAGCCGAAAGCTTCGCATCGAACACCAACTGCTTAACCAAGTCTTCATTGCAGTAGTAATCGTCTTTTCCCTTTGTTGTTGTGTTTCCACAATGTTCTACGGGGCAAAACGATTTAAAATGTAGACATATAAAAGCAAATTGGCTACGTAATTTTTTATTTTAAATATTTTTTCTTTTTGCAGTTCAAGTTTTGCAGGTAACCTTTTGTTACTTAAGTTTTCATCGTGAATTTTTATAAACACAAATAGAAAAAGACAACCCTAGGAAAACTGCATTTGCAAGATAAATAATTATGTAGGTAACTGAGAAACAGAGTAAATTGAAGAATAAAAATAGAAATGCAAAAGGATTGAAGACGTTAACGGAAAACCATTCAATTCCCTGTCAAATAAATCTAGCGAAAATGGAACGGGAAAATAAAATTAACTGTTTTAGAAAACATATCCAAATAACATGCAAAGGAAGCGTCGAAATAATAAACCAAAATATAATAACCAATCCCTTTGAAATAAACCAAAAGAAGGAAAGGAATACTCCAACGGCTAAAGTATTTTACTTTATATCAATAAAGTACTTAAGAAAATAAAAGAGAAATTGAACCGTGTCCCTTAAATTCTCCATTTTTAATACGGTTCAACCCTATGGTTTCAGATTCACAAATCACGAAAAAATATCTAAATATGGAACCCATATCAAAAGGGCTATTTGAAGTCGGTAACGCATTTATATGAAAATCGGGAAACGTATTCGAAGAACGACGTGAAAACTGCTCTGTTCAAGCTTTTGAACAGAATCACAGATGCTTCGAAAATACGAAGGATTTAACGAATGTCTTTTATATCAGTCATTTATATCAAGAAAATATAAAGAAGCTTAAGTTTATTATGAAATATCCGTTCTGTATGATCTCGTATTTCTATAAGTCGTAGAAAAAACGGTCCATTCAAGGTATCTACCGCCGCCGCATAACTTGTGTTTGATTGCCGAAAAGGACATTTTAGGCGACCAACTTAGTAACACCAACTAACAACTCCACCAGCATTTCGATTGTGTTTGAAAATGTTTGCATGCAGGTTGGTCTAACAATCATCCATTCGATCTAGAATAAGCTATAGTATTGATTACTTACTTTCGAAGGTAAATGATGTATCAGTTTGAGATTCTTCAGCATATTGTTTCTTAGTAATGTCAATCTTATTCTTTGATAGATTCACTAAAAACTTGAAGATTTCAATTTCAGCATTTTCTGACTCGTGTCCTTCAAGATAATGATATTTACAATAAACCCTGAAAATGTTAATTCCGAGTAAGACATACTATTCTGTGAAATTATTATAATCAAAAAATGCAATGTCACATTAATTTTTATTGCAAACAAAAGTAAATATTTTACTACCTAAGACCTCACGATCACATACTCTTTAAGCAGACTTATAAGAAATCTCGATACCAATACCAACTTCCTTGTCATTATCATTATCATGATAAACTCTTTTGACGTAAGTAATTATTAAACCTTGACTCGATAGTAGGCAATAGATACTATATGCTCGTATTTCGCACTTACCAGTCCGGATGCACTCGGTATGCAAAGTTGAAGTAGCTGGTAACATTGATGCCCGTAAGCTCTTGACCCTGTTTAGCCTCTAGTGGATTGTCTTTGAGCATCAGCTCCGTGTCGCCGTAGCCCATGGGGAGAGAAATCCCCATTGAGAATGGAGTGCCCTCCAGCTGGTTGAAGAAGTAGTCATGTTTTACACGAGCTATCCGCCTGAACGCAAAGAAGTTTAACGAATAACATACATAATTCGCAATTCGAGAAAGATTCAAAAATGTGCAAAGCGTTTCAAAAACATTCTCCAATGCGAAGTTTCGCAGAAATACCAGGCATTAAAGTACGCAAACATTGTTATTCACGATGAATAATTTTTGCCAAATATCAGTGAAAACATTTTATTCGTATATGGCCTGTATTAAGATACGGTAGGTATAGAATTGCTATTTAGAAGATGAATTTAGGGTTATTCAATTACACACACTGTATTGCTATTTATCAGTGTATCGGGTATCTATGTACCCGTATAATACGAACCTTACCGAATATTGTCTGTCCGTGTGTCAATCGAACTGCCAATAACACGCTATTCCCCCTTCTGTATTTCGACCGTAAATATGGGTTTAATTAACTACTACGTTATATTAACTATTATTTCTTTACTGAAATTATTTATCACACCGAGTTACAATAATAGGTTCCATACAAAGACGCTAAAATCTTTTATGCCAGTCTACCTGTAGGTTAAGCAATAATAACTTATTGGCTTGCTTATTATTACGAATTACATAATTCTACATCTATTTAGATATCAATTTGAAATGGTCGATATACTCATATAATAAAACTAACAAATAATTTCAAGATCACCGGATAGAAAATTGAAATAAATTCACAATTGATATTATTATGAAATAGCAAAAGAAGAATATATTCCTAAATAACACAATTTTGTTTTGAACATGAATCCGTCAATTCTTATCATAAAATACGATCATAGCGTAACACAACTCTCTAACAAAAACTAACATTTAAATCTCATGAAACTTTTACCGTTTAATATTTACCGCTTTTCAAGAATACGAGTACTTCCTATTCGCCAGTAGATGAAATATTGTCTAAAAATTTCCGACCCGATATTTTTTACTTTCGTTCGCTTAATTAGTCTTTCGAGCAAGTTTTGGGATGCTTTTAGCTTTGCTGGTATGTAGGTACTAGGTAGTTAAGAGATAGAAATAAAATATTATGGTTTTGACATCTTTACAGTACAAAACCGTTTAACATTTAACAAATTTTTACGTTACAGGAATACTAAAGGATAAGGACCCAGACGTTTTATTTAAACGTCAGCTTTATGAAAACTAAAATTTTTCCTAGACCTATCTCAGCTACACCTACCGCGCATCCATTCAGAAGTTCAGACATACACAGTACACAGTATAGATTTCTTACCTCATATTATCGTAGTGGTACAATACTTCGACATTGGTCATATTGCCGTCGTCGCCGTTGACGAGGCTTTCCCGCAGCGCTTTGATCTTGTCTCCGAGCTCTCGAGGACCCTTGCCGTCGTCTACTTGCTCTACTTCTACGAAATCTACGCTGTTGTAGTTCATTTGCATTTTTTTGTTGATCTGAAAGATCCTTACAATTTTTAGGCGTTCCTTTCGAAGAGCGGGATCAAAATCAACGTCGAAATCAATATTTTTTTCATCTCAACATCATTTGGCCTTTTTTTATGAACATCAAAATTATAAATTTAATTGAAATTTTAAGAATTATGTCTATCTCCGCTTATCTTATCTGTTCAGCAAATGATTGGCTTCATAAAATATAGTTATTTACGATAGGCACTTTCTACGCATTTTAATAGTTAAATTTGGAACAATCCAAAAAAATCGGCATATTGCATTAAGGTGTCGGTAGCAATAGGATATTCATCGCTCATGTGCCTGAACAAAAGAGGTCTTGACATATTAATTAAGAAAACCATCAACTTTCTAATTCAAAGGTGGATCCAGTTGCTAAAAAGAGCTCAAGTTATTAAAACATACTTCATGAAAATATTCAAACTGAAAACAAATTTCTTGCTACGATTCCGAGAAAAATATGAAAGTTAAGTAGGTACGTCAACGAACAAAGTAAATACTTCGAATTCAGAAGCTTTTCTTTATGAACTTGGCATTTCAAGTTGAAGTACCCAAGTTATGCTCGGTAAGGCATTGACTGATTGCTTTTACACATCAAATAAATGAGTTTTCTGAACTTCTGTCGCTACAAAAGCTTTTATAAAGTACTTTATAAGAATCATGTCTTTATTATCTAATATTCTGAAGTTTATCGTTAGTAAGTTGCATGAAAGAGCCAGTTTACTAAACAAAGCCAAAAATATACTTTAAAATTAAATGAATCTTTCATTTAAAGTATATTTTTTAAGTAAAAAGGCACCTGATGTTAAGTGGTCACTGAAACTTATAGAAACCCATGTCCAAAATAGGATAGATAACTAGTCTTATGTAGGTGCGTTGCTACCTACTCATTATGGACGAGGATGATCGCATTAAAAGGAAGTATCTCCAGAAACAGGCACACCTAAATACTCTCCAAATATTATTATATTCAGGCACACTTCAGAAGCGTAAAAGTGCTTCAGCATCGAGATACCTTTACTCACCGTTGTAATTAACAAGGGATGTAGCAGCAGATAACCGTTATTGCTGACGATAAACGAGTAGCCGTTAACACCGAGCTAAAACAAAATTAATACGTCTAGTTATTAAAACTTATCACAGTAGAGAGAGAGAGAGACATTAGAGCGTGTTTAACTTTGCACGTGAATGTTACTTTTGTAACTTTGATAGGTACCTATTAGGTTAATTTTGCACGTGATGAAGTACCAATTACTTACTTACCACAGTTGTTTGAGTAAGTGAATAAATAGACGACCATCTGAGTAGGTACCTACTGTGTCAACATGGCATCCATTTAATACGTTGAGCTGCAGTGACCATATTATTGGTTGTATCCACACCGTTAATCCAGCCACCATATTATAATTAATCCAACTTTGTCTTTGTCGAATGCCAACGTTATCGGGTGAATATTATATCGTGTATCTCGATATTCTTTCCAATACTGTCCGCCCACGAATGTGAGGAGGTATTTAATCTACAGATCGATAAATTTATTTCAATAGACAGCTTTCACTACTAAACTTATCTTAACTCTTATACTATGCATTCATGTCAGATATAATTTCACAAAATTAAACAGAAAATTAAGGAGAATTTAATACATTATTATTTATAAACAAATACACAGGACGGTCTCCATAACGATTTAACGTACATAAATATTGAATGAATTACGGTATCATCAATCAAAGAAATCTACAAACATAAATAAATTACTCCCAACACGATATTTATTCAAGTTTTTATAGTCACTAACTTAATATGAAGAAAAGTTACGATCGGTAATAAAATAAAAGGTTCGTTACCGAATTACCGATCCACTTGAGAGAAAATTCCGGCAAAAGATAGTTTCTAAATAATAAAATCGCTTCAAGTTGGAGTTTGGCAGTGATGGTTTGTAGGCCCCTGGCAGACTGCTACTTTTAATACCTACGCGTTTTTTCGATCACATTATAAGGTACAGCAACGCTTAGCTCCCCTTTCCAATATTAAACCGCCTGCAAAAGGGATTCCAGTTAATTAGTGATCCTGCTTAACGTTTTTGCAAATCGTTGTTTTTATATAAATCTGTACTTACCGCGACTTAAATAACTCGAGTTTGTCACTAATACAATGAACATATCTTAACAAGTAACAGTATTTTTCCATCGAGCGTCAGTATTTGACAAAAGTAGCTACGATCAAAGCATTATTGGGTATTGTTTGAGTAGCGTGCAGGTGATATACTGTTTATCCTCAGCAGTTAAACTTCTGAGACTAGTATATATTTTATGTGTGTGCAGTATTTAATCTTTGCATGTTTTCTTTAGAAAAACAATAAGAAACCTCAACAAAGATTGTCAACTATGATAGAAGAAGCGCGTTTACTGGGGCCTTTATTTGAATCGCTCATGCCCGCTGCGTCTAAATAGAGCAAGCGTTTGTACGTTGTGTATTTGTAGGTACGTCGAACAAACCAACAAACCAAGAGCAACGTTTATGAGAATTCCGTGAAACTTCTTGCAGTATTGAAAGGCTATTTTTAAATAAATACCTATTTATTTAATACTCCTTTTCCTTAGCTTGTTTTGCCCACTGTAGGCTTTGAGGCTTATTCTGGTGAATTCGAACTTCTATAATCTATATCAATGAATACTCTATTAATTATGGGTCTATTATCTTCTAAAAGTCGAATATCCTAAGCCGCGCAAATAAGGACGGTATATTATTGAATGATGTTAACCACAATTATTATGACCTCCAAGATGAAAAACAATATACTAGGTAAACAAAGACACTAATACGAATCACTATCTTTCCGTATAACAATAAAAGGGAACAATTTCAACCTGTAAAATAAGTGAACGAACCAGTGAATGAACCAGTCAGCCAGAATCAAAGTTCAACTTTTTAAAACAGTCACATCAAAAAAACTTCATCTGCTAGTTTCAAAATAAAACAAAAAGAAGAAAAATCGTCGGACAAATGAGAAGTTTTGTCTATTCATGATACACTACAGACCGGAGTACCGGCCGGCCGGCCGACACGAACAGAACCTGGATAAAAACATACCTGGTGCGGCTGTGCCAACTTCGCTATGCTATCAATTGGCACGTCAGTCCCCGCCACCCCCAACAGCATGGCGTCGTTGTTCTCTTCGTTGTATCTGTAGTCGAATGCCGGAATCGCTACCGACGTCACTAATTTGTCTTCATCGGGCTAAAAACGATTTCCAACCAAGTTATAGTTATATATTTTTATGACCCCACATAAAAATATAAATAAAATAAATTTACGATAGAATAAAATTAAATAAATATTTTATATCAGGAAACTCATTATCTCAAGTGCTTCCTTCTTAAGCTATTTTAGTTGTAACCTTAAGTGTAAGTGTAACCACATACGAACTAAAATTAAAGCGTAGATCTAACAAACTCAAGATACGTACAGGGCCGGATTTAGGGGAGGGCAACCAGGGCTACAGCCCCGGGGCCTCCACAAAAGAAGGGCCCCCACAATAGACTTGGGAAAAAAAATTAAATTAAGACTAGTACACTAGTATACAACTTTTCCTTTCATATTTTTTTTTGTGTTTTACCTTTACCTACAGTACTTTGTACAACCATGATTACATTAAATATTAACAGAAATTAGAATAAATATTTTGTTCTCATCAATTAGGCAATCAGTAAAATATCAAAATATCAAATGGCCCTGATAAGCATTTGCAATTTATTATTATTATTTATTCGAAAACTCAACTGAAAAAAATTGTTGATTTTATTTGGAAAATAATTTGGGACCAAGGGGCCTCCACTCCTTTGTTGCCCCGAGGCTTCCAGACTTCTAAATCCGGCCCTGGATACGTAGGTACTATACATACCTACTATATATTTTCAGTGGACAAAACATTTTCACAAAGAAGCAATTTATCACATACTTAATGGTGAGTCTCTAGATTTAGGGCGCTTAAAAAGTGAATAGTTCTTGGGTACGTTTTTACGAAAGAAGGGTCCTGAGGCTTTCAATGGTACACAAAAACACCCAATTATATGTATTATGTTTTCTGAGATATCAAGTAAATTGAACGCTATAAGTGCTGTGCTGTTTTATAATACTTAGGTAGGTTATACCTATTGTATTACTTGATAAGTAGGTAGCTACTGATATCGACCCAGCAAAATAATTACCTTGCTCACATCTTCACTAACATCCCACTCGTCCGTTCGCTGAAAATAATAATTAACCGATTAGAAGTGTTCTTTTAGTTTAGTGTTTGTTAGCAATTTGACCTCGCTCTAACTATATTTAATTTCATTAGAAATAAAAGTTAATATAAAGGAATATAAAAAAAACTGAAAAATGTAAGTTTCAAAGAAAATAGCAAGTTAGCACGGAAGCCAAAACTTGCAACTCGTAAAAAAATTAAAAAAATCGCTGGATATCCAAATTCCACTTATATATTTTAATCCTGTATTTGTATTACAAAGATTACATGTTTCATTGAGTCTCGAACTTATGTTCATGTTACGGCTACGAATCGATCGGCGTGAATAAAGTTCCGTTTTGTATCAGTAACAGTCTATAGGGAAATAAGTTATTGCTTAGCTTTATAATGTTGCACAAGATACAGAAAAGTTTTTATAAAGATGGTAGGTAATAAAATGTTGGTCAAATTACGGGTAAAGGTACGCAGGTTGCATATTAAATTAAATTAACACATATTTAATGATTAAATTGAATGAGAAATTGATTGGCAAATATCCATTTTATTTATTTACCGTATAGTCAATATTAGCGTGGGTCCATGTGGGCGGTGGGTTACTGCCTTCCAGAATCATGGGGCGTGCGATGACATTGATGTATTTCAGTACCTGCTGTTGCACCTCCTCCACAGAATGAATGTGAACGAAGTAGCCTGAACAAACCAAGTAAAAAATCACTTCAGTCTAATTACAGAAGAAGCTATCGACTTTTGTTGACATTGAGGTCGTAATATATATATTCCTTCCTTCCTTCCTTTCAGCCCTTAGTAGTCCACTGCTGGACATGGGCCTCCCCTAATCGACGCCACTCCGCCCGGTCCTGGGCCCTCTGAATCCAACGGTTTCCCGCTGTCTTCTTCAGGTCATCAGTCCACCTGGTCGGAGGGCGGCCTGTACTCCTTTTGCCTAAACGTGGTCGCCATTCGAGGACCTTTTTTCCCCATCGGTTGTCAGTCCTGCGAACGATGTGGCCAGCCCATTGCCACTTTAATTTGTAAATATATATATTACTCATTCTAAAACAATATTATAGGTATTCATTACATATTTACTGCATTATTATTGCACTATTTAGACATGGGTTATAAAATTTTAATTAGGTGTTCCTCACATTGGAGCTTAAATCTGTAGGTATATGGTAGCTTTTCATTACGTCATAGGGGTCTTTGAAATATTGTAGTAATTAGCACGAAAATATTCATTTCGTGCATATTCATACTCAGCTAATTTAAAACTGTGCGTGCTCAGGAATTTCATTAATATTATATTAAGTAATTCAGTGTAAATTTAACGTCAACACATTAATTAAAATGTAAAAGTAATTATAAAATTCGTTAATTTCACTAAACGCCCAGTTTAGAATTGGAAAATAAATTGTTAGCAGCATACTGAAAAATAAATTGATAGAAGTATGAGACCGAAGGTAACAACTTGAAATAATCTAACATTATTGACGGTAAAATATGTTTCTAACTTTGTTCTTATTTGACGCAGCAAAATGGGTCAACCACGAACGTAATAAATCCGCAAAGAGACATACACTTCTTTTCATCCAGAGAAAACAGAAGATTTACAAGATTTATGAAAATTAAACAAACGAGTACGAGTTTTAGATCTGAGGAACTACATAAGTCTCTTTTAAATCTGTAGGTTTAAATTGAGATTCCATTGAATTTCTTAGAAATCATGTAAAAAGCAATAGGTATTCATTTACGGTTCAAATGACAAAAGTTCCCTGAAAAACAAAAACAATGTTCCTATGGAGTATACAAAAACGTAGTACTTACTAAAACATATACAGAACAGAAAGTTTTAGTCACAAAGATTATGTACAAACTACGTATCTACATGTACTCGTATATATGTATTTATGTAGGTATCTACTGAGTATTCTTCTTGGAAATTCAATTACACTATAAAATTCCCCGTTCATCTACTTATGTTGGCTAACTGAAGCAGAAATGTACCTAATTTATATTCACGGGAACACTAATGGAAATTTGAGTAGATAGTAGCGAGTAGGTGAGACAACACTGCACTCTCGACAGAACTGTTTGTTGTTTTCTTTCACAAATGGATTAGCATTTCAAGTTATTCAGACACCTTTCGTCTTCTTCTCTTCCCCGAATATACCTATTTGACTTTCTACATATTGAATACGGTTTATTGAATATACATATTGAATACGGGTTATTAGTACGATTATGAGTAAATGATTACGTTTGAATTTGAATTTGAAATTATTTGTGAAAAATAATAAGTAGCCTTGGAAATATATAATGTCAGATTTAAATCATGAAGCAGAAATGTTGATATTTTATTCTCAGGTCGAACAGAAGTTTGAGTAACTACAGCAGTCTCGATGGAACAGTTCGTTAACTCTAATTAGGAGTAGTCAGCTTATGTTTTAACGTTTTTAATCTTTCTTACTTTACAGGTACTGAATAGATACCTACTCAAAGCAATGATAATTTCATTACAGAAGTTCTTAAGTTCTGAAAAGATTTTTTGTTTAGAAACATGAGATAGATAATAAAAACGCGACTAAATGATATTGGGTTCCTGCTATTCCTCATACAAAGATCCCACGAGATCTAAAAAAAATTAATCTCTATAAACGAAGACAAAATTTATACGAAAATTAATAACATGTCACTAAGTATGCTTTTACTAAAGAGTAAAGTATGCGTACATAAACAAAGCATTCTTTATTCAATCACATTATCAGATCCTTATTCATTGAAGTTGTAACGAATTTATATTCACGGGTGGAACGCTAATAGAAGTTTGAGCAGTCGCAAGTATAAACCTAGCTAGTTGCAATACTGCACTGCTTTTGAAATTTCTGTATTTTTTATGCCTCTAACTTTCAGTTTGATTAGCATTAGTATTCAGACGGTTAATTTTTGATTAAACGTTCTACATACTTATTCTCGATCTTACGCACTTTTTATAATTACAACTTAATGACACTAGAAACTTTAGTAAACACTACATAGTGATAAAAGCTCGATTAAAAAGTTGTTTCGTTGCTTTCCAAAATGACGCAATGTGTACTTTTCTTTTACGTACCTACGTAAAAGTGGTAGGTACGTGTGTTTTTTGGATATATTAAAAGCTCAAATATGGTGTCCTATGAGGGTTGATATACATTCGTCTCAATTTCTCGTTGCCTCAACTATTTGACTTACCTATTAATAACTAGATACTGCATCAACAGTATGCAACCTAACCAAAGAGTGCTTAAAAGTCTTAGCTCATAATCATATTTGTATAATATGATATATGATTATAATAAATTACCGAGTCAGTTCCAGGCTTATGTTCGGCGTATTGGAGCCTGCCTTTCACAACCTTCAGACCGTAACAGACGTAACAGCATTGCGAGCTCGGCTGATTCGTGGAAAACAAAATATTCCTAGCTAATACCAAACTTTGAATAGAATATACAGTACATTCACTACGACAATCTTAAAATGAATACTATATTAGATAATTTATTATAAACCCCTCATGGATACAAAGTCTAAACGATTGACTTTGGCACGTATACGTATTTTGTCGAAAATAACACAAATTACCTATACTATACTCTTTTTAATTAAATTAGTCTGGTCAACTTTCACAATTATGATACAAAAATGGAGATTTTAAACTAACCTCTATTAAGACAAGCCATCCATTGTATCTCCCGCACGTTGGTTACTTCTTTGCCAATAAGGTAGGTGAATACCCTGACGGGGATATACGTTTTGTCTCCTATAACCTCCCTGTTGTACTCCTCGAACACTTCAGTCAAGTTCCCCGGCACGTAGTCGGTAATCACCATAACTAATTGGTTACAACCCTGAGTACTGCTCACGTTACAATGCGTCCGTCTCTGCAAAACATCAAGATGATTTTACTATTATCTAGCAACAAAATTCGCTGGTCTTTCAACTTCATTACCTAATAACAATATAGCGAGAAAATTCAAGATCTTTAAAATTAGAACTTCTATCTTTAGAATCTGAAGAATCTTTAGAAATATTAAAACTAGGATTTTTTCGTCGTGGTTGCCATAAACACAAAAAAAACAAAAAGGTTCCAACACAAACACACTAACCAGGAACAAGTATTTTAACTTATAATTCAAATTTCTGTTCATTAGCAATTAGGTAAACTTTCTTCATAGCCGTCGGCAATCGACTATCGACTATCGTCGGCAGTCGGCAATCGGGCAGTATTTGTAAGTACATTCATTTTACTATATAAATGTTTTATGTAAGTAGATTAAAATTAAATTGACGAACCCCTCACCTCTTTCAGAGTCGTGAAAGCCTTAATATAGGCCCTTGTCAAATTAGCATTTCCCTCCAATGGTACTCTGTGTTTCCCCTCCTTGTCTGGCTCAAGTGTGCTGCTTATTGTGAACAAATTCTCCGGAGTCGCCTGTACTAATCCTTTAAAGCAACTCACGACTTCGGTTGTATTAACTTTAAAAGTATACACATTCACATAATCGTTGTTCGATAATGTGTCCAGTAAAGACCTCAATGTTCTCCTTGCTACGTAGTTTTTGAAACCAGTCATAGAGCCCGAAACATCAAAAAGAATTACAACATCTTTCGAGCACGTAGCGGCTTCTATGTACCAAGATTTTACCCTGCAATCGTACGTATCAACTTTTTTCATATTCCATGGCATACCAGGATAAAAGCGGAGTATGCCGTGAGAGCTACCGAAGTACTGCCACGCTAAAGATGGATCAGACTGGTAGTTTTTAGTAAATATCTCATTTAACTCCTTAGACCATAAAATCGCGTTTAACGCAGCACTCTCTGAAAAAAGAATTCCGTTGTATTATTTTGCCCCGAGTATGAATTAATAAGGACCACCCCGCTCCGTGTAGCGCGGTAGCGGCACGTCAAGTCATAATTAATTATTGCTACCTTTATAATAAATATTTGTGGGTACGTGAACGCAACTTATATTTGTATTTACACTTATGTCATAAAAATGCGAGTCTTTCTCAAGCGTTACGTTCGTGTAGTGTTCATTGTTTATTGCGAATTTAGGAGTATCTTCCCTTTCCGTTACGTTCTCCTTGTTAGGTCTGTCTAGATAATAAAATTTGGAGTATTTAGCGGAACAGTATTCAAACTTGTACGAATCGTTTTTTGTCATCGTGTAATTGAATTCTCTCGCCAGCCGCTCCGCTGTTGCGTGAATACACTGTAATAAGAATAATATTGTAAATAATTACTCGCAAGGTAACAAAGGTTAGAATTGAAGGATAACTTGAAACATAATTAATGTAGTAAAACATTGTACAGCAACACAAATCTCTATCTCCTGTACTAAAGTTGTAGTTTTGAAGAGTCGAGTTCACCCAAACATGGAAATTCGATATCATAAAATGTTTACTGTCATAATAAAACAATCAAATAACCAAAAAAACAACAAATAGTAGGTATACTATTTTCAAATTTGCGTTTTTGTTTTAGTTTTTACATAAAGCCTACCATAAAGCACATCATAGCTTTGCTTCTGTCCTACAATAAAGTGTTTCTATCGTTCTCACGTTACCTTAACAGCGTTGATCTTTCTAGTGAGCATTGTGCTGACGGAGCGCAGGGAAGACTCCAATATTTGTTTACCGTCTTTCTTTTTCACGCTCGCGTTCATTTGTTTGTATTTCTGGAATTAAAAAATCTTTTACTGTATTATTTCAGAGTTTAAATGTCATTCATATTAAATTTTTCAATTCCAATCAAGCGTTCGGTAAACAAAAATTTAAACGGAGTTTACTTACAATCCTTATTTGATCTGACTTCGTTAGGGCTTCGCTAAGGCCCCAAAGCTCGTCTCCCAGTACTGTCGCCCATTGCTTAACACTGTCAAGTTACATACAGAAGGGTTATTGCTACTATAACGAAAATTGACCACAAACATCCGCATTAACTATTATAATAAAATAACTAAAATATTTTTACTTATCGTAGATATTTGTTATAAGTTTTTGTGTGCCATAAATGGTGAATAACCTTGATTAGTGTTCTGAACATCTATGAAAAGTTAATTGCGTATTTTATAGAGCAATATAAGTTAGCTTAGCTCATTATTTGTCTAGTTTTTAAATGAATAAAAAGATTCTTCACAATTAAGTAGACAATAGAAATGTAAGCTTTTAAAAGTACCTATAGAAAAGCAATTTTATGCATTCCATGGCGTGAAGGCCTTCAATTTAGTGTAGTGGACCTTTATAATCCTATTAGGCTAGAGTGCTTAGTTCCCTACACTCCCATAGTAATAAAGGTAATTCCGCTGTGATAAAAATAATTCTGTTCATTTACATGCTTTGTGACAAGATGATTTCGAGAGGTCATTGTATAGTATTAACATAATACAATTACTTAATACAAATTATTTTTTAATCCTTCAGGCAGGTCGATTAAAAAACTCATCTAATACAATACTATACCCTACCAGACGCTTATCCGACAAAATTTTTCTCAATACTTCGCATAACAAACATCAACTATCAACACATACGTACACGTACGCCAATCAAATCGGTACAATATGTAACAACCTAAAAATAGTACCATTTATTTCCTCTGGTTTATGGTTTTAATACATCAGTTGCCCACTTGAAGTTTAGGTACTACAAATGTTTTGTTGTTTACGACAAATGTTCTTACATGTCAGCTGTGTCAGTAGTCCAGGCAGGTGCCGGGTCTGGCGCCAACAGCAGCGCGAGCAGCAGCGCCGCGCTCGGCCACTGCATCGTTCGCGCCACAGCCACACCGCCACACCGCACTTACTGTGACTCACCGAACTCACGCGCATCAACGCCGCGCGCTCAGCCGCTCTAACTCTACGCGCTCTACACTATGCACGATACGCAACAAATCACCACTACCACTACACTACAAGGCACGACATTACAACATTTCTTGGTTTCTTCGAGCTACTCGCGTTATCACCAACTACGCGATCCTTCGGTACATCCATACGTACTACATTCGGTAACTTTACACCGATACCTTTCAAAACTTTTCACGTACCTAAGCGACGGAGTACATATCTACCTACATTTTACGAGAATAGAACCATCGTACGCTATGAAAGCATTTCGAGGGAAAGATAACACCCAAGGCCACTACGATAGTGAAACACGCGTAAACAATTACTTTCACCGTAATTCGTAAGGGTATCGACGATCGACTACTAGAAATGACTGGAAAGCTTCGAAATTGTCGAGTCGAAGGCACTACGATAAAAGTGCAACGTGTAAAAAGTTCACAGCGCAGTTTACGTTTAGTTTGTTAGGTACGAAATAGTTTGTCGGCGGAATGGCGCGTACGAGAGGCGCGCAGCCCGGCGGAGAACGCGCGAGCGACGTTTGTCGCGGCGGACGCACGTGCTGCGTCTATTCTGGGCGGGCACGGCGGGCACGGCGGGCGGGCGGCCGACGCGCTCGGCATCGAGCGGACGCGAACTAGGTCGCTCGTCGCCACCGCCGCCGCCGCCGCTCCTGTCCACACTCGGCTACTCGCCGTCGCCTCCCACCGCCGCACCGGGAGCCGCACGGTATGCACATGGATGATCCTCAATGAGATTTTAAAAATACTACAATTTTGACGGATGTTCGCACAAATTTTTTAAACGTTCACCGCCGTTATTTCAGATATCCTAGGCACTTTTTGTGTAACTTTCGCTTGGTCTAGATGTAAAGATCTATATTTTATTTCTTGCTCTCATGACTGAATGTGATCAGAAGCAGCGAAACCTACGAAGTGAGTTTGTTTAATTATTTTAGATTAACTACCAATTTTATTGTAAAAAATATTTAACATAGGTAATTCAGGCGAATCAGGCGTAGGTTATTCCAGGAACTTTTGTGATACATTTGTTTGTTTGTTTGACCTAGATGTAGAGTTCGGTCAGTTCGCGAAATTTATTACATCTGTTGCTTTGTAGGTACTGTATGGTAAAACTTACTGTAAATCACTTTTTGCGGGAATCGTTAAATTATTATATTTATTTTATTATTAAATTTATTATTATGCATTATATTATAGGCAATTCTTGTTTTACGGAAAAATTCTATGGAACTTTACAATATTGCCATAACTTTTATATAATTTTTATTCATAGTCTTCATATAGTCAGTTGAATAAGCTTACGCGCTTGAGTATTTCAATACTACTAGAATATGCAAAAAAAATCGCCATTTTTAATCGCGGCCAATAGTGGCCGCGAGTTTGCGTCACATCGTAATCGTCAGATTATTGAATGAGGGCTTTTTTTAAAGTCCACTTAACATCCCGTTAGAATATCTGACGCGCGATTATTATTTTTTTAATTTTGAACCCTTTTACTTACGACCACCCGCAATATGAAAATGATCAGATACTCGTAACATACGCGCATAATTAAAAATACGTAGGACATGGATGCTTTCAATATCTGACGCGGTCGAGTATGTCCATGCAATCGTTTTTTTTTACATATTTGAAAGTCTATACCCGCTCCCCCCACCGATGAAAAGGTTATACACTATATAACATTTTTTTCTTCTTATCATATAAGCTTTGCAACCCAATAGGTCTCTATGACGCTCGAGTAAATCCACATTTAGCATCGTGGGGTCCCCTACTATAATAAAGATATAAATTATGCTACCCTCTATTATAATATATACATATAGAGTATATTATTTGATATCCGAAAGATCAAAGAAACCCCAAAGCTCGGCCTCGGAATATGCGGACCTTTAAAATCGTAGTTCAGAATCACAACGGTGGAACTTTGTGTGTGACATCAAACGAGCTTAAAGTTGGTAGGTAAATTTGTGTTAATTTACCATACAGTGCCGTACGTTCCGTCCCTTGCTGAAACTCGTTGCTTTTATATGAATTAGTACTGAGGCCAGAGCGCTGGCAACATGTTTGAATTTATAATTGCGTGATTGCTATTCGTAAAGTGTAAGGCGTCAGTCAATTTAACAAGAGCTTACATTATAATTATTATGACTATGACTTCTTCCATGGAAAAAGGTATCAAGAATGTGCACAAATAAATATATTATCTAATGTAATATATATATGTTTATGTAGGATAAAATAAAAGCTATCTGCCAGTGATAGTCCCGTCAAGATTAGCCGGAACAAACAGAAAGACAGGCAGACAAAAATTGTAAAAAATGTTATTTTGGTATATGTACCGTGTATACAATTATACATAGGTAGGGGAGAAGTGGCATAAAGGAGCCAGGTTTTGAAGGAGCCACTTACGAATAGCAATCACGCAATTATAAATTCAAACACATAGATTACATACTAAAGAAACGTAGTATCTACTACAAAATAGGTACTATAAATTAAATGGCCCCTTGAGGCTATTGCACCTTACTGGCGACTTCCTACGTATCATGGTCACGCAATGTTTTACTAACCAAATATTTCATTTTACGTACTTTAAGGATGACCTACTCATAAGGTACGTAAAATGAAATATCCTTTGAATATAATGACGACGATTCTACATATACAATATACCTACTACTGAGAAAGAAAGCTGCTCTCATTTGATGATGTAAGCGTGATTTGAGCCACACATATTAATGTAATGAATAATTTAACTTGTTAGGTTAACAAAATCTTATCCTATTGCAAAAATCTGCAAACACGTTCAAATGATTTGTTACTCCACACTCTCTAAACAGTATTTTTTTAATATAGGTAATAATGGTTACTCATGTTTCAAAAATCTCTTAAATAATAATTAGGTAAACTGGAATTAAGGTTTTAAAATTCATATACTAAGAGAAAAAAACAATAAGTAAGCTAAGAAATTAAAAAATCCATACAAGGCCAATCATGGGCAGCTAAAGGCGGCACGGCGCCGCCGCGGCGCGGGCGGGTCACCCTCATCGAGAAATATTGCTTCATCGCATCTCGCTGCGAATTGTCACATAAAATCTGTAATCAACCGGCAGTTAGACAGAGGTATTTTATATTTGAAAATATTCCACTTACCTTCCCTAGAATTTCACTGATGAAGCGTTTAATAAATATATGTATACTGCCATAAAATTTAAAATTGTCCATGATTCACGAACCGATAAAATGGAATAATTAAGCAGGTATATACTTAGAATAATTAAGTCTATACCTACGATTTTAAAATGACTGCATCAAAAGTTAATTGTTAAATAATTCTTTTATAGGTATGCCGTATGCCGTATGCTACTTTATGATCCAAAGGAAAGTTGTATTTATATCGTATTTATATAGTATGTAGTGAATTTCTGAGACTTACGAGTCTGTCTGTAACCCATTAATGGCCCACTGAGGCAATGGGGGTCGGGTCTCCTCTCATAATGAGAAGAATATCCACCACGCTGACCTAGTGCGGGTTGGTGGACCTCACATATCTTTGAGAACTTTTTGTTTGTGATCTTACGAGTGCTTATGTTTTATTAAAATCCCCATATGAACCACTGAAGAAATCCATTCAAGGCCATGTACCTAGAGGCAGCGTAGGGCGGCATGACGCCTCACTGTCGAGGCGCCCTCCTCGAGAAATATTATTTCATGGCATCACGTTGCGAAATACCCCATAAAATATCTTATAAACAGGCAGACATTGGTATCGACGTATTTAATATTCCGAGTCTTTAAAATAAGATCGCTTCACGTCGTCCCTACGTTTCCATATTTCCTTTTGTGCGGAAATGTGAAAAACGGTTTTCACAAGGAAAACATTTTGACTTGATGCTCATCGCTCAGTCAGTACAGTAGGCAACATGAAGGACAATTACAAATCAATATCGAGGTTTAAAATTTTTAAAGAGGCAAATAATCTTTCTGCTCCTGTAGGAAATGACTAACAGGTAATAGTTATTGAGCTTGATTCTCGTAATAAGTCCTTAATTTTTGTCACCAATACTACCTAAGTTGTCAAAAAATTGTAAATAGTATGTAACAAGTGTTATTTCATGACTTTTTTATTTTGAAGTCGGTTTAATTATAAAAAAAAATCTTTATATGTTAAGCGGTTTTATTTGTTAAAAAATGTTGTAGGTTACGTACTAAAAGCTAAAAAATAATTCGGTAAATTTTTGCTACCAGATCACACCAATCTTCTCATGAATCTGGGGGCTGTCGTCACGCGGACCATTTTCGTACCTAACATTTGACGGGTCTCACGTATGTTTAGACTAGATTTTAGTGTGGATTACGAATCCTAACATCGATAGATGTAACTCTTTAGAAAAGTAATATTAAATTAGTAACAAGAAATAGTGTTGCTGATTTCACCCTGGCTGTGGCTGATCGTTAACTCGACCGCGGTGTATTGCTATGACATGGTGTTCTTCAAAAAAGGCGTAAAAAGAGCACTCCTTTGAAGTCGGCAACGCACTGACGACCCTCCTGGTGTTGCCCGTGTCCGTCGGCAACGGTGACCGCTTCAAAAAATATTTACAAATATAAAGGTTGTAATGGGTGTATGTAAGTTACATATTGTTAACTAATCCATAATTTGTAGAAATGTTCAGGCTCAAATATGATAAAATTTGAGACGTACACAAGTAGACGTATGAAGTAATGATACATTTGCGAGGTTCTATAGTCTAAGATCTCGGTATACAACGACCTTCACCGAGATGTTCATTTGATGAAACGTATTTTATATTCAATTTAATATGTCAATAAATATATTGCATATGGGTTGCCTAACAAATTTCAGTCCAGGATACGATTAATTAATAATTTAAAAATATTTTTTTTAAACATTTCACCGGTTTGATTATTCAACAAATTCTATACCAATCGAAGGTGTGATGCCCATAGAATATGCAAACGTTAGGTTGTCTATTTTTTCCGGTCATAACCCTCGGTTGCCAGGTATAAACAGGTAAATCGACACTAATAGTATTTTGCACCGGTCTGATTTTTGAATGAAAATTAAATGCAAATAAAGATCATTTTATTATGAACACGGTGGTATAGCGTTGCCTGCGAAAAATCAGTACCGAATTGCGGTTGTCGAATTTAGAAAATTGAAATATTGCTGCGAATGAATATGTGCGAGTGAGAGATCCCAAACAACCATTCCATGCGATAGAAGAGGACACAGCATAGCAGCACTATTTTATTCTGATATGAAAATATATGTAGGTAAACACAATATATTTACCAAAAGACGAAAATGAAGAACGGGTAGGTACTTCTTAAAGAAGTGTTCAGCTATCATACCAAGCACTACCGCAGACTAGTCGACGCAAACCTCGAGCTCGAAGAGTTCTTTTTCCTTTTTTAGAAAGACTTTCAGTTCCCAGAAGTTCATTCAAATTAATAACGATTAAATTAGTAAACTTATTTTTAACAACCTAAATAGTTCTCGGACGAAATATGTTTGTCTCTCGGTCTCGGTACGATTGGGTAAAACCACTATTTGATTCCCAGGTAGCGCCACGTGGCGTGATTCGGGGGTTGAGGGGTGAGCGCCACCTGGCCTCACCCCATGAGCGGATTAGCGCACCCGGTGCCGCTCGCACTATGACTAGGGCCATCCAAAAGTTACGTAATATGTTAAGTTACGTATGCACATGTTTTCTGTTCTTGTCACAGTTGGTCATATTTATATGATTCTTCTCCCCCCCCCCCCCGCTCCTAATGTGACATTTTCAAATTTTTACCTATAGCTCAAGCGAATTAGAATTTCACATCGACAAAAGTATAAGTCAAATTTTTCCTTACTTTAGAAGGGGTGACTGGCAGTCTACATTTTGATTTTCGGGATTCTCCCCTTGTTGCGTCGTCTGCAATTTGAGGTTGAATTTTTTTATTGAATAAATCGTTTATTTATATTTACGTATATTTTACGCGAAAAAAGGTCATTACCAAAGTTATTTGGAATTTAATTTCCTACAGTTCTGTTAACTATAAATTTTTACCTAGCATCAATATTTTTCGATTTAGACCTGAAAAAATTTTAGCATTATCACTTTTATTTTATATTTAATTTTTAATATAAGTAAGAAAAATGGTCACCCACAAAGTTGTTCCAAATAAAATTTTCTACAAATTAGGTTCTTACAAATTAAGTAATTTGTAAAGCTTTATTTCTTCAAAAAAAATTTTTTAAAACTGTTCACCATGTTCGTAAAACGCGTCCTGTCGACTCGCGAATCTTGTAGAAAAAACCTTTCAATGACCTTTATGACGAAGAAAAATCTGTTATAATTATCATCTACGCTATGAGTTTTATTGGAAAATTGTGGGAAATCTAATTTTAAGCAACTTTGGTAATGATCATTTTTCATGCAAGATTAAAAATAAACGACTTATTCAACAAACAAAAATGCACCCATCAAGTCAAGATGGCGGATGACGCAACAAGGTGAGATTCCTGGAACCCCGAAACGTAGTCTCAGTTCAGTGAAGTCCCTAAAGGTTTCCGGAGGAAAATTGCTACTTAAAATTTTTTCGATGTCAAGGCCCGTTTCTGATCTAATTCGACTGGCCCACTAGATTTTTTAATAAAAAGGTTATTTTAGGTTTTTCGTAAATAAGTACATAATTCAAATTTCGAAATATAACGTCACGTGATTTAGGCACCTTCCTACCCCATGTCGCACAATATCTCACTTTGATAGGACGGCAACAATATTATTCTAATATAAAGAATACTATGTGCAACTATTCATCAGCAAGGATCATTTTATATAATTATGATAACAGATACGATTACATTTTAACCAACATTTAAAACCTACCTAGATAGGTACATTATTATCTCACTTGACATTTTACACTGTTGGTCTCGCGGAAACCCTTCTTCCGGTATACAACCCTTTTTTCAAAAATCATAAAACAAGTGAACAAAAAGTACATTCTTAGTATGCACAGACGGCAGTTTTAGCGGAAACAGTAGCAGCTTAGGGCTGTCAACTTTGCAAATGGTTTAAAATAATCAAATTCATTGGACGATATAATAATCTGTAACCGCTGTGTGTATACATATAAAATGTTTACCATTATAATAATTATTGTACATTATGTAAAAGAACAGGAAAGTATCTATGAATTTCTATAAGATCCACGTTATAAGTAACACTATCGTTCTCTATCTCGTTTTTAAAGCAACGTTGTTTCATAATGAAATTTTATTTTTTAACTAAGAAAAATATGCGAAACGTTGTATAAAACATTGTATAAATATGAAAAAAGACTAACGACAAATCTACTTGCTAAGTTATTAGACTCAACCAAAAGTTATGGCGTATTCAAGATATTTACAATGTGTATTGTATTTTTAAAAAAGGTGTGTTAGATCGAGGGCGTACAGATAAAATATTTAAAAAAAAGGTTAGTTGGAACAAGTTTACCCCTAACTAATGTCACTTTGAACATTGTTTTTCAAATAATGCGTACATAAAACACTTAGAACTTAAAAAAATTATAAGGTGTGTTCACGTCCCACATGGGAGCTGCTAATCCAACTTCCATCTGATCATCTTAGTAGAGGAAATTAAAATATTTAAAGATTTCATTGCAAAGATTGATCTACACAGGTGAAGCTAATTAAAGCGTGTTAAAAAGTGACGTCGCCAGCCCTACTCGTCGGCTGTATAATACGCCAGTGCATCGTCAATCGTAGTGTAGGCCTACAGTGGCCGAACGCGACACGCGCCCATACGTACCACGAGCCCTGGCGCACGTCGCGGCGTCGGCGCGACCAGCTGTACCCGCGACCACAGTACCCCACACCCCCGCCATCCCCCAGTCTATCGACAACAAAACCAACCGTAATCCCAAATCAAATCTCAAATCACACCAAAACATGAACTCCTACTGACGACACCGGCTGTGATTTTCAAAAGTTTTGAAAAGTGATTTAATCTTTGCAAATTAGTTTAAAATGTGCAAACATCTTGTTCTAGTTCCTCTAGAAACCACCGATACAGGTGTGTATTATTTTTTTTTCTTATTTTAGTATTAAAACGCATCAGTTAAATATTATACTATTTAAAATAAATACTTACTACGTACCTATATTAAAATGATTTATTTTCATTGCTATACATATTTATATTGTTAAATGTAAACTTTACGTAGTACTATCATGAAACATTTTTTATAGTGGGTATTATTAAAATTAAATCAGGTTTATCTATCTGTCAACTCACGGAACTCACAGAACTTGTGAACTTCAGTGACAAAATTAAATGTGTTCCTAAGTATTTAGTTATTTACCTATTTGTACGATCATTTTCAGCTTTACTTTCTTAAAAAAACATCTTATCGTTTTATAAAGCTGTATAAAAAGAAACACTTTAGTTAATTAAAATGTTTATCGCACACCCAACATTTCCCGATTCGCAATCGGGTCAATTGTTTTAAATCAGAAACCCATTTATTTATATTGAATGTCATCGAAGTCTATACGATGGCCATTAATTGTGGGTAATAATAAAGTTATTGCCGAATAGTGTTCGGTACAGGCGGATACGGAACCCGTTAGCCAGGAGGAATTAAGCCAAGGCGGGACGCAGCAGGAACGCTTTATTAGTGATATTGACAGCTGCGGTAGGGACCGCAGTGTCTCGTCGCGCCCGAGACTCGCGCATGCGCTTCACATCAATGTATTCATTCCACTTTAAAAACATCGCATAGAAATTGGAATCCTGACACCGCAAGCCATATTACGAACTGCAGTGAGGTTCTAAAACGTCGCTCTTTTCATGGAAACGTATCCCGCGGCGCAATAGGCAGGTGAGCTTGCCGAAATATGACCTGTAAGTTGATTCTGCGTACATTAATTATATTCTTACCTAGCTCCGATGTTTGTATACATTCATTAGATTATATTTATTTCTTTGAAGCTAAATAACCACAACCCATCAGCAGGCTCGTGTTTTTTCTGGATAGATCTTTGGTAGTATAATAACATTACTTTTCACACATAGTTCTACAAAGAAAAGAGGACACACTTGCACTAGGTAAATGTGTCCTCAATTGCAGTTAAAAATAAAGTCACTTGTTATTATTAAATAAAAATACGCCTTGTAGTTAGTAGGTTAATGTAGTGTTATAGGAATTGAACGATATCTAGAAGCTTTTTATTTATATGCCACTAAAAATCATTTGAGCAAGACGTTTATATGTAGTTTTGTTGTAAATAGAAGATCCACAATATACAAAGTAATTTGTGTTTTCAATTGGACATCAACCGTTTGATAGATTGGGACACAAAATGTTCCACGTTCATTGATTTTTAAGTGGTGAACAATATTTATTGGCTTCGTCCTATCAGAATTTCCGGCTATTTTACTGGCTCGTGTATTCAATCTCTTGTCCACTAACTTTGAAGTTAGGGCCACGTAAGGCCAGTGTAAGGACCACGTTCACAATATTCGTATAGTGAGTGAGGGGCCAGAATAACACGAGATACGTAAACTGTTTGTTTATTTAAATGATGCCTCAAGTCCCTACAATACACGTATACAAATACACAATACAGTAAGCGTCACAAATGATTGATTATGGCCCTAATAATACTCACCTAAAGCTTTTCGACAAGATATGATATAATCATTTTTGGTTTTGGTTAGATTTTATCAACATGATATAAAATATGGCGACATAAACTACAATTTCGTTTTCTTTATTTCTAAATAGAATAAGAAAGACGTATTAAAAATCCGTCATCAGCGCTAAGTACCTACCTCAAATAAAGAAGTGATCCATCCTGCAAAGCACTAAAGGGGCACGACATTGGCCCAGCAATTTGACCCGGCCCCGTTTAGAAAAAGGATTGACTGGCCCCATTTGATCCATGTATTGTCTCTTAGAGGACTCCTAAAAATGTTAGAAAGTATCTTCTATCTTAGTCATATATCCTTGGAACGTAGAGTGATCCTAGGAATTAAACTTTATGACCTTAACGTACGACGTGCGGCGTGTCAAATGAACTAATTGAATAATTAATATGAGGACGTATACTGAGCACGATTAGACTACAATTTGAAATATGTACTAACATATGACTTAAATGAAAAATCTGATTTTCATAAGATCTACAATCTACAAGAATCCATAATTATGACAAAAAGTGTTGTTCAGCCTATTAGAATTTAATCAGGTATTAAAACTTCGATTAAACGTACTCATCTTTGGGCTTCCTTTATATGTTGCAAATTGTTCATTGCTTTACAAATATAGTGTATAATTTATATAGTAATATGTATATGACTTTATATCTACTCTCGTTTCCATAGCAAAAGCAGGTGGTCAACAAATTGGTAACCAATCGGCCCTCGTGCGGTCGATCGAAGATTGATTAAGTATTGACATTCACTTGAACCGTCTCGTCTGTCAATTAAATGCTGTAATTCAGCATCGTTACTGACTTTTATGATGGCAGTTATGCTTTGTCCGCAAATTTGTTCACGTGGGCTTATATTTCAATATACGTATAAATTATTTTCTTAATCTATATTTTTTTCCCTTAAAAACTTAGCTGATACGGCAGTCATTGCTCTATGAAAGGGTGAGGTTGAATTTGGCAAAATCCGTTCTTTGCTTATCTATTCTGTATTTCCTAGCCATGGTCATTTGCTAAGGAGTTGAAAGTTGTAAGCAATGTTTTTTTAAATTTATACAATATCGTAGGTTGTAAGAGTTAGAGTTCGTTATTTAAAAAAATTAGCGTCATTAACAATCAGTGTCATTTGGTGAGTACCTACCACATAAGAACATTACCATATTGCGGATTATATTATCAGTAACAGTCGATTTCTCTATTTTAATAATAGTACCTACCTATAATAAACATACCTACTGATATTTCCTGATAATAGGTAAGTATGTTCGGATATTAAGAATCGAAGTGAATAAATATTTAAGCAATTTTATTAATAATAAGGTCCTAATAAGGTCCACTTTAATATTTGTATGTTTTATAACAGGGAATTGAATCAAAATAAATTAACGTAAATATCCTATTAGTTCTAGTTGAATGGTAATGATAAAATAAAATAAAAATGTGGAATATTTTAATCCCAAAAATTATCTTAGATTTTGGATTTATTTATTTTTATATTTTAATCTAGTCACAAATCTAGGTACAATTCACATAATAATAATACTAAGTAGGTAATCACATCTTGCGAAATAAAATTAAAATTGTTAAAGTTAGGTAGTTAGGTAGTATTATGTGGACAGTCTATTAAAACACCATATTCTTAAATAAAAGGTTTTGTACACGATAAATTGGGCTGTTGACGAAAATGTTAGTACATATATTACCTATAATACTGGATATCTGGGAGGTTACTACAAACTCCCAAAACCATCATAAAGCAATGATGTTTTGTTTTAAATTGTTTTAATTTAAAACAAAACATCATTGATGGTTTTAGGAGTTTGTAGTAACCCCCTTGAGCTTTGTGAAAAAGATTTGGTTTTGCTTAATAACCCTTTGACTATCAAAGTGTTGCTAAGCGCGGAGTAATGAGACGCGTCTTTTGATGTTGTGAGTCAGACAATGACATAATTAGTTGTCGGAGTGCTGAACTTGCACCATTCATTAATATCATCAATTTGCAACAATGCAACGTACGCGATGCATCGTACTAGTGCATTCTCACGCGTATCGCATTCAACAAATCAGTCAGATATGAAGCCATTCTGTGTCATAATTAAGTATCGTCCAATGTCTATTTCTGTGATTTATGCCGCTAATCAAACAAAACTTTAATTTTGCTAATTTAGTTTCAAACTTGTAAAACGAATATTAATAATTATTATGTATATGAAAATAATCCTTTCTTTTATCCTCCTTATTATTACAAAATCAAATGTAGCTTTACAGTTGAAAAGTAATATCCAATGGTTACTACCGTTTGATCTTACGTCACAGAATCATTTTATGAACTTAAAATTAACTTAGTTAAGTATGTTAAGTATATTCGTAATTTGGACTCTGGAGATTAAAAAAGAACATTTAAACCAGACCTCGATAGCTCGTGATGCCTTTGGTAGCCTGTGCCTTATTTTGTGATAAATATATATATGTATATGGGCAATTTTACAATGCCATAAGTTACTTATCCTAAAATTTTATTTTGATTATTATGGTTAAGATATTATATGATTATTCGACCCTCATACATTTTTTGTAAAAGGATACACAAAATTCACTACAAATCGTTCGCGTACTTATATCGTCCAATCAATGCAATATCAGTCTGAAATAATCACGGTATCAGAGGCAGTGCGATTCGCTGCATGTTTGAATGAACGGCAATGTTTGTTCAGCAGTCGCCGTGTTGTTATCACATATCGCCGTAATGTATCGTACTCTTAATTGCCGCGCTCAATGTATGTATTGATCGCGTGATGACGGTACGTATCAGCCTGTCAGCCGACTGTATCCAAGCGGCCACGTCACGTGACAACATGTCAACGTGTTTGGTGGAAAAGTATGAGTACTCTGTATGCCATCAAAAACATAACTTGTAAAAAACCAAGATCGTAACTCAGTTCTTCTACCGTAAAAAGTTTTGAGATCCATGTATAAATCCATAGATTGACTTGGCCATCACATGAAAACACAATGTATATATTCGCACAAGTAATACATATTATATTATATTAGATTATTGACTGCGATTGCCAAGTCAATCTATGGATGGATCTTGGATCTATCATGGATCTCAAAACTTTTTACGGTAGAAGAACTGAGTTGAGAGACTTGATTTTTTTACAAGTTATGTTTTTAATGGCATCTCATTACTTTTTGTGTTGTCAAGTCAATCTAACTGTAAATGTAACTTTGTAATCCTTAATATTTATATGAGATTACAAAGTTATTTATGCAGTTAGTGTATCTAGAAAACTGGACAGAAATTCCATTTTTCTTTAGTTTTCCTCAACTTATTCACTAAAAACTAATTGTCTAAAAGCTTCTATATATGCTAGAAGTGCGTTAGAATTTTGATGATCGGTCAGTGAGTGAGTGAGATAGTGACAAAATTAAGAAACTTTGACTAGCTATAATTTCAAAACGACTGGTTCAAATTGAATGAAATTTGTAAAAATATACCGTATTTATACAATACCTGCCTGTATACAAAAAATTCAGGCTTCTAGCTTTATCGAAAATGGTCTGAATTGCTTCGAGAAAAGGATGGTACGGCCGTGCCGCTTTTTTACTCGACTTGGCGAGAGCACTGCAGTGCCCCGAGATAAACCCCTTTTTGGTTGTCGCTTACAAAGAATTCTTGAAACGAAAATTTTAAACCCTATGGCATATGGCATAACGCATCCACATCCAACCTTAAATAGGATCAAAATTCTATGTGAATTTAATGTGTTCAGGTCTAGAGTAAAATTACATTTTATTAATATGATTATCTAGGTCAAAGGAATTATGTTTATTTCGGAGCATGGGTCGGTCATTAAAATAATTCCTTCTAATTTTTAGATCAACACCAGAGCCTAACTTGGGTTAGTTGGAACGTTTTCGGGTAATTTTAAAAGACATTTAAAGGCTTGTCGTATTATGGCTTTCACTACCAAATTCTTAACAACCAAAATTTAACACTTTTGGGCTGTGATTTTAAGTTGTCATAAGGATTCAAAATTACCGAGATTGGTCCTATCTAAAGGCGAAATTCTGTTCGCTTGCAGCCATGAAGAAGACGTGCAAGCCAGCTATGTTGGGGCGGATCTGGCACGCCAGCCGCCGCGCGCTCAATCTGGAACACTCGCCGCCGAATCAGTTCGCCTGCAGTCAGTGGCAGGCCAGTCATCGCCCCTCTACTGCTTATCTCATCTACAGGTTTGTACATAATATGTTGCCTGTGTCCAATTTGCAAGTGTTTCAAACCATTAGTGGGGCAGTCTCAGAATGAGAAGGCCTTATTGTGAGTTAAAGGACTCTTGTTTATTGCATAATGTGAATCGAAAATAGAACGTGCAATATTTTCTGATTGAGCTACATAATTTATATTTTTGTTATCGGCTCGATGTGTCGAATTTCCACATAAAAATAATTATGGTTTAATTTTTCAAAATTATTGACTTATTGACAGCATCTTACCATATTCAAATGCACTTAATGTTCCTTCCTAAAAATTCTTTCTTATGAATGCTACAGACCTACTTATGTGGTTGCTTATCGATTGTTACTAGCTAAGTTTATTGGTATTTCCGATAACATAATTCCTAAATAGTCACGTTGTTATAAGCATTAAGAGCTACTAATACTGAAATCCATAATATTAGAAAGTATGAAAAACTGTCACTTTATATTTTGGTTTTGTTTTCGTTTAATCAGTGATTTACCAAAACTGCCAAAGTGCGAATCGGGCTTGAGTAGAAAATAATGAATGTTTCCGTGGTCAAGAGACGGACGGACAGCGAAGCCTTGATAGGATTCAGTTGACGTTCTTTGCGAGGAGACTCCCAAAGTTACAATAACAGAAGTTGAATGGTGGATTAGGGTAATACTAAAAGAGGAAAAGTGAGAACAACGAGAAACTGTAAAATTAAAGTACGTCACGTCTCCATAATCCTTTTTGTTCGTAGGTGGATATTATTTGTGAGTGTGATGTCAATAGGCATCGCAAGTTTCGCGTGCCAGCGGCTGCCGAGACTGTACGACGGGCCCCCGGTGCAACTCAACTACTTCAAATGGTTCATCTACTTCACCAACTGGGGATACTTGCTGATCGCGATACAGTCGGGCCTGGCCCTCGCTGTCGTGCTACGTTACAGAAACGAAAAGTCCTTCAATATTCGTAAGTTCCGTTTCTGCTTCTAAGGAATGTCAACATTACCCAGAGTATTCCTTATTGCAATAGGGTTTGTTACAACGTTTTGATGGCAAACAAACAGGACCGACACCAGCCGAGGCGCAAGATATGACGAACACGCTGCTCCAGTGCCTTCGTTACCTACCTCTCTGGGTGAACTACAATAGCTGTTCCTCGTATTTAATTATCCTATTATACGCGCAAATAATGACACATTCTTTTTTGAACTTGTTTGTTTATAATGTTTCATCCACGTTGATGAAAGGATTTCGTTATTAATTTTAATTTGAACGTTTAATCCAATAACAGGCGCGACTCAGATACCCAGAGATTTCTCAAAACTTTAAGTGATGACAACTCTAAATTTAGAAATGTCAAGAGACTTATGCTTGCGTGATTTCGTCCGTTAAGATATTAAACAGTTTCCTTGCGGCATCCTCTCGAAACAATTAATATAAATCATGTAGTCGCGTGTCATAATAATTGTGATAGTAGGTACTTAGTTCATGGTATCGCCTATTTGAGAACATGATCATTATTTTCATCAACAAAATTTGCCTTCATTGGTGCAAGCCTTGATCTTGAAAAAAGCTGATGTTATTATGATTGATGACATTTGGAAAACGATTCAGAAAATTTTATTTGCACTGTGTATATGCTACATTCATAATATGCTAATTTGATACCATAATAATTTTAGCCCGCACACTTGTATCAGATTCTCCTCAAAGGTGGGAGGTTTCCGGATATGATGAATGAATGAATCCGCTATAGAAATAGTGCACAATACTGCGTATATTCAATAGAGATGTTATTATTCGTACTTAGTCTGTTTCAGTAAAATGTAACGTATTTACCTATAATGTCAATGGGATGGCAATTTATTTTTATATCTACAAGTTCATCATGGTAATTAGCATCAGCCACTAGGTAGGTATGTATATCTATATATAAAAAAGGGCTGTGGAAATCATTATTATATACCTACTTATTCTGTTCTGATCTATTTTGTACGGCAATTTATACAATTACCTTCATCCAATAACTCCTTTCCTGTTGAAACGATGGTTCTACAGGTAAAGATTAATGAACAATCTTTGAGGAATTTATGCTTCGGGATTTGGAAGCAAACTGCCCTATTAAAAATAATCTACCAAAGATTACATACAATGACATTGGGTATTCCCCAATGTCATTGTATGTAGGTATGTACCCCTGTAATACCCCTGTAAAGTCCCTTATATCCATTATAAACATGTGTTGCGCAGCATTTGCTCAACACCAAAGTTTTTGACAACTACTTGATGTTCCAAAATGGCGTGATGAACTCTACAACACAAATATTGATTGCGACATGCATGTAATGTACCTACTCGTATGTTATGTTACTTATGTTTATAAATAAATGTTTACAATGAATACGGCTCTTAGTGAAACTTTCAAAACTATGTTCGGCTTTTTACACGCTGTTTTATATTAGCTTCACCCGTATGTCATGTTTGTTTGTTTGTAACCGACTCCTTTGGGCGCGATTTTGACCCACTTTAAACGGCCAGATTTCGTTCAAACTTTGTAGATTTATCGAGGACCGATGACAATATACTAATTTGATAAGATTATTCCATTTTTCAATTTGTAAAATAAGATTTTTTTATTTTTATAATTTTTTACAATAAAATTCATTTTTTTTTATTTTAAATATTTTAGCCAGTTTTGACATGAAAGTTACTCTTATGAAATTTGCCAAAAGTTGAGAATTTTTGAGTTATAAATTTTTGAAAAATGAAAATTCTCATTTTTCCCCAACTTTGATATTTAATTAAAAATTAATTATTTATTTAAGACTAGATTTCGTTTATATGGTCGTAAAGAAGAATATTCAAAGTTTATATTTAAACCACAATATCCCGTTGTAGTTTGTATTAAATAAACAAAAAAGTTAAGTACTGTAAAATTTAAGTTAGAAATAAATCGAACTAAAAAGTGAAAAATATATAATTATATACCTACTTAGTTTAAAAAACTGCGTCTGGCGTTCGATATACTTACGAAAAATATGGCACAAAGCGCCCACGCTTTTCTCACAATAATACTAGTATTTTCGTTAAATTTCGTGAAAATTCATACATCAGACTTAAACTTTAGCTTACAATTTAGCCATTAAACATTAGGATAAAAATGACCACACTAAGAAATTGAATTCAATCGTAATCGTAACTAAGATTTGTTTAACTAGCCCAGGGACTAGGCCCACTGCTAGAGCCGAGTAGTGTCTCGTTTTCAAGCACATTTAAACATCAAGAAGGGGACAGAGGGTCACACACTGCTGATTGATACAATTTCGCGTCAATTAAAGCCGCCGAGTGGGACGCTACCGCTGGTGCAATTATCCTTATTGGTTCCTCATTCCTCCATTGATGTTGAGAGTCTAGCCAATATATTTGTAATAAATAACCAATTGTCGTTTCGTTATCACAAGCTGAAGGTATCTTTGCATGGTTACAAGCTTACAAGGTTACTACAAAGTAATTTAATTTACCAATTATTTACATATTAATTCTTTAACGTAGATACATTTCCTATAAAAAGCGTTTCGAAAACTAATGTGAAAACCTCTTATTTCGGCAGCATGTGAAGATGAAGAGATTCCAATGTCGCGCCGGCAGCGCACGCCGCTCCTGTGCCGCGCGTACTGGCTCGCGCACACCGTCGCCACCGACCTCGCCTTCGTCATCAGCCTGGTCTACTGGACGCTGGTGCACGACCCAAGTATGCATGGCCGTATGGCTATAGAAATATGCTATAATATCGATACGAGTTCTGAGCATAATCTTGGTTCACGGATTGGTTCGTCAGCCAGTGTACGTCGTCTATCGGTCTAGCGCGTGTTCTTGCTGTACATTGGCCGAAAATGTTCAATACCAACCCCAACCAGACTATTGTGCTTCAGTTTATGATAATGTTAAGGTTGCCTGCGGTGCAATTTATATTTGTTCTGGACAAAAACACAGTAAGTACCTATATGTCTACCCTGGTGAAGTTGCGGACAACCTATCGTAATTAATCTCTAATAGCAGTGAATGGCTGGCAAATGATACCTTGCCAGCTGTATGCGGTTATGTTCATTGTACATGTACGTAGATACACTTTGTTTACATGTCAACCAATAACGTAATGTACTCGTAATGTCACATTGTGCGTAATAAATTGAAAGTGATCGTTGTGACGTATCTCATTGATGATTAATTGGACTCGATCATTAAGAATCGAATGCATTGAGAAGGCCGATGCCCAATAATAGGACATCAATAGAATACTTCGTACTATGGACTGTACTTTTATGCGAAACCGGTTATAATGACTGATCGATGGTCAGGAATATTTCAATAGACGTTTTTTACCTTATATATTCTATTAGTTTGATTTAGTGTATGTTGTGGAATCGTTTCCTTTACTGAGTGTACATAGGTACATAACTACCTAAAATAGCCAGAACACCCATAAACACCTATAAACACCTGAATAATGCAATCCATTACATGAATTAGCAGCAGTTTGTTTATCCTTGTACCTTTTTAAATAATGCAAGGAACTAAATCTAAGCAAAAGAGCTCGTCCAACCCGATATAGGATAGAAATAATATCCGAGGTCGTAATGCATCCCGTTGTTACTCATGACGACTGGACTGATGTTCGACCCAAATATGGTATCACGTCAAATATCATACAGAAATCACACCTCTTCAATCTAGACACGAAACATAAGAACATGCAGAATTACGAAGGGTTAAGACGAGGCCGTGTATACCTCCCCGGGCGAGCTAAACTCCGTTTCAAGTTCGCTTTAAAAGACAAGCTCATGAAGGGCTCTACTATCGCTCTACCACAACAAAATTATTACGACTGTATAAATGGCATTTATTATAATATACAATTTGTTAAAGGAATCCACGAGATCAACGCTCTCAATTTGCTGGTGCACGGCGGCAACTCTGCCATCATGGTGTGCGAGCTGGTCGTCACGGCGCACCCGGTGCGGGCCGCGCATGCGCTGTTCGGAGCCAGTGCGGGCCTGGCATACGGAGTGTTCAGCGCCTTCTACTGGGCTGTTGGTGGGACCGACAGGCTTGGCCTGCCAGCCATATATCCGGCGCTGGACTGGAACAAACCTGGTGAGCTCTCACACAATTCCTCATGTTGTAGACTATAACTTTTGAAATGGCAATTACAGATTATGGACAGCCAACCAATCCCCGGACAGGACAGGTCGAATTGTTGCTACTTACACAACAACATCCGTTGCACAAGATGTTGCGTGCTTCATGGCTGGTTATGAGAACATTGGAGGGTACTTCCATGGTCAATTTCAAAGCGTTTGACTGCGAAAATATAATATAACGAGTCCCACTAGTTGTGTTCCTGAAGCATCACGTTTATTCGGTTTTTCATCGTAATTTAAAATAGAGATCACTTATTGAGATCTTGTTACTGTTATTAAGTATCAAAAGTACTTAAGTGTACCTAAGTGCTTTGTCAGTTTCTTAGTAGGCTTCAATACTACCTGACACTTTTGTCATACGATACCTGACAACTTCGTTCTGGGAAATTTCATTTCATGAAGCACGTGTATGTTAATAAGGAAATCGCAGTATCAGGTTAAGACTTATGTTTATTCATCACGGTAGGTCAATTTGGTCTCAAGTAAATACTGATAGCATTTTAAAAAGGGGGTTTCCTAGACTTCACTACCCCCACCAAATTCCATGTATTTTTATGAACAGTAGGTGAAGTAATGTGTAAGAAAAGTAGAGTAAAGTTGTCTAAAACTAAAAGTAAATAGTAAATACAGTCATCTTATGCGGAATAAGTTTGCCCGTTCATTTCACAAAATTTTGTCATATAAACAATTATGATTTTATACGAGAATTCCATTCAACTTGGTTAAAAAATAAAAAGGATTGAAGTTGTTTAAATTAAAGCTATTCCTGTGATATTTTCGTACAATATTTATGTTTATGATTATGCATCCTACCGGTATACAAAAATTGTCTACTTTCAAAATGACACAGTTGAACCAAATATTTGGAAAGATACGTCATATCAGCATCAACAGACACATTGATTGGCTACGCAGAATTCAATTATACATATAAACGCCGCTTTCCAATTCATCAAAGTTCTGGAGTAAGTAAATGTTCCATGCATGACCACAGCCATGCACAAATGTTGACTGCAACATGCTGACAGCAACTCAACAAAGCGTTTATACAACCTATATATTATATTATACGTTTACAATACGGGGGTTTATCCTAACATATTTAATTACAGGTGCAGCGTTCGGCTTTGTGGCTCTATGTGCAGTGGTGATGATGTTCGCACACGGCGTGGCGACCTGCCTGGCGTGTCTGCGGACGCGGCTGGCGGCGCGGTGGCGACCGTCCTGCAATCAGCTCGACAGACTCACTCTGCCCACTCACTGAGGAAGTTACATCTCTAATACACGCCACCGTATATCGCGTTGTGTAGGAGTCCTTATTTAATGTGTGCTCACTGCTCACTCAGCAAATGTAATAACAAACGGCTTAATCATTATTTTCAGATCGGTTTAACTGAAAAAAAATACTGTTGATCAGTAACGTCTACCGTCTTTAATAGATGTTTATACTGAGTGAGTGTCGTCGTTTCCTAAGTTTAAGATAAATAAAAGATATTTTGTGCTGTGATGATAATACTTGAGCATTATGTACAATAATGCACTTGCGAATACATAATTCAGCGTCCCGTAAGGCGCTATTTTTTCTAGTTCTTAGTTTCTACATTAATATTACAATACGGGCGCGCACATGCAAAGGGCCTTAAATTAAGTGTTAGGGCTCTAAAATGTATTTAGGTTCTATAAATTTGTAATTATCAGTAGTATTCTTGTGCATGTTTAGCTTAAAGCATGATAATATAGGTTATTTAGCCATCCACGGGTGCTCTATGATACTCGTTATTATTTACCCTACGAAAAATGTGCATGTTATAGTAGGTATAATGGTTTTTTATGTTAAAGGAACAAACATGGATTTATTTTTCATATATCATCTGTCCAAAAATTCATGGAACATCTGTCCATCGGTTCTGTTTTATAGATCTAAGATAGGTACCTACTTATTCTGTTGCTTTGTATATTTAATTCAATTACGAAAAAGGTAAATTATACATAGTTGGAGATTTCCAGTCTTAAAACGATTCGTGTGTTATACATAAAATTATGCTTTATTCACAATTTCACTTCACTTCACTTCATGTTTGGATTTATCACGTGAAGCGTATTTACGGACAAAAATTGTAAGTATTGTATTAGGTATACTTTTTATATGTACGTTGTTTATATTTATAAAAATTTTAGAAGGTACTAAACAGTACCTATTGATATACATACGAGTATCTTAACATAATTTAATAAAATCCTTTTAAGAGTGATATGCTAAGATTACCTTTAATTTTCTCAACTTTATGTCACATTGGCATTGGCTTCAAAACAGTGCAAAAACATGCAGTGACTGAAATACCTAAACGATAACATGATTTGGCATAATTATTATAGGATTGATTCCTTATAATGCTTTAGATTTTATAAACACCTTCAACGCAATTACTGCCTCTCAATAAAAGAAAAATAATCCGTCGATAAATTGATTAGATCTAGTACCGGAATATTTGCACATATTATATTTAATTCAACTCTACTTACTCCTAGCTGACGCATTAATACCGCTTATTGCTTACAATACGTCGTACATACTTACGTAAATGTGACTCCCAAACACAAATATTAACGACGTATAAGTATACGTTATGAATTTATAGCGAAACGCCAATCCGAAATAAACGTACATAGGTTGCTTGTAATTTATTTGATCTCGGCCTAATGTAAGTAGTGTAAATTACTATTCTTAAGTATACCTGTTCTATCGATAGCGTACCTACCTACTTACAATTTTGTATAAGAAAAACTGCCTGTGTTTAAATACTTTACTGGTGAAATGGTGACTATAGTATAGGTAGACAGCCACTATCACTATATTGTAGGTATTCAGTTATATCGTCTGATATAAATTTCAAATAGTCGAACGTCTCATATCTGCGTTAATGCATTTTAAACTCAATACCTTATTAGTACCAAAGTACGATTATTATAAGTAAACTTGAGTGATGAATGCATAATTATTGCTATAGGTGTGATAATATTTTTAAGTAATAGTTTTTCAGTGGTTTGATTAATAGGATAAGTTACATGCATTTATTTACTTTTAGTATTTAAACATACTACGTGTGCTTTGAAACTGCTTACTCAGGCATGCAATTGTATCAGAAACTTTACCATAATATATATGTATATTAAATGTAATCAATAAAAGCTTTACCTTCATTATGATGCAGTACGCAAGATGAAATGCTGAAGTCATAATTTTTGCATATTATTATATTTCATCGGGATTCTAACTTATTTAGTCGAATATTGTACCTAATCGAAAGTGGGCTGAAATGTACATATTTATTTTATTTTGGCACACTTACAGATTTTACATACCTTATTTTTCCAAAATGTTTTAGTATATTATTACTGTGTAATGCTGTGAAAACTATAGGTTTCATATATATACCTACCTACATCCTATGTAAATTTGTTCTTTATTCATAATCGTAGAGAAGTGTGTTGGTTGCATTTTAATGAAAATTATGTAGGACGAAATCGTGTAAAACGCAATCTAGATGTTTAAAAAACCTATAGCATAAAAAAGCATGTATGGCGTATGAATCTAGGTCTTTCTAATTCTAGCTTTGTATCAACACCCCGATAAACTCAATGTGATCGTAGATAGTTTATAAATGGATTGTTCCTAACCTAAATATAAATGTTTAGGTAATGTTCTGTGATGCTGCACGTTATGTTTATTTGTGAGAAGCTATAATTTCTCGAATAAATTAGCTATTAAGTATCTAATGCTAAGATTACTGATGAAAGCAATAATATCAATAATTATGTCAATTGTTTATCCATTATTGCGATAAACGGCTAACGAAAAGTATTCAGATAGTATTAACAGGTACAAATGTATTCATTCAATTTATAGAAATAAACGGAAATGTAATAATTTAATTTTTTTTTATTCCATGCTATTTCTTACATTATACTCCGTAATAGATATGGGTATCGTAGGCGAGCCCAAGAGGGGATTTCGGGATTTACTCAAGCGCGGCAGATTAATATAAAGGATATCCCCTTGTACCTGGTTAGGTACCTCCGCCAAAAATGAGCCTCCTATAGCCGCCTGTCAAGCATAAAAGATCATCAGATATTTTCGAGTGCGTAAAATTAAGGTAGGTTGAGTAATTACATGCTACTCCACTAATCTGACCATTTGAGAGTGACGTAAAGGAAGGAAATAATTCAAGGATAACGAAAAATATCTTCGAAGTAATAAAAATTCGTCGATAAAATTTAATTCGTGCAGCTGCGTGATGCCTATATTCCCCTCGGATGAAATCGAGCCAGAAGAGGAAGATGATTCTGCCGATGAAGATCATGATTATTTAATCATTATAGAAAATAAATAAAAAATGAGTTTTAAAATATTGGATAGATTAAAGGAAAGTACCAATATTAAACAGTAGGTAGGTAACACCTAAAAATAGCGCCTTCGTTTTTTGTACGAGCTATGCATAACAATATTATGGAGATCTGCAGTTGGCCTGCAATAAATAAATAGCAGTAAGTTCACCATCGGATAGAAAATAAAAAGATAGTTCGATTAACCAATTACTACTAGTATTTTTTACAACTTACTTTTTTACCTAGTAAGTAGAACCATAGTCAGTAACTCGTCTGGGGAGGTACCTTACCGCCAGCCTCTCAACCCGTCATAAAGCAGCATGTTCTTCATGTCTTATGTTTGGACTCGGGACGTATGGTTGTCGGGGGTACTTTATTTGAGGCGAGCATCTTAGTTCTCATGAGTAGCACAGCATCTAAGGCACTCGCATAGGATATTATTGGATGGATTATTGGATGTGGCAGTCTATGGGCTACAGTGACTACTTAAAATATCGTAACTGAGTATAAATTCTAAGTACCCATTGAAGTCTTTTAAGGTGGATACCCGGACAGAAAAATGGTTAGGTTACGTTAGTTAAGTATGTATATCAATGGAAACAGAAAGAACACGGAACCAAACATGCACCTTCTAGGTTCATATCATGTGCTGTTTGAGAAGCATTTTTCCACATTGAGTCACAGCTACATAGCAAATTCACCGTGCCAACCACAGACCTACATGTTAGGCCACTCCTATCGAAGGTTTAAATACATCCGAAACAGCACTAGAAAATGCTCAATGCCTTCCCGGCCTTGGTACAGGGAAAATTCACTCTTCCCGCCACTCTCATCGCAAAGATCATTTTTCGATTGATTGATACTACATTTGAGCAGTTAACGTTCCAATATCGCCAACTTGTAGCAAGAACGAGTCTTAAGATACTTCATGCCAAGCTAGTCCATTCATTGTGAACATTGCACAAGTCAAGCGCCGACAATGTAACAACATCGGGGTGATTGACAGTGCGTGGCGGTGTTAGGGTTCCAAAAATAAGTGGTAGATTTCTAATAAAATTTGCTCTTGGTAGATCTCCAGTAAAATTTGCAGAACTTTTCTTCTTTCCTTCGTTAAAAAATGTATACGTACCTATGATGGTATGTGTAGCAGAAAAAGTGTCATACCAAAGCAGCGTTTTAACAAAAATGTGGTAGTCTTTGTGGGTAAGTAAGTAATGGCATGCGGATATAATGGTAGATAGCCTGATTTGTAGTTTAAAACACCTACAGTCATAACAGCACGTATTAACCATTTCGCTGTCTCGTGAGTCACGTGTGACTCATAACCATAGTTTAACTATTGTGCCTATTTAATGGTCAGGGAAAGTGTTAAGTTTACTACGAAGCCTCACAATCACACAAAGGAATTGATATAATAGCTTGAAAACCTGATTAATTACTTTCACCGTAAACATTCTGAATATACGGAACTCTATTTGTAACTCCAGGTTTGCGCAAAACTGGTTTGTGACCTTGAACGTGCAGCAGATACGCGCGTATCTCACTCGCATCATCGCGCGGACGCATCTCGCGGGCAGCCGGGCGCGCTGCCGCCGCGCAACGCCAGTCCCGCGCCAAAACACACGCGAACTACGCGCACACGCAACTCGCGCGGGAGCCTAAGTTTACGCGTTTATAAATATGACATAGGTACTCGTAGTTCAATGTTTTTTCTTTTATTTATTGTTCATCAAAAGTGTCGTATTCGGTTAACATCACTTAATCTATAACCTTAACATTTAAAAATAAAATTTACTATAATTATAAGTCACCAATTATTGTTATGACGTAGGTGAGATATGTTTTCTGTATTTTTTTTTTTGTAATATACTCTAACCGTCGAATTACATCTTTCTTATAAGTAACAAATTATAATATTATTCACAGAATATAAAAAGCAAATAACTAGGTAGGTAAATCAATTTGCGTAAAATAATACAGATTTTTATAAAAATTCTCTAAGGGATATTAAAGATTAACATTAATTAACATTGACTGAACATTGGATGTGCTTAGTACCTACTCCAAGGTACGAGCATATCTAAGATTTTAGGCGCACCTCGTATCTAAGACAACATCCTTTTTCGATTACTGTGTAACCCTTTAAAATATAACCTTTTAAATATAATGACATAATATGCTTTTCTTTACATTTCTAAGATCTTTTTTTTACTAATTTTACTCATCGAATAATCTTACTACTATTATAAAATGTTTGTGAATATGGATGGATGTTTACTCTTTCACGCAAAAACAGCTGAACAGATTTGGATGAAGTTTGGTACACAGATAGATCAGAACCTGGATTAACATTTAGGATACTTTTTATCTCTCTCTGGACCAAGGTACTCTACGTACTCAACGTACTCTACGCGGACGAAGCCCCGGGCACAGTCTAGTATACTTATAAAATAAAACTTTGAATTAATTGATTCCACATTTTAATGAAATTTTTTTACATTTCAAAGTAAATTATTTCCGTCTCGCTACGATTCATATACCTACGAGTCCTACGACGAAGGTTGTAGTTTGACTGCCTATTTTTATAGTATTGTTTTGTTGGTTTGGTATTGGTTTGAGTATACAGTCCGTTTGTTTCACTTGTCTTTTTTGATAAACAATTTTGGCACTACTTTTAATTGAAAAAAGTGTAAAATTCCTTTTTGAAAATAACTATAGAAACCGCAACGTAGAAAGCCCATTTTGACAGGTCACATTACCAGTATACCTATTACGTATCTAAAAATTTATAAAAATGCATATTTTTAACCATAAACCATAAAGATTAAAATAAGTTAAATAAAGTAAGTATTAACGAAAGGAATAAAATTATCTCTATCGTCATTCCCAAGAAAAATATTTCTCAGTAGTTACGAAGAGACGTGTTTCTTATGTTTAATAAGTAACTCGAAGTAGTGTGAAGACCTGAACCGCATTTAACTGTAGTATAATAAAGCAGTATAAAAAAGCGGTGATAGCCCAGTGGCTTAGAATTCGACCTCGAATCGAGGGGTCCGGGTTCGAATCCCAGTGGCACGCACCAATGACTTTGTAAAAAAGTTATGTGCGCTTCATAAAATTAAATATCACCTGCTGTTACGGTGAAAGAAAACATCGTGAGGAAACCTGGATGCCTGATAGTTCAAAAAAAAAATGTTCTCAAAGGCATGTGAAGTCCACCAACCCGCATTAGGCCAGCGTGGTGGACTGATGCCTACATCCCTCTCATTGCGAGAGGAGACCCAACCCTGTAGTAGGTCATTAATGGGTTACTGACAATAATAAAGCAACTGGTTTACTGTAAAATTACCGTGCTGTAAACTTATTTTCATAAAAACATACACATTTTTTAATTCCGCGCGCTAATCACTTCCAACTCATGTTCGCTTATAAACTACATTTGAATGAATTGTGAAAACTGTAGTGCGCAACGTTCCACGCTCTTCTCCTCGAAAGACAGGCGAAGGTCATAAATTTTATAGCAAGCATTACAAATAAGAAGGAGCGTGACAAGCGATAGAAGCTATACAAACATGTGCGTCTCATCTAAGATTGCATCGACACTTTCCATGAGGAGAGATTGTGATCGAATACTTTACCTACACGCGATTTTACTCGCGGATATGCATCCGCGATCCCATACAGTAGACCGTTAGACACCTTGAAATCCCTGAGTTCAGAGAAAAGTAAGACTTTACTAACGTTTTTCAATTTATTATAACCACAACAGTTATGTTGTAACTCGGTTGTTAATAATGAAGTGAATTTGATTTTAGGTAAAAAAAAAGAAGCTAAACCAAAATAAACATAAACAAAGGATAAAAACATTAACAAACAATACTATAAAACAGACGAACTATACTATGAATATTGATGAAAACATTACAATATATTTAGGATCCTTTTCACTCTTTCTCTTTCTCTCTCCTTCTCGCTGTCCCTCTGAAGCCAATTCATAGTCAACGAAGTTAAAGTCGCAGACAGAAGATAGTATAAAATAAAAAATAAGTTAATAGTCATAGATAATTTTAATATGTTAAGGTCTTCATTAGTATCTGGCAAGTTAATGCTCCTCAATGATATAACGATCAAACGGATGTTGAAAGAATTACATATAATCACTACGATATCTAGTTAGATGTATCCTTCGTGGCCCAGAGCTCATTACTGCAGCAGAGGGGCATCCTTTAAGGGCATGTAGAACGCATGTTCCTCGTTTTCTACATCCGTGAATTAATTACATTCATTTTACAACTTAGTAATTGAGATAAATTGCAGCATCGTACAAGCAAAGTAATACGCTGTGAGAATTACTTCTATTTCATTACGAATTAGCGTTCTACTATAAAGTAAATGAAGGGTGATACTCAGTTATGTTATTAATCAAGTAAACATTCGGCTTACTTCGGTCCACAGCAAACTAAAACAATTTTGTAAAGCAAATATATGCATATACCTAGCATTTTAATAGAAAATTAGCTTTTAAACAGTTTGATGATGTGCAAAGTGTCTTCCTTAACACTATTACCTAAACATTATACTAGTATGTAAACATATTTTTAATTTACGGAAATCCAGAACTAGAAACATTTTCAGCGCATGGTTCTTAGACACTCAAAATGTCTAACTATAGGACACTGTACCTACTTAAAATAATATTCTTGTTTATATAAATGTATATTATATAAACAGATGCTTTCAATATTTTGCGTTTATTTAGTCAAGGAATAGGAATTACCTAACTTCATAAAACCAAACACTTCTTAAAACCCTTGCTAAATCGAGTGCTTGAATTCTATTTAAGGATTCAAAACTTCCTGCTCTATTTGCAAACAATGATATTGTTCCACTAAAAACAAAATTCAAGATAGGAAAAAATATAAGAATAGCCATTATTCCCATGCAATTTGTGTTTTTATTACCATGTATTGTAAAATACAATTCAAGTAGTCTTTATAACTGGTTTGAATGAACTTTTTCATGTTTTACGTCAAAGCATTGAAAACAGGGTACCTAATCGCTTATATTGCAACATTGCAACGCCATTCAACGAAATGTCTACCGTTCGTTAAGTACTTCCAAAATAATACTTTATGGGGCCTTACACACACTTTTGAGTTTCACGAGAAACAAAATAAATTCCGTGTCAAGTTATTTATATGATGTCCAAGTTATTCAGACGGGTGAACTTTGTGTAACTTTGTGAACTATACTAATGTAAAGGATTGGGTTTTAAAACTATCCATATGCAAAAAACATTTTGAATGATGTTTGTGTCCATAATTAAAATGAGCAGGCTGTATATTTTTTTTTCATTTATTATTAAATTTATTACTTAATAAAATTATTATATTACCGTAAGAAGTAGATGTAAAGTGATCACAAGACTTTAAAAAAAAGGCATACAAGTTTATTGGTATGCAATAACTTAATTTCTCGTCGCAACGATACAATACGACCTTAATTCTCAATAATGGAATGGGGATTTACCAATTTATCAGATTGTTTTTAATTTACTTCTATAAAACAGCAACAAGCAGCTGCAGCGAAGCAGATTATTATCATGTGGTGGTGCGAAATCTTTTTAAAGTTAATATTTTCAAACCAATTTTTTAATTCTTGTGATACCTACTTAGTACAAATTTTAAAAATTTCCTAAAAATAATCTTAAAAATAATTTATTTAAATTATTTAAATTCAATAGATAAATATGAATAATTTATTTAAAGTAATTCTTGGAGATATTATTTTGTTTATATTTAAAAAAAAATTAAAAAGATCATATTATTATGTTTGGAGAAGAAATAGAGAAAAATAATTAACAATTAAATTAATACTATTTATTGAATAAAAATAGGAGACCTTCTCACATTTTATTTCAAAAAATTTCAAAAAACGATCTCAACGCTGAAACGCAGCTCTGAAAAAAGGTGGTATGATATCCCAGTTAAAAAAACCGTAGATCTGAGGCTAGCAGCATGGTTGAATGCAAGGTCATAGACCACGTTTCTGCACTGGTCACGGTCATTCGTTTTGATAAATGTTCGATAAATATTTTGTAGAATTTTATGGCCCACGATTACACAATTTGTTGTTAAAATTGCCTCCTTGACCTAATCTTTAAAATTTTGAATACTGTGACTGTGAAGTGATATTTACACGTGTTTCTAATGAGGATAGGTACATTAGAACATAAAACTCATTACTTGGTAACATACATAGTAACTCATTAGACTTTAGTCATTGTTTACCAGCTGACCTACCCCAGACTTCCTTTCATTTCCGTGCTAAGTGTACTATCGTATTCGTAGTAGATTTACTTATACTAATAAGGGGCATTTATGAAGGACATATTGTCTGCCCGGCTTATCCTCGCTTCGGGTGACCGGAGGGCTGGCTGCTACTTTGCCCAAAAAATAAGCCTTGCCATTCAACGGGGTATCTAATGCTGCCAGCGTTCTGAGCACCATGCCACAAGCGGAGCTATTGGATGGCATATTCAGTCTGTAGATAGTTTCTTTTATATATTATTATTTTTTTACCTTTTTATCTCTGTAGAACATTCCGCTCCATTTCAAAAAGAGGGAGGGAGTCTATTTTATTTATGCCCTTAAAATATCGCTAGTTCGAAGCCAAACATACTGTATATATAATATATTTTTATTAATCTTTATATTAATTATATCTAGCAACAATAGTTATTTATGTAAGTACACAATAATAATATAAATATATAAATAAAAATATAAAACATTTCTTCTAAATAGTACTCATCACTGCCCATAGTGGGCATTGCAATATAAAAAATTATAATAACATTTAAATTAGGTGTAATAAAAGTCAAAGTTAACAGTCAGAGGTTCATGTGAAGGCTTTCCGATAGTAACACTACCTACTCGTATATTGCCTCATACCGCCCATTGTGTTCCTACAAGAAATAATCAGCTTATAACATCAACATGGCAAAAGTATGAATGAATAACATTGCTTCATTTGTTCACAGCGGATGGAAGTAGCCGTATACAACGAGAGTTTAGAAGGTTAAGAGCAGTTCAACAGGATAAAGTTAAAGATTATCTACAATAGTTGAGCAGAATGAAGCAGTGGACTCAAAATGCGCAGGAGCAATGCTACGCGTGCTGTGTCGGCTCTCTGCGGGAAGGAAACCAGACACCGGAATTGTTCGGAAGGTCGTGGCACGGCAGCCTGTCGCCTTTGTACTGGCGTGTCCCTGTTTGTCTGTGGGCCACGATCATCACGACTTGGTCCTCAGTATTTTTTTGGGGACCAAGGGAAAAATTCCTCCTGTACATGACACACTGGGGACTCATATTGATATTTCTTGAATCTCTCCTCGGCATCATCGTCACAGTCAAGAACTCGAATGGAAAATTTTCAGGTAAAATAATGATAGTTTGTTTATTGTTTACGCTGTCGCTTGCATTTATCTATTTATTTACACGAACATATACACACTTAATGGTGGACTTTAATTTCTCTATCTGGTCTGAAGTCTGTGCGTCTGATCGTGGCGTTTGGCACTCACGACACAGGAAATCCTAGTGCGGTTATGAATATGGGCTCTGTCGGCATAGTTTATGTCTAAAATTGTACTCAATTGTGTTAATTAAAGTCATAACGAGATCAAGTCATTTCGAGATTAGGCTTAATCAAAAGACTCCTCTTTTTTTAAAAACCGAGTTAATAACAGGTCAACCAACGACGTCAACGTTCAACGGTCAACGACAATGTTGCGGTCTAAAATTAAATTATTTTAAATGTCGCGGTGTCCTATTTTTGTTAGTTGCGAACGCATCTGTTGCTGCCCCAAAAGCGAGCCAACATCTGGCATTTCTTGCAAGCAGGTACATAGGTACCTACGTAAATATTGATCTCACTGCACTGACGTAGTGTTTCCTAAAGATAGCGTTTAAAATATTTTAAGGCAAAATCGGACTAATACGAACATTATAAACGCAAAGTTTTTGAGGATATGGTCTGAGTACTATGTGACGCAAAAAGGTTTTGGAGAAATTTATAAATCGATTACTAGGTACGACAATAAGTACAAAACAATTTTAATCACGTTCCGACATAATTTTGCACATCAAACAATTAGGTAAATTTTATGATTACATTTGGGATTTAATGCACAACATTTATTCTCGTTAATAGCTTCATTCTTTAGGTTTTCTTGTTTGTTTTTTCCGTTTAGTTTCCTTCGTTGGGTTAGTATAAAATGAAAATACTAAAAACTCGAGACAGCAAATCGTGTACTAGAATCCTGTGTTCACAGAAACTTTACATTAGGTACCGTCACTAGTAATTATGTGATAACTGATAAGCGAGTTCAATGTACGTAATGTGTGTTATGAAGTTGTACGTTTAACTGTTAAAATGTAATAAGTAGCTTTAATAGGTACATGACTGTTAATGACAAACGTGTAAAAAACAGAATCACATTATTATGTCTAACTTCGATCGACTCTACCCCATCAATTTTATTAAAAACAAATTTTATGCTGTGTAATCGTGGACACGTTGCTCACAAATTTCAGCTTATACCGCTTCATCTTTAAATTATTATCTTATCATAAAACCATATTAATATTCAAAGCATACAAAGATTACAAAGATTAGATGATGACCGTAAGTTACGAAAGAGGCGCTAAGATCTCATCGTTCTCGACCTCGGCAGAGGAAAGGCAGCAAGGCCGCTCCCGGTGCTATGGTTTGTTGTTACAATACAAGTCGTAGATAGGTTACAATAAATCATATTCACAATATTTGCCAGGCTGAGATCTACTTATAAATACTTATGTGAAATTAAAAATATACAGAAGAAGGGCGTTAAAATGCGTTATAGAATACGTCATATCAAAGAGTGAGCTAAGAAATTTTTTAATGTAGGTATCTATTAATTAATATCATAATATATTTATAATAGTATAAAATATGATAAAATAATAATCTGTTTAAATACGTGTGTAAATTCATATAAGTATGATCAAGGCGCTTTTACCAATTTCCGTGTGTCTTAACTAAAAAAATCTTAACCGTGAAAACGGTACGCGTATTGAATTTTGTATGCGCGCCGTACTGCCGGTAGGTACAAGCATTCCCACGGTAGCGATGAGAGGAAAAGATAACACGATGTCATCACATTCCTTATTATCCTTGACAACACTAAATGACAATGTATGCAGGTAAGTATTCCTGGTAAACATGAAGACACGCGGAATAAGACACGCGGAATAGGATTATCTACCTATGGGGCGGACTTTCTGTATTATGTTATCCATTTAACTTTGAAAAGGTAGAAAAATGTCAGATGAGCCATCGGATGGTCACCGACTACTGTAATATTGTTCATCTACTATTTGTTTCTCTTAAAATTCCCAACATTGAGTTTAATATATGTAAGTATCTAATATATGGACATTTGGATCCCGTTAATTGAAACGCAAATAATTTTACCAGTAGTTAAGCAAATATTAAAAAACTAACTTAATATTAATACCTACATACCTACTAATATTTTAAACTATAAACATTTTCGGCTTATTGATATTGACATGGCTTTTAGCGTGAAGATGGCAGACTCTGATAAGTGGGTACATACATAGTACATGGATTCTCAACCTGAGAATGCGACTTTTAGAGGGACACAAAGACTTGCTTAGGATGTCCTTGCCAGGAATTGAAAGGACAAATTATTTAAAATGTTGCTTTAAATACTAAACTTCATATGAATGGAATAAGTAGGTATTCCTATTTTTAGGTTGCTTTTCATGAAAGGATACGGCCATCGTGTATAATTGTTTATGTTCAAAATTGACAACTTTTCTAAAAAAATTGGGGTATTGAAAAAGGTTTAGAAGCAGTGATATTAGTGAACACAAGGATATCGAAAAAAACATCACAAACCATTAGATAGCCAACTAGTTTCATATTACTCGGAAAATTAAGGAATGAACATAAAATATTATGTTCTCCTGTATCGGCAAGCTGTCCTAAGAACTTAATGCAATATTATAATTTCGCTTGTACGTTTCAGAGTAAATGATCAGAAATGAGTATAAAGTTCAGTAATTATAGTAAAGAACAAAAAAACGATAGATAAATCAAAGTAAACAATAAATATTAAAGAAATACAGTAAAAATAATAAGATGGGTCAAATTATTTTATTAACTCACATAAAACGTCATGCAATAACGTTCGTGGCCTGTGTCATGGGATTCATTGCAAAAAAAGGATACGAGCATAGCATAAATAAACTTGACTAATTTTCTATCATCGTTATGTCCGTTCTTAATTAATAACACCGTGTTTTGTTTGCTTATTTGACGTCAAGATAAAAACCTCGTCCACGGTCATCGTCGCTACCATTTTCAACCATAATTGTGATGACCCTCTATGTCGTAATCCCCTAATGACTCGTGTTTGTCAATATCCTAAAAATAAAATGTAAAAAAATAAACGCTCTCTGAAGTCAAGGTCGCTGCAACCTTGTCTTTTATTTTATTATACAAATACTTTATTTATTTATAAATGTTATTTGTGTTCACTGTGGACCTTCACAGGTAATTGACCGCTGTAAATGCTTTGCCGTTTATTTACAAATTTTTTCGTAAAGTAGTTTGTTATGTTAAGTGCAGATTTAACCTTTTCATCTAAGAAAAAGTTCATCTAGAATAGCGGATCTGAATCTGTTATGATCACGGAACCCTCAAAAAATAAAATTATAATAATTTCTACGCAACCCTATAAAATATTTTCTTTTAATTAAAACGAAATATTTTTTTATGATTTAACATTGCAGTTTTCCTTTACGTAGCAAATTTTAATTATAAAAACATACAATATTATTCTTGTATTTCAGATACAACCCTGGGGCTCCCGTGGTACGTTAAAACCTACTGGGTCCTATACAACGTTGCAGTTCCTGTTGCCTTCCTCGTGTCCTTATTCTATTGGTGTGTTTTAAAGTCGGGTAAGTTTTCTAAAGGTTTTATTTTAAATGCAAAATATTTTTCTCTTTAATACTACTAGAATTTTTTGAAATAGTATTTTTACAAGAAAATAAAAAAAACTTATCTAAATAAAAGATACAGAGGACTGATAGACTAAAGGGATCGTGATAATTTTCAGGGGTTTGTTTGGATGTAGGCTGTAGTCCACTACGCTGGCCTAGAGCATTTGAGCATTTGAGTTTAAAGTTTACTTAACTGTACCTACTAAAGTACGTTAGTACGTAAATACTTACTTTACGTAGCTGATTTATTCATATATGTATTTCCTTTTATAATTAAAACTGGAGATATGAAATTTGTTAATCTTATTGCCATCAACAAATGTCCACAAAAGCTTGCAACGCAGTGGTTTCAAAAGCTTAATAAAAAAGGTTACAATATTGAATAGAGAGGCCATAGATTTACAACACAAAGCCCATTGAGCACTCCTGGGAACCCCTCAGCCTTGGTTGCATCAGACCGTCTCAATTGGAGTTGAGCCCACTGCCACTATTGTTTAGCTGCACAGATGTTTTATACATTACATATTTTATCGGCAATAAATTTTGCGTAAGTTTTGTGTAACTCTACTTGAGATCTGTTTTGAAGTTATAAGATGAAATACGCCAAGATGGAGTGTTAGGATATCAAAAATTGGAAAGGTACCTAAATTTAGCGTCCCATTATTTTGAGCCGCTTTTATTTTGGCGGAAACTGCGGAAACACTTTAAAGTGATACTTACAGAAAATTTCTTAAAATATTTTGACAAGGTAGTATTGTGTACTCTTAACAGCGACGAAGAAAAGCAACTACAGTCCGAACCCGGTCGTCGACGTGATGCTACACGCAGTCAACTCGCTAGTGATGCTGGTGGAGCTCGTGTTCTCGGCGCACCCCAGCCGGCTGCGGCACGTCATGCAGCCGCTGTACTTCGCACTCTCCTACTGCGTCTTCAGCGTGCTGTACTACGCAGCTGGCGGCACTGACCCGTGAGTGCTTCTTTAGTCTACCTTTTCGCAGGGGCGTAAACGTGATGCCACATGGTATTAAGTTGCTGATAATGTTGGCTAGCTAAAGTTCTTCGCGCACTCCAATTAATATTTGATCAACTTATTAAGTAGAAAGTAACCTGTGAAGATTATCCCAACTGGGACAGCAACCATACGATGATGGTGTTCTCAACATTCCAGTCATGGTACGCTAGATTTAAAAATTCTTGGTGGACCTTATCTCTTCGCATACTATGATAAGACTAGATTAAATCTAGTAGATTTTCACTTTGTCCTCTGTCAGTATAAAAGCTGATACTGAATATCATCAGCTTGATGTCCTTACTGTTCCGTGTACTTAGAGACTATTGCAAAATTTCACTGTTACAGCTGTCTGATAAGGTCAATGTTTGAACATTGAAATAGACTTATGTACCTACCAAGGTACTCAATCAATATTATACAAAGAAAAGTCCAAAACTTATCACCTAGTAATAAGTATATTGGTAATTGGTTTTTTTCTTTAATTTTCCTTTAGCTTTAGAATCAGTAGTCAATCTTATCTATACTTAAAAAAATGACGAAATTATACTAAAGTAAACACAAAAATAACTACAAAAATAATGTCACTGACAAAAATAATCTGTAATGGGTCATCAAAATAACGACTACATAATAGTTATTTCATTCTTTGCAATTTTGTCAGAATGTGTTAAGGCTAAATTTGACCACAGCCCTTCGGTGTAGGTACATAAAGTAATTAGAAGTTGCGAAGCGTGAAGCAACGCGCGTAGTGTGTAACATTGAGAACTACATTAATCACCACTATTTTAGTGCAAGGTCCAAGAAAGGATTTTCTAAAGTACTTACATTATAAGACTTTAATTACTCACTGTTTTAATTTGTCTAAATTATTTTTTTAAGGGATTATGGTAAATTGCAGGTCAGTTTTACAATTATTTTTTTGTTAAAACATATTTTTGAGATTGCAATACATTTGTTATACAATTATAAATTAAACCTTAACTATATTGAAGACATTGCACAAATAATTAAATCTTGACAATTAGGTTACTTTAGGGTACTATTGTAAACTGTAGTGACTGTACATGGGCCTAAACCTTGTCCGTATTTGAGCATCCTTAAACATACAGCCAAGGTACCTACGTGGTCATCTGGCTATACATATTTGTAAAGGAACGTAAATATTAGTCCATTGTATATTTATCCATATACATTGTATATTTAACCGTATACCATACACATGACATCGTTACTCTTTTAGTTAAACAAGTATGATTTATGTTAGTGTCTAACTTACTGAACTTTTGGTCGTGGTATACTATTTATGACGTCAATGTTATGTTTAAGTTGAGGGTATTAAAAATACCTAAAATACATATTAAAAATATTTAATGTAACATAAGCTCACCTGCAGACCATATCGACTTATATTATAACATCTTGTTAGGACTCCCGTCCTTAGCAAAATATGAATTTAAAATATATTGATCCAGCGATCATCACGTTTGTATTAGGTTAAAGCAACATAATTTTTTCTTATAGACAATTATAAACAAAAGAAGCAGTCGAATGTTTCAACCTTGATTCAAATTAGAGTCACTCAAGTCAAGGAAAACTAACGCATCTGATCTAGCTCACCCTCAACAATATTGCATACTGATTAGCCTGTAATTATACAGCTGATTAAAATTCTTTAATAAAATTATATACAGCACACAAACAAAAAAATATACAAAAAAAAAGTTTTCCATCGAATGAACAGCTGTTGTCCCTCTCAGCAATTTATACAAAATTGCAATGTAGTAAAAATAAGGTTAGGATGCCTTCTCAATGTGCCGCAAGCTCGGCGGCAGAAGTAGTCGTCCATATTGAAGGGATACTACTCCCTTAAAAGACAAAAACATTTAGGTATTATGTAAACATTATATGCGTTATATTCACACATGTTTACAGTTATGTTGTTATTTACTCTTCAGATGGGGAAACCACTTCATCTACCCCGTGATCGATTGGTCGAAGCCAGAGAAGACTCTGGTGGTGATATCGTTGACAGCTCTCTTCCTCGCTCTCATGCACTTGTTGACGGTGGCCATCGCCTGTACCCGGGACTTTGTTATTCGGCGATGTCAGGCTGAAAAAAACGGACAGTACAACACTGGATTCACTGCATAGAATAAGTGCATAAAGCTGTATGATTAATTACTTAATTTATTGTATCCTGTACAAAAGCAATAATAATTGAGGTAAAACAAGAAATTGTCTTGGGATTAAAAACGAGGTTGTTTTATGGGCTGACTAACTGAAAAGGTATTAATAGTAGATACCTAGAATCAACCTAGAACTTAGAACAAATAAAATAACATGTTATACCTACACTAAAAAAATGTTGTTGAAGCCAAATATACTAAAGTTTACCTATCTAAACCTTACCTTTTCGTGTCGTTTACAAATGTATTTGGTGCACTTAAACCAATTACCTTTATTACCGAAACGAAGACTTATCATCGGGATCTCAATTATATTGTTGTAAAATCTTTAGCATTAATCCACGCCATAAGTCCAATAGAATTTAAAGAAGACATAAAATTGCATAGGAATTGAGCTTTCTTACAAAAAATGTGAGTTACCAGTGTAACATTTTATGAACCTCATGATGAAAAGTGTCCCAACCAACTTATTTACTTTATCAATTTTATCAATGCGAATTTAATGGATTCAAAATTAAAATAAAGCTTTACCTTATTATTGTACTTAACCTTAGCTGTAATTATGTGAGAATAAAGCATACTGTGATTTTGTTATTTAGCTTTTAGTTTTCAATAAATATTAGAAAATTAATTTAATTTATTTGTAAGATTTTCAAACAGGTTTTTGATTATCATGTATAAGTTATCATAAATTTGTAACTATCAAAAATGAATAAATATGGGAATTATGATAATTTAATCAATTGTGTTTTTATAGCCAGAGTTTTTGCGCACCTCGCCATGGTGCGAGAACTGATAAAGTAATTTATTTCACTGGCAATATTGTGCAAATAATTCAATAAGAATAACATATTATTCGTACCTGCAATACTTTGTGTATATTAATTAACGTTTTATTTAGTCTAGTGAAAAAACGTTACAAAATATTAAATACGTGATAGTGAATTTTTTAAATATAAATAACACCGGTAACATTGATATATTGTTCACTTCACTGCTTAAAAATATTTAAGTGTGAAAATTTGATCTAATTTCTAAATCTAGAAGTGTAAATAGCATCTAATACATTTCAGGAAAGAAGACGCATGAATCACTTACCTATCTTAATCGTATAATACTGATTATTTCCTCTAATCTCAATCAGGATTATTTAACGCGAGTTTCATTGCTTGCAAATCTAATCTCAGATAAGCGTATGAGTTTGTGATAAATTCGTACACATATCTGTTAGTTGTTAATCTGGCAATACCGTAAGGCGGTCGTGAACATCCTATAGGAGTGGTGTTTTCAGTTCCAAAGAAAAATGGGACTAAAAAAATATTTCAAACGGCAATTTCAGAGGCAAAAAGTATTTTTGGAACATGACGAAATATCGGACTTTTATTTGTGCACTTTTAAAACGAATTACACTACAGGTCCTCTGTTGCTATTACGAACTATAATATTAGTGGGGTGTGTGAGCATACTAGTAGCGTCCATGGTGCTGACGGCACAGGCCTTGCCATTCAAGTACTGGCCGATCTACTTGACTCACTGGGGACTTGTATTAAACACCATTGCTGCTGGATTTGCATTTATAGTGTCTTTAGCAGCATTTGTGAAAGGAACAATTGGTAAGTGATAACAACTACCTATATAAATATATTATGTAGGTATAACGAAGCCTTACCTACTCCACATTCGTCGATATCCGCATACAAATAATGATTACTTAGGTATAGTTCGACACCACTCTATAAATTTTTACAAAAAAGCTTAGCTATCGGTTTTATAAATGTTGATCATTGTCTACCCTAATAAATTTGTATGATAAAAACGGTTATATCATTCGTAATACTAGTAGTAAATATTTTTTGTTTTGTTGGTCGTAAATACAAAATTTTTATTATTATTAATCATTGGTCATTTTAAAAATATTTTCCAGATGTGACATTTGATTTGCCATGGTACCTGAAGGCCTACTGGGCGATGTTCAACATGGCAACCCCAATTGCATTGTTTATCACCGTTTTCTACTGGGCTCTTCTCACTGGGGTTGGTAAGTTCCAAGTACCTTTATTTTCTCTGTATCCATACAATATACATATTATTACGTGATAGTGTGGTGCTCTGTCTTCAAATATTAATTGAAAACGGACTCTGCTCTTTTAACTATGCTCTATTCGTCTCTTTACGATGGAGTCCGTTACGGTAAAATAATTTTATGTCCCAAATTCTCTCCGATTAAGCTAAGGTAATAAAAAGAACGAATGGTTAACGAAAAGGGAAGGTAAAAAAGGTAAATAAGGGAAGGCAAGCCAAAGGAAGCTTTAATAACATGGCATTGTCGTGTGTCAACCGATCCGGAGGAATGATAACCTGCACTGAAAAATGCTTGATATAAAATGATTTTTAAAATTTTCAAGAATTTATAGTTATAAGTGAACAAGAAATTACAAGTAACAAAAAATAAGAAGTTACAAGAAAAAAGTAGTTTTTCAAATTGATTATCGATACAATTACTTGCTTTGATTCCTTTTCTTTTCCTCTTTCAGAACAAGATTTCGCCATCAACTTGACTCTCGATATATTTATCCATGCGGTAAACAGTATCTTGATGTTGGGATTACTCCTCACGACGCGTCACCCGGTCCACCTTATGCACTTCTATTTCGCTATTTTGATCGGTATCATCTACCTCATATTCACCGTTATTTACTACGTCGCTGGCGGTACTGATCCGTAAGTACTACTAAGTACCCTCTATCTTTAATCAGATCATAGAAATAATCTAAAGGTCTTATAGATCAATCAATGACCATTGTATTCTTGAGAAATTCGGGCAAAATCAAAAAGGATCGAATCGTAAAACGCCAGACTGTTACCTACATCCTTCACAGAAGTGCACAGTTCAAACATTACTTACTCATAACTAAATATCAGTTAAACTTCTAATTTTGATAAGAAATCGAAGGAATGGTATGTAACAGGTACGTGAATCATGTTATACCACGTAATTGATAAAACTTATGCAGAAAACAAATATACACTTATTTCAGATTTGGCAACAATGCGATCTACCCCATGATAGACTGGTCGAAGCCGGGGGAGACGGTGGGCATATCTCTTTTGTCAGCGCTTGGTATCATCATATTCCACGTTTTGGCAGTGGCTCTTTCAGAAGCGAGAGCAGCTCTCAGCAAACGCTTTGAGGAGGAACACACATCATACAACATTGACGAGGCCTATTATTGAAACTCATACGAAACAACGGTATTTGTTCCTAGTAAAAGTGAATCCAGTACCTACCTACCTACCTTTGTAGATATGTTGTAAATATATGTACATGTATCTTGTTGTAAATATGAAAGGGTAATAGTTGTCGATAGAGGACTATCAAGTTTATACTTACATCATTGTCGGATTGAAAATCCGTCTCCTATTAATTACGAGTAGAAGCGTTTATAACCATAATAAGAGCTCGCCATGGTCGACAATAACATAGAAAAGGTGGCAAGAAAATATATTTTAAACCTACATTTCAATAAAATTATTTAATATCTATGGAAATTTAGAAATAATAAATAACAACATATTACGTTGCTTCCATGAGAGACATAATATAAAGAGATTCCAGAGTTTCTAGACCCAATGCCCACTATGCTATAGGTACGACTTATAATGGAAGTGGGACATGATTGGGTGACACAATGAGATCTTGGATGCGTTCCATTCGTGATAGAACTTTTCTGGAACTGCCATTGCCTCCTTACCATGGTATCATTTACATTATGATTAAAAATTAAAACCTATTGATTAGTCTTCCATATTGCCAGTATCCGTGCGAGGTTTTATTAGTCTGCATCACTTAATGATCGTCTTATATTCTATTTTTGTTTAAATCTTAGCTCAAAAGTATGAATTGTTGTAAAAATAGGTAACCTACTATGTAAGTTATATATTCAACAGAATATAAATATTACGTAATTTGTTAAATTCAAGCTGGAAGACTACCTACTTGGTGGAATTGAATTCATACTTACAAACCCAATACTTACATTGGATGTTAACTTTATGAATATCGAAGGCATGACATAATTTAATATTTATGTGTGTATGTATTAACTTAAAACTGTTAAGCACCTAGTCTAGGGCAGGAAATGTTTACATTTTTACGTAAGGCAGGAAATGTTTGTTTTTTTTTGTGTATTTATTTATATTTATAGATTAAACGATTTTTGATTTTTTAATAGGATTTGTTTACATAATAAAACAAAGTCACGAAAGTTTACGTTACGCCATTTTTACGCTCGGTGGAGACTACAAGTGTTTCTTGGCAACCAATAGGAATTCGATATCCTTAATTAGCATTGAAGTACTGAGTGATGAAGAAGAGAAGAATATCTTGAAGAGAAGAATTACACTTTAGTAGAGCCATCCATATCCGACACTACGTTATTGCAACCCACCCTATCATCTAATAGGATCTTGAGTATCTCAGCAAAATAGAATGAAAAGGCGAAGACGGTAATGCACCTGTAAATGTTAATAAACGAAAATCTGTAATGTTTGACAGATTAATTAGGTCTCTAAGTTAACTTGAAAGCAGCTCGTTCATCCCATTACAGATTAGAAAAGCATGGTTATATCCAGCAGTGATGTGACTTAGAAGTATTAATATGTGATATCACTGTTTACATATTAAAAATCACATCCTCCTAACACGTCTGCTAGGTATATCAACCCTCCAATCTGATAATTCAGTGTTATCAAAAAATATTATCGCCGTTGCTTGGCACTTTTGTAACTATGTTATTAGGTCTGTATAGGAATGTAAGGAATGTTTTTATATCACGCACTTACCTACTGCCATACAAAATTTTACTTGAATAGTGCGATATTTTATTAAAATATTCATTATTTTTATTTACTTTGTGTTACGAGTAGATCGATAGCGGTGATAGCCCAGTGGCTTAGAATTCGACCTCGAATCGATGGGTCCGGGTTCGAATCCCAGTGGCACGCACCAATGACTTTGTAAAAAAGTTATGTGCGATTTACAAAATTAAATATCACCTGCTGTTACGGTGAAGGAAAACATCGTGAGGAAACCTGCATGCCTGAGAGTTCACAAAAAAAATGTTCTCAAAGGCATGTGAAGTCCACCAACCCGCAGTAGGCCAGCGTGGTGGACTAAGGCCTACATCCCTCTCATTGTGAGAGGAGACCCGACCCTGTAGTGGGTCATTAATGGGTTAAAACAACAACGAGTAGATCCATTGCAAATCTCTAATCAGCCATTTTTACGCTGGTAGCACACCTCCGCCGCGAAATCGCGAAATGCGTGCGAAATCGCGGAATGCTTGAATGTGTCGCCCGTATTACAACGGACAAACGGTGGCAAAACTTCAGCGGTTTCGCATTTCGCGGTTTCGCGGCGGAGGTGTGCTAACGCGGTGTGCTAACTTTAAGGTCATGTGAGTTTACATATATGTATTTTAATACTTTTAATTAAGAGTAGATCATTTTTATCACTCCAAAATATACCTACTGATACAATAATGATAAGTAAGGACTTCAAAAGATACTTCAAATAAAATTATAAAATAATTTGTTTAATTGTCCTGTTTTGTGCAGAATGTCAGCAGTAAGTACCTATAGGAGGTACCTATATACAGTGTAAACTCTTTATAACGAAACTCAAGGGACTGAGCATTTTTTGTCATTATAGAGAGTTTTCGTTACATGGAGTGAACAAAAAAACAACCAAATTAACAAGATTTTTTTATATGTATGTCTTAGATAATAAATGCTTATAAATTATTGTTTACACATATAGTCTGATAACTAGGTATGTCTGATGTTTTCAATCGACCATGTTAACAGTTTCAAAGTAGGTTTACAACTGATAATACGATAGGTACGATAGGTACGATAGGTGCTTGGTCGAAGACCATCACTTCCGAGAAAACAATGCGTCATACTGCACGTGTTCAAGGCAATTAAGTATAACAAAAGCTAGACCGACCTCAGATGTTTCGGAGCTTCAAAGTCTTTTTATTTTAATACCGATAATAAATATTTACTGTCTAAAAATATGAACACATTTCTTCGTAATAGAGAATGGTGTATCGCTATAAAGAGTGTTTCAATATATGGGTTTTAACGCAAACCAACCAAGTTGGGCTCACTTCAACATTATAGGGAGTTTATCGTTATAAAGGATAACGTTATAAAGAGTTTACACTGTATTTCTAACACACCTGATTTATTCACTTTTCCAAAATAGCGTGGAATGCAATCACACGCACAACATTATACGCAACACAATAAATCTTACATTCTTAACATTTTTGCGTTAGATGATTTGGTCAGTTAAAGTACACACGTAATATAAATAGAATCACCTGTCACATTAAGAATTCTTACTACTACTGCACCGTGATTTTCCTGAATCGTCATAAGAGATAAGAAATTTGGCACCTTAAAGCGAAATGAATCAGTCGATAATGCCGCGATACCGTATCATAGCAAGTGATAAAATTTAAAAAGAATATAGTATCCCTCGTTGCATCAGTGTCGATGTATTAAGTACTATAAATACGATGAGTGCTGTTAAAAAATATTTTAAAGGTGAAACACAATGGGAAATGCTAGGGCTAGAGCATATGAAACCGGCGGATTTCTATCTAAGTGTTTGGCAAACTACTAGGTCGTCCGTTCCGCTTTTGATATGGCGGGCGTTACTGTTCCTCACGTCTCTTGGCATCATACTCACTTCGTTCATTACATACGCTGTCAGTGATACATCCGTTGGCTTTTGGTTCATATATCTCACGCATTGGGGATTGACGCTCATCACACTAGCCACAGGATTTGCGACCGTCGTGTCCGCCCGCTGCTACCTCTATGGACCTATAAGTAAGTTAAACACCCTTTTAAAAATGTTACAGTACAGTTGTTTTAATTGAGCATTTTATCTTTCGACCGCTATAAAACAGAGCCGCCCATATCGTTTTAATTATTTATCGAACGAGGATAGATACTAAACAAGGCAACATTTCCTGTATGTTATTTAAATAAGAGATGCCCTTCTACTCGTATCTTTTTGTTGCCTAGTATTTTGAACTGTTTTTTCATTTATATTATTTCTGCACCACAAGATTTTGCTTACCTACGCTGTTAACTATAAAAAAGTTTCTCTAATTAATTAATCTACTATCCTTCCACTCTTAATAAATTTCCTTATATCTACTCGTAGTTTTTAAGCCCCCTTTTTAGATGGTAATAAATGAGCGAGCGCTAAGGGTGAAAATTTTCTTCGCTTTTGCTTGTTCTAAGATCGGGCCCTGATTATGAGAAGGGAACATTTCTGAAAATTGTTATAAATTAAATAAATCATGCTTGAATGCATTCTTATAATTGAATTCACTACAACACTTGTTGCGGTTGGTGTGTGGCAGGCGCAGAGTTCTGCCTGCCTTGGTACGTGAAGATCTACTGGGTGCTGTTCAACGCTGCCGTGCCTATCGCCTTTCTCATCACGGTCTTCTACTGGAGTGTACTTTACGAAGGTTCGTCTTTATGTATAGTACTAGAAAACTAAAAAACCTCAATAGCGGCGCCTCATTAACACATTCATCTTTGATATAGCCACAGGAGCCACACCAATATCTGTTGTCTAAGTTGTCGTGGTTAAGAATCAACGATCCTAAAGATACACAAGAATACATATTCGTAAATAAGTAGTTACAGAGTAATAAAAACTTGTTGTTGTAAAGGATTTACAAATTATTTACAATGTAAAGAATGCACAGATGCACGCCCGGTAACATGCTTGCCAAGCGCTGATTGTACGGGTTGCTAGAGTCACGTTCGGTACGTCAGGCATCAATGCGTACGTCAAGCTTCATCCTAGTATTTTTCAATCCCACTTAAGTTCTATTGGAAACAAATTGAAAAAAATCGAAAACTTTTAAGTAAACTCTTAAAACTAATACAAACGTATGTATTATATTTGTTACAAAATAAACATCAAACAAAAGGAGGCAAAAAACTTTTGTTTAATTTTGTTGAACTTTTTATAATTTTTTTATTTAACGTTTCTTAATAGTAATTTTAAGCTTTAAGTTATTAAAATAAGCTAGATTTAATTATAATAAGCCAATTAAAAGTAATTCCCATAATTAAGTTTTTTATGTTTTCAGTAAACGGAAACCTACTATTCTACAAAAAATCTACTGATAAATAAAACATTAAGTTAACATGTGAATGTGTTTATCCACCAGTTGAAGAAGAATTGGACCATGGGCTGGACGTCGCCGTCCACGGCATCAACAGCCTGCTAGTGTTCCTGCTGTTGGTATCCGCATCCCACCCCTGCCGACTTCTACACTTCTACCAGCCCATATGCTTCGCCTTCGCCTACGTGGTCTTCGGAGTCATCTACTACCTCGCTGGAGGTCGTGACGCGTAAGGATGACTTTAGAAGTAACGCACTTACAACTGACAACCAAAAGAAAAGAAAAGTTATCGATTGGCAACCACGTCTTGGCAACTGTACGAAGTAAAACTGACCGCCCTCCAACTGGGTGAACCGATGACAGAACCAGGTCAATTGCGTCCACTAGAGGAGGCCTATGACCGGCAGTGGACGTCAAGAAGCTGATAGATAGAAAGCCTACAGCGTTCAAATCTGTAACCAGTGATACGGTAATAGACAAAGATTGTCGTATTAAATTTGTTTTGCTAGCAATCGTACGGGAGGTACGTGTATGGTTGTGGGTGACCAAACAATACCTAGAAAATTATTTTATAAATAACCGTTATATTGTAGCCCCTTGCAAACTAAACAATGAGCAAATTATTATTATATGAGTTTAACAATACAATTGTACCGATTGAACGATACAACACGAACTGCATTTGATATGACAATAAGATCTTATAGTTAAATACAGTGTAAACTCTTTATAACGTTATCCTTTATCCTTTATAACGATAAACTCCCTATAACGTTGAAGTGGGCCCAACTTGGTTGGTTTGCGTTAAAACCCATATATTGAAACACTCTTTATAGCGATACGCCATTCTCTATTACGAAGAAATGTGTTCATATTTTTAGACGGAAAACATTTATTATCGGTATTATTGTTTCTGTTATGTTATCAGGTAACAAAAGACTTTCAAGCTCCGAAACATCCGAGGTCGGTCTATCTTTTGTTATCCTTAGTTTGCCTTGAACACGTGCAGTATGACGCATTGTTTTCTCGGAAGTGATGGTCTTCGACCAACCATACTGGGTACCTATCGTATTTTCAATCGTAAACCTACTTTGAAACTGTTAACATGGCCGATTGAAAACGTCAGATAGTTATCAGACTATATATTGTGCAAACAATAATTTATAAGCATTTATTATCTACATACATATCTACGTACATATTAAAAATTCTTGTTAATTTGGTTGTTTTTTTTGTTCATCCATATAACGATAACTCTCTATAACGACAAAAAATGCTCAGTCCCTTGAGTTTCGTTATAAAGAGTTTACACTGTATTATTAAAGATAAAAGAATAACCAAGGCATTTATAACATCTATAGCTAATTAGGTATTATGTATAAGTAATTTCTCGTAACAATCATTAAAAAAGATTCATAAAATCACGTACTCTAAAACATATGTGACCGACTATCTGAAGGAGTTTACCATAAAAAAAATGAAACCTACATGAACTAACTTCATTTTTAACCCCGGACACAAAAGAAGGATGTTTTTCTGTCTGTCTATCTGTCTGCATTGTCTGTGGCACCGTAGCTCGCGAACGGATTTATAAAGCGATTTCAATTCCGCGCCTCGAAAGTAGGGCCGTATTTACCCTAAGGCCACAATGGCCGATTCGGCAAGCTGCACGTGGCAGTGATATGATAGCCATACCATTTATCTGAGTATTATGCCATTCATTAGGACAGGTGACCGCCTGTAATAATGTAGCGCCGACACCACTCCTCCTAACCGAAGCACTAAATATGCTATTTTTAGTGCGTCGTTTTTTTTTCGTTGATTTAAGGCGTGAGAATTTCCGGAAAATTTAAGGGCCCAGAGCGCAAAATATAAAATATTTTCGAAGGGCACGTTAATTTTTCTGTTCCATATAAAGATATAATACATAAAAATCGCTTAACCCGACTGACCCCGTATCTCTATCAATCCTCAATGGAGCATAGTTTGCTACAGACCTCTCGATACAAAATAGAGCCGGGCAGCACAGTCACAGTATTGCGACACGAAAAATGTTGAGGCCCTCTGGCGTAAGCACTTGTGTGTAAACTTAAATATTTGCTTGTTACAGGAAAGGCAATGCCTACATATACCCCGTTATTTACTGGGGCTCTCCGGGCCACGCCATCGGTGTGATCGCGCTGACGGGGTTACTCCTAGTAGTACTGCACATCGCTACAGTGGGCATCGTCGCTCTCCGTGACGTCATTGCTAAGCGCCTCGTCCGGCCCTCCGTCATCGTTCATGTCGACGAGGGCATAGCCCTTCGGACTGCCAACGTGGCGTGAAAACACTAACTTAAATTAAGACTACAAACTGCTTCTGTTAGTTTTAGCTGTGGTTTTAGTCTTTAAGTGTTCATTGCACAGTGCCATAGTGTGAAACTTTGATGATTACGAATGTTTAGGGGTATTGCATGCGTTGGGTAGGTACATAGATAGGTATACTTTTGTATGATATCAATAAGTACTTAGTTGAAAATAAAGTTTTCTTTTATAAAAATAAATTGTTTTGTTATAACAATCAAAATCAACAGGAAAAGATGACCCCTCTAAGTCCGCTAATGTTGATCCAAGTTCCAAAGATACCTAACATTTTAAAGCAACAGATTACCAGATCGTTAGGTATCTGACTAGTTTGTTAGCCCCGACAAACCTTTACTTTAGGAAAAAATGCACCTCCAATATACTATACTCCTATACTAACAAAATCGTTGATAATTTTGTTCACGTGTATGCATTATTTCGTAAATTCATTATTATAACTTCAAGATATTCTAACTAAATGTTACATATGGATGGGCACAGTGGTCATAGCCAAGCTATGGTAGTTACGTACAGCGAAAGAGAAAACATACTCGTATTACACAAATTTATTAGAAACATTATGAGAATTGGGGTAATTTCATTATAAGCAGAACATCTGTAACTTGACCGTTGTTTGTGTCTTTAGAAGACCTGCTGGGCAATTCACAAACGTAACCATTCGTCGCTGTGCTCGTCAACGAGCTCGCCTTAGCGCCAGCCTTCATTTCGACGTCGAGCTCAGCGCTGTAACAATCCGTATTCGCTTTGACATTTAAGCTCGTCGTCGAACTGTAGGCTGTGGCCTTTCGACGCTGTTCGCTAGGGCGAGTTAGGGCTTGACACAATTTGAATCGGTAAAAACGTACATTTATAGAAAAGTTGAATTATCTTGAAAATACTAAATTGATAAATTTCTTTTTTGCTACGAATGATTAAACTAATATCATATTTACAATTTTATGCATAGAACGCAAATTTACATCACATTCTTTATTTAATTTCTGATAACGTGGCAGAATATAGTAAAAATCTTGCGTATTAAAAATTAAGTGTCAGGCGTGGCGTGACAGACGCCGGCCAAGCGAGCGAAAACTTTTTCTTGTTGGTAAACAAAGGGCCGGGGACCTTTTTTTTACACTTTACCACGTATTTACAAGTGCAAGCAATAAAATAACCCATGCTTGACGTAACATGTGCAAAGTGGCTATTGGGTCCCAAATTCCTAAAAAATCACGTCTGTTTTGTGTTCAAGTGGAGACCCTCACATATGTTCCACTACAATGGTGCAAAAAGAGTTGTGTTGAATTATTAGTGAGTATCGTATTTCTGGCGCCAAGAGTTTGCTCCCCTCCCTTACAATAGGGAGGCAACCAAAGAACCATATATATTGTGAAGAAATAAATTCATATACCCATTCGTAATGAGCGTTGTGCGCGTCTCAATTAGATACAACATTTTGAAGTTTAGAAAGGCGTCACCAATAAACAACACATATAATAATAGTAAGTTTTATTAAGTTTACTTAAAAATGTTCATAAGTTCAACTGTTGCTATAAGAACTTTTCAATGTTGGATTGGATAAAGTTGGATTAATAAAAAACCTGCTTCATTTCAGCAACTATGTCCCGTTCAATGGCACCCAGTCAATCCCAAATGGAAAAATTAGTGGATCTGCTAAACAATCAAAGGTTTCTTGTCACGGGATATGCCCGCACAGCACATGCCAGAGACCGTACTCGTGCAGCATGGCAAGAAATTGCTAATGTTTTAAATAGTGAGGGCAATGGCTGCATCAAAACTTGGCAGCAATGGGCTAAGGTTAGTAGATATTTCTTATCAGTGAGATAAAACTATTACTTGCTTACTTTTATTAACATCAACAATAGTACTAAACTACAGTTTCCATATTTGTATATGTTTTAGTATTGGAAAGATAAAAAAGCAGCCCTTAAAAAAAAAGGTTAGCCAAATAAATCAGGCAAGACGGCGTACTGGTGGTGGTGCAGCTGAGGAAGTGTTACATTTAACAAGTTTGGAAGAACAATTGCTTGCCTTAGTTGGTGGTGAAGGTTTTGCTATTGGGGACAGAGAGCTAGAAATTAATCCATTTGAAGTATGTTTTGTTAATCTAATTTACTACAATTTACTACTTTTTACTATATATAAAAATAAAATTCTATAATTAATTTCTGTTTAGAATCCACCTGCGGAGCCTGAACTTTTACCGACATCTCCAGCTGTTGCTAGCAACAGTCCACCTATTTTGCTGGTAAGTAGTGTACAAAATAACAGTTTAATATTTGTGAAACAAAATATATCTATGAAATAAATTAAATTATTAAAAATTTTCTTTGTTACAGAATATAAATGATGAACAGCCAAATAATTCTGAGAGTATATTGCAGGTGCAAAATTATATATATAATAGTCATTTTATTAAGTCCACTTTAATATTGAGAATTTTTAACTTATACTTGCATTCTTTTTTAGGGTTTATCTTTTCCAGCAGAGTCGATGGTGGTTCAGGGAGGCTCAGAAATGATGGTAGGGCTTCACTTACTGTTACAGTGTATTACATGATTTGTAACTGAATAGTATAAGCTAACTAATGCAATGTTTTTTATCATTACAGAATGAGGCACAGCAGACAGTGCAAGCTACACCTGTAAGAATTATGAATATTTATTCCCAACTGTTGCTTTATTATTAAATGTTAGATACAAATTTTAATGAATATTTCACATTATAAAGGAACCTCAAGCTGGACCTTCGAGTACTGCCTCGTTATTTCTCTCACCCCAAATTATTGAATTGGTATGTTATTATTGGTAAAAATATTCATCTCTTTATGTTAAACATGATTATGTTGGAAATTTTGACTAAAAGCAAAAAAGCTTAGTATTATTTTTAATATAATTGATATTTAAATAATAATTAATAATTATGTTATTACAGAATCAGCGAGCAACAGAGACTGTAGGGCAAAGAAGACAAGCTGTCAGTGCTGCATCGTGTAAGAAAATGATCTTTCTCATTAAAAATGTTACATTAAACAAAAGTACCAATATCATATGTATCTGTTTTTGCAGCTCCTCGCCGCCGTCGTGTGGCGCACGCCCGGCGGCGGTTATTACAACGTACACCTCCAGCACAGCGACACTCCCAAATGGCCAGTCTGACTGAGAGGTTTATTGCTATAGAAGAACGCAGGGTGGACTTGGAGATGATGCAAGGAAGGAGTAGAGAGGCCATGGCTCAAAGTTTGGAGCGTATCAGCCATGGTTTTCTCCAGCAAAGTCAAGCTATACAGTCTCTAGCTGAGGCATTTAAAATTTTTTTAGAAAATAAATGAAAGCATTATATATTACAGATAAATAAGTGTTGAAACCTGTTTTATTAAATACATTTTAATTTAAACCTCTTCTAATTTTTTATTAAAAACATACACATATTGCTCACATAAATGAACAAATAAATATACTAAAAAAACAACACTGAAACATGGGCTCAGGTTATTATGTTCTGTAAAGAATAATCATTTCATATCTATACTGTCTGGCAATATTTACATATTATGATTCGGATGATATGAGTAGAAATAAAACACCAAAATAGTTTAATGTAACTGTGAAACCCCTGCTCGCCCTGGTGACAAGGGAGTGGGCGGTTGACAGCCAATCTTTATTGTACATTCAACAAGTTTGAAAATATATTTTATTTATGAGTTATTTGAAAATATTACTCTTTTTATTTTTTAATTTGATTATTTCTTGTGATTATTTTAGTGGACAACTTCACATCCAAGATTTAGACTTCATGTATTTATTTAGTTGTTTTACCTAATCGAACTCATCGGTTTGGTGCCACCCACCACTGGGTCATTGAGAGAAAACAACCGGAGAATAAAAACTCTCGACACCTATGACTTTGATAATTTTATAATTTAGTTTTACGCACGGAGACACAGTACAGTTTTTAATTCCGTATTTAAATAAGATATCAAGATCCCAGAAAAATATTTTCAATTATTTATTAAACAATGCATTTGTTTATCATTATTAAAGAACTAAAGATATTAAAGAACTAAAGCATGTAAACATTTAAGAACTAAAGCCCCTTTTTTGTTTTTAGTTTGTTGTTTTTAACTTTTGCAATTTCTGCAATCCAAACTATTTTTTTTTGAAACCATCTGCAGGCCATTCTGAATCAATTGACACCTCATTCATATTTTTCTGTCACTGCTGAAAAAGAAAGGTAAAAAGGCTTTAACTGGACTTTACGTAGAAGCTAGCATATGGGTCAGTATCAGACAATATAACGTGTTCATTAATTAAAAAATCAAAAATTATTGCATGGTGTATAGAGACAGCTAGGCAGAGGCAGCTATCAATTATGCAGCCCATTTAATACTTGTATATTATATGTGTTATAATGTGTTATATACCTTAAAACGTTTTATTTAACTTATAAGACATAAAATTTATGAATTACAGAAGTGATTTTTAGTTTCAAAACAATAATGTACCTTAACAAAAATTAAATTGAATTAAAATTATCTTGCTCGGGCACGCCAAAGTTGATCAACCAACCTCTGCCTACATGCTCTGCCAGTCACCAGTTGATCTTGGGTAGATGTTGTATTTCCCCGCAATATCTGGATAACTGTCTCTTCTTCCAAAACTTCTCTTGGAGTGAGAATTGGTGTAGGAACACCACCATTGTTACAAATATTATGCAAAACACAACATGCAATTATAATTTTTGCAACCATTTTTGGCTTATAGTGCAATACCCTGTGAACCAAAAGGCATCTGAAACGACCTTTCAGAATACCTATGGTTCTTTCTACACTATTCCGGGCTGCACAGTGCATAGTGTTATAATAGTCTTCTTTGCTGTTGGGCTCAGGATTGCTATATGGTGTCATAAGATATGATCTTTGGGCATATCCTGAATCACCTGTAAATAATTTAAAAAGAAAAACATAAGTCAATGTGTTGAGGTACAAAAAACTACAGAAAGTAAAAATCAATGTCATAGTAGAATCTGACTTACTTACCAAGTAAGTACACTGATTCCCCATTGGCATTTAATTTTTCCAAGTGGTCTTTGATTATAGAATTATCAAATATTAAGTTGTCATGTGTTGCTCCACCATATGTAACATCCACATGTAAAATATTTAAATTTGCATCTGTTATCTAAAATAAAAATAAAAACTTATTTAACAAAAAGGATCAATTCATAGTATTATGGTTTTTTTTAACATATCATTACTTACAAGCATTGCATTTCGAGCATGATACCCTTTCCGACAGTAAAACATTTCCTCATTTTCATTGGGTCTAATCATAGCAACTAAAGTCCCATCAATGCAACCAATGACACCAGGGATTTTGAACTTCTCATAAAAGCTAAAAAGCAAAATAAATTGAAAGAAAATATAAGATTATGTTGATTAACATGAATACAAGTCCATTTCAAGTTTTATTGTGCCTTTTTGAAGAATTAATAAAGGTAGAAAGAAGACTTAAAAAATAGCCCCTATTATTTATATTTTCTCCTATTGTCAACCATTTACCCATTATTGACCTGCTGTAGGTTTGGATCTCTTCTATCAATTAGACTGAAGGTTGTAGGCCTTAGTCTACCACGCTGGCCTAGTTGGTTGGTGAATTTCAAATGCCTTTGATAGCATTTCTTTTTTGTGAATTCTCAGGCATGCAGGTTTCCTCACAATGTTTTCACCTTTACAGCAAGTGATATTTAATTTTAAAAACTGCACATAACTTTTATTAGTAGTTATTGGTGCATGCCGTTGGGATTCAAACCCGGGTACCCCTCAGGTAAGAGGCTAAATTCTTAGCCACTGGACTATCACAGCTTCCAAATTATTTTCTCCTATAAATTTTTTAAGTATTTAAATGCCTTAATAGATATTTTAATAATGTTAGTATAACATTTAATTGAAATTTGAACCAAACAATACAATTAATGCAACAAATACATTTTCATACAGTTAACGAGTGGTGTTTTATATTGTTCAGTTAAAATGTAACTAGATTTCATGTGGTTTAACAATTTGGAAGTCTTGAATAAAAACATTAATTTTACTTCATCAAACCTACCAGTAAACTGAGTAGCACCTTTGTCAGACACAGGGTGCAAATGAGATAAAGTACCAGTCTAAGAACTTTCAATATAGCAAGTTCAATTTAATAAAATATGTTTCTTCACTGACCTTTTCTTGAGAGCCTGCCGTTCACTTTCATTTTGTGGAAATCTAATATACTTTTTTACAATATTAGGGTGGTTAAGAGCATTGACAACTGCATGAATAGCCCTTGAAACGGAAGACTGGGATATATAGCTGTCCATATTTTTAGCAAGTGCTTTCTGGTAACTTCCATGAGCCAGAAAAGATAAGGTACATAAAATCTGAAATAAATAATAGGTTACTTACATAATGTTTTTAAGATTTAGGTAAAACTTAGTCATAATTTGATAATATGTACCTACTCACATTAAAGCTTTTCAGTGAGTCTAAAATGAAACTTGCTTTATCAAAGACACAAAAAACAATAAGAGCTTCTTACCTTTAATCTCTTGGTTAGTCCACTAGATTTATGTCTGGGTATGTATGGGGAAATATCCTGTACAAGAATATTAATAAGGTCCTCGGAGAGCCTATAATTCGATATATATTCCACATCGCGAGAAATTGTTTGTATTTCTCGCAATTCACGAGCTTGGCGACGCTTTCGTAATTCATCAGATTTTTTTGCTTCCTTTAGCAAATACAGTATGCACAAAACACGAGCAGCCATTATAAATTAAATGTAATGCACAAACTGAACTTAAAAACACCAGAAACTATTTTTATCAAAGCGAATTGTTGCGGTTCGCCTCAGTTCGCCTGCAAAATTGAAGCTTTTGATTTTGACAGATAAAGTCGAGGCTGTGGGCGAGGTTGTAGACGAAGGTCGCGGCAATTTTGCATTGTGAATACCGATTTTCATACAAACATGGCCGTTTGACAGAAAGAACTGTCAAACGGCTCGACGTAGAGCTTAGCGTCGAGTTCAGCGTCGAGCTCAGCGTCGAGCGGCGTGGTTCTGAATACGAAACTGTATTTCGTCGCTGCGACAGCGTCGAGTTCTAGGCTGTTTTGCTTTGTGAATTGCACTGCTGTGCCTTATATTCATGATAAATTGACTAAACTCCATTGCTGCAGTGAGCGATACCAGTTCTCATAATTCATGCATGAAGAAGTTACATGGAATGAAGCAACCTAGCTTCGATTGCTAACACCGCGAGCCGGCGCTATTTGTTAAGAAGCTCTCGATAACAATCTCTTGAAAATGTTCAAATTAACTAATTGTAGAGAGTTTATAATAAAGCGAATTCGTCGTAATAAATAATACTTGACTCGGCGTATATAAAATTAAGTGTAATTAAACATAAAAACTTCGAACGTTTTTGTCGATTAATTCTTCGTACAGTAGGTAGCTAATGTCGAATACGTAATGAATGTGCTCGTGAGCATTGCGCATACACGGACATCTAAGTACCTATCATTTAAAAACAGAAGTACCTAACCAAGAACAGCGATAGCCAAGAAGCTTCTCTTGGCAGGTTTTTATTAGATAGACCCGTAAAAAATTAGATACCCGTAAAGCAATTTTGATCATTTCATTCTTATTTGTTTATTCCATTTATTAAGACCGCGGCAACAACTCAGCCCATTCACATTCGGCCCAACGAAGTCAATGTTGCCTGACATTGAGACATGAAACCCAGTTTGGGTTCGCAAAACACCGGTTACATAAACGCGCACAGTTTACGCAAGCCTGCAGGCGAGCGGTCGCGGACGGCGCGGTGCAACCAATCCGTGTTTCTGCCGCCGTCGACCGCACGCACGCTAGCATACCTCACGATCCTAAACTCGCTTAAAATCGCAACGAGAGACGTAAACATCAACTCAGTCCTCTCTTTAGATCATTCTATAGCCTCCTTGCACTTAATACGGACGTCACGACTCAGTCGCAATATCCGATCCGATTAACCGCAATAATTCGCCGGTGTGAACGCAGCCTTTCTTAAATATCGGGCATATAGTTCATCTTATATTAGGGCACTGATAATAACGATACTCCATCGATAAGAAATCGCCGGCTCTCGGCAACATCTCACACGGTTCCGTGCACAATACGTGCCTGTTATCTCGGGTTGAGCTGTACCTAGCCTCGTCAATATGGAATTTCGATAGATACATATTTGAAAACAAAATCAATTTAGTTTTTGGGGCCAGGAATACTGAGTGTGCGTAAACAAGATCGAAAAAAATGGTGAAATTTTCTGGGAAAAGTGTTTCTTTATCGGATTTGTGGGTGTCTTCGCACGAGAAGTTGAGTGACTTTTACGTATCGTCATGGCAACGCGGGGAGTCACCGGTGCCTCTTCTGGTGTTCCGGTTGGTGCTGGCGGCGGTGGCGACGGGCATCTTCGCGTGGTCCCTGCAGTCCGGCGCTAGCCCCTACTGGCTGATCTACCTGACCAACTGGGGCCTCCTGCTGGTCACTATGGCAACGATCAGCGGCTTGCTTGTGTCCTGTGTTGCACTTAGCACTAATATACATGGTTTGTATTATTTTCATAACATTCATTAATTAGGCAGGTACTTAAGTGGTAATATGAATAAAAAACATTTAGTACTGTAGAAGTCAAATAACGTAAATATTGTGAGGTGAGAATTTAAAGAATAGACTGAAAGACTACTCGCCAACAAACTAACAAGTTTTTGGTAGACGCGTAGGTATATAAGGTTGCCAATTATAACCTACAGCTATTTAATAATCAGTTGTCACACGTTTTTCCTCTACAAATTCAACTGGGGAATTCTTCAGCATCACAACGCACACGTTAATCCCCGTCGATGCGACTAAAGTAAAAATTTACGAAAAAGTCTGTCATAACTCCATGGTACTAAAAATACTAAATACTTATTTTATATACAATACTTACTACCGGTAGCGTGTAACGAGTAGTTTGTGTAAATATTATTATGTGTAGTCCTGATAAATCTGTCGTACGAACCAAAACCTCATTTCATAAAATTTACATTATTTGAACTCTGCAATGTTTTTTTACTCAACTGCAATAATAATTATGTTTAGCACCCATTAGGGCGGGCATGGGCATTGAGTCTCTTCTTCAGGGGGAGAGATCTACAGCGCCTACACGCTGCACTAAAGCAGTTACAGGTTACGAGCTAGTTCCCTTGTCGCATGTTTCAAACACTACAAGACTTTACTGATATGGAACTGGGCCCGACGCATTACAGTCATGTCCTCCGAAGTACAAAAGCACGCACGTAATATCCCACTAGAAATGTCAAGTAGGTCGAAGTAGTAGAACTTGAAAAAGTACGTACCTACTGACCGTGGCCAATGTGAGTTATTTTGATCGATTGACTTTTCATTTCTGGGTGTCTTAAAACAACCTGTTCAAAAAAGAGAACATACTTACGTTATAAACACAAATGATTTTGAATAAAAGAAGACAATACATATTTTGATGAAACATGCATTCTTTCTACCGGGTGATATTATAGAATTAATTTGTATCTTTATCTTTGATAAAAGTTACAGTCAAAGTAGTAAATTTGATAAGCTATAATAATGCTAAACCTTTAAAACAGCGTCTTTTTATTATTCTAATCCATTAAATGGAGGCACATTAAACTATTGTCGTAGATATAGACTTAGATAAAGTATTTTCACGCTGTGTCTAATAATTCCGATAAAAGTCGAGTTTTATGATAGCCATGTTTATAATTATGTAAATTTTGTTTCAAGCCTACTGGTGACATTCCTTGAAGAAATCATTTTCAGCAAAAGAAAGAATCTTCTTCAAGATCTGAAGAAATACCTAAGTTAATTAAAAAGTCATCCATGGTACTGTTTTGATAGTTAAATTAATTCACAATACATTAATTATTAATTTATTAAATAGAGCCACGTTTTCGATACAGAATAGGGCACTTATTATTTACAGAGCACCATTCTCGGTCCGTTAAAGTGTTTTAAACTATGAGTTAGACTGTAGGAACCACCACTTTCACCCAGGAAAAATAATTTTAAATATTTGTCATTATATGTATGTACCTATAATATATATATGTAACTATATTAAATTTCTGAAGGTTCGGTTCAATTTCTGTAGAGCAGTGGTCCAAGGTTTAAGTGACTAAGTTAATTTTATGTCTCTGGGTTTCTTCGTTTCGTAGACCCTGACATTGAAGATAAATAATAGAATGGCATTAGTAATGCAGGAAAAGTTACAATTCATTCAGTTACTACTCATTAATAAGATTTTTTATTAGAAGCTCTAGGGTTTCACTTAACTCGCATTTACTTATCAATAAATTGAAAAGAAACCCAGAATTTTCCATCACGTTCGACCTTGAGATTCCCTCAAACCGCAGGTGAACGAAGAGCATAAGTAATCGACGATTATTTCATCATGATTGTCGTAATATGTCATAGCGAGCGGCATCGACGTCCATAACCAAGCTTTCAGAGTTTTGCAAGCCATAGGCGTTGTACTCGTACGTCGGACCTCTAACTGCTTCCCACATACCTGATTACCTATATACTTCCGAGATTGTATTAACAGGAGCATGTAATGTACAAATAAATATAGACATTAGGTTTATATAATATACAACTGCTCAAAAAGCATTGTGCTTACTGTATGTAGATAGTATTATTATTGTGACATATGAATCTCAACTACAATTTAACCAGTCTCTACTATGCTGCCATGAAATTTATCGGAAATTATTTATATTTCTTATAAAAAGGGCTTAAATTTATGCACCAAAACACATACCATACATTTAAAACAATTCGGGCTATCTAAAATATCAGGTTGTACTTATTTAGTAGGTGCTTTTAATTATATTTAATTTCAATTAAGTATACAACAATAACCCGGAAAAATTAAAGTCTTCATGATCAAATTATCCTCGTCATGAGTTGGTTTTTATATAGTTATAACTGCTACAATGAATACGTAGGCAATTGTTTTAAGTAGGTATTTACCTCTTGAATCAAGAGTACAGTAGGTAGTTTATCTTGAATAGGTACCTCTGTCCTGCGCCTAACAGGTTATTGCTATAATTGTAACAATAATAATTGTATCTATAATAGGTATAAGAATTTAATGAAGTATCTACCTATACTTTTTATATTGAAAGAGTAGCATTGATAGTCACCTTTAATAAACTAGGTATAAATAGAAACAATAAAGTAAAATAGAAACAAACACAAGATGTGAAGAATATGATGCTATCCGGCGGGTTAACAGGATGGCGGTAAGATACCTACCACCCCGGGCGAGCAATATCTTCCGTCTATATTACAGCGCCGCTGATACTTGGATAGAAAATGTTCGAATCGATTTCTTCTATTTTTATTATTAGGTATTAGATATATTAGCTTCACCTGTAACCGACTCCTTTGGGCGCGATTTTAACCCACTTTAAACGGCCACATTTCGTTTAACCCTTTAACCGCCAAGGTCGGATTAATCCGACAAACATAATCGTGTCCATTTCGCCAGCGTCGTATATTCACGACCAAATACACCATCTCGTTTAATCTTTATTTTTTATTTAATTAATCTGTCTTCTAAGAAAAATATGTTTGTATTAGGTAAAAAGTTAATTAAATAATAATTTATAATGTAATACACTTTATTCTTTTTAATTAGAAGCCCTAAAAACAATGTCAACAGTTCGATAAATTACTCTTATTATTTCTCGAAATTTGCATTAACCTACACCGCCAGCGACGGCAAAACCCGACATTAGGGATGGGGCCTATGCCAAGCCCGTGCGTTTCGCATCTTAATTTGACAGTATGCTCAACGCCACGTGAATAGTAAAAATACTAATTAATAAATCGTCCAAATCTGTAAAAACTTTGTTTTATTTGTTTTAAAGAAAACCTGTATAGGTATGTATATCGTAATTTGTACTTTGGTGGTTAACACCAAAGTAAAAATTATCATGTTAATGAACACATATCATTGTTACGAAATATCGATTTCCAAAAAGTGCACAGGGCACATCCCTTTTTTTTGTAGGTATTTATTTAGACTTTACTGTGCCTGGCGTCAGGGGCCGGATAACTGATACGAAGGCCGGCGGTTAAAGGGTTAAACTTTGTAGATTTATCAAGGATCGATTATAAGTGCGCGACTGCCGCTTCTTTCAGTTCGTAGATCCTCGTAGCAAACAAGAGCAACATGCCTACAGCTACAGATGGACATACAGTCGTACTAGCGTTCTTTTAGCTTGAAATTGCGATGTACTTGTACATTTGATACACCTATCAATTCTCGCTTTTCCCCAAAAATACCATTTTATCTACACAATATCCTTCTTTCTATGTTTCACGTTGGTAATTATCATCAATGAAAATTAATTTCATTTACAGATGCGGAAGAATTGCCCTGGTATGTAAGCCTTTACTGGATATGCTACAACATCGGTGTCCCAATCGCTTTGATGATCACAGCTTTGTTCTGGATTTTACTCTATGACCCAGGTAATTTCTGACATAGGTTTGATAAACATGAGGCTGTAGGGTGTTAAAATAGTATGTTTGGTAGAGTTTAAAATTAATATTGTAAAAAAATCTTATCTTAAAATTGTTATCTGAAAAATTTAAAATTACAACCAGGTCACGTCACAGCACTCCTTAAAACTGGGCTCAAGCAGGGGGCATATTTATCCAAATATCCTATTTTGGCAAACGGTGATAGGTGAAGATGGCCCGGTACGCTGAATTTTAAAATACGGCGCTGGCCTTCAGTAGTTGCTATTTTAGCTGGTCAAGTCATCAGCAGACAGCTGCAACTCTAGCAGGCGCACAACAAAGCCGTGACAATCCCGACCTTGTCCTTTATTTTCTTAATTTTTAACGAACGATTATGTGTATTATAGATCATTTCATCATTTGAGTGCAGAAACAGTCAGTCTTGCTATTGGCTGTAGGTATAAATTTAAATCAGCAGAGTAAAATCTTCTAAAACTTAAAAGTAGGTACCTATAAATAAAATAAGTAATAAGTTTTCCTCTTGCGAATCTTATTACAAACATAACATCGTCATTAATTTATTATAGTATCTATTTATTTTCATTAGTCTTGATAGGTGAAATATAAGTACATAATTATAATATTATAAATAGGTATTTATTAACGTTTTTGTATATTTATTTATTTGTATTATTTATAGATATTCGTAATCGTTTTTCGTTCTTCTTATTTTATTATTTATTTATTTTATTCAAATAAGGAATATCAAATCTTTATTTTATTTTAATTTATTGTCATAGTGAGATAAAATATTGTTAAGACCAAAAAGATTTCATTGTACCTACGGTCATAGAAGGTACTTAGTATTATTCATAAAGAGTACCTACATACTTACAATGAAAAGTTTCAACCATAAATTCCAGATCCCCCCGAAGATCAACCTCAGCCGGAATTCTGGCTGGACCTCGCCACACACGGCTTTAACTCTTGCATAGTGGTCGCTGAACTGCTGGTATCGCGGACCCCAGTGCGCTTGCTGCACTTGTACCAGCCTCTGGGCGTGGGACTATGGTACGCTGCCTTCTCTGGGATATACTACGCTGCTGGCGGAACTGACAGGTACCTATTACAACTTATTGAAGCTATTAAACATAAGCAATAATATAACACTAAATTGTTGCAGTCGTGTACCTACTTATAAGAAATTACAACAAAAAATATCTTTTAGCTTTGAAGATTTAAAAAACTGTTCAGTGGAGCCTTTTGACGATCTGAACATTATTTTAATTTCGCAACATTTGAACATCCCTTGATTGATTACAAATTTTGAATTACCTACTTATTTTATGTCTAAATAGCATAAATGTTTATTTCAGTCATGACAACCCGTTCATTTACAACATCCTCGACTGGAGGGAACCTGTCCAAGCGGGCATCATCGTGGTTCTGGCTGCAGTGGGTTTAATCGCCCTCTATATGTTGGTGTGGGGCTGTGCCCTTTCCAGAGATAAAATATCCGCCGCCTTCATCCGTACAATAAGCCACGACTTGCCTGCAACACCACCCGATCCAAATATGCATACAAGGATAGTATGACGTCACACGTCGTCAATATAACAAATAAGAACGAAGACAGAAACAATAGGGCATACTTATCTCTAGCTATGAAATGCGAATATCATGAGTATGTGGAATTTATTCATTTCAATTTCAAAAAATTCGTTAAAAGGTGTTAGACAGGTATAGGACAACCATTGGAATCAGCCCCGAAGTGGTACTACCATATGCCACACTCAAAAGTCTATAGGTACTTTATTATAACCCACCGAGAACCAATTGGCTACTTAAGTACTGTGGCGTAGTAAAGCATCTGTAACCTCAGACTGGACATGCATGCCGTTTAAGGTTGGAGGACAGGGTTTCCATGACCTACAGTGACCTTCTCACTTTAAGTGGCCTGCAAGATAGCTACTTTAATATTTTATTTTGTTAAAAATTTACTTAAAGAATCAAAGCTTACAACAAAACTATGGTCTATACACATGCTATAGATACGTCGTTAGAGTATAATTATGATGTACAGCAAATGTATTACAGGCATCTAAGGGTCAATTAAACGAGCAGCCTATTGATCGAATGGCTACGTAACATGCGCATTAAATAAACACTTGATAGGAACCAATACGCTCCTCATTGCCATTGATGAGATAAGAGGATGGAACATAATAATGTAATAAAGTATGCACCCGTGATACATTTTATACATAGGTATAGGTAGATAGATACTTAGTTTCTTGTTTTCATTAAGATAGGGTAGTAGTAGGCAATACGTAAACGAATGATTGTAGGTACAGGTAATGGTATACAAAGGTAAAACGTACCGATTGCTGAAATAATTATAAAATTTGTCACATGTATCCTTGCACACCAAATATGTGTAAACATACTACATGTTCTCATAGTTCTTGTGGAGTCTCATGACGTTATTCATTAAAGCTATGTTTATTACGTAACACTTGCGTTATTCACAATGCTATGTTGCATCGTGAGTCTTTCATATTTTATAAGATATGTATATACCTACGTAAATGTTTCTGGGTAACTGGCCTGTACCTGGCTGCCTAACTAACCTGCCTGCTAAATGCGTACCTAATGGTAATTGCATAATTGTAGACCATATTGGTACGTCCTTTATTACCTTAATGACGATAAAAACATCTCAATTTACCTTTTCAGTATCTACCTAAGTTGTGTATGAACTGTAAATATTATAGATACGTAATATTAACACACATCATACATATAATTAATATTGCAAACAAAAACACGTAGGTACCTATCTAAGGAAATATTTGCGTTTATATTTAAAAGATTTGTGCTTACAAATTACCGCCCATATAGGTACTTAACTTTCATGTAGTTATAATTTTAATGTTTTACTATGTGACATTAAAATTATAACTACGAGATACATGAAAGTTAAGACACAGACACATACAAAGCGGTGATAGCCCAGTGGAGTGGCATAGAATTCGACCTCGAATCGCACGCACCAATGACTGTAAAAAGAAGTTATGTGCGCTTTATAAAATTAAATAAGTATTACCTGCTGTTACGGTGAAGGAAAACATCGTGAGGAAACCTGCATGCCTGAGAGTTCACAAAAAAAATGTTCTCAAAGGCATGTGAAGTCCACCAACCCGCATTAGGCCAGCGTGGTGGACTAAGGCCTACATCCCTCTCGGGGATTTAGGGACGGACATCAGTTATTGTATTTTTATAATTTATGTATTCTCAACAACCTTTCTGACAATTTCAGGTTAGTTTATGAAATTGTAAAGCAATACGAAAGGCTTAAAACAGCTTTATACCTACTGTTATTTTGGCGTAACATAAGATCAGTTGAAAACTCTCAAATCATATGCATCTGATTGATAGCATAGATAGAATGTTTCAGAGATATCAGATACCTATCAATTCTATAAGGATGATTTGTTATGTGACGTATTCCCGCTAAGGGCATGTAGATAAGCTCAAAAGCAATCATTTAAGCCATGTGAAGCTATATCCAAAATTCAACGGTTTTCGAGAATTGGAGATATTTGATTATGATTGAATTTCAAGACAAGTCACTTATTTCGTAACATAATAATATGTTAAACAGGGCTGAATATAAACCAGTCTTAAAGATGTCCTATTTACTGTTGAGTACATCAGAAAACAACTAACATGAAATTGAAATATAACACCTAGTTACGCCTAAATCAGCGGTTATTAAAAATAAGGAGGCTCATATAAATATATTGTTTATAAGACGATTCTCCTTTTCATCCTCTGCCTATATTCTCAAAGTTTATTGTAGTAATTGAAAGTTCAATGGCATTTTACTGAAATATTGTATATAAAATATTTAGTACATCATAAGTCCTACATTTGGTATCTATCACTAAATTCTTATAAATGATTATAATGAATCCTGGGCAAATATTAAGTTTTAAGGAAAGTAGCTCGTAGTATGTGACGTAAAAGACCAAATGGGTACCTAGTATAAAATTTTATTTAAAGTGAGAATTCGAGCAACGCGACCTCAGCATCTTCACGGCACTATTGATAGGGAAAACGATGTTGGTATTAAAGCTTTAATCTTGGCGCGATGTGCTAACTGCTATATTATGTAAATGGGCTTCGAGAAAGAGATAATAACACAATTACTTAACACGTGTTGCGCGGACGTCACTGCTACACAATACAACTGCATACTCAGAAGCACACTCGCACACAGCACCGCGCGCCACGTGCGTTTGTGATATGTAGCAACTACCTATACCAATAGCAACCCATCGCATTGCCGTTAACATCCTTCTATCGCGTTGTCGTTAGGTACTGACGCGGCGTCACTGATGCCGAAGTCGTGTTGCTGGGATTTCCACCTTTTGTACTTGTCCCTTTTTATTTGTGACAATTCTAAAGATAAAACCTACATAATGTCATCGGTCTTTTTAATAAAGGAATACGTATTAAAATTGATTCTTTTTCACTTTGAAAACCTATTACTTATAAGATACAAAATAATAAAAATCTTACCTCTTATTCCTGAAAACTTTATTGTAACATTGGGGATTTTTATTAATAAAACTAAAAAATAATCAAAAACATTTATTTCTATATATAGCAAAATTTATATTTAAACAGAAAGCAACCAATTTTAATACAATTAATAACAAAACTAAATAATTATGATATGTGATTAAGTTTGACTTAGCGTGTGCTGTGCGGACGTATGATACGACGGTACATTACATCCGAAATTACGTAAATAATATAGCAACAACTACAATAAAACTAATTTATAAATATAATTTTGAAGCAAGTTTCAAGCTCCCCATTTGTGGCAAAATTCACTACATTTTGGTTGTGCTTGTAAAATCATAGAGGCCATAGACACAATAAGCGTAGGGAATAAAGGAGTCTGTAATATTGTCGTGGGCGCCGGCCTGGTCCTGCAGCCCACAATTAACATCTTAAAAGACACGCAGTTTCAAACGATTTTAGTACATATGTAGTATTTAGCTAGAATACATATTTTTTAATATCTTAATCCACTAATTCCGTTACACTATCTCAATCAAAAGTGTTGCAGAATATTTTTTTTATATTAGATATTGTTTCATAAAGTATGCCGCAACACTATTGTATAGAACATTTATTCAGTCCACAAAAATGAAGACCTTTGTAATGACCACTTTATGCTTTCGTAATCCATAAAAACAATAATTTTTGGACAACAGTCTCAAAAAATAAACCATCTCACCATACGTTCAAATATCCAAAAATATATTTTCTTATGTACAATGTTGTATAGTATAATATAATTAAAAACTAATTTAATTGAGAAATTCATTAAGCTTACTTAGTGTAAGAAATATCGTTTGGCTCGCATATTGGACTCTGTTCGTCAATAAATTGTTTTGCCAAATAACCTACGGTTGGATTGCGAGACAACTGCAATTCTTTTTTTCCAAAGCCTTGGTGAAAATTAAAAAAAAATTAAACTAATAAAATATATTCAATAAAAACTTTTTACACAATATGAGTGAATCAACGAGGCCGATAGCGTTAATATATTCGTTGACTTGTGGCGCCAAAGCTCGCTAGAAACCGGCGGCTGTCGCCTTACATCCGCTCTTTTGCTCGAAATAAAGTAGACTTGTGGTAGCGCTCGGCAACACACCAACCAATATTAATACATTTTGATGAGGAGGCAACATTTGTTATTTCAAAGAAATTAATAAGAATAGCCATTGAGACCTACTGTAAAAGAGACTAGTCTTAATGAAGTTATTGTAAAGATAAAGTACTAAAACAGCATCAAACGGCAATGGTCTCGCGATCCAATTCTAACTTGTCCACTACAAGTTAATCCACGTAATCCACGAAAATCATTATTTATTGTCATCGCAGATCAAATATTAGAAATATTGTATGCTTTAAGAGTACAGATTGTGCTTTATATAACAAACTGAGCGCAATAAAAATTATATTATAACTTGTTATTGTGATAATCCCATTTTTATTTATACTTAAATGTTACAGGTTATGGTAATTAATTTACCTAATGGTGATGATTATGTTTTATAATTAGCTCCGATGTAATTAAACCAAATAAGTCAAATAACTTTAATGACCTTTAATTACTTTTGCAAAATCTTTGTAGTACATTTATGATACGTTTGTTACTGTCAAAGAACATTAAGCACTTTGTCGTCCAAAAAGGTCTTCAATTAAATTTACACTTATTTTTTGCCAGTCAGTATCAGGAATTTTCCTTAACAGCTAAGTATGAGTGTCCTAAATCTAATAACATATATTATACATGAAAACAACTCACACCACGAGCAAAACACCGTATACTAATCTTAGACAACATTACTTAAAAAGTCGATATCACAAACATTCAAATTATGCTAAAATAGAAGATAATAGCTCATGTAATCAAATTTTAGAAGGCGTTTCAAGAGATCAATAAATCTTGCTGACACTATCTTATCGCTGAGAATCACAACGACAACAGACATTTCGGTAGTGTTCTAAGGCATTTCAGGAAAAATTCATGCTTATTCAATAATAGTCACACCTTAAAATTCACTTAAACATACTTTTCATATATAATATACCATTCCTAATTTTGTAAACGGGAATGCATTATTGCACCAAACGAGTAATTTCGAAGAAACTTTGCTCTAATTAAATGTTTTACATTTTTAAGAGGATGTTTATAAACTTTCGAGACCTCTATCTTATTTATAAATGTCTAATTTTCTTTATAAACACAATATAATAAATAATAATTATTATGTACTTCTCCAAACTCCAAACTTTTCAGATTTCATTATATTTATGGAGACTAGATTCCACTGAGCCCAAGCTCCCATCACACAATTATCAACTTCATTGAAGGCTAAACAATCGGCTTACATTAACTTAAAACTGTACAGCTTGTAAATGCCAAACTTACGTCGCCCTATAATGTGATAAACTGGGTAACTGACATCTATCTATAATGGTACACTTAAGGAATTAAATAATATATTTTAGACTACAAATTACTGCTATAAAATTACGATTACCAATGTATTTCGTTCCGACGAGAACCGCATGGCTCGGCATCATGTAACAAATTGACTTATTAAATTTAGAACGTGTAAATTTTTATATTGCACCGAAATATAAGTAGTAAAATCAAAAAAAATCCTATTCAATATTCATACATAAATGTTGTACCGTAAGTCGTATAAAATTGCTTGTTGGCATATTTAATTATTGCTCTTTAAAAGTTAAACGTAATACCTAACTACTTACGCTTGAAACACGTGAGTATATTTAGTGGTCCTAGTGTCCTAGATGACGAAGCCAAATCTATTTCACTTCTCGAATTTTAGTAAGAGTCTAGAGACCATCAACTTATTCCAACATTGAAAAGCGTAGTTTATGGGCTAATATTAACATTTTAATCGTAAATCTTACAATAAAAATATAGGCACGTTTATATATCCACTTTTTTGTTTATGTCCCAATACAACTACATATCAACGATGCAATGACATGAACTCCTAACTGTCATTTTGGCGATTTTTTTTATTTAATATAATTTTACTTTAAATAATTGTTTGCGTGAGCTGGCCTCGTTTCCTGTAAAATTATGTTTTGGTAGATAAAGGTTCATGTCACTTCATCGTCGATATAACGAAATCGTTTGGTATGCAGCTTGCCATACTTCAGGACTACAAGACCATTTTCCTGTCGATCCTTTATGAGAGTAATAAAATATTATTACATAAAGAAAATGATTGCATAATGTACTACTTGTAGGATAGGCCACGAAAGTTATAAATTATTCACCTAAATTTATTATTATTTCTTCATCATTTTAATACCTATTTCAATATTTAATATAAAAATAAGTTCGCAAATGCGATATCATCTTATTATTATTCAGGCCAGATCAGAATATTATGTAAAATAAAATATTAAAACATTGACGTGACACATATTGACTCGCGTGGCTTACACTATAAATAGTTGAAGACAGTCAATGAAAAATAAACTCTAGCAAAAACTAAATAGTAATAAAGAAGGTTCGATAAAATTACAATAAACAATATGTAAACGCTTACATTAAAAACATTACCACTCGTAGTGATATAAAAATGTAAAACCACAACAAGAATACGTTTCGAGCAGTCTTGCGTCTTATGCCGCAAAACACAAAAGATAACAATTTATCTTTTGTGGAAACGCAGCTTTAGACTCGGAATATCTCATTTGCATATTGTCCATCTTTTAAGCTACTACTTCAAGACTCGTATTGCTTTTACGAATCAAGATGTAATCTCTAAGATGTAGAATTATTACACAATCAAAAATTCTTTTGATGACATAGAATTTTAAACATTCCATTCAGCAATTCCCAAGTATCTTTCTACTCAAAAAAAAAATTTTTTGAGTAGAAAGATACTTGGGAAAATGTGATAGTCCTCGTCTGTCGAGGACCTAGGGACCTGGTCTGTCGAGACCTAGGCCCAGACTGGCGTGCGGCACAGTCGTCTTCAAGAACTATGTGAGGTCTTCGCCGCTCAGTAGAAACACTCTGAATGCCGATTCGTCCACTGCGTCCGTATACAACTCCTCCTGTTCACAAATTCAAATAATAAAAAAAAGAAAATTGAAATGCCGAAAATACGTTCACATTGGTTGATTAAAAAATTAACGCCCGATATTTATTCCCTTTTAAATGGGCGCGACAATATTTTTGCCCGGGGTGTCATTGATCTAACGCCGGCACTGGATGGATATGGATAGACGGCTAGATGGGTAGAAGGGCCATCTACCCATCTATCACATAAGATGGGTAGATAGATAGATAGAAGGTAACCTGTGCGATGTCGACGGAGGGCGCCAGCAGCAGCTCGGCGTCCAGCGCCGCGCCGCAGCCCGCGCGCGCCGCCCCCATGTGCCTGCACAGTGCACACAACCAACGCACAACATTACCAATTACGTAGGGTACATCGTCTTCTCACAGTAACTGTGCTGTCTTTGAAACACCTCTTTTTGAAGCATACCTCGTTTCATTCCAATATGTTAATGTTTCAAATACGACATACTTTAAATTTAATTGCTGTAAGAATATCAATTAAAGCTTAAAAAAATTAGTAACTCGACTACTACGAAGGCGCACCATTGATAAACGTTTGTCATTACGTACAAAACACAAGGGGCATCAATACTTACTCGCTATCTTCATTGGTGAGCACGTTGCCATGAAGGAAGAGATCACTTCTCACTGTATAAATATTGCTTTCAGATATCTCGGAATTTTCCACCTGTGTAACAAAAGGAATTTATACAATATGGCACAAAAAAAAACAACAGCTAAGTAATAAAGAAGCTACTAGCTACAAATTTATAGAAGGTGATACTAACAACGCCATCTGTTAAGCACTTGAGTCGCCAACGCATCTATTACATGTTATGTACCATTAATATATTTAAATAAACTACTAGAGGGGTAATAAGAACGATGTCGATATCGATGTCTGATTTGGATTTATATAATTTTTGTTTGTCTATAATTTGGATGAAACTCGGTATCGGTTACATGTTAACAAAGGAACGGGTGGAGAACATTTACTATTGAGCGTTACCTCAAAAAAAATGTCGGCCGGGTCAGCTAGTTTATGGGGCGTGGTCTAACCTGCGTGTCCTCCTCGAGCACGTAGGCGTCGGCCGCGGCGCCGGCGTAGCGCGCGCGCGCCAGCGGCCACGTGCAGTGCGTGCGCGCCGAGCCCCGCGCCGCGCCCGCCTCGTCTGACACACACGCACAAGCATCACCACACCGTTACGCGTTGCTTCCTCAATATCATACAATACTACTGGGATATGGACTCGGAGTTTGACATACTTTATTGAACGGTCAGAACCAAAAAAATAATGTCATAATCGGGGTTCTTCATATAAAATCTATGTTGTATCTAAGGACCCCGACTTATAGAGTCATCCATATTTTACTTTAAATGACTTATTATTGTTTCAGCAATAAACAACATTTTTAAAGATATTAGAAGTTGAGCTGAGATTTCACACAGTTCTGAAAGCACTCATGCGACTTGCGAGAATTACATTTTGAAATAAATTGTGAACGGTGTCCACGTCCTAATTATTCTTTATTGCACAGGATCACATAGGACAAAAACAATTTATAGAAATATAGGACATTAAAGTAGCATGCAATATATGTAGAATAAATAACGAAACACTGGTGGAGTGCAGCTTGGCAGGCTCATGGCAGGCCGACAGGGTGGCGGTAAGGTACCTCCCCGTGCTGCAACAGTTCAGTTCCATATCCAGTGTTCAAAGCTAGAACTAAACTACATTATCATGCCTTATCAATAAATACCCGTGCTGTCCTCGCCCTCTACTTCTGCGCTGGCATTTAAAGTCAGTTGGACACCCTCTGGCTCTTCCTCCACTTGTGTTGCTGTGTCCAGGTCTGGCGACTCAGGCATGTATGTTACCTAAAATTAAAAACACATAAACCATGGCAGATCATGAGTATTTTTGATTTACTTTTTGATGACTATTTTATAGCATTAAAATCTTACCATAAAAATATTTTCAGAGTCAGTCTTTGAAATCGATTGAGTGTCTACTGGTACAGCAATATCATCTACGAGAGCCTCATCCTCCTTCTGATGGACCTTTTTCAAGTGAGTATAAAGTGAATTCATGTTGGTAAAAGTCTGCTCGCACCCTGTAAACATAATTAACTAAGTAAGGACACGTGACGCGGTGGTGATGTCGCGGGCTATGGTCTTTCAAGTGCTCGCGGCGTAGGAAACCGCGGCCACACACACTGCTACAGATCAATATAAATGTATGTCTCTTACCAGTGTGCGTGCAGTGTAGGGTTTGGCGGGCGTGGTTATTAGTGTTGGTATTGTTATCGCGGTGGTGGTGTCGCGCGGTGTGGTCGCGCAAGTGCTCGCGGCGCAGGAAGGCGCGGCCGCACGCCGCACACGCGTGCCGCCGCTCGCCCGTGTGGCGCCGCGCGTGACGCACCAGCTTGCTCGCGGTGCGGAAAGACCATCCGCAGTTCTGCCAACATCAAACAACAAAATTCAACCTACACACATTTGAGATTTAATTAGTAGTTTAGTATGATCATGTCCATCTTAAAGTGTGAGAACCTCGCTTACGTCACCATCGTTATGTGGTACAGGTAGAGGATTACCACTGTAATCAGTGGTTCCCTGATGCTGTAGGTTGGGGTCTTCTCTAAGAATGTTAAGTATAGATCTTGGTGGTTTTTGAAAACACTAATTTAATGTAGGAATTAAACTTTATAATTGATTAATAATGTGAATGCTGTCGACTTCCCACATCACGGTCCAATCTGCACCACTGCGCTCACCACCACAGCTCTCAGACAAGACCGGTAGACAGGGGGTGGTACCGGTGAGGGTCAGGTGTAGACGGTGTAGCGCAGTGAGTACTGACCGGGTAATGGCAGGGGTAGGGCTTGTCGCCGGTGTGCGCGCGCGTGTGCTCGCGCAGGCGGCAGGGCTGGCGGAAGACGCGGCCGCAGCCGGGCCACGCGCACGCCAGCGCCAGGCGCGGCCGCCGCTGCCGGTGCGCGCGCCCGTGCGCCCGCAGCCCGGACGCCCAGAAGAACCGACGCCCGCACTCCTCACATCTGCAACGAGACAAATACGAGTAGATAAACAGGCACCTTAGAAAGAAAACGATATACACTTGTATAGGCCTACGGTGGGTAGTTATTATTTTTAAGAGAAAAGTAATGACATCGCATGCGTGCTAATTTAATTTACATAAACTGCAGAGATTGGATTCTTTGCTACTTATGAGGACTACGGTACAAATGACGAGACAACAAAAAGATGTCATGTGACCACTAATGTGATGAATGTATGGTGATCAACTTAATCATCATAAGTATCACACACCTGCCTAATCTTGACCTCAGTAGGACTTTTGATTCTATTCTGTTTATGATGGGATGTAGGTTTATCACTCTTCTCCAGCAAAACATAAATAACCTTCCTTAATTTACAGCATACTTCAAAAGTAACAGAGTTACATAGTTGTGGCCATGTATGCAAAACAATTGTATGTATATAATACATATAAACTAATACCTGTATAGGGCATCTTCAGGTTTGTGTTCTTCATTCAAATGCTTTATTAATTCTTCTCTTATTTGAAAAATCATTCCACAAGGGTCTTCAGTACCATCCTCATGGATTTTTTTAACAGGACACTCTGCTACAGTCTGTCTAGGCGCTCGAGTACTGCCACCCTTATTATGAATGTTCTTATGTTTCTTAAGCTTCTGTTCACTCATGAACTCCTTATCACAATTAGGTGCATCACACTATCAACAATAAGACTCAATTATTAACATTTTTTATTTGCTCAACCCTTCTTTAGCCTAACTCATTTTGCACAATTGCCATAATGCAAGGTGCACGAGGTTGCACGGGTTAAAGTGAAATTGTTCTGGGGGGTTACTACAAATTCCTAAAACCATCATTAAGCATGCAATGATTTAAATTAAAATGAAACATCACTGCTGTTCATGAAACATGTTTTGCTGATGTTGCGTAGACCGTTTAGACCTTAGTTTAGGAGGGGTTACGACAAACTCCTTAAACCATCATAGAGCAATTTTGTTTTGTTTTAAATTATAATAAAACATCATGTTTTAAATTAAAACAAAACATCATTGCTTTATGATGGTTTTAGGAGTTTGTAGTAACCCCCCTGTTCTGAGTGTATAGTGTTATTTATTTATTTTGCAAATAATTCACCTCACCTTATATTTATGAGGTCTTGAAAAAAAGTGATCCACTGGTATCTTTTGCATAGTAAACTCCTCTGATTGCTCTTCCGGAAGAATATAGGAGCCATTATTGTGTATGGACACCTCTGATAGAGGGACCATGGTTGTAATGATGTCAGATTTTTGCTGTAGATACATCTCAGTAATTTGTGATTCTTCGCCTAGCAAACACATTTAATTGTAAGGCATAATATAGGTGACATACAGCATTGTTATTGTAACTACTACAACATTAGTTATATATTATATTATAGTATTATTTATGTTAAATCTTTTAACATAAATAATACTATAATAAATGAGGCAAAAAAGCAATAAACCTCTTACATTGTTCCAAAAGAAGTTTTTGTGTGCTGTTACTAAAATCACTATTTAATTCCAAGCACCACTTCTGGTCCCCTTGCACATCACCAATTTTGGGTTGAAACATGTCATTTTCAAACACAGTAATGTTCTGAAACTATAAGTAACAATAACAACATTTTCGATTGTGTGATAAACAAGAACCAACTTTACTTTATTTGTACGATGAAGAAATTAGTTAATAATAATTAATTAATAGAAATTCATACAATGACCTTCCCTACTGTCAGCTGTTGCAAAAATTTTGTACAAGTGTGACTATTCAGAAATTTTAAAATATTAAAAAAAAAGAAGAGTTTACTAAGATAATTGAATTATATACTTTGATTATATATTGTGATTTGTGTTCTTGTCAAAACGCTAAATAGTAATGGACAGTGCTACCACCAACGTAAGGGCAGTGACATAGGTGTGAACTCAATATTTCTTTAGATCTCATGACAAAAATGACAAAGTTGAGCGGTTGAGGCTGTACTCGTATGTGTATCACAAATTTTGTACTCAAAATTTTAGTTTCTTTTATGTTTTATGTCTACTACATAGATAAGCTGCTATTTTCTCATGTGATATTCTCGCATTTTACTCGATAGATATGTTAACAGAGTTTAAAAATTCGTAACACTTTTCAAATATGGCAGTGTATATACTTTTTTATACGTCCATGTGTAGAACATTATTTAAATTTAAAAATTAATAATATTGGTCGCAGGGTGCTGTTATCAGGTAAAAGGTTTATAATACCTTAAGATAGCGGTCATCGCTACTGTGTGAGTGTGACGCACTATATTTACGTGGGAGTAACAGAGTAGGTAGATAAGGGTCGATGTAAGAATTTCTTCGTCCACAGTGATCACAGACCTCTTTTATAGATAAAGATCCAAAGATAGCCATATTTTAACTGAATAAATATAGTTGTCCTTTAAGTATACAATCAAAACCGGATATAGCGACATTGAAGAAACCGTATAGTTGCCGACGTTATATCCGATCGTCGTTTTAAACGAAACATATAAAAAAAATTTTGTTGTCAAATGAAATGTCAGAAAATAAATAAAAATATTTATTAAGAAATAATTAGAATACAAAACGTACTTAGCTGCTTACTACGGGTTATAAGACTTCATTAGTTTTTAAGTTACAAGTCTTATAAACCGTTCCTCTTTTTTTTGCGACATGATAATGATAACGCATAAATGCATGGTCTAATCAAAACCAACACTTATTAATCAAACTGTCACTCACGCAGTCATTAAGCGCACTAAACAATTGGTGTAAAATATGCAAGGTCAAATGACGGGAAGAGGTTCGGGTAAGGTGGGTGAAAGTGCGTAGGTAAATATTCTATTCCGGGAGCCAGTGACAGATTCTCATGACCAACTTCCTCCCAATCGAAAATCAGTGAAACGCATAAGGGAATTATACTATGAATACTCGCGACCGTCAGCTGCCACTCCGTTGGTGGGTTGGGCAGTGGCACCCTCCCAAACATGCAGAAAAAAAAAGTTTATTCAGTCATTTCCACTCATTTAAAAATTTATCAGATTATAGTTTATCTAGTATTTTAAAAGAAAAACATCGTCAGCTGACCATAACGCGGTGGATTATACGTCAGCTGGCTCCTTGAACATGAAAAAAAAAATTTTTTTTCAATTATTTCCTCTCAACTAAAAATTTACCTGGTGATCGTTTATATGCTACTATGAATGAAAATTAATGTCAGCTGGATGTATCTCAGTGGAAAGTTCGTCAGCTGGTACCTTGAAAAGTGCAACGCAACAGCATCTATGACCTACAGAATCTTATCAGCTGACGACTTTTCCTTGATTACAGCTAGCTGATTTTTTTTATTATTTACTAGAGTATTTTAACAATTCTCGTATAAATTTTCACCCGGGAGGAAATAACGTTTCTTAAGTTATTCTTCACTTCTATATTGCAGCTAACTTGTAAATTAAAATTACCTTCTCCAGATGCTATGCTATAGCAAAATGTACACTGCGAGAGGTTAAGTTTTACCCATAACTGCATACAAAGGCCCTTTGTTGTGTATAGCACATGCAGAAGATTTGTGGGAAAGGTGGGGAATATAGTGCAACTCGAAGAGAAAGTGAAACATGTTCAGTCTAGACATGCAAAAAACAGTATGTTTAAAAGTATAGTCGATGAATATCGATAAAGTTTCGTCATTATAAGTGATATGTCGCTATATCCAATGTTGTTAAAGCAGGTATGTTTACTGCACAGTTTACTAGAGATTCGGCCGGGACCTTACAATCTGGCTGTAATAATCGATAGGTTTTATAAACGATGTTGTTATAAACGGTTTCGACTGTATTAATAAAATTAGGAAAATCAACTTCACCTTTCCATCATCACTAACAAGAAACGATTCAACATTCAAAGAGCTTTGATCATCAATTTCTTCATGACCTACAAATAAATTACAAAAAATCATGAAAAATGGTGTCGCAGGAAGCAAGAATACAAATATTTAATTTTAATAAAATAAATTGATGATTTCACACACACATGTTTTACAATTAATGCTGAAAAAACGTTTAAAATGAAAAGCTGTATAGTTAAATATTTAATTAACAAATTAGAAATAATAACCAAATAAGCTATTTGATTAACAATGCCCAGCTATGGAAATAAGTACACTACATTTAAAAAATATATATGTACCATAAACCAAAGAACGAGTTTCTGTATACCACATCATATTGCAGAAAACCCATTTCTTGTACTGCCAATACTAATAGTGGGAATGACGACTATGTCATGTTTTTATGCCAATGAGCATGCAAAAACTTGACATTTATAACACTAAAGACAACAGATATTGGTTTATCCATTTCAAAGAAGAATGTGGCATAGCCTCTAAAGGTTTTCAGCTATAATTAGAAGAAAAAAGAATTAGTAATTAAACAAACACTTACTTTCAACTACAGTGTTATTTTCAGGACTCTGGCTGGTAGTTGTTTCATTGACATCAGTCTTGTTTTCCCCAACATCACACAATTGCACTTCATATGGAACACTATAGTCTGTATTTGTCTTGAGAATTACTTTTTTTATATTCTGCGCTGGCTTAATATTTTTCTTTTTCAGTAGCTTCTCTACTTGTAAATCTAGGATTTGTGATTCCTCAACATTTACAGATTTTGTCCCTGGAGATTCACAAGATCCTGGTGTAATGGTCAACTTCACTGAAGGAATTTTAGATTTCCTTCTCAAAATATTGGGTTTCTGAAATTTTCTTTTATTAACATTTCTATCGTGTGACACAAACATCGTTCAGAGTTAAAATTCCATTTGAATTTGCCTGCAAAACAGAAAAAAGATATTGAGTAACACACACCTCTGAGAAGTATACAATCATTAATTGTAGAAGTTGTAGTACTGTGGTTGGGCGATTGTACTTCTGTCGGTAGATTTGTTCGAAAAAAGTTAAATTGCTTTATAAAATAAATTTTAAAACCAAATGCATTTGATGATGCGCAGTAACACAATACCTCAATAAATTGTCTTTCTAACAAACCAATAAATTATAGAGCTTAATTTATGGCAATCTTTACATGTTAAAGAAATTGATAAAATAATGTCTTGTTTTACAGTTTTTCACTTTGTACTATTTTATTTGTGTTCAAACTTCAAGTCTTCAAGAAATTATTTTATTTTATTTAGGTTATTTATTTGTGTTTTTTTTCTCTATTTGACTGCACAGCACAGACTACACAAATTGGCCCTTGATTCGGCCGAATTCAGATGAATACAAACTATACAAAGTTAGTAGCCACAGACATGAGACAGCAAAGCAAAGGTGCAACCACACGCCGAGAGGAGCCGCGCACGCTCTGTCTGTATTGAGTTATTGACCGTTCTACCCGCGTACAGTGCAACTTTAATATAAATTTTTATCACAGAACACTAATTTGTAAAACGTCAAATTAAAATTCGTTAGAGTAAGTAAGGTGTCTACGCAGACCAGACGTACCACAACCACACCACGTGGTGGGGCGGTCAAATAGTATGAAAACTGTCACTTCCATTCACACGACCGACATTCACCGACACACGAGACATAAACTGCATTCTGTCGCATGGTTGTGGTACGTCTGCGTCATGTCTGCGTAGGCACCTTACTTACTCTAACGAATTTTAATTTGACGTTTTACAAATTGACTTGCCAACGTTTGTCAAAAGTTCAAAACTTGCTTGTCGAAATTGTCAAATCAAAATTTACACATATTTTAAAATAATTAGTTCGATGAAATGCAAGTAGAGAGGTTATGCCATCCTAATAATTTAAATGGCTACATACATGGACCTTACCGAAGTAATTAATGATGAGGACGACATAACAGATCCTTCTTCCATGGAAAAAATTTTGATGTATGTGGACTACATTCAATCACAAGATGAAGAATTTATAAAGGTAGGTAGTAAACTATGTAGAACATTTATTATAATTGTTTAGTACCACAGCTTTTCTCAAAATTTTGTTTTTAAGGTGAAGAAACAGAAAAAACGCTTGGGACATAATATCTATCACCATCTTTCTTATATCAAGTTATCGCACACTTTACGCGGGAAAAAAGATATAGCTTTTTTTGAATTTTGTCATTTCTGAAATAAATAGAAAATAGAAAAATTGGGAAGTTTTTATTAATTTTTGCTTATGCTCGTTGGGAACCCCCATGGCTGGGGGGGGGGGGGGGGGGGGCTGTAATGATACGCCCCTGAATGCCGCATCAGCTTTAGGGCTTACTTAAAGCTTAAAGACAGGGTCTGAGAAGACAGGTCCAAAGATTGGTCCAGTAGTTTCAGAGCCTATTTATTACAATGGCTGGCCTTGTATGCATACATTTGTACTTGCTACTTTTTTTTTAAATCAAAAAATGAGATCTAAAACATTGAGTTATTTTAGCTTCTCATGAACAAATTGGTATATTTGGACATAACATGGGAACAACCATGGTACCAACAACCAATGAGCTTAACTCGCCCAGTAGCCATCAAAAACAATGTTGAGGATATGTTTAGGACTGATAAAATTTCTAAAGAAGAAAGTGATCATATTCAAAAAAATTGGAGAAAATTTAGAAAGGTTTGTTCACTAGTAATATTCATAACTATTAGTTGCCAACTTATTGACCGGTTATACAGTGTATTCTTGTAAAAGTATGTAGATCCAGTTAAATTGTTTTTGTAATTCGTATAAATATTCAACCAAGAAACTTAAGACATGTCAAATTAAAAATCTCTTGTTAATCCATAATGAGTTCTTGATATTTGTAGTTTCGATAACCAATCATTCTGTGTGGATAATTAAATTATGGTTTACAAATTAAAATTATTGTTCAGCGTTATGATATACCAAACACCCCACAATGTTTTGCACGCTGGAGGAATACAAACAGAAGTCGCAATCCAAACACACAAGAAGAGTGTGTGAGGCGTTATGTCACTGCATTCTTAGCCCAAGGTCTGCAGCGGACTCTCCATCAAGTGTACAAACATATTGTTACTCATTATGGTGCTCCTAACAAAGGATCTTACACCATGCAAGAGGAAAAGATAATGGAAGTCTGTTTCTACCACAATCCCAGAAATGCAGTGCCTATATTGGCAACATTGTTAGGCAGAGAGCCTCGAGGTATTTACAAAAAGCTACATGAACAAGCAATAGGTAAGAAGAATGAACTGCTTAGTAAAGGTATACATATTATAAGGTAAAAGAAAATACTTTTGAAGATTGACTAGAATTTTGAAAGTTTAAAATTTAAATTATCAAGGATTGAATAGGCATGATGACAGTAATCAAGTATCGCCAAAATATTTAGTTATTATCTTGAGGGATAACTTTGCGGTTTAGCGTTACCAGTGGACATGTTTCTTCAACTGTTCAACTTCAACTATTGTGTAGGCCAATAATACATGTCGCTAGGAAGGTGACGCCTATTCCCCTAGAAGGCTATAATACAACAACGTTTGCCAGGTCCGTCGAAGTGGATCGTTTGTGACTGACCCACCAGCCATGCAGTCCCTTGGCACGAATCTCACTGTAGACTTGGGGTGATTTTTTATAGAAGTTGTCTTCTTCATAGTCTGGGCAATTAAGCCAAGACTACCGATTCTGCAGGCAGCATTCACAGGGTTGCGGTTTGTGGGAGTCATATCCTACTTTCACTGTTAGACCAAGCTGGTTAGGCTGGTTTGGTCGGGTTAATTAACCGCCACCTGACATCCGGCGTTGTTATTCATTTGGCACCACCCAGGAGGTATGTGTAGGGTGGTGGTTAGGTAGTTCCTACGGACGCGAATAACTCTAACCCCCTTGAATAAATAATAATAATTACCTAATAATACCACCAACCCGCAGTAGGCCAGCGTGGTGGACTAAGGCCTACATCCTTCTCATTGTGAGAGGAGACCCGACCCTGTAGTGGGTCATTAATGGGTACTGACATGACCTAATAATACTGTTAATATTATAAGTTTTTATAAACCATTGTATATTTTAGGCCAGCGAGAAAAAAAAAGAATAAAATGGAATTTGCCAATAGCATCTAAATTTTTAAAGTTGCTTATCGAATACACAGGACTTCCATTGCAAGATCTCAAATATAGAAGATTTGATAAATCAATTTGGCTTAAACTAGAAAAGGATATGGAACAACAGTATGTATATTTACAGAAGTTTTGGTATGATAAATTGCATGTACAAGTATTTGTGAAGAAGGATATCAAATTAAAGAAAATTCGGAAAAAAATAGCTCGAAGGTAAGTTATCATTGTTGATTACTTATTCAAAAATACTTTTAGTAATACCTTTATGGCAATAGTAAATGACGACTAGGTCATTTTTTTAAGCCAATGATCTTGCTAAACCTTTGCAATATAATTATAACAATTTTATATTGGTGGTGGCTTTATCTTTAATGGCGAAAGTGGCGCCACCATTGAGGGTTTGTTTCTTTCCAATGCATCAGCTGTTTAGCAACAATAGCAATGCAGCCCATTAATTTATTTTGTCAAAAGTAGTGTCAACTTGGTTAAAAATATTCAATGATATCTAGGTTGACCTACTTTAAAATTAATGTTTGACGATCCAACTGGCGCAGTGGTTAAGACACCGGTGCGCTGCGCGGAAGGTCCTGGGTTCGATTCCCAGCACAGCAGAGATTTGAATGATGAACTTGAATTTCTGTTTCTGGTCTGGGTGTATTGTGTTCTTGTCTTGTGTGTGTGTCCATGGCACCCACGACACAGGGAATCCGTGTGTGGGGCTATGAGTGTGAAGCGTTATTTATTTATTATTAATGTATTAGATTTACGTGTTACTACAACATACGTATTTTTTAGGTTACAAAAATCATCTTACAAAGTTTGGAGTGATATCAGGTGGAAAGAGTTATTGAAACACTTTCCAGATGGTTTTACACACGGATTTTTGTACAAGGCGTGGTCTAATTTATTTGCAAACTATAAAGAAAGGTTGAAGGCTTCCCTCCAAGAACTAATTAAATATGGATTAGCAAAAATAGCTACACTTCAAAATAGGAGGTTACGAACTTTAGCATTCAATGAAGAAGGTGAACTTACAGAAATCAGATATTAGCAAGTTGCGAAATAACACTTACACCCGACCGCGACGAACTTTTAGATGGAGTTCATGTAGTTGAGAAAAATCTGTACTTATCCATATACAGCACCTAAGTATTTTTGATAAATTGTTTTGAATTAAATTGATAGATTCCAAAACTTTTTTTATTTCATTAAAATCAATTCAAGGGTCCAATTTAGTGTTGCCGATCGATAGTCGGACTATCGATAGTTAATCGATAGTCTATCGATAGGACTATCGATAGTATCGATACAATCGATAGTATCGATACTATCGATAGCACAGAACAATGCAATACTATCGATAGTATTGTAGTTCGTTAATAACAAACTATCGATAGTATCGATACTGTCACTTTTATTTGCAACGATACTATCGATAGTATCGATACTATCGATTGTTTTGGCCTATCGATAGTTTTAACAATTTGCAATAGTATAGTTTGCAATTTTCGGGTATAATAGTCAATCACAATGAAGTGTTTTTCAATAGAAATTTTTTTTGTATATTTTACACTGCATAAAACTGCATCTATTCTAATATTAATGCCAGTTATTTGGCGTTGTGTGATAAATAAATTTTTATAGAACAAATTCCTCTTTATTTTTATTGAAAATAAACATAATTTGAATTTTAAATACATAAATCTCAAAACAAATTATATATTAATTAGTTTTATCTAAACAACATTGATAATTCTTTTTAACCATTTGATTGCATCCAATTTTTCGTATAGCTTTTAGCCAAGGCATGTTGGAAAATTACAAGAATAATTTACACTGACATATGTAGGTATTTATATATTTTATTCTTGGAAATATTGGAGCATCCATCAATGCAAGAATACACTTTTAATGAGTCTTTTAATATACAAAATTATTTGTGATACACTTTTCAAAAAGTTAACATACGGTAGAAATCCTACCCATAAAGCACAACTTTGTAATCCTGTACATTTGTTTGGGCTTACAAAATTATTTATGCAGTTGGTGTATCTAGAAAACTGGACCGAAATCGATTTTTTTTTAGTTTTTCCTCGACTTATACACTAAACACTAATTGTATTCTAAATTTGAAGCTTCTACGTTTGCTAGTACCGCTTTTTGCTTGACTTGTTGGGGGCACTGCCGTGCCGCCAGATACCGGCCTATAATGGTCCTCAACTACATTACTGTTAAAACAAATCTAATACTATTGCAAATTGTGAAACTATCGATAGTCCAAAACAATCGATAGTATCGATAGTATCAATACTATCGATACTATCGTTGCAAATAAAAACGACAGTATCGATACTATCGATAGTTTGTAATTAACGAACTACAATACTATCGATAGTATCGATAGTATTGCACTCATTCGATAGTATTGCCTTGTTCTGTGCTATCGATAGTATCGATACTATCGATAGTATCGATACTATCGATTGTATCGATACTATCGATAGGGTACATGATTTTAGATGAAAACTATCGATAGTTTTACTATCGATAGTTCGGCAACACTAGTCCAATTAATGTGAGGGTAAATTATTGATAACGTTACCTTCGCAAAATTGTACTAAGTAAAATACTTTTAAATTGTTATTTTATTACAAAAATATTTTCTTGAATTATTGAATCTAAGTACCTATATTGAGATGGGGTAATATCGGATGGTTTTGAGTTGCAATCGAAGATGTTGCAATTATTAGTACGCCGAATTTTGTAACAAAATAGTTATAAGAATTTTTCATGTACCTACTTAAGTGAATGTTTGTATTCTTGTGAGAATAAAGAACTCTAAACTACAAAGAACTATATTTTTTTCTCTAAATCTATATTGGACCAGCCAGCGTAGTAAAATAAAGTAAAAACTGATATTCAATAAACAAGCTATAAGAAAAATATTTTTTCGTTTGCACAGATTTAACGACTGCTGAGTTATGCGAGTTTAAAGTACCTACGGCATACAAAGATCGGACTATGTAGGGGAAAGTCCGGACTACCCTCGAAAATCACCCAAGTGGCTAATAATTTATGAAAAGAAAACATCCGATCTTATCTCAAAAATCTTTGTTCGTTATTCAATGAACGTAAAAAGTTTCGAAATCATAAAGGTGCGGCCAGGTGGGCAACGGCACCCATAGAGTACTTAAACACTACGTTATACGGCACCATTTTAGAATCTTTATATAAATTGCCGTTATGTAGACGATATTTTATTGAAAAAACAAGTGAACGAAATGTTTTCCCAAAAGTCAATTAAAAATAATAATTTAAAATACTAGCGGCCGGCCAAGTTTTTATAGGCATTCTCCTAATTATAAAATTTATAAATATACATACAAATTTGGTTTTAAGCAGAAAACAGATGAGCGCACCGATCCTGCAGCGGGATCTAGACCTTCGATCAACAATACACTAGATATCGGGTCACGTACAAAATCAAAACTTATACTGTCCGCGTGAATACATACTTATACATCTTCATTTGTTTACTAACGAAATAAGACAAACGTTTTAAAACAGTTGTAAGTTCAACCTAATTACAACCATGACGCCTAGAAATAAGGTAGCAATTCTTCAAAATATTCTTTTTCTTACAATCATTCGTCACGAAAAACGAGCAAAGCAATAAATTACTCCCGTCACTTAGAAATGAAAAGACATAAGTTAAAAAACATTTTATGTGAAATCAACCTTAATAAGCTATAAATAAAGTACTTTTTCCCGTTATTACCTTGCGAGTTACATCCTTTGGTTTCGTTTCAGTTTGCTTCCTCAAATTTAACTACAGAAGGTATGGAGTCGCGTTGAACACAAAAATAATTTAGTATATTATTATGCACGAAAGTTTAGTTAAAATTATTTATATTTTGGGCATCTACGAGTATGTTTGATAGTATACATACATACCTATATGTTATTTTGTTACCGTTTTGTTGTGTGTATGTTTATTTATGTGTATGTATAATATGTTTTTGGCCAAGGTGTCTATCGCTGTTGTAGCTAGTAGGTACCTTAGTATTGTAGTCGTATTTAGGCATACTGTGTACAGATGTGGATAAATGTGAACAAAGGGATTCTTCTGGGTTTTAGGGTATCACAAACCGTAATATTGAAAGTACGGTCGTGTTTAGACATACTGTGTGCAGATGTGGATGAATGGGAACTGAATAAATGAATAAATGAATGGTGGTAAAAGTGCGAATCGACAATAGTTTTTTGTCACAAATAATAATATCACTAAATTCCACAATATCTTCATATTCATGTTTACAATCTTCATAATACATGTACAGTTTAGTGCAATAATTAGATCAAAATAATAATTAAATATCGGTAGCTTTTTTACATATATAATGTAACCTGACGTCAATAAATTTTTGAACCACTGATTTGAGTAAATTAATTTCGTGATTGTGTTTATCTCCTCCAGGAAACACATTCTTGTCAATATATAATTTTAAAACTGATGTCCATAGAAAGTCGAGATCCATTCTGCACACGTAAACGGATTGCTCGGAAAGCTAAAATAAAAAAAGGAAAGCTAAGTATCTTATGAAAGTCCAACAAACAGACACAAAGTTTGTATTAACCAATTTTAAATATCTAGTAACAAATAAATTATTACAATACAAATCTACTCCATGCATCTATTGTTCTGTTACACACAATTTTGCGCCAACGTTGGTCAAACATTTGTAGCGGTGATATAAAATCGGCAATTTTGATTTAAATTTGATATTATTTGTTAGTTTAAAGCATAAAATACAACTTATTCTACATGTACTTACCGAAAGTAAGACACTCCGGCCGTTAAATTGTTCCTTCGGGCATTATTTTTGCAACTTTTGAATGTACATTGCGGCATTGTGACACGTGTTTATATTGGCTCTTTTACAAGCGAACTAAATAAAATAAGAGCTCACATTTCAAGTGAGCTGTTATTCACCGAGACGTATTTTTTGCGCCGACCCGAAATCTAGTGTATTGTTGATCGAAGATCTAGACTTAAGGGCCTGTCCTTCCCCCCATAATAAGTTACTCTATGCTGTCCTATAGTCAATGACATTATGACATAAGTAAATATTAAATGTAACTATGACACTGAGCTATGACAATTAACTTGCCATGTGACATTTACTTATTCAGTCACAGTCAGTAGTACGTCACACACAAATTTCATATTATAATCTAATCTATAGACGTCAAAAATCAAAAATAAATTCTTATTCCAGATTTCAGACATTCATTTCCAGTCCTTTCAGATGATTTCAATGGAAATTATAAGATTATAATAATCGCTACAAAAAAATTAAATATAAATTGCCAGTTTAACACATTTCATTTATTTTAAATATTCTGAAATGGCTGAAGAGAAACGGAAGGCGCTTTTTATTTGCCTTGGTAAGTGAATATTCACCCGAACCGAAATGAAAGTAAAACTGTGGGATCCCTATAAACTATACATTAACCAGAATACACTGACTCTCTTGTGTGATATTTACTTATTTATTTGTAGGTAATATTTGTCGATCACCCATAGCAGAAGGAGTGTTTCAAAAAACTGTAAATGAGCATAATTTGGGAGATCAATGGGAAATAGATAGTGCTGCTATTGGAGGTTGGCACGTAGGCAATCCACCTGACTGGAGGGCATTGGACACTATGAAGAAGCACAATGTACCATACAATAATACAGCAAGACAGGTAATGAATAGTACTTAATATTTAAAATTGTTTTTCGAGTTTAATGAAAGGTTTCTTATTTGTCACATAGATTACGATGCTAGTGTTAGTTTCAAGATATAGCATGAAAAAAGACATTTCAGGCGTTGTAAACCTTTTCATTAGAAACAATTATGGAAAGATAATTTGTTATTGTTGTTGATAAGTTGTTACATATTACAGTGTTCTAAAAATATAAGTGTCCTTATTTATCATGCAGATCGTCATCACATAATCACTTTTTTATACACTAAACGAACAATTAAACTGCTTATGTTCGATTTTGGTTAGTGACTTAACTTACAGCAAGTGGAAACAACAAAAAAAGCGATAGATTACAATACATAGCGGAAGGCTCCTTTTGTTTGTCAAAGTTTGTCAAATAGTCCACCACATTGGATTGGTTAAGTGTGACCAGTGTGTACCATCTTATACTATCATGCCTTGTGAAGAGCCTTAAGCTACTATAAAAAAATAACAACTGTGAATGCTTACAAAATTTTCATAGTCATATCCCTGGTTACAATATTCACATTATGTTGACAAACAGAAATTAACTGTCTGCTTATTTTAGAGTTTATGCTTAAGCAGTCTAAGCTAAATTTAAGTTATGTAATATGCATTTACCTGCAATTTAAAATTAATTGCTGTTCATTTTATATCACCTGATCATCAAACATCATTGAGAATAAGATTAATTTGGCTAATTTTGTGTTTCATATTTTCTCTTCAATAATGAAAAAGTATGAAAAATTGTAAAACAAACTTTAAATTCCTATCACAGAGTAAATTAAAACTTCTTTTTTTTTGTTTGGGAACATTTTCTCATCTGGAGGCTGTCATCATAAATTACTTTTTACCACATGATTTGAAGCTTTACTTAGAAGTTCTTAATTTTATATAGTAACTCTCCTGGTTTTTAACAGTTAGTATCACAAGATTTTAACCATTATGATTACATATTTGGAATGGATGAAGCTAACATGAGAGATCTTAAGAAGAAAGCACCACAAGGATCAAAGGCTAAACTTCTGTTGTTTGGTGATTTTGACCCAAAGGGAGATAGAATTATTAGGGATCCTTATTATGTAAGTAAATTTGCTACTTCATTTGACTGTCTTGGTGGGAAAGTAGTATAATAAATGTGTGTGAATAGTATAAAACATCCATTAACCTCCATTTCATGGTTAAAAAAATTTTAATGCACAATAATAAAAATATTTTTATCATGATACCAAATGGAATATTATAATTATTATGTTTATATACTGTACATCTATTTACTTTGTAGTTTTTAGAATTCTTGCCTGTTGTCTAAGGTTCATTAGGTTTATCTAATTATAATTCAACTCGATTATAAAATACTACTTCCACTATTTAAAAGGTAATTTTCAACGTTTGGATAAAAAAACTCTTCTGCAACCAATTCTCTCCCTTTACCCTTTTAATGTCCTTTTAGTGTGAATTTTTCAAATTTGTCCCAACTTCCCAATCCCAAAGAGTAGGCCTCTCCCCTCTCCTTTCAGAAAAGTAAAATTGTCATTCTATTAAAATTGTCCAAATCAAAATATTTATATAACTTCAAAGAATAATGGAGAATCCCTTTATGGTATTTTTAATCAATGGAGTGGTCTAGTTTCTACTGGTTATACCATACTAAATGAAAATCAGTGAGGTTATGAAAGTACTGTTTCATTGTTACAGGATAGTGATGCTGCAGGTTTTGAAAAATGTTACCAACAATCTGTCAGATGCTCAATGGGATTTTTGGAACAGATTGAAAAAGGAAATGTTTAATTATAATTAGAATATAGGACTACTTTTCATTTTAACAAAATTGAGTTTCAATAAATACAAGTATGCAAGTATTAAATTTATTTATAATTGTAATTTTTTATAATACCCTTCATTGTTTTTGAAGCAAAAATATTTTCTTTTATACAATTTTAAATTTCAATCAAAATTGCAGAATTACATCACTTAATCCATTTAAATTTTTATCACAATTTCAAGTGAATTTTGAAGATCATCCATCTCCTTGTTAACAGTCTTAGTTGATTGAATTGGAGACAATATTATGTCATTAACCAAGCAGCTTCTTAGGTATTTATAATGAGACTGTAAGTCTTTATATAACAAAAAGTTTGCAAACCAAATAAGAGTGCTACTATTTGTAAGTTTTTCTACAGACTTTAAACAATACAAATCTTGTCGTTTTAACATTCCTTTCATCACAAAGCTTTTGCTATATTTATCTTCATGTTTCTCTTTATTGAAACTTGATTTAGGTTTAGTGAGTGCACTTAAGTCATCATCATCAATCCAAGAAAATTTTATATCATCATCATCATCAAATCGATTATCATTTAGATAAGCAGGCATTATGTTTGCATCAATATAAACATCTGTAACAATTAAATATTGTTAGTAATTATAACTTGGTTGATATAATATGACCTATTGATAACTAAGCTGTAGTTATAAAAGGACCTTTAAGTGGTAGACTATATTAGTTAAATGCCCTGGAAATACTATACTGCACATAAGTATTATTCATAGAAATAATTATTTGAAGGAAGCCCTACATAATAATGGGCATATTTTTTCTGTAACCCATTGATGACCAGCTGTAGGGTCAGGGGGGTTACTATGAACTCTTAAAAACCATCATAAAACAATGATGTTTCATTTCATTATTAAAACAACACTACCTTAAGTGTGAACTTAAGGTAATGTTGTTTTAACGTTACTGTGAACTCTAAAGTTGTATTGTTTCAGTTCTGCCTAGTGATGTAAATTCAAACAAATCGTGAATGAAATTGAAAAAAGAAACACATTCTAGTTTTTTTATAGTTAATTTACGCCACTAACAAACTTTCAAACACCATAAAATCCAAATTAAAAATCAGTCGCGAAAAACCTACTTTTTTACAGTGGCTTAGTGGCAATAAATTTAACACATAAACAGAGACAATTTGACATAAAGCTATTTTAAGGTATTGTGAAATGTGTTAATGTGTCTAATTCATAGAAAAGAATGAACGATTTACCACAAATATTGTATAAAACACCACTCTTTTTAAAAGATCATGGTATGAATTTATAAAGTAAGCTTTAAACATCACTGATTTAAGAGTTCGTAGTAACCCACCCCCCAGGTCTCCTCTAATAGTGAGAAGAATGTAGACCTTTGTTCATACTGGCCTTCGCTACTAGCATACACAACTTTTAAGAAAGTCATTGGTGCATGCAACTGACATCATCATTAGCCATGATCGTCTAGTGGTTGGCACCTTACATTGTGATATTTTTTGTTTACAATTAAAAAAATTAAAATGGTAGTTGTTTAGTTTACAATTTAAAAAAAAAATTAATTGTAAACTAAACAACTTTTGCATCAACTACTGTTTTGTTGAGTTTTGCACTGTTTTCCAGACAGCTAAACTATTTAGTTGAAGGAGGTGTGCATACAATTAGTTGCAGTTAACCATTTTTCTCCTAGCAAATCAACAAGTAATTTTCAGCATTGCTTGAGTCAGGGTGCTACTTTGCACTTTGCTTTATAGACATTTTAAAGAATAATCAAAAGAAGATCAATGCAGCCTTTTGACAGTTTTGTGGAGCAATTTTTGAGTTGACAATATGTGTACCATAAATAACCTACATACCTTCTATAAATTTGAGTTTGTGAGGGTGGATGAATAGTTGGATGGATGGATGTTTGTTACTCTTTCACTGCTGAATAGATTTTGATGAAATTTGGTTTTGCACATAGTTTGTAACCTGAATTAACATATAGGATACTTTTTATCCCTCTAGACCAAGTTCTTATACCCAAGTTCGTAAATTTTAACCAAGTTCTAAAAATATTTAATTCGTTTAAACTTATGATACACAACAAAATAGTTGTTCAATTGAAAATTGTATGTATTGTCCTTAGAAAATCCAGTCCACTGCCAGACAACTGCAAAAAGTGTATAGGTAGTGTTACTGTAATTCACTCACCTGGCAACTCATCGTCGCTTTCCAGCTCTTTCAATATCTCTGATTTATTTTTCTTGATCATTATTTCATTGAGTATTATTTTGCAACAACTGATCCCCCAGTGAATTTTATATAGAAAAAATGGCAAGGGATTCACAATTCTTATTAGTCAGGATAGAAACGGTTGTGATGTAGTATTGGGAGATAACAACATACACATGAAAGCAATCCACCTATCGGGCTCAATAGCAATATAAGGGGAAATACCTATCAAAGAGCTACCAATGAAGTAGGTAGACACAAAACTTATACTTGGTTCAATGTTCCTAGATGTAGAGTAATTTTCAACTCTTTGACTTTGGGTGTATTGCTTATATTACACTCGCATATTCTGGGGCTAAAGAAAATAAATAATATGGATTTATTTTTATGTTTACTTTGTTTAACAACAAGCAACGCATTCGAATTTCGCATGACACTGACAAAGACAAATAAAATTGACAATGAATGACAAATACTGAGTTAACCGAGTTAATGGTACTGAGTTTGACTGAATGACAGACATCTCACAAGATATCTATAAATAAAGTCTATAAATAAATATTGGTTGAGTGTCCGTCGAAAAAACCGAGTGCTTCTGGCGCGTCACGACACGTAAATGTGTTTCCGCCTTAATTAGCCTCAAGAGCTATACTGCCAGACTGTCAGATGTCACTGACATTGACAACATGATGATAATATTGACATCGGCACTCAATTAGTCAACTGTCAATTAATATAATATGTCATAGTCAGTCAACGAGATAATACAATGTTTTGTATAATTTATTCATACTGTAACATTCATAACATTGGTCTGAAGTCCAGTTAATTACACTAAAGTAACGGAAGTAAATAAATAGGACTCAAGTACAATAGAAGAGTTTCTTGGTTCATGTAAATTGGATTTTTATCAATGCGCATACTATAAAAGCCTTACGAGTTGTTATAGGTAACGTAAACTGATCTAAAATGAAAAGTCTTCATAAAGTTATAAATAATGTCCAAACACATTTGCTTATTTGGGGAAATCCTTTTGAATGCAAAGGTCAAGATGTAATTTTATGTATTACGGGCAACCCGGGCATTGTTGATTTTTACAAAGAATTTGGATCAGAGTTACACGATCGTACATCCTTACCTGTCTGCGTTATTGGTGAGTGAGGAATTCTTCAATCAAAACCTTGTTAAAACCTTGCTGACATCGTTATTTAAAATTATATATCTTATCAAACTGGTCAGACTACAAAACTAATATCTGAATTGGTAAAGATAGGACCAGGAGTAGACCTCATCACCAGGTTGTCTTTTTTAAATATTAAGAGAGCTAGATGCCAATTACCAGCTCCACACAATTTATATTGGAATTTATGGCAGTTAATTCATGACCACGGATACCTGGCATTCTGGCGACTTTCTGTGACTGTAGCTTCTGGCGGCATACATATTGTTTTTTTAAATATAAAATTATTTGATATTGTTTACATGAATTTAGTTTGTTTTTGTGAAGAATATTTTTTATTTTCCATCAGGCTTATTAAAAAGTAATTAAAACATTATTTACACCAGATATTAATTTATATTTAAAGCTTCATCTTCAAATAGTTAAGTTCATATTATTATATTTGATGGTTTTATGTGGAGGGCATAGTATTTATTCCTAGTTGTTATCAATAGATAGCAATTGGAATAACTTCTTTGGAGATCCTATGGGATATTGGATGGACGACTGAGACCCTGGAGTATACTCCTGGTGTAGGTCTTATATTGAGGAGGGATCCATGCTCAGCAGTAGAATATGATAAGGGCTTCAGCCATTTGTTTTAATAAAAACATGACAATAATTATAGTTGATGCCAAACATATTTAATTTCTTTGTATTTCATTGTAGGTCATGCAGGACATGAAGAAATTCCAGACCAAGAACTTGATACCCTGCAAGGTCAAGATCATTTGTTTAATCTTAAAGGTCAAGTAGAACATAAATTAGACCTTATCAAAAACCACATTGATAAGAAGAGCAAAGTGCATATTATAGGGCATTCCATTGGAGCGTGGATGATAATAGAGCTAATGAATAATAATGATTTCTTGCAAGAAAAGATTATAACTACTAATTTATTGTTTCCTACTGTGAAAAATATGGCAAAGTCTAAAAATGGAATGTTCTTAAACAATTTTGTAAGACGAATTCACTGGATTGTTTTATTTTCTGCATATTTTTTGCATTGGCTTCCTGTTTTTCTATATCAAATAATAATTTTTTGCTACCTTAAGATTCATGCATTCCCAACAAAATACTTTGAAAGAATTCAAAAATTTCTTAATCCTAAGGCAGTTGAAAAAGTACTTTTCCTTGCATATGATGAAATGGACTCTGTTGTTGAAATTAATGCTGAAGGAATAAAAAAACTTGCTGCAAATACCAATATTATATACAGTTGTAGAGATAACTGGGTTCCAGTTTCTTTTATGAAAGACCTAAAAATCATTAAACCCTCCCTCCAAATGAAGGAAGTAGATATTAGCCATGCATTTGTACTTAAATCTTCAGAAAGAGTTGCTGATATAGTGCTTGAATATATTAAACCAAAAATATTTCTTAAATGTTAAAAATAAAGATTTTAATGTAGATTTATTCTTCTTTAAGGTGGTTGTTTTTAATTTATTATTAAAATTCAATATTATCAGAGTACTTAGATTACAGAGAGAGAGATACTTTTAACATTCCTTTCAGTCAGAAATTGAAGTTTTGGCTATGTTCAACTAAGTTGTAATACTGGAAAATGCAAATTATATCCACATTGTGGCAGTGGATGGCATGTATATTAGCATGTATATTGAAAATATCTAATCCCTTCAATGGGTTAGGATAGGTAATTGTTTCCCCGAGTGAAGTGAAGCGGAGCAAGGCTCAGTGACAGAAATCTAAATTTAACTCAGAAATCCCTTTGTACATGTTGAAGTATCCGGACGAATAAATATAATTTATTCGTCCAGTACCTGTACAAATAGATTCATCCTTTCAATAAATAAAACTGAGTGATTTAGTTGTATTTTTGTGGTAGTTCTAGTGACACAAAGTTTTATCATTTGTACTACCAGTTGAACTACGCAGTAGTACTACTGATCCACCGCGCCCTTTGTTACACATCCACATTTACCCTGGCAAATCCATATTTTCTTCGACATGTCAAGTGGTCAATTTGAATACAGCTTTATAATTTACTAAAATCTAAACGGTCAAGGGGCGTGGCTAAGTTGAGTGACAAGCATGAGTCACCTAACGCGAATTTGCTATATGTATGTTGCAATAAATAATTTTATAATAAGGATATTTATTCTGTATTACCACTGATAATTTTAATGTGATTGCTTAGTAAATAATGAAGTTACTATTCTAATCAATGAGATACATTTTTTAACACGCTTTTATTCGTTTTTAAGTGTATGTTTGAATCAGATACATTTTACTCGGTGTACTCAAATCATTAAAATCTTTGGATATCATGCTGCTATATAACAGAATATGTATTTAGTGTTATTGCATGAACCTATTAAATAATGATAGTATTGATTCTCTTTTTTATTGTTTACCTATCTATCCAACTAAACGTGTGTTGTAGCAAAGTTTTCGAATTATTTATAAATAAGAAATAAAAAGATTATAATGTAAAATGATTTATAATTATAATTGTTTTGCTTGAAGTAAACACTATTTAGAGTAAACTATGGCTATTGCTAGTGTATACCAGTAACAGGTGCGAGTGTTTCAAGTAGAAAACCGTTGGTTTATGGATCGTATGACAATATAACAATGCTAACACTTTTTCAGGTTTTACAACTTAGATTTATTTTCAAGGAGCAGAATTTTGAAAATGTAGATAAAAATTAGTGCTTACATATTAATACTTCATCTTAACTATGAGTAATTTTGTATCAATAATATAATAATATGGAATAAATGAATACAGCAATAGAACTCATCATATGCAATTATAAATTTTCATATTTTCCATAGTTAGGTACCATAAAAAGGCATCTTTACTTCATGGTAACATGTTTATATTCTACAATGATAATAATAATAATATCTATTAACAAATACATGTTCGGAATAATAAAATGTGAATAAAAATTTGAAAATAAATCTTTGTAAAATTGATATCCTCGCAAATGTGCGTTCAATAATAATAAAATGGTGTATAACGTAACATAGGAACCAACAAGATATAATTCTCATTATGTTACAGGAATATGGTCACCTTAAGTATTTTACGGCTAAAATTAAGATTGACATATAGACTATTTTAATTAAAATGCAATCATAGATACACATCCCCTTCCATATCAATGCACAACCTCCACGCTTCAGAGATAAAGTACATACTTACTATACCATAAAAACATTCACATTAACATACTTTGACATACAAATTTTTAATTATAAATCGAATATAATACAGATACAATTTTGAAATCTTACAACTAAGGGGATACAAAAATTCGCACTAATAATACTCATACATCAAAAGAGGACAACACGCATACCACATACGACAAAGAAGATTCCAAGAGTCAGCACGTGGTCTCCAGCAGCGGGTCCGCCGCGCGCTTCACGCCGTCGCCCTCCATCGACGCACACACCGCCTTCTGCGACGCCGACTTGTACAGGCGCCGCGGCCGCTCCTCGTCGTCCGAGTGCGCGCGCACCGGCGTCCGCGGCCGCAGCCGGGCCGGCGACGGGCGCGTCGGACGCGGCGAGCGCGGCGACCGCGGCGAGCACGTGCACTTGCCGCGCGCCGCCTCGCCCCGGACCCGCCAGCACTCGCAGCTCGAGTTGCCGCACGAGTCGCACACCACGGCCGCCCTCCGCTCCAGCTTGCCGCGCCGGTACGTCCTCGGCTGCGGGTCGGCCGCGGCGGCGACGTCGTCCCGCGAGGCGGACCGGCCGTCGATCGCAGAACGGAGCGTGTTCATCACCCACGGGTCGACGGCGCGGTGAGCGTCGAAGGAGGCGCGCGGGGATAGCGCGGGCGAGGGCGAGGGCGGAGGGCGGCGGGCGGGCGCGTCGAGTTCGGCGGCGCTCATCTTGCGCCAGGGGTCGCCGAGCGCGGAGGCGTCGGGCGAGGAGCGCTCGCTTCGCACGGCGCGCGGCGGCGCGGGGCTGGCGAGGCGCGAGGGCGAGGCGGAGGCGGAGGCCGCGAGGGAGGGCGCGGGGGAGGGGGCGGCGGAGGCGCGCGGCCGCTCCGAGTGAGAGCGCGCGCGCGGCGTAAGGGAGCGGCTGGAGGGCGTCACGTCGCTGAGGGAGCGCAGGTGAATCCGCCGCCGAACGCCGATGGGCGAGTCCGCGTCCGTTACGTTGATGCTAATGTTATGTACGACGGGCTTCGGACTTCGCTTGCCGTTGGACCCGATGTCGTTATTGTCTATGGTTATATCGTAATTGTGCGGGCTCGCTGAGCCGTTGAGGTTCGTATTTTTTTTGGGGCCGGCCCGACTGGGCCCGGCCCCCGCTTGCTAGAGCAATTTTTCGGTCGCCGAACTCGAAGTACCGGAACTCATTGTCGAAGCAGGATTTTGTTCTTCACCTACATTTAATAAAAAAACTAATTTTAATGTAATTCGACCTTCTGCATAGTAACTTAGGCTACTTTTTAGAATTCCACGCGGACGAAGTCGCGGGCACAGTTCGTATCAATATATTAATATGACTTTACTAAACAGTATGTTGATGTACCAGTGGCTATGAATTCAGCTTAGTAGGGCTTTGAATTTTAGTGGCATGCACCAATAATTTTCGTCATTGGTGCATGCCGCCATGGTGCATGCACGTCAGGTGCGTGAATACTTATAATTTATATTAATATAAGTTAGTATGGATATAAAGTGCTGCACAAGGCATTGACAAAGGTCAGGCCTCCCCTGGCTGTGGAGACCTGTGTGCCCAACGGGCCGTCAAAAGGTTCGGTGCAGACTATGGATGCAATAATTTACCTTGAGTTGATTGGCCAGTGGCCGGCAGTCTTTGTCAGTTGAGCAGTTCCACCGAAACAAAACGCTTCAGTCTTTCTAAGTACTGGTTGAAAAGTTCCACGTCATTGTGCCCGGCGCCCTGTAAGCACAAATTATAGCTGTGTGTAATCTACAATGTCTCGCAAAATATGCTTCCAACATAAAAGGCGATCCATGACCACGACCACTCCGCCAGGAGTGTACGACTAAGAAGAAGAATCTACAATGTAGTTTTATTGCATAATATTATTAATATTATAAGGCACAGGACCTACCGTCCAACCAAAAAGTTAAAATTTAAACACAGGACACCTCTGTTTTGATTTTTATGCAATGATGTTGTCGTACCAGCAACTTTTGAGGTTGACACGTGCTCCAAAAATTAATTTAAAAAAACCCAATCTTATCAAGTAGTTTTTATTATTATCGCACTTCAGTTAGCCTAAAAGTGACTTTTCTTCAAACTCAAATATCAAAAACGTTGAATTTTGGATATAGCTTCACATGGCTTAAATGATTGCTGTTGAGCTTATCTACACGCCCTTAGCGGAAAAACGTCATATAACAAATCACCTGTATTTTTTATGGATCAAAAGCATGTTAGAAGTACCCAAATTTGAGATTTTTCGAACCTTCAAATATCTTTAAAAATATTAACTTTATCGTGAAAAGTCATAGGACCTTTTTTATTCGTATTTTAATAAATAATATAAAAAAAATGTCTGTTTGAAAAATAACAACTCCTCGCAATTAATTAAAGATTTCGGTTTAAACAATATAACAACGGGGTTGCCCCATGGCAACATGCATTTATATCATCATGGAAGAGGATCGCATAAAAAAATTGAGGTGGAATAGTTTTCGCTACTCCTGCGCCGATTCCTCCTGTACTAAATCACTATGCTATACATTCAACTTTCGGAAATTGTGCCACAACCATTTATTTCCCTTTATATTAACATCATAGATATAATACACGTACATATAGACTGTAGGTGTACTTATTTTAAAATTTATATTTAAGAAATAATTGGAGTGAAAGTCTAAGAAATTCATTGTGGGTTTCAATTTCAATATAAAGGATGTTATGACCAGTTATGATTGCAATGCGTAGGTGAAGTGCGCCTTGCTAACGCGTCACCACAGTGGCGGTGGTCGTGTATGTTGTGCTGCATTGCAATTTATGCATTTACATAATTTATTACTCACCAAACTAGTGCTAAGCACGCACCGCCGCGCATACAGTAATTATAATCAAAAGTACTTCTTAACAGCGTAGTGAAAGGAAAAACTTACGAGTACACTTGTATTACAAAATATTTGAACTTTTATGTTACAATATTGATAACATTGATCAATCGTTTTTTGTTCATTCATTAATAATTTTATTTATGGGACAGTCAAACATTAAGTCTGTATTACATCTATATTTTAATAATTTCAAAATGAGAATAAAAACTGACTGCATACAAGCTACTGAATTGTACACCAAAACATTTACAACCACTTAGTTAGGGACCCCTTTAACACATTAAAAATCACCAAAATCGGTGCCAGACATTTAAGACTTCACTGAAATATAAGTAATGCACAAGTGTACACAAGTACAGAATAATTTTTACGACGCTACGAGACGGCATATTATTATGTGTTTGGGGTGAGAGGGTGTTTGTGCAAAATCTATGGCTATCCCCAAAACGACTAGTCCGATTCTGATGCAGTTTTCAGTGATGGGTTCTGGTTTGATTGGTGCATCTAAGCTAATATTATAAAGAGAAAAATTTGATATTTTGTTTGTTTGTCAATTTTGTTTGTTTGTAGTGAATAGGCTAAGAAACTACTGGACCGATCCAAAAAGTTCTTTGAGCAATAGAAAGCTATGTTTAGTCTGAGTAACATAGGCTACATAAGATTTTCAAAAATATTAGGGGTCCCTACGAAAACTTCATTAATGTAACCCAAGGTGAAGAAAAATTGCCTTAAAATTCCTTACATCGCGTACACTGCGACAACTATTAATGATGGAACAAAATAATGAACTACACTTTTGTAGAGCACATAAATATCTACAATAAAGTCCGCGATGTTATATGTCTGAATATTAGTTACGTCACAATAGGCACTTTTTCCAATAAAAAGTGAACAATACCTTCAATAAAATGTAGACCTCTTTTTTAGTATCCGGATGTTGATCCTTATCAAAATAAATGACTGCATAAAAATAAAGGTTATTTCAACTATTATTTAAAATCGGTCATTCCATTCCAAAGTTATTATGAGTATAAAAGTATGAGTATTAAAAAATCGTTTTCACGGACTGACTGGATGCAAAACCAAAACTAGACTGAGTAAGTCTAGAAAGCTACATTGGAATATAGGTTTAAACAGAACAGAATTTGTAAAATAAGATTTTAAGGGAGAGAGAGGAAAGGGGGAAAAGTAACTTTGGCTGTAAATTACATAAGTTAAAGTCAAGTTTCAAGAAGGTAAGTAACATTTCAACAAGATATTTAAAACAGAGAACTTCCATTCTCTACTTATATACAATTAAAAGGTTTTTTTTTAGTAAGGTCTGGTTTTACTTAAAGTCAGCTTCTATATCTATAGTGACCCAGTATTTTATTTTGACAGCCCCGTACCGCTGAAAACGCTGGACTAGATTGTAATTTTTTTACATCTACAAAAATACTCTTACTGAACCCAGAAATAGACCCCTACAATCCAAACTAAACATGCATGGAAAATTTCATCAATAGTTTATGGATAACTGCTTTAATTCTGTTGTAAGATTTGACCTAAACACATTATGTACACACATACAAACATTTCAAAGTTAAATAAAAGCTTAAGTTTTCAGCTTTGGAATATACAGAGATGTAATAAACTTTTAAAGATAAAATATTTACCTCAACCCATAATGGCTCCACAGCACGAGGACAGCGCTCATATATAGCCAGGCCGTGGGAGAAATCAATAACCTCATCTTCGGTTCCATGAATCACCAGAACTGGGGAGGTCACCTTGGGTATTTTGTCGATACTGTTAAAAAAACAAAACAAATTTATTATTACCACAAACATCTAACAAAATTGTCATTTAATTAGCAAACATTAGAAATCACAGAGTGCATCACTAACTGCAACTGCTTTACTATAATGGTGATCTGTATGAAATTAATGTTTGTAGACCCATTCAAGAAACTTTAAGAGGCAGTAAGCTGGCCTCCCAAATTGTTAAAGCTTTTTAAAATATTGTAACAAGGCTAAAAAGCTATTAGTGCTTAAAAAAATGTAACAAGCATCTTACATACCTCATATCTGTGCAGTAAACATGGTTCACAACCCACTGTCACAATAGGCAAATGCTTAAAGATTTATTTTATGCCTCGATAAGCATGCAAGTATAATCATTAATAAAACATTCCTTATATAATTTATCATGATTGTTACGTATTGAATAGGTCCTATAAGCATAACTTCATTAAAAATGCAATAACTATAATTTAATTAGAATAATTACAGAATTAAACCTCTGATTTTTTTTACTTACATATCAGTGCATGTAAAATTTCATAAAAAAATATGACCTCAATTGAGTAAATTTATATAGCAAAAAGATAAAGTAAGAAGTTTTATGTAAACAAATAAACTCTGATATCAGTATGTCCTACCTAGGTAGTCAAAGAAGTGAGGAATTTCCTTAATTAAAATTATATAATAATTTGCTTCTGACTTACCTTGGAAAAGCATCGAAAAACCATGTTCTCTTCGTGTTAGGGAAAGCAACACGCATTCCTGACATTAGGGGCGAGTGAAGAACAACAGCACCCACTTCATACCGCGCTGCTAGGTCCACTGTAGGCACTGTTCCTATACTTTGTCCATACAAGATTATGTTCTCGGGGCTGATACCATAGCGCGTCCGCAAAGCTTGCCAGGCTGCATCGATATCTGCGTACAGATTCTTCTCCGAAGGCTTCCCACCACTAACACCATAGCCAGAATAGTCATAACTGAATATATTACAGTTTATTCTAGTACCTAAACCTAAATAGAAACTACTCATTTGTCCAAGATCTACAGCATTTCCGTGCGAAAACAATATAGTAAACCGAGCGTTAGGACTGCAACGAACAAAGAGGCAAGCTATTCTGTTGCCTCTTGAAGTCCTGGAGTAGAAGCCTTCTATGTTTTCTTTTTCGCGTTCTGAATATTGCCATTCGGCTCTCTCGGTGAGTGTTAAGGAGAATTTTGATCCAGTTTCGTCGGGTGTGAACGCATACGTGGGTTCCGGAGGTAAAAATGCGAGCTTCGCCGCGATTTTACCTGGGCATGGCGGACAACAGAACAGGCAACAGAGTTCACTGAAACTTAACCCGTTCATGGTGCGGTTGTTTTTAAATTCATAAAAATCAATACTTTCAATCACTATTCATTAGAAACACTGATTCACAAACAATTACAGGTCATGACGAAAATAAAAGAAATTTCACTAATTTTGACAGTAAGACAACATTCATTTTAACTATTTTTTTTAACTTTTGTTTTTATTATGAGCCCTAGAGTTGAGTATTTTCGCATAAAAGAAGTATCGAAACCACCCTGAGACAGAATCAGATAGGATAAGGATGCGACCTGATACAATGCATGATGCAGTTTAGAAATATAATTAATAATTATTTAAAATTTAATAATGACTTTATGACACATCCGGCTGCCAATAATTATACTAATTTGTAAGTGCCAATCAAAGTACTATTCTAAAGAAATAAGTTTGACTTGGTTTTTGAGCTATTAACACTTATATTTTCAAACGAAATGCATCAATTTATTAAAGGGTGACTATTAAACTCTCTATTGAAACAGTAAAATTATAACCCAAGTTGTAAATTAATGCATAGGTAATCTACAAACGTGATAAAAATCTTTAGGGGCCAATAATTATATAGTTTACCCTAGTTGGCTGCGTATGCACAAGTCGTAGACTTGCACAAGTATACTTATTGGTGTGTTGCCGACATTAGGCGTGTCTCTCAAGAACAGAAATCAAATCATTTTTGAGAAAATTCGGTCTATTCAAGCTTATGAATAATAAATTAAGAGCAACGATTGGCTCAAAAAATGACTATACTTGCTCTCGGTTTAGGGTGTGGGTGTTTTAGAAGGGATAAAAATCAATATATCCAACGAAAGATCAATTTTTACACGTGCAATGATATAAGTTGCCGTCACGAGTGGTGAGCGGAACTTTCATTGGACGGTTTGACATTGCTGCGCTGCTGTGCACACGATTGGTTCGACAAACGTTAGTTCGTCAGTGTGCGTCGTCTACTGGTCCAGCACGTTTTTTCGGCTGCTGTACATTGGCCGAAGGTCCTATAAAATATCCCTATACCACCGATAATCTGTGCTCACGATTCATGACGGTTACCTACTCTACGGGTCTACGCAGACGTACCACACCACAACTGCAACCACACCACAACCACACCACGTGGTCGGGTGTCAAATAGTATGAAAACTGTCACTTCTATTCACACGACCGACATTTACCGACGTGCTATTCACTCGAGACCATAATCTGACTGCATTTTGTTGCGTGGTTGTGGTACGTCTGCGTAGACCCAGTCTTGTCATAATGGGTTTCTTACGTTCATAAGCATAGATATTATAGTAGAGCAGGGGAGGCATACGGCTGCCTGCAAGTGGAAATGTCCGACACTTAGAAAGTGATATAAGATTATGGCACGACAATTTTCTCTCTCTTTTTTTTAATCGAAGGACGGTTAAGTACTCTGTTATCCAATCCATCATCAAGTCAACACAATTCATTCTCATTTCTCATTCTCACTATTGCCAGTACCTACTCAGTAGAGAAAAATAGTTTTTTTTATTGTAAATACTATAAATAGTAATGAAAGTAGTAGCCAACGGGGTCGGAAAATGAGTTGAAATAACGGTAATCATGCAGTTAATTGCAGTTTAAAATATTTTTTCTACCCCCACACATCCTATCTGAGGTATAATAATTATATGCATCACGCGCATGTATACCTACTCAGGCAATAAGGACTAACATGTTTGCCTCAAATATCCGGCAACCATTAATTACTTACTAGCACTAGGGTATTACGGCCTATGTCAAAAAGCTTTTTATATGAATGCGTAAGTTTTGGCAAACAAATATTATGTAAAAAAAGACTTTTCAATTTAAATTTCAAAAATCCCCGCGAAAACACGGCCTCGGCCGTCTAGGCGCTGCCGCCATGCTTGTGACGTCACTCGCAGTGTAAACAATACATGTCCGTAAAGTAAGAAAGTTATACTCCATTGTTTATTTACACTGCTAATGACGTCACGCCGATAGCTTGCATGGCGTATATCGTTTTTGACGTTTGAAAAACAGATTAAAAAACCTGAATTTGAAATGAAAAATTGAAATAATAAATGTATACTACATTTTTTAGAACAGAAATCACCATTTTTCACTTGCTTTTAACAAAATCTATCAATATTACATAATTTTGGATTTTTCCTTGCATGGTGCGAAATACCCAATTGCGTATTTTTTATTACCTACCTACAGTGATGATTGATGATTTAGTCGCCTCTATCCCTCATGTGAAACGTGAGCATTTTAATCCAAGTTTATTTCCATAGTAAAAAGTAGATAATAAAATATTATTTATGAGTTCAATTTTACAAATAGGAAATATTACCTAAGTGAAATCCGTAATTTTATATTAAGATTTATTTAAAGTGATGTCTAATTAATAAATTAATGAAGTGATTATCACAGAATGTTAGAGTTTCAGACACAAAAAATAAGCACAGTATTTTAGTACCAAAGAATTAGTTTTCACATTTATAATAAGTACCTACCTAAGTTAAAGACATTTGGTACATACTTATAAACTAAAATAAATATTAGTCTTGAATATGATATCTTTTTGACAAGCACGAATCTTTAAAATAGTGATTCATGGCCCAAATAATTGAAACTCACTTTCAAATAATATTAAATATTATTGTGCATCTATTTTGTTTGGAGATAACATACTTAAAAATGTAATTATAACAAAAGGACTGGAACCATTAATACTAAATCAAATCAAGTTTTGATAAAAGGTTTAACTTAAGCTGAAAATTTGTTAAAAGCACTTCCATTTAAAAGAGTCTATTTCATAAAAACAAACAAAATTGCAAAATTACTAGTTAAAAGAAAGACTTGTTCTTTATATTAATGCCTAATAACAGTACAAAAGTCCTTTAAAATAGTATAATTCGTCCTACTTTGAAATATATAGCATATTTTTATTACCATTCAAATGATTTATTTAATGATTAAAAATCCTTATTTATGTCTTTATTGGTATCCAAAATTCCAGAGCAGAATCGCATGTGCCAGCCACTAGTGTATTGTTCAGGTACTTTAACTGAAAAGAAATTAAAGCTTTTATGACAAAGGAATAATTTTATTACCTATTATTTGCAATTATTTAAACCCAAAAATTAAATGTTTTTAATATTTTGTTAAAAGGAAATATGTTATTACAGAAATGCTATTTTGAGTTTAAACAAGTCTTACTTATAATTATGTCAGGTTACCTGAGTTACATCAACAGTGGATGTCTGGATTGTAGCATAGGATGCGGGAGGATTGCTGTTGTACATGAACTTAATTTCTCCTCTATCTGAACAAACTATTATACTTCCTTCGTCTTGATAGCAACTAGCTATTTTATTTGAGGGTTCAATCAAAGAGGATTCAGGCCATATTTCGTGTGACTTAACAAATGCAAGTTTTTCTGGATTAAATAAATGCAGACATCCTTTTGAATCTCCAATATACATTGCCATTGGTTTCCAATTAATGCACACTGGAACAGCTTTTTCAGCTGGTATCTTTACATCATTCTTTATAATCTTGCCTGCAGTTATATCCCATACTGCTAATGTTTTGTCCTCACTTATTGACGCAATCATATTGTTATAGCAGGTGAGCGCTAAGACTGGACCTCTATGAGGCTTGTATGAATTGATAGGATTGGGCCCAGCTCTCAAGTCAAAAGCAAGAATTTTCTTTGAATATAATCCAGCGAATATTGTTCTTTCACAAGTTGTAACAGAGAGAGCAGACATTCCACATCTGTAAAAATATCCAACAACACCATCAATATTGACTTTGAGGAGGACATTCTTACAAAAACACTTGCAGAATGGTTTGTTGGTTGTTTTATAATACACAAGTGTTACTAACTATTGTAAGCAGAGTACAAAGAAACAATGCCAATATTGATGAAATTGGCCTACTGACTATAACTTTTTTTTGAACCTTCTGTATATTAATTTAATAATAATAATAAAACATTATATTGGTATTACTTACCTAAATGTTTGTATACACTGAAATCCATTATCAATGTCCCATGCTCTAACAGTATTATCCCATGAAGCTGAATAGACAAATGTAGTATTTTCTAAATTATCTGCAGCCAAATCCCACACCCATCCAGCATGAGCACCATGGACAATATGTTTTGGTTTCATTGTATTCGAGGAGTTTTCAATCTCTTCATCAGTAAGGTCACTTATACTCCACACAGCCATCCCTCTGTCCCTTCCTCCAGACACACACATTTTCCCACCCTAAATAACATGAATACACATCATATTAATATCAAACAACGACAATAACAACCTGCACAATATTTTAAAGAAAAAGTAGGAATACCTACATTTAGTAAAATTACTGCATCAACAGATGCATAATGAACATCTTGCACTATAATATGGTTATAATTTTCTTTCGAATTATTCCATTTTTTTGTCTTAACATCTATTCCAACACAGACATGCCCCCAATCAACTTGATGATCATCATAAAAGTTCAAGTCTGGCAGAGGTGGGTAGCAGCCTTCAATCTTGCTGTGGACCCAATATTTCCAAAGACTGTCATCTTCCAAGATATCCTCAAACCTTCTACAAACTTTACTGATAACATGTTTTAAAACAACAGGGTCCAGATGTGATAATATCTTCAGAATTATCTGAAAGATTAAAACAAAAACAATTGAATTTTAATAGAAACTAAGAGAGGCTTTTTAAAGGAGTGAGTAATACATAAGCTAAAAATAATTTTAAGCCATTTTTATTATTTATTTTTTTTGAGTTACATTTGATTGTACAATTTGATTCATCTAAAATTATATTCGCAATAAGACAAAGAACTATTGTTCCTGAGGCAATCAAGAATACAGAACACAAAAAAGTTACTTCACCTCAACAGGCATGTCCAATATGTTGAGGTTTGAGAACTTCTCATCTTTTTCATCTTCTGCTGAAGCATTTTTTTCGTTTTCATTGCCAGATAATGGTGGCTCCAAGGATTTCAGTATTTCACACATTTCAATTTTTCGCCTTCACTCAAAAGTATACATTAAATCATGAAATAATAAATAGCAACAAAGAAATAATCTAGTAACTGTAGCCTTCACTGATAAAATATATTGACATAAAACTGAGCATCATTAAAACTCTGAATATGGAAGTCGTACGTATTGAGAGCGTCTTGTAGTCAAGGTATCGAACAAAATTCCTTATGAAGCTTCTTTGTAGGACACCCCCACTTATGCAGCATCGTACGACTATATGCTACGTACGACTAAATCCGACTATAATGTTACCTTAATGTAAATAAACAATTTTTGCAGTCTATCACTAACAAGCAAAGAAAACCAAGTAAAAATATTTACAAATTACCTTTTAGTGTTTAATTACTCAATGCCTTTCACTGGATAATTCAGACAATTTGTAGAACCGTATATTTAAACGTATTTATTATGATCATATTAATATTTTGATCGATGTAGCTAGCTCAAAAGAGCCAAAAATGAATTAAAATGTTTTATTTGATGACGAACCTACCTAAATAATTTAATTTGTTATTAGATCATTCATGAGTAGTCAAACAAGAAACAAAACAAAACAATAATCATATATATTATTAGTATTTATCTATGCAATAATCACCAAATCTCTCTGTTCGCCGTCGATCCGTCGAATGTCGAACGAAATGTCGATCGCTGACAAAGTGACAGTCACTGACAACCAAACTTTATTGCCAACTCCACATGTCAAAAAGTCGCTAAAAGTATGCTTGAAAAGTCGCTAGAAGCCGCTAAATGATCTCAGTAGACTGGGAAGAAAGGTTTACATTGTAAACTGAGCGCAATGAAAGAATTGCGCGCATACACGAATTGCGTACCTATATGCGTATAATAGTCCTATATTGTTTTACGCACGATAGTTGGGGTACAGAAAAGAAAATAATTTGATTTACTTGTAAATGCAATAATATTTAAATCGTTATAAAACAATTGAAATTTTTACTTCCCATCCGTACGATTTCAGAGACAATGTCTGACAATGATGACTTTAGGAATGCGGAATTATTTTTCTGTGCAAAGCTGTTTTGTGAAAATTTCGTGTTTACGTGAACTTATGTGATAAAATGGTGATTTATGAACAGTTTGTGGTGTAATTAGAATCATATGCTAACAATGCACAAATCTAAATAGTTAAATTACCAACTTTGTGACTTTTGTGACAAGTGGGGTTTCTTTACTAAATAAGACAAGTGAAAAAAAAACGGACTATAGAAAAATATTACTCTCACAAAAGTCTCTCTAACTCAAAAGGCTACAAGTTCGAAAAAGACAGTCTTTTTTTTTAGTGATGGCACCACGCAATTTTAACGTATCGCCAATCGTCAAGTTAGGAAAACAGGAGGAATAGAAAAACTGTGGACGGGAATTTGGACAAAAGATCAATCAGGAAAATTAAAGTAATAATAAATTAAATTAATTTACAATAAATATAACATAAGGATAAATTCTAACATATAATAACCAAATATATACAAGTTTCACTAACTAATATTATTTACAAAATCTAAATCTTAAGATTATTTAAATATAAGGAGATTCAGAATAAAGTAGACATAGAATAGAAGAAGGAAAAGGGACTTTAAATGATACGAGGGAAGTAAAAAACGAAGTATGATTTCGAAAATCCTCAATGACTCTTGTGCACAAGTTATCTCTTAAAAAATTTCATGTTCATAAATGAAGTAATTTTACAGATGTCGTGATTATTTAGAGAGAAATAGAGTATCCTTATTATTCTGTAAATGGCATTGAAGTACTGTTTATTCGCATTATTGTGTTTCTCTTTAACGTTCAACAGGAAAAAATATATGGTTTGTGTCGCCTATATCTGTTCCACAAGCACAAAGAGCACTGTCGACTAAATGTATTCTTGCCAAGTGGTTTGGTGTGCAAGTATGACCCATTCTCATTCGTATTAAAATACTGGTGGTTTGTTTATTCAGCTTACGTTCTATGTTTGGTTGAATTGTATAGAAGTAACTACCCCTGTACTTGCTACTTTCCTCCCAATGACTCTGCCATGAATTTTTAAGGGACAAAAGACAGTCTTCTCAGACAGTTCCTAATATAGAGAAGAAAGATTTCTGGCCTGAAATGTTGCCATATTTTAAGAAGATGGTTAAAATACTTTTTTTTATTTATTTAAGAAAACGTACTAGAAGACGCTAGAAAAGTAGCTAGATTTTTTTTGTCACTAAACACAAAATTTAAACCGCTGTAGAAGACGAAATGTCGCTAGATCTAGCGACTAAGTCGCAACAGCAAAGAGTAATAATAATATAAATATAGCACTGACAATAGCTATAGTAGGGCTGACACTGACAGTGACTCCTATAAATAAAAATCTAGGCTGTCAGTCAATTACTGTCAATATTACATTATAGAGGTATTATACTAGAGTAGGGGAGATATACGTTACGGCTGCCTGTAAGTAGAAATATCCAACACTAAAGAGTATAATATAATCACCGCTTTAAGTTCTGCGCACGCATTAGTAGAGAGACAGATAGGGTACCATAATCTTATATCTCTATTATAATATCTCTATGGATGAAAAACGGTGAAATTTAAGGTTTCATGAAAATGAAAAAAAATAAAAAATTCCAAAATTTCAAAATAAAAGTTAATTGTTCAACTGATGTAAAAAAAATAGAAATGTCAAAAATTATACTTCAAAATACCTGTCCGGCCCCTCCCGCGGCGCGGCCATCCCAAAACTTCAAAAGTCAAACAAAATTAAAGTTAATGGGCAAACATTAACATGACATGTTTATTTTATTCAATAAAATAATAAAATTAAAATCAATAGGGATAAAACGTTGACTTAATATTACTTTTTTAATAACAGAACAAATAATATTATAAAGTGGATTGTAATAAAAAGTAGACCACTGAGGGTATGTACATAAGTAGACAATATTTACCTATACTTGACAAATACCAGGTGTAAAATTCAGATATTAATATAAAATATACACAAAATCAATAACGATATACAGGATAGTATTATAATACTAATATTTATTTAATTATTAAACTAGAAATAATAAAACAAAGCAAGATGGCTGGCTCATCTGGTGAAAATAAGAAGAATGACTTAAACATTGAAAACGAGTTGACTAACAAATTTCTACATGGTGAATTGTCATTTGCTGAATATTCAAGCGAGTGGTATGGTGAAGATGGAGATGATGAAGAGGAAGAAGAAAATGAAGAGTCTGAAAATGACGGCAGAACCAGTGATGACGATGCCCAGATAACACTTAACCTAAGGCGCAAGTTAATTCGTAAGTCAAGACGTAGGAAATATACTAAGTTGTCTGCTGCCTTATTGGGCTTAATGGGAGAAGCAAACTTGCGAGCTGCAAGAGGAGAATTTGAAACTGCTGAAAAAATGTGTCATGAGATAATTAAGCAAATGCCAACTGCCCCTGAGCCCTATCAGACTTTAGCACTCATTTATGAAAGTAATGAGGAGATGTCTCTACAGTTTTCATTATTAGCTGCTCATCTGGGTAAGTCTGACTCAAATGAGTGGTTAAGAATTGCAGATATATCAGCAAAGAAAAAGGACTACAAGCAACAAATGCTTTGCTATACACAAGCAATAGCTGTAGAACCCCATAACCTAGACTTGCATATGAAGAGATTAGAATTTCTAACAGTGATAGAGGAAATGAATTATCCAACTAGTAATTTGAATATAACCAGAGGTAAATGCTACTATAAAATTGTGACTTCACTACCTCCCACACATGGAGAAATAATTATGAAATACGCCAGATTAGGTGCCACTTTGTACCACAGTTCTGGAGATATGGAGCGCGCTTGTAATATCATGATTTCAGCGTACAATAAGTGTGCTTCACAGTTTACATTACAAGATATCAACATTTACTTGGAACTGCTGATTGCACAAAAGCAATATCAAAAGTGTATAGATATATTTATTGCTAGTGTGGGTGTTGAGATAGAAGCGGAAATACAAACTTTAAAAAATGATGAAGGTGAAATTGAAGAAAACACTAACTATATAAACTGTCTTATACCTGACAATTTGCCTATAGACTTAAAAAGTAAATTGATAATCTGTTTTATACACCTTGGTGCTCTGAGCCTTGTTCAGTCATTATTAAATGATTTTTTGACAAATGATGTTGAAAAGGCAGGGGACTTGTATATGGATGTAGAGGAAGCATTCTCTTCAATGGGACATCATGAAATGGCAATGCAGCTTTTGGAGCCACTTGTTAGAAATACAAGTTTTGACCTCGGAGCTGTCTGGCTCAAGCATGCAGAATGTCTTTATAATTTAGGTCGAGAAAGTGAAGCGACAGAATCCTATCACAAAGTGTTGAAACATGCACCACACCATCCCGAAGCTAGAAGGAAGTTATTTGCTATACTTGAAAAGAATGGGAAAATTGAGGAAGCATTGAATGTCATACAACAAGATTACAAACTTGTAGTTAATGCTACTCTTCTGTACGAGCAATGTTTGTCATTGAAGAAGTACAATAGACCCTTGCAATATTTGGATGCAGGGGAAGCATTATTGTCAAAGTCCCTTACAAAGTTTAAACATCCTGAAGAATTAAAAATAGCTTGTAGAATTAAAGGAGGTGTAGAACTAATACATGAATTTCGCACTATGCGTGGAGAACATCCACATCATGAAAGTGACTTGCAGTTTGATGATGCAGATAATTTTAAACTCAGTCCACAAGAAGAATGGAATTTTTTTAAGGAGCTCCTTTCCATAGCTTGCACACATAAGCAATATGTTACAATGCAGAGACTAACATTCAGTGCTCTATTATCTAAAAAAGCACCAACATATCGTGCTGATATTGACTTCTATTGTTTCCAAGCTTGTCTTCTAAATAACGACTATCATAATGCATTCAGATTTATAAGGGAGTATGTGCAGAAAAATCAAACTCCTAGTAGCTGGAACTTATTGAACTTGGTTATAAACTTATTGGATGAAAATACCCATTGTAAATTTCTGTCTAGGCTTTTCCAAAGGGATAATCATGTTGTTGGGAGCCTGTTCTTGGGAAATAACTTTTTGACATCTGGGAGGTATTTAGTTGCGCTGAAATATTTTTTAGAATATCACGATCAATTCAGAGAGCCCATTTCTGCATTTTTGATAGCGATTACAATATTAGTGATGGCTGCACAGAGAACTGTTGACAAACATCATCATCTGATTTTGCAGGGGATGTCATATTTGCAATCATATCAACAGTTAAGAAAATGTGATCAAGAAACAAATTATAACATGGGTCGAGCTTATCAAATGTTGAACATTAACAATTTGGCTATCGAATATTATGAAAGGGCACTGTCTTGTGGGAAAATAACAGAGTGTCCTCAACATGGCACAATAGATTTAATTAAAGAAACTGCATATAATCTGTACATTTTGTATAAGGATCAATCTCCGGAAATAGCTAGAAGATATATGTTCAAGTATCTTGTTATATGAATAAATTAGAAATGCTCAGCAGAAAATTTGTTTTAATATTTTGACCCTAAGTCTCTGTAAGATACTGTTCTGGTTGGGATTGGGGCCTTTATAAGGATTAAGTCTGGTAAACCCAAATGTTGTATATAAATAAAGAGCTGCTATTTTTAATATACTAAAATGTATGATAGAATTCACAATTGGTTTAATGTCAAAAAGGAATCAACATTAGGTATAGAAAAGAGAAAGCCAAGTTAACTTATAAGTTGACTAAAATTATACACTTTTTTGTTTAATCTTTCAGATAGATATCCATTACCTGTGATAAAATGCAGCCAAATGAAAAAATGATACCAGCAGATAAAATTCATTTTGGAGAGTTTTGTGCTTTATTGGATCTGTTGCAAAAAAAGAGGAAGCAAGACCAAGATACAATATTGTCCAAATTTTTAAATGATATTAGGATTAAATCAGGCAGCATATCTGGTGAGAAGGTAATTGTTTTTAACCGACAAAAAGGAGGAGGTTCTCATTTCGTCTGTATGCTTTTTGTATAATATACTTTTTACTGATAAATCTACCCAAGGTACTGATTAATAAGGTAATGAATTTTATAATGACAAGTCGCATAATAATATATTATAGTTGTTTATAATCATTATAATTATAATATATGTACGTCCTTTACCATTTTATTTTAAATGTTTTACTCAAAAATCGGCTAAGTGAACCATACTCACGAATCTTTCAATAAATTAAAATTAACATCATAACCACATATTGGCCCTCACAGTTCGCGTCTCCAAGTAATATCGTCTACACACTTAAAAAATAATTTAAATACGTTAATAAATATTATAGATAATAATAATATAATGGTAGGTAACTGGACTGCTCGGCAGGAACCCACCGACGCACTTATTTGTAGTACAAAAAAATCTTAAATAGGTACCTAATTAACTGTTGCGGAACACTGGTTATTGGTAAAACGTAGTTCAGTTGGAGTGGTGTTGTTGTTGACACTGTATAAACTCGTCTCATAAATTACAGCGGTTTTATTGGTAAGGTTTTATGTCTTCTAAGGTTTATGATGGCAGTTAAATTGACCGTGGGGCGAGGGCTGCAGGAACTCCTTAACATTAGGTGGTTGCTGACGACACATCGGAATTAATAAAGGCCATCATGGACGATTGACTCCGGTGTGCTCTCAATCTGCCTATGAAATCTGAAAAAAAGATGTCCGCCAGTCGCGCTTTTGGTATACGTTCATTTCCATAAGTGACCATGTCAGTACAATTGTATTCGAGAACAAAACACGATAGTGCCTTCTAATTTTCAGGACGACCTAAGACAAATAAAATAAAATTAGGTGTATTGGTAACACAGTCTTTAATATCTACTGTGAAGTCCGTTAGTTGATTAAACTTGTTTGGCGCTAGGTACTTTCCATGTGAAGGTAACAGCTAACGTATAGCACCTATGCTGTATCAAACACCCGTCGTTACCATTACCCTCTTTAAACCGTAAGCTGCAAGGTAGGTACTTATGCTCACAGAAATCTATTTAATAGTTTTTTCTATTTCAGAATTCATCTTTATTCCCGGTGTTAAGATTATTGTTACCACATCGCGACCGCGAAAGGAATCCTTACAACCTGAAAGAGAAGAGGCTCGGGGAGGTTTTGGTAAAAGTTCTCTCGCTACCAAAACAGTCCCAAGATGCACAAAAGTTGCTCAATTTCCGTTCAGTGCACAACAGTTCACATGACTGCGACTTCGCCGGCGTTGCCTATTACGTGCTGAGAAATAGAGTTGCTCAGAAGTACAGTAACGCTACTCTAGGAGAAATTAATAGCATTCTTGATAAAATCGCATCATCGGAGACGTCAAAAGGTAAGGTTATTACATAATTAACCTACTTCACTGTCCCATGAGTCACATGTGCCTCATGCCTATTGTTTAATTATTGTGTGCTTACTAGACAGGCAGTGAAATTTGTTTTCTGAGACAAAGGTGTTATTTTTATTTGTATTCAGGCTGTCTGTTGATCGTAAGTCACAGTTATCATTTATTATTTCAGGAACCTTGGATGGAGCCCTAAGCTATGCTTATAAACTTTTAACAGCCGAGCAACTTAAATGGTTCTTACGGATTATCTTGAAAGACATGAAACTTGGAATGGGCGAGCTAAGAATATTATCAGCTTTTCACCCAGACGCGCCGGATTTCTTTGATAACTGTGCTGATTTAAAAAAGGTAAGATCTGCAGCAAAGTTAACTGTTATTAATTTTACAGTTGATTCAACAGTCAAAGTCAGTGAAATGTCGATTTAACAGTTGAAACAACAATTGGGTCAACTGACGGGTCACCAATACCAACTATGTATATTGTCGTATTACTTATATTTGTATATTTTTACAGTCGTTATACGAAATTAAGTATATTTTTAATAACTTATAAATAGAATTAGAAGGTTATTAGATTTTAGTATTTAGTTCAGAAAAAAAAAGGTAAATCTCATCGAAAATCGTAAAGCTGTGTTTGTATGAAAAAGTAATTCATCCATCCATTCTAACAAACTTTCGTATTAATAAAATTAGTAAATATAAAAATAGTACCCTAAACTATCAACCAAGTCGAACACACTAAGTAGGACCAGGGCAAATAAAAAAATAAGTAATAGTAGTAATTAATAGATGTTTTTGAAGGTTTGCGAAGAGTTTGCGGACGGAGAAAATCGGCCGTTGGAGCTAGGGATTCAGTTGTTTTATGCCGTCAGTCCAATGCTATCGGAAAGACTGAACATTAACCAGATATGTAAAATATTGCCTAATAAAACTTATTTGCTTGAGGATAAATTCGACGGAGAAAGGTTTCAGGTATGTACCTACTGTGGAAACCGATCTTTGTAATTCCCAATATTCAATCATTATGACATGCCTTAAGTCTGTATGATAATTCTTAAAGTCAAAAAGAATTTGGTACATAGTAGTATATACACCTACTAATCATCGAACTGAATGTACATAATGTAACAATGAAAAAATTTCGCAGTTGCACATGCAGAACGGCATGTTCGAATATTTTTCAAGAAAAGGCCATAAGTACGCCGATAATTATGGGAAAACATACGACTCGGGACTGCTGACTCCTCGCCTGAAAGGATGTTTTGCTGAGAATGTAGAAAGTATCGTACTTGACGGCGAAATGATGGGATGGAATAAAGAATATGAGTACTTCGGTTCCAAAGGTATTTTAAAATTAATTTCACTGTATTAAAACTATGTCCGATATGAATGAATATGAACATGAATGAAGCTCATGATATAAAAGAAACACTTAGTTTGCATAATTACACACTATTATGTTATAAATAATAAGTTCATTGATTGGTTATAATTAATATATTTATAATTAAATTATAATTAATATATTTATAACCAATCAATGAACTTATTATTCTTGCCACTGTGCAACTACAAACACTATTTCGATGTACACAAAAATAGGGTTTCGGCTGTTTTTTAAATTTTAAAACGTTATTTAATTTTTTAGGTATGGCGTTTGACGTAAAAAAAATAACAGAAAGGTCAAATTATCAGGCCTGTTTTTGTGTTTTCGATATAATGTATTATAACGGCAAGTCACTGGTCGGACCGCAAGAGAAAGGAGGATTGTCTCTAAAGCAGCGGCTTGAAATCTTGGACAGTGTATTTACAGACGTGAGAGGTTCGATATTACATAGTAAGCGAAGGCCAGTCAAAGAGAGGTACATAATATTGTTATAGTTGTCCGACAAAATTTCACATCGTTTCACCAATACGTGCCTATATTAAATCGAGCAGTAATATTAACAAAGATACCAGAAAACAATAGTTTTTACATGTTTGCTTAGGGCCTATTGGGGTCTTCAAATAGTGCACTTGATGTATCATTTTAATTATTTTAAATTTTGCAGCGTTGACATTCTGAACGCCTTGAACGCCGCTATCGATAATCAAGATGAAGGCATTGTCGTGAAGGATGTCGATTCATATTATATAGCTAACAAGCGGAATGCTGGATGGTATAAAATCAAACCTGAGGTAAAGTAACGGTTTGGAAATATAAACAAAATTAAAATACCCTTACATATAGCCGTAGGTTATCCTTGTCTTACTATAATAATATTATAGTATAGTAAGCGTCTAATGACCACAACTAGCGACTGCCTGTTTAATATTACTAGAATTATGTAACTACTTGCTAGACTATGTAATAGCTTGAAGTTCAATACTTTTAAGATTGTTATTTTAAGTAGTCGTGTTTTATTTTTTGCTAAATTTTTATTCCTTTGTAGGTGTGTGTGGTGTACAATAATCAATTAAATTAAAAATTAAAAAAAAAATACTTAATTACTTTTACCCCCAGAGCTTTTTCAGGGCTCAACCGATTTTCATTGAACATATTATTTTGTAATGTACACGTGATGCGCTTTCATTTGAGACCCCACTCGATTATATTTGCAGACATTCGTTTATTCTTCCCCACTATCACCCCCCACAACTTTCAAACGACTCAACCGATTTTCATCAAACATGTCTAAGAACACTCGCCCGTAACTCACCTTTCATAAAAAAAAAAAACTAAATTGAAATCGCTTTATCCGTTCGCGAGCTACGGTGCCACAGACAATGCAGACCCCTTCTTTTGGGTCGGGGCTTAATAAAGAGTTATTGTATTTATAACTGGGGTAGATAATTATTATATGTGTGGCTAGTGCCCTTTGGTGTTCCACTACTGATATTTCTAAATGAGTGATTATTGTGAAAGTGAGTGCGTGCGTGCGTTGCAACTTGCGCGTTGGGGTGTTGGTTGCAGTACACGGGCAGCAGCATGACGGACCTGGACCTGGTGGTGGTGGGCGCGGACGAGGCGGACAGCAAGCGGCAGGGCCGCGCCAAGAGCTTCCACGTCGCCTGCCTGGACGCCACCTCGGGTATCTTACCTATAATACATACGTGCTATAAAAACAATGTTTAAAAATTAGCTGTCCCGAAAACGCCGTGGCTGCTTTTAATTTTTTTTAATAAAAAAGTTGAGCCCACTTTTTTTCGAATACACTCCACCATTGCACTCTGTCTGTTAACAAAGAAGTCTTTGGTTAAATAAAAGTCTCTTTCAGCCATTGTATGCTTAGATCTTTGATATTGTTGTGTGTGCCTTGAACCTTGAATATGAAAAATTAAACTGATGTTTCGGAACAAAACCATGAACTCTCGGTCGAAAGTAACCATTAAAAACTGAGCCTTTTGCTCAAACTTGAGTCTTTAAAACGATTGTTAATAAATAATACAAAAAACAGTTGCATGCATTGTAGTTTTTTAAATAGAAGAGTGGCAGAATTTTCAAAATTTAAAAGACAATATTAAAGCTCTGGTCTGACATGCAATGTCCAAATTCAAAACAGGTGAAACAGCGCGTTGGGTGTGCGTCGGGCGCGTGAGCACCGGCGTGACGTACGACGAGCGCGAGCGCATCTGCCGAGCGCTGGAGCAACACTGGACCCCCGTCCGCCGCGCGCCGCCCCCGCCATGCCTCTACTTCAATAAAGAAAAACCAGACCTCTGGCTTCTCCCCGAGCACTCCATAGTTTTAGAAGTAATTAGTTTCACATGCGTAGACCACAAATTCACCCACCGTGCCTGTAAATCTGCCGAGCGACATCGAGTGCGTTCGCCGCTAGCCCGCAAACGGCTCGGTTATTTTCGCTCACGTTCGACTGGTGGGTCTTAATCAGATTCACGACCAGGTCCGGCGACCCGCCTATACTGTCCGAAACATAGGTAATGACAGTATTATAGGCGGCATTAACAAAGCGTCCACGAAAATTGACAAGGCGCTGAACGCGTTCAATGAATGAGTTTTGTTTGTTACATTAGGTGCGGGCGACAGAGCTGATCCGCAGCAAGGACTACGGCGCGGCCTACACGCTGCGGTTCCCGCGCATCGTCAACATCCGCGCCGACAAGCCCGTCCAGGATGTCATGACGTTGCAACAGTTCAACCAGCTCGCATCTGTACCTAACTATACCTTTATCTTCCCTGACATAGAGATAGACGACCTGGGGGGTTACTACAAACTCCTAAAACCATCATAAAGCAATGATGTTTTGTTTTAAATATGAAACATGTGTTGCCGATGTTGCGTAGACCGTTTAGACTTGGGGGGTTACGACAAACTCCTAAAACCATCATAAAGCAATTTTGTTTTAAATTAAAACAAAACATCATGGCTTTATGATGGTTTTAGTAGTTCCTAGTAACCCCCCTGAGCGCCGCAGTGTTTAACCCCTCGTCTTAATTGCCAAGTCGTTCGATGACAATACCGTTCACTCCGTTGCGCGTTGGTCATACGACTAAGACTTTAGGAACAGCTGTCGCAAGTCAGTAAGTACTGTCATTTAGGACGGATCCATTCAGAGACTGTGATAAAATTTGTTGGTCGATTGGACAACAAAAGTTGTGTCGTAGTGCGACAGCCAATTAGGACAAGGCCTAAGCCGTCGGTGCGCTATGCGGAAGTTCTGGATTTAATTCCCAGCGGAATCTGAAGATGAGTTATCTGTTTCTGATCTGAGTGTGTATGTTCTTGTCTTGTGTGTGTCCAAGGCACCCACGACAGGGAATCGTAGTGTGTATCTTTATTTATTAAAAGAAAAAAATAGTAATACTTAGAATAGGCATGATGACAGTAATCAAGTATCGCCAAAATATTTATCTGATCTAATGAAATAGGATTCAAAGATTTTGAAACATGTATTTATTCTCTTATTAATGTCGAGATTAATAATTTATTTGTTAAAATAAATCTACAAAATACAACAATCCGCCATGATAGCTTAATTAAACACTCATCAGATCGAATTACGTCAATTTACGTCACGTCTTAGTAGACGTCATTTTTTTCGTAAGCATTATACGCGATCTGGCATTTTTTACTGAGCCGTGGCGCAATGACAGACGCCATGACATGGGCGAGCGTTTTGGAATGAATTTGAAACTTAAAATTTAAATGTATTTTTATTGCACAAAAACCTTAATTTTCTACAAAAATATGATATATTTTAGACATAATAGAAACTTCTGAATATCATAGAAGAGTTTTTGAAAATTAGTCATCATGCCCATTGCGCATAACCGCTTGTGTCGTACGTACTCAAGCGATCAAAAAATTTACCAAAAGTCAACACCTTCTTTAATTAATGGGCGAGATCGCTAGTGTCAAAAAGACACAATACTACACAGTATAATAAGACATAAATTCAGATACAATGCACGGAAATATATATAATTTACAATTAATAATAACTATAGGTGTATTTCTGCAGAATAGGTAATATCTGGCGCTAAAATTGCACTCTCATTTATGTGTGTGTGGATCGACCAGAGTATGGCACCCGTGGTGAAGCTGAGCTCGAAGCGCATCAACGTGGAGCAAATGGACGAGCTCGATGTGAACGTGCCGAGGAAGCAGCGTCCCGCCGTGCTGGTGGCCGAACAGTTCCTTACGAAGGCCGCCGGCGACGTCGCGGTGACGTCACAGGCGCTCCGCGGCCGCAAGCTGTGCGTCCTCTCCGAAGACCCCGACTGCACTAAGGCGGAACTCATCAGGATAGTGGAGTCTCATGGCGGGAAACATGTGCAGAATATAGGTGAGTGCTTTCGGCATACACTCATGAGAGACCTCGAAAGGCGTCCCCAATGAGTAATTAATTTTTGATAAAATTGTTAATTGGAACGAAACTGTCACAGATTACAACTATTATGTACGATATAGTACCGATCGGTCGATACCTATGTATTGCTAATAGTTGTTATTATATTTTATATATTATGTAAGATTACTATGTTAGATACCTGTGACGTGTGATGTCGGCTCGTCGGCACGTGTATAGCGAATTCCTTAAAAGTCTGTACTCCGTATAAATAAACTGCAGTATATATAAATAGTATGTATTTAAATCTCTTTGGCCTCTATTTTCTTAGTGACCAAACGGGTCCGGGGAATTCTGAAATGAATTGAAACTTTCAAGAAACTTGAATCGTTCACTCCTTCAGGAGCGGACACCTGGTGTTCCGTGGCCGGCAAGCTCACGAGCAAAGTGAAGGCCATCCGGGCAGGCGACGTGGACATCATCAGCTCGACGTGGCTGCGCAGCCTGCCGCAATCTGCGACGCCTTGCGACCTATCACCCTTGGACATGTTGTCAATCAAACAGACTACAAAATTGACGCTCAGTTTGCAATACGACAGATTTGGTGACAGTTACACGGAATGTACAAATGAAGCAACACTAAAAAAGTGTTTCGAAAAGATGGAGCAAAACGTGAGCGACATAATTATGTTTGTCTATATTTTCAATAACTTCAACGCCATGTTAAGCAGTTACGTTAATCAATAAAGTGCCTAAAGGTGGATCCGCACCTAAATCTGTTGTTAGTTACACTCTTACTGAGCTTTGTTACGATTCTGTTAGATTCTTTCAGTCCCTATATACGTACATATATGTATATTGTATAAGTACATAGTGTGACTACGCATTGTTCTCTGTTGAGGTGTAGAAGGTCCATGTCGATCTACGTAGGAGTGGAATTAAATACCATTGCTTGACTTCGGTAATAGATATCAGATATATCCTCAATATTTATTATTCGTTTCTTTTCAGGAGCTCCCTATATATCTCATCGAAAAGGAAATGTTACAAGTTGACAAGATACTATTTGGCGCTGATAGTCCATATTCGTTTTTGCGGTCTTGTCACGTTCATGTCTCTAAGCCACTACACGGTATGTTGGCTCGTATGTATGGCGCTCGTGGAACTGACATCGCTCATTCAACACATATTGTAAGGTCAAAGAATATTGAGATGGAAGATATAATACAATTAAGAAAAATAAACACAAATGCCGCAATAGTCTCCGAAGAGTGGCTTGAAAAGTGTATTATAGAAAAGAAATTAGTACCTGAAAAATTATTCTTGCTTAATAGATAGTGAAACTGTTAGTTAGGTACTTAATGAAATGTTACATTTATATGGATCTATTTTTACTAATATTATTATCTTTAAGTAAGGATATCGTTTTATTATAAGTTTTAACCCCCCCATTAAAAGTAGGACAAATTGGACTCTGAAATAATTCAATTTGTTTTCTATAATAATTGAAACATATCAAATGATATCGTTTGTCACATCTAACTTTGACCCTTGATAAGGGTAAGGGTAGCTTAAGTTTAAACTTATTTAACAATACTTTGATTGTTATTTATTCAGCAATGCTCAGTGTGTACTAATGAACTATTCACTAACAATTAATGGGTGGGCAAACAGGACATTAAGCTTTTTTTGGAAATCTAAATTGTAGTAATTAATGTAGGTAGGTACAATCGACAAAATGAATAATGATGCCTTGACCCACCGTAAACTTATTACCGACTTATATGACTTATGTATAATATTAACGGAACTGCACAATATTTACATAATAAGTATGTTGGTCTATTACGGCTTCCAAACAAGTACATTATTACAAGATTTCATCGCTGTATGTATGTATGAATGAATGTATGTAAGACAGCCTGCGTTACCTGCGTAGCAGATGTAAGTATAATTAAAACAAAAACTTTGGCATGTAGGTACGTGCGTATTACCTATATTGACTAAATTCAATGTATTGTATTTAGTTGAGTAGAAATGTAAATATTAAAAATACCAAGCAATTTAAATTACTTGTAGGGACCTATACAAACTATCCGCATTGAAATAGCGCGATAGAGTAAAATAATCAATGCTTCCCACTCCACTGATCTGGGGGGTTGCTACAATCTCCTAAAACCATCATAAAGCAATGTTTTAATTTAAAACAAAACATCATTGCTGTTCATGAAACATGACAATGTGTTGCCGATGTTGCGTAGACCGTTAAGACCACGGGGGCGTTACCTAAGTACTACAAACTCCTAAAACCATTATAAAGCAATTTTAATTTAAAACAAAACATCACTGCTGTTCATGAAACATGTGTTGCCGATGTTGCGTAGACCGTTTACACCTGGGGGGTTACTACAAACTCCTAAAACCACTATAAAGCAATTTAGTTTTGTTTTAAATTAAAATAAAACATCATGTTTTAAATTAAAACAGAACATCAGAACATCAAATGACGTGACAGACTGTACAAGTACAATGCACAGATATTCATTTTCTTAATCAAATGCACTCATCCGCAAAATGAATCCAAAGCACGCGTAACTGAAACTTATACAACGTGTGTTTGTGTAGGCAGCGCGCGCGCATCATTGCCTCGCTTTGTGCGCTCAAACGCGCAAATAATTGAACCCGACAACGATGCACTGTTCCAAGAAGTGTATTAAGTTCTCGCTCCTAACTGTTACCAATCTGATCGAAGTAATTAGTGTTTGTTTATGAATTATGGAAGAAAAACTGTGGGTAGGTATTTGTGTGTAAAAGAGTGATTTCAGTGATAAAATGTTCCCACCTTAAGTTAATGTATTCTCATTTTAAACTCAGAGGGATAATAATATATATTATTTGCTCACATACTAAACTCACACAATAATATATATTATTTGCTAATAAAATGAAGGATCACTTCCTGCTTCTTGCTTAAATTGTTTTTATTTGGAAAATCTCGCCAAGTTACCACCCATCCAAACGCGTGTCGGTTTTTGACGCCAAATTTAATGAAAGTAGTTTGCGACAAACGTTTGGGATTAATCTAGCTTGTGCCATGGCTTCAATTGGAGGTCCAAGTACCAATTTTGGAGACAAAATTATAGCGCCGGGATTTTTAGGTTCTATTTGTTGTACAAGCAAAGGCCCGGGAGTAATCTTATCGTTAAAGCCGTTACCAGACAAACTTCGAGGACCGTCATTTTTGATTTTTTAAATCACGCCAGCACATTGTCATGTGAGTACGACGAACGTGATGTTGGCGATGAAACACGTACCTAGGTATATACATAAGAATTTATCTACGTATCTGTAAAAGTTTGTTGGTTTAGGATTTCCTTATCCAGGCACACTTGAAACATTCATCCTGTAGAATGTAAGTGGCAAAGGTTTAGATACTGCAGATAAAAAATAGGTATCATACCCTAACTACGAGCTAAGCCTATTAAGGAAATAGTATTAACGCTACCTACGTTTACGTATTTACTTTAGGAAGCGTCTAAACTAGGTATAGTAATTCATTATTTATTATTTACTTGAAAATGATCTAAGTTTATAAATAAATAAGTGTCTTAGTTTTTCTATAATGAGAAACATAATTATATTGTATGACCTAGTCCTATCTAGGTACTACCTAGTCATAGATAAGAAGTTAATCATAAACATTTGAAATAGACACGGCAATCGGACATTGGCGAGTGAAACCGGAGAGCTAATTGGCAATCGACGTCCGAGATTGGATATTGGTTACACATTGCTCTTGTTACGAAAATATTATTTGGCTACATAGATTATAAGAAGTACTTAAGTATGTTGTGAAAGTCGTTAAAAACTAGAACCGCCCATTTTAGGGATAAAATAATTCGGATTTATAACCATTATAGAAAATGATCATGGTAGGACCATAATTGAAAACTAAAGCGTTCGGCCTCTGCCTCTATCTACTAGATTGCTCGATCACAAACGATCGATTTATTCTAGGTAGGTAACACCTACCTGCGTAATTAGATTCGGATACAGTCAATAAAATGGATGAGGTGTAGAAAAGGTCACGATCATCTTTCATTATTTTTCGTAATAAACTTTAGTACTTAAGTAGGTATTTACAATAAAGTCGACCCAGCACTATCTTTTCAAGACTGTAATAATTCTAAGTGTGTTGCCTAGAGTTTTCCTCTATACAGTAAATTACATCTGAATTGTTTCAGCAGTTTCTGAGATGAGCGTGCAAAAACACATATATGCCATTGGCATCTCAAAAATTTTACTATAGATTAGGTACCTACCTAAGTACTTATGTGTAGATAGAAGATAATATAATGAGGCTTATTCATTATTGTCGAATTGTCGATTTCAATTTGACATTAAGGTTAGCTATTTTTTGTAGATACCTACTTACAGGCAATTTAGCTGTTAATCCTTAGTTAATCTTTGGAACATGAAAAGTATTAAGCTATTAAAAATCAACCCGTTCTTTTACATATATTATTGGTATCAGACACCAAATAGCACATTGGCAATAATCCAGCTTCTTGGATAGGGCGAGGCCATTGCAATAAACGCACCCAATTGGACATAAAAAGGTAACAGCATTGCAATCTTTCAGTTGCGGTAGATAGCGCGGTAGTTAGCTGGCCTAGGTACTGATGGCCGTTTTAAAACCTAAGAAACATTCGTGTCACATAGCGGAACCAAAGAAAACATTTTTATTAAACTTACTTGTATTCCTTACGAGCCTATGGAACTGTATGAAACCTTGTGTGCTACGACGCTTAAACCCGCCTGCATTCGAAACATCGACCAATGAACGCGCGTTCGGGGCGGGGCTTCGTTTGCCGCCGGTCGTTTTAAACTTGGAGACGAACTTTCAGCTCGCAATCTTTGAAATATTATTACAGTGCGCTGACGGGTTCACACCGGTTCTTCCGATATTTAGCTATTTCAAATAGCCCAAGTCTGATATCGAAAAATGTAGCAAACAAACGTGACAGTTAACATTAATTTTTGAAATTTGATAATGATTAGATACTGAGATTTTTTGATAGTCGTGAATGAGGAAAAATGCAAAGTGAGAATAACAAATGCGGCGGTGATGGCAATGTTAGGAAGGCGCTTCGGACGCCGAAGTGCGCGCGGTGCCGCAACCACGGCGTGATCTCCTGCCTGAAGGGGCACAAGCGGCTGTGCCGGTGGCGCGACTGCCGCTGCCCCGGCTGCCTGCTAGTCCTCGAACGACAACGCGTCATGGCTGCACAAGTAAGTATCGATTAGAGTACTATTATCAATTCCTTTAACGTTAGTTTAGGAGGCAATAAGCCGGAGGCAGGCGCTTGTTTAAAATAGCGGAATACTTCGGACCCCACTCGTTGTAAAGAGAGGCCCGGTATCCAGCACCAGATCAAAAATGGGTTACGAGTCTTCTTACGACTTACATAGGTATTACTTATATTAAAATATCCGTATTTGTGTGTGTAGCCTTGTTTAAAATTCTTTTAAATAATAGAGCTTACCTAAGCCAAGGGCGTACCTACCTAGTATGTTTCAAGCCCATTCTTATTTATAAAAGAACCGGCATCCAGATATCCAGGATGGGTAGATATCCAGCCGCAGAACCAGGGCCGGATTTAGGGGAGGGCAACCGGGGCAACAGCCCCGGGGCCTCCACAAAAGACGGGCCCTCAAAATAGAGACTACGGAAAAAAAAATTCAAATTCAGACTAGTAAACACTAGTAAACAACTTTTCCTTAACGATAAATCAACGATAAATAATAAAAGAAGATTCTTTACCTATAGATAGAGGTACTTGGTTTCACAATAAATTATTTATTCCAAAAGTCGACTGAATAAAATTGTTCATTTTATTTGGAAAATAATTTAGGGTCAAGGGGCCTCCACTCCTTTGTTGCCCCGAGGCCTCCAGACCTCTAAATCCAGCCCTGCGCAGAACAGGTAGGTACCTAGTTGTTCCATCCAGGCATATCCACCTAATAAAAAGTGTCATTCAGAGTAGGTATGCCGCAACATACAATAAGCAGAGATAGCCAACTTGCTTAGAATTCGACCTCGAATCGAGGGGTCCGGGTTCGAATCCCAGTGACTTTGTAAAAAAGTTATGTGCGCTATAAAAAATTAAATACTTATCACCTGCTGTGAAGGAAAACATCGGTAAAAAAAATCTGCATGCCTGAGAGTTCACAAAAAAATATTCTCAGTTATGCGAACTCCGTTTGTAGACGTTTAAGTTGTTTATTGCAGATGACTGAGTGGCGCAATGGTTAAGAGTTGGGTCCTGGGTTCGATTCCCAGCAGAGGAGGGATATGAATGATGAATTTGAATTTCTGTTTCTGGTCTGGGTGTCTTGTGTTCTTGTCTTGTGTATGTCCATGGCACCCACGTCCACGACACAGGGAATCACAGTGTGGGTCTATGAGTGTGAAGCGTTATTTATTAATTATTTATTATACTTTTATTATGATGTAAAATTATGTTGTCCAGGTGGCGCTTCGTCGGCAGCAAGGCGCGGGCGGCGCGGCGCGCGACGGCGAGGCGGCGGCGCTGGCGGCGCGCAAGCGGGCCTACCGCGCGCGCCTCCGCTGCGTGCAAATGTCCCGCTCTTACCCACTGCAGACGCACCCTTATGGTCAGTTTAATCCTTTACTTTATCTGAAGTCCGTTTTTCTATTTGTTTATACACTGTACTTCACACCACAAAGTCATACAATATGTAGATATACATATATACAGATACGCAATCGGCGGCCTTAGCGCTGAAGAGCTATTTTTTCCGGTCAACCGTTAGGTAATAGATGAAGAAAAATAGGTGTCCAAAAGAAGCAGAAATACTTAAGTAGAAAAATGTCAATAATTTGTAGATAGCGCATTCTAGGAAATAGAATTTTAATAGTGAGCCTTTACTTGACTTTTTAATGATGGTAAGGAAAACGGATAGACAGATAAATTTTAATTTAGGAAGAGAGTTCCATAAAAGGACAGCGACGACAGCATTAAAGAGGAAGAGCGTGGATGCATGGCGCGAAGATTATCCGAAGTAGGAAGGGAGACTTTCGAAGGGAAGGGTTTCTACACTTTCATGATTTGTTAACATATTGGCAATACCTACGTATTTTTTATTGAAAAAACAACTTAAAATCACTTAATAAATATAAATTAAACAATAGGTAACGGTATATGTATAACGACTTTTTGCTTTAACTGCTAGCACTTCTGTCCGTAAAATAAATAAACAGATAGTTATGGCCAGAATGTATTTGTTTCCAAACTTGTTTTAAAATTTTTAAACAACCGTAAAAGTGCGAGATGTGCGCGTCAAGGGCTCACCGCTCAACATACACGTGCAAGAAAAGTAAATAAAATGAATAGAATAGGCAATTTTCTAAAGTAACTTAACAAAAGATATAATACATAGATATGTGACAGACAGTCGACTCTCGAAGTTAAATGTGTTAAACAAACTGCTTTACTTTTTTACACGATTACATCGTAAACATTACAGATTTATTGACTCAATGCGTTTACAATGTTTGTAAGTACCTACCTACTTTTCGACTGTTCTGCGATATACAATACGTATGAAGTAATTTTCAGTATAAAAATCAGAAATTACTCTCTATGCCATAGACTCTGTGTATACCTAAGAGTAACTAAGACATTTTAAACTTAGAGAATCAAGAAAAACATAATGTTGAAAGCAGTAGGTAGGTACTGAGTGTCACGCTCGCCCTACTCGGTGGTTTGTTATTGTTGTAAATGAGTCGACTCTGTCGTCTGTTTCGTTTCTTACCCATGAAACGCTTAATGCGAATTAGCTGGATAAATATTTGCTTTGGAACAACGGCCATTGTTAAAATTGTACATGTATTTTTGAAGCTGCCTCCTGGCATGAAATTAGTCTTCAAAACCCCAAGTACATAGGTAATACTACTTTATTCAGTCAAGTTTTATTGATTTTGATAAGAAGCTAGGTAGGTACGTCGTTAGATATTCCAATTTCCAAAATAACACCAAATGCTTGCAACCGTTTCATCTCCTTCAGAAGTCTGTCGTTAACAAATAAGTGTGGTGCTCGTCTAGTGGTAGAATTCTTTAATGTAAAAAGATACTCTTCAAACAATTAAAAATAGAGCACCACAGCGTAATAAAAACTAACGACGCTTCTAAATGTCTCCGCTTCATTACAGAACAAAAGCTGTCATCTAAGCCTCGGCAACATTTCACTGTCTATTAAAAAAAAGCTAAATATCTTTTAACTATTTTTATGAGCTGTAAAAAGTGTGAAGATTGTTTTACACGAAAACGCAGAGGCGGCTCTTTGTCGCGGTGTCGCATTACAGCTGTACTGTTGACTGTAAACATGTCTTTCCGCTCGGGTGAATGATAGCTGCCGGGTGCCAAAAAGATCATTTCAACCTAATGTTGTTAGATTGTATTATTTTGTTACGATATGCGTTTCTGGCGCGCTTACAAAATGATAAAATCAGTTTTAATATGTATTAATATGAATATAAAATTACTTTCTACATAAAAGTAAAAGTTTTACGTGCGCTGGAAAATTCAAAAGCTAACAAAAAACTTAGTCCGTAAAACCTTAAAAATTTCTTCTTAACGAATATAAGTACGTAATGTCTAAGTAAGGTACGTTAAGGTGGTATAGCCATCGCCGCTCGTCAGGGGAGGTACCGCGAAGCTGCATATTCTTCAAGTCTTATGTGTTGATTTGGAAGGCGTTGTTGTCGGAGCGAACATTTATAAGTCCTCATGAGTAGAATCACATCTTCGTACGCCCTCAGATTTCTTTTCTATTGAAGGTTGGACATGGATGTTCATGGGCTGCTGCAGTGCCTGCAGTGAGTAGATTTGCTACTCAGTTCCAATAAAAAACTCCTCTCACAAGGAAGGAGGCCATAGTTAACCCTTGCGAATTAGTGGACTTCACATGCCTTTTGAGAACATTATGGAGAACTCTCACGCAAGTTACCTTGCGGTGTTTTTCTGCATCGTTGCGGCAGGCGACATTTTTAAATGTTATTTTTAAACTTACAACTCATACGAACACAAGCTTAGCTTAAGTCACTGGGATTCGAATTCGAACCTTTCGAGTCCCCGAAGAGATAGAATTCTTTCACTGGGCTATCAGCGCTTCTTTATAATACTTAATAGTATTTGGCACTGAAATGCAATAATATTTTCAACAGGTAACATTCGTCTCGTGAGTAACGATCCAGCGTGGAGCGAGCGAGTGCGCAGACGGCGCGCGTTCGCGGACGCGGCGCTGGAGCTGGAGGGCGAGCTGGCGGCCGGCCCCTCCCCCCTGCCCCCGCCGCCGCCGCCGCCCGCCGCCGCGCTGTGCCGCCACCTGCTGGCCGCGCTGCTCACCTCCTACGCGCCGCCCTCGCAACCCGCCCGCCCCAAGATATCCTTCTCCATAGAATCTATCATTGGCGTCCAATAAACCGCTCTAAACGGTCCAATTATTGAGGTTTGCTCGGAGAGTCCACCATTTCTAGTAGTCGGGTCTCCGAGATGTGGATGCCGGAGGATCAAAATTAGAAGTGACTCTGGAGACCTCGCCTATTTGTTAAGGGCGCTACGATACTGCATCACGTTATCGCAGATTTCTAAATATCTGGCATAAGTAGCAACCTGTTTATAATGCAATAAAGAATGACTATATTTGTAGATACTAAACAACAGAGTAAAACGTAATCGGAGCACGGCCACTTGCCAGGCATGATTACATTCATCGAGCCTAGCGGGAGATTTCCCTTTGCAAAACTGGTGATGCCGGGAGAGAATACCTCAAGAAGAGAAGGCCCCTATTGTAGTCAGTAAAAAAGGTTCGATTTCTTCGAATTATATAAGTTATTTGGTAATAAATATTGGTTATCGTGTGATGATCTGACAGGAACTAGGGACTTAGTATTTGATCTAAGGGGGGCCCCTATCGATCGCGGGTCGCTGGGCACTTACCTACCTAAAGTGCCCACTGGGAAAGAGGGGTCTGAATATCAGGTCTAGCCAGCGAAAAATTCAATCTGTTATCACCATTCGGTGAGCAACCTCTTCCTTGCGAGAAGCTCTACAACGCAATTATTTATTGAAAGGAATGCTGATCGACGTTTTTTATAAAAAGAATTTTTAAAAAATTATGTTGGCAGTGTACCTAATTTCAAAATAAACGTAAGTGTGGGAAAGAATTGTCTGTTGATCATTAGGAATTTTTAGAAACAACATCCGAGTTTTGTAAATTTATTTTTCCGTAAGACTACCTAAATGTTTTCAAAATTTACGGTCTCAACAATTCTGTGTTAAAGCCTAACTTTCTCGGTCAGGTATGACGTGGCCTTAGGGTAGGGCCATGCTAATCTCAGGTGGACTTGGTTCTCACAAGTTGTGAGTTGCCAATTCGGAAATGTAGATTAGCGTCGCCCTCTCAGGGACCAGGCCCACCCCAGAAATAGTTCTAGCTACGATTATGCCTATCCATGTCTGTAGGTACCACAGATGACAAAATTGTCTCTTCTAAAAATGTGTCTGTTTTAGGGCCTCCTCACATTATATCCCGTGCATCGCGGCAGCCGCGCGACTGTCATACTTTACGTCTATTGACGCGCAGCTGCCGCGCGCCGCCCGCAACACTCCGAGAATGCCTCCTTATTTATCCCATGTATCTAATTTGTTTCTTACTTCTTGTCTTGTCTAACTTTTCGTCAATGCGACGTACTTACTTTCACTTCTTTGAATAAATTTTAATAAGCCTTAATCCTTCTGTTGATTATGAAGAATGCTGTCGTCATTAATTTATGTGTAACCTCAGTGGGAATTTAAACGAAGTTCTACCATATCTCTCGTTCTCTAATGTAAACAAGTTGTAAAAATATATGGATTATATTTGGAAAAAAATAAAAAACTTCTCGAACAATGAGTGCTTTATTAACGAAATGTATGGTAAGAGAATGTCTATGGTGAGGTTATCAATCATCGTTTTACAACCAGAACTTAGTAAACAACTCGTCAACAGTATCGATATACTGCATCTGAACATACATAAAATACGATTTTGGCTAACAGTGAGTACAGAAATTGAATAATTCTTACAAAATTAGCGTATTTTGTGGACATAACGCCTAACATTTAGGCCTTTCTAAGAGGTAGTCAGCTCTGTTTACTTTTTTAATAAGGCTTGTTTTACGAACTTGGAATTTATAAATAGGGAAATTTTAGTTTATGTACTTATTTTCATTAATTTATTAAACCTAAGTTAGATACCAAGTGCCACATATTTAAGTTGTTTCAAATATGTGTATAGTTATATTGAATGGACATAGTATTGCAGTAAAACAAGCCTTCAATTATTTGATTGCTTGAATAAATATTTTATACAGATACTGTACTCACTTTACTTTTCTTTCATTAATATAACTAATATTAGATTAGGGACATGCACATAAGATATACAATGTCCCAGAACGTTTAAGTTTTATTGATGCATTAACTTACATGAACTGAAGACATTTAGGTAATTTACTTAGCGCAACTAGATTAATAAATTAAAGGATAGTGTGAAATGATAGAACTATATTATAATATATGATAATAAATACAAATAGTGAGGCTAATCATTGACGAGCTACTTAAAAAACAAAATAATACATAGGTATAAATATATAATATAAAAATAAGGGTCGTTATGAGTATTAAGTATGTTTTAATAACAGCTAAAACAGACTTCTTTTGGTGAAATCCTCATTCGTTTTGTAAAAAAAGTTTTGAATTTTAATTATAAAGTGTTCTGTACTAGACTATTTTTTTTATTTAAACGACTCCTGGCAAATATTGGTTATTTCTGTATGTGCATGTTCAAAAATACCTTCTTGCTGCAAAATTTAAAAATATTTCCAGCTGTTTCCTGTTCTTAATTCAGTGCATACTATTGCTATGTCTGTTTTCATTTTTGTACCAACATATTGCCGTTTTTATTCTTTCTTTAATAAATAATTATGAACATGTACAAAATAAATTTCTCTGCATAAAAATAGTAGATATAATTATATAAGAATTTCGACAAAGGGACAGCTGCTGTTTAATATATATTAAATACTGTATAATACAAATGTATAACGCACAACACAAAAATATAATCACTATAGCATTTATATCATTATATCAACGACACATCACAAGTGTGCTTTCATACATACGACAAAAATATTCAATAATAATTCCTCGAGGAAGGGAATCGTGCCTTACGAACGCCGCCTCGCTCTCTCACACAAACATGCATTCACTTAGTCAGCTATTATCACGGTTTTTTAGGAAAAAATCTACTACAATAAAAAAAAATATGTCGACAAATCTACTACCTTAAAAATAAATTACGAGGTCACCCGTAACATTTATATAATGTATTTCACTTAAAAAATAAATAAAGTATCTCAAATCGTATCCGAGGCAGTGGTGCTACTTTACAATTTATCTCGAACTAGGTCTGAGCCGCATGAGAAGCTATCGAGGGTCGAATGAGAGGAACTAACCAGTTCTGTCGGCGACGAGCACTCAACCGCACATGACTCGGGCTTCGTCGGCACTTGACAAGGAGCAGGACTAGACAGGACTCGGGACAGGAGCGACGGGACTTCAGGGACCGAGGTGCGAACAGCATTACATATAAATATTACACGCAATTTACTGATGAGACAAGTGTGCTTTAAAAAACTTCAAAGTGAATTATACAAAATCTTGTGAAAAGCCAATAAAATTTGCTCCCAAGGAATGTTAAAATTTGCTGTATCCCCGAAAAGTGAATTAAATTCCACTATAAAACTAATGTTACAGATACAATATAATATGCAAAATAGACTAAAATGTTCAAATGAACTACTCAATTTTCAGATCCCCATAACATAATAACGTCAAACTTAGAACACGTTGAACGATTGACAGGAATGAATTAAAACACAATATTGTTTAAACAACCATCAATATTGTTTTAAGTACTTCCTTGCAGAGGAGTTAATAATTCATAACAATATTTAAATTCTCGATTTAAGTTTGCATTTAAAGAAAATTAAAACCAATCAAAAATCATATCAAAGCCAAGGACAACTGTATCTTTTTTTTTATTTATGAAAATTCATCCGTGTCAAATTTCGTGTATCTATATCCTAAGATTACATTGATTTTACATCTGAAATTACTAAAATGATGTATAACAAGTGGTTAAAGTCAGACTTTTTAGCTTTTATAAAACAAAAAGTAACAATTTTACTCACATACAATAATATACAACAAAATATGTATTTACATATACATAATATTACTTTATTAAATATACACATAAATATTACTTTATATCAATCGTACAAGTTGCCTACGATGATTCGATAATCATAACATCGACTCAATTATGAAGGAAAATTCTTATAGGAGTAAACTCTACCAATTGCCGCTTAAGAATTGAAAGATAATAAAGAAATCGCATCAATTTGCCACTAAAGTCGATATTACAAATACTGTTCATTGAAGGCAACTCAAACATACAAATTCATTAAAACAAAATACAACGTAAAAATACTATTTGGTATATTATATAGCAGAAATCTAGCCCACATAAAATCTATCAAAGCAGTATATCTACACTGACACATATAACCATACACATAACATTATATTAGTCAAAATGAACCAGTCACAAATCACAGTTCACTTAAATTCTCGATTTTCCTAAGTCTTGTAATTTATATTAAAAATAGTAGTTAACACATCAAATTGCAATCACTAAAGATAACTTTTGAAACGGAAAGTCTAGTGGAGACGTGTATAAATGCTTTTGAACAAAAAAGTATTGTGATAATACTTGATAAATGTAAGCATTGAATTCGCCAAAACAATGTGTTTCGCTCAACGCAGGTTTTTTATAATATTCAAAAGCTAAATACTAAACGAAATAAAGTAAAGAGAATAGAAGTTACATTGTTAGTAGTGTTATTGTATTGAACACAAGCGCAAATGATTTCTTGAGCAGTGCACATCGTCATCAGTCAACCTAAACTAGTAGAATGTATTTTATCTATATGCTAGGTAAATGTAGCCTTCTGTACAAATATGTATTGAATGACAAAAACAACAATAAGTATTTCTTTATATCGCAGAAAGTGGATTTTTTAAATTAAATTTGAGAATATGCAATATCTAAATAAAAAAAGCGAACAATGATTTTAAGTAACTCAAAAAGCAAATGTGCTCACAAAAATTTGTCAGAAGACTCGAAACTTTATGTGCGACTTGTACAACATTATATTTTTAGTTGTCCTTTCAGTGTAATTTATTCTTTGTAAGATATAGGTACTTGATATAGTCTCCTGATTCTACATTATTTTATAGAAACATGCTGAAAAGAAATTTTAAAACAAAATTTTAATTATAGGTACATTTGAGTAATTAAATTCGGATTAGCCATAAAAGTTTACAGATATTTTTTTATAATACAATAATAAAGACAACTATAAATACAATTTGAACAGCTGTAAAATCAGTTACTTTCAGTATAAGCAATACATTTCCTGGGTCGGTAACACTCTGAAACATTAAATTTCTAGAGTAAAATTAAGGTCTTATCATCATTACATACTAGGTACTAAAACTAGGTTCATGCAATTAAAGTAGATATCTCGACCACATCTAGCTCGATAAGTCACAGTGTTAAAACATAGTCGTGAGTATACGCTACACTACAGGCGATTAACTGCTGAATAGATTCAAAAAAACAAGGACTACACGGCACGGAAGCAACGTGCGACATTTACCTCACGACGACTACGATACGAGTACAATAAGCCTAGCACCCCCATGACGTACACCATACACCGTATACACCACACTTACTCATAGCCCGCTCATGTGTGCGTCTGTAGCGTGGGCCGCGCGCCCGCCCCGCCTGGCTGCCCTGACGCCCTAACGTTACCGCCGCGTTACCTCCTACATCACACTATACAATGATCTAAGGTGTTCATATACAAAAACAGAATATAATAGGGTTACGTGTTTACGGTTTCCGTTGGATTCTTTTGAAGGAAGTATATCGACAGCCCCTGAAGCGGTGTGCCGCGTGTAGGCGCACGTGGCGGCGGCGCGGTCCGGCGAGCCCTAATGTCTTCCCGACCCTTTTGACATTGGTTCCCCTGTCAAATATTGAGATACAAAATCAACAAGATATCTAAAATTTTGGAACATCATAAAATTGTGTAATGTGTACAATTATGATTTCACTTTGGATGGTGATAAAAAGTATTCTTTGATTTTCTTACAGTTTGACAATTCAATAAAAATATCTCAATTAAATCCGAGGCGCAGTTTACAGGGTGAGACGTCGAATACAGGCTATGAATTGGGATCATTGGCCATAATTTTGAACGCTAAGTAATCAGTTAGGATTTGAATGTAAAAAACGTATTTTGTTAAAAATGAGGCCCATCCTAAGTTTGCTATATAACTTTTCCAGAATACATTCCTTATTAGCTTATTCCTTACTATCGAATGGTGTAATAATACAGGTGTGATTTTTTTTTCAAAGTGAATGGGTTCGATTCCATATTGGTTTTTCAAAAATCCAATGATGCTGTTTTAGTTTTCATCAAAATGGGGCCCCGGACTTTCGAGTAATTTTCGATATTCCGCACAGTTTCGGGTTTCCCCATCCAGCCACACTTCCTGTGTACCAGTTACCAGTGACCCAGTAAGATGTGATTGTGTGTGACAGAGTAGAGGGCTCAGTGGGCTCACCATGTAGTGTGGCGGCGCGCCTATATGCCGCACATGGCGGAGAGGCGCGCGCTCAGCTGCACCGGGAACTGCTCCGCGAAGCGCCGCCAGTTCTCCTCGCCCACCTGCCGCACCGAACACTACATTGTCACGTTGTCAACAGACGGGCCCGTGAGTTCATGCAATCGATATCTATCAGCCACAGGTTCATTTCAATACGGACAGTTGTTTCAACATTCATCACACCACATGAGCTTTTCCGTTTTTCCGGAGGCAGATAGATATCTCTAGAGGTTGTTTGAAAACGCGCGAAAGGGACACATGATAGTAGGCGGCTAGTGGTAGTACCATTGTCTATTGACACGAGCAAAATTTAGCTGCCGCATTCAACAGGTATATCACCCGTTAGGCGACAACACACTGCCCTGAATCATGCAGCGAAGCGCTACGCTGCATTCGCATAATGCAGGGCAGCGTATGAATCGCTTTCTGGCTCACCTGATTCTTGAAGCCGTGCAGGATCTTCGTGAACATCTCCTTGAGGTCGTCCTTCGGGTGCGACCAGGACGCCACCGCGTCGCAGAAGAACATGAAGTCGGACACCACGCCGGCCGGGTTCACCTGGATCATCTGGCAGATGCCGCGGAAAGCGGAGTCCTTCTCGTCGTTGTCGCGGATGTTGCGCAGCGATGTGCACCTGCGTTCGTACGTACGACGGCTCGTTACAAACACCTCCCAATGCAACGCACCGTGGCTCGCGACCGATGCGATAGGTCACGTGTCACACGCCGCATGCAGCCGTCACACTGTTCGGTTAGTCGGCAGCGGCGACTAACCGAACAGTGTGACGGCTGCACAGAGAGTCACGGTGGTCGCGACCCATGGCAGATTTTCATAACCCAACCCCTTAGGAAACAAATCATCAGACGCTACATCTATTTATTACATACAGCGAATATCTCAATATATTATAGACGATCCTCACCACTCACTGATAAAATCCTTAATCCTTCATAGATTCGGAACCATGTATTGGAGACAGATAACAGCGGTTGAAAATGGTGATCATTTTCGAATATACTAATGTTTATTTAATTTTCAATAAAAAGCAATATTATGTAAATTGTTATTTTCTTCATATTGGGTAATTCAAAACAGGAACTACAGGTATTGCAGATCAGATTTCAGAATAGTTCTTAGAATGTCAGAAATCTATGTAGTGGATTTGATCTGTGGTGGTAAGAAGCCGATGATTTAAATCAGAACATCTAAGCCATCGGCATATTTGCGACCGAAAATTTGTTCCCAATTTTACATTCACTAAACGCATTTGTAAGACTCATAGAAGTGTGGTGGCATTTTAACATTGTATGAATTTCAACTATGTTAATAGTTTACTTGTAATGTTGTTTTAGGCCATAGCAATCAGAATAAATATGTTAAAACGCCCATACTAGAATTTATTCGAAACCTTTTATAAATCGCCTCCAATTGGGAAATTGTACTATGTTATAATAATGTATGTACTGTCCTTTCTTTTGTTAAAATAGGTATTTAAATGTGTTAATGTTTATATTTTATCGCATCACATTCGTTATTTTGGTTTTTATCTGCCAATCCAATCAGATGCGACTATTTGTAATAATGAATAGTAATACCTAATCTCTATTAACAAAATAAAAGTGCATGAAAAACTAATTAAATAGTCTTACTTATTGTTACAAAAATAATAAAGCAAATTTCATAACCAAAATTTAAGAAGTGGATTATTATGAATATATATTATTATTTATAATAGTTATTAAGGGTGGCACAGCAAGTGATCTTCACAAAAGAAAAAAATGATTAAGGTTGATTTATGAGTGTTTCAAACCGAAAACAATTCCAATTTCATATATATTCACAACAACAAACACGACATAAATATCTGAAAATATCTGCGGTATCGTAGGCATATTAATACTAAGTTGGAATTGTCTTAAAGTCTGTGTGAAATAATACTTAATATAAAATTTAGCAGATTAAATATTTTAGAAAGCGGATGGTGTTCAAACATATATAAAATACACCATTGAACATAATATGATCAAATAAATACCACCCCATAAATCAGTGATAGTTTCAAAGTGTGGCCATACTATGAAACGAAGTCATATTATCACATTGTCATGCCAGGTAAACGTAAACAACAACTAATTGGGTAAAACAATAGATTAACAAGCCATGAACAAACACCATCCACAATCGAAAAATAATAATAATTAACAACTTATATATAGAACGTAATTATAATAATATAAAGTAATAATAAAAAAAATGACTACAGACCACTGGCGTACAAATTGATGTAAAACGGGTGCGACGTCGTGGGGGCACACATAACCTAGCCGACCGATAGTAATCGCTACGCGCCACGACATACCGAGAACAAAACCAAGAAAACAAATCAACAAACCATCCAAAACATACTTAAATTACATAATTCAACAGCAACAAATTAGTGTTACAAATATAAAAAATTGTGAAACAATTGTTCTAATAATAACTATTAAATAAATAATTATAAGGGGCAGGAGATGGCCTAGGGACTTCTAATTCACAGGCCTCAAAGATTGTGAGCGCCGCCCGGGGCCGGCCGTCTGTTCGCGCAGGCTACGGGCGCACACGGTACTACTGTCCTACGTATGGCAGCACTACTGTTCTGATAATATATACAATATACATCAATCCCCAAAACTATGATTACATAATAATATAGTAGTATGGGTATGTTTGTATTTGGGTTACATTTGTCAGTCTTAAATATATATAAATATTACATAAATATTATATAGTAAAATGTTATTGTAGATTAGATTGATAAAATTAAATAGAAAATATATTTAAACCAGGGGAGGACAAGATTATCTTAATTTGTTAAAGAAATATCACCTACACTATGGCGAAGCCACTGAGGGCAGGTAAATAATACGAAAATAAAACAATAATGATGAAAAGTGGATAACAGATATAAAGCAGTGAGGGGTTATACAAAGATGTACGGTATATAACACAGCAAACATGACTGCCACCAAAAATATCTCTCACAAAAAATATTCTAGCAAATAATATGAACAACATTAATTCGGTTTCGGTTAAAGGTTAAACTGTTGTCTATTACATCAAAATAATGGACGATATAATCAACTTACTCAAAATGTACCCCAACCACACTTACCTGTGTTCTCTAGTAGCGTCTTAGGAGTGTTTGGCCTGTTGATAATATCGACTAAATGCTTTAACACTAGTGGTATGTACTTTGAGGTTTCCGGTCCTGAAATTAAATCAAATTTTGTTTTTTTTTGTTACACATAAGATAGATATGATATTAACTTTATCTTCGTAAGGACTAGCCAACAAAAAAATTACTCATTCTTAACATTATTTTTACATGCATAGACATAAAATATTTTTTAATGCAAGACATTTAGTCACCTAATTTAATGCTGATTTCTCCGATGGCCCACGTGGCGTTGTTGCAGACAGATATGAGCTCGGGGTTGAGGTTCATGCCGAGGATGGGCAGGAACTCGGGGATGTAGGGGTGCACGTGTTGGAAGCACGCCTTCGTCAGGTCGCCCAGCAGCGCGAACGATGACTGCCGCACCTACACCACACCATACACTCTCACCTTAGTCAGTAACTCTATTTTGTACCAATAGTATTCCCATGACCCAAATGTGTTAGTAATTGATGGAGATGTTTAAATATAATATGATATAATATACTATTAATATTGAATGTAAAATATACATATATCTATAGTTACTATGACACATAATATCATAATCATGTATCTATAATCGTTTAAGATTTACTGTAATTAAAGTATGATGTTGATGATAAATATTCATATTATACATAAAAGCATGTAGTAAGTTAGTATGGTACATACATTAGGTGGGTATGGTACAAATAAATTATAGAGCTATACAGACTGACATATACATATTAATATTATTATAAATATGAACATGTATGATCACATTTTTATAAGTGCGCCACCACTGTGGCACTGAAGGTATATTCAAATAAATAAAATATAAAATCTATATATGAAAGAATATACAAAATTTTAAGTTACATATGAAGACTAGAAATATATTACGACTTACACCACACGCTTAATGCAAAGGTTTTTAAAGATTTTTGAAAGGCTTTGTAATAAAACATTGTTATAAATAATAAGTTCAACAACTGATGTTAAATTTATTTTATAAATATCATATTATTTTACAACAGGGCGCAGCTCTAACCTAAAGAGTGTTTTGCTTTAACCATGTGGAGGCGGAACAAATTATAAAAAAATAAACATGCTCCATATACCAACAGATACGCAGAACCTAAGCGCCCCCGGGCCAAGTAAAGCGGGCTACATACAAGGTATACCTCTGGCATGGGATCCTGCATGCACTGGTACAGCAGCTGCATGAGGTTGGAGTTGTGCACGAGGTGGTCGATGTGCCCGTCCAGCCCTTCCGCGAGCCCACTCAACAGATCCAGGGCTACAATCATGAAGTCCTTGTCGGGCGCTTCAAACTGTTCCGGGCTTTGGGTGTTTGCCTAAAAGAACACATCAATTTTAAAACTGAATCCATTTTTATGTTATCGTGTTGTACAGTTCAAACATATGAATTTATTAAGCTCAGCATGCATAAAATATAATTGTTAACAATTTGTGATGTTTAGTTTGATCAATAATAAACTTCAATATTTATACCCAGCTACGGCAAAGCAAAAAGGAGGGGTATGATTTTGATGGGTATGTATGTTTAGATGTTTAGATGCTATGAACAAATAGATAAACTTTCATCTATTTGTTCATAGCATCTAAACTACTTACAGAATTTGACAATAACAATTTAAATGTCCAAATGTCAATACTCACAATATTCTGATTCAGAGTTTGCTCAATAAGTGATACACATCTCCGGAACACAGGTTCACAATAAGGTAAGAAACCTGATTGCAGGGCAGTTGCTACTGATGACAGACACTAAAATGTAAGTAATATATATAAGTATACCAGCTTAAATTAAAATAAAAAAACAACTGATTAAGAAATTGTATTTTTGAGAGTGTTCATAGAGACCATAGACCACAGAAGGAGCAATGAATTGTTTGTCATAGTGATGCTCATAGAGCTATGTGGAGTGCAACCATTGTACTAGATTAATCATGACACAAAGTTTGAATAAATACACTTTACTGAATATTATTGTGGATTATATTATGAAATGCAGCAGGTCCAGGTGTTGAATGAAAAAAAAAATGAAGAATTCAGTGAGTACATTGTTAAGAAAAGTCAAGACTCAAAACTAACAGTGATTCTTCTATATAATTAGTCTATAATGACATATTCACACATAATTTTCAGGCATAATTGTGCAATGAATGACAACTTTACTAACCTCAAGCAATGGAAACAGATCCTTGTCTTCATCCTTTAACACATTCCATTTGGTGATTAGGGGAGGCATTAACAAGTTGATGTACTCTGGTTTGTTCAAATGGTGACCTACTGAATCCGCTAGAGTGCCAATAGCGTCATACAGAATGAGCAGGTTCTTATGTTGGTATCGGCTAAATGCGTACACAAGTGTTTGTAAGATGTGACCAAGGTATGGAACAAGTTCTGTGCATGCTTCCTCTTCTAAAGTGGCGAAAGCTGAGCACGCCGCTTCCTGTACCCTCTTGTTGTTGTCCAGAACACGTTTCAGTAACTGCAAGAAATAAAAAATAATTTTTGTATTCATTCCATTTATATTTTGCTAACAAATCTGAATGAATGTCTAAGACATTACATTGTTTGGAACTTTTTGTTAAGGGTTTTTTACAACCCTGATTTCAATTTGATACTGGAAATGAGTCCATGATGTTATGGATATTTTTTGTGTGGAGATGCTTAATGATGTGGAGATTATCATGATCGAATATTGCAAATTTCAGCCCCAAATCCAAATAGTTTTAGATCAAAGAATTGTGTAAAACGCTTTATTAGGAAGAGCAAAGCCCACCAGGTTAGGCAGTGTTTCTCAGGAAAACATTAAAGGCATACATACCTCAGTCATGACCGGGCGAAGGTACAGGTCGTGGGACTGCGACACGATCCAGTGCGAGTAGCGGGACAGCGTCCAGCAGGTGATGGCGCGCACGAGGGCCTTGCGCTCGGCCAGGCAGGACACCAGGTAGGGCACCAGGTCGGGCAGGTGAGGCACCATGCCGCCCATGCAGCCGTCCGCCACCGCGCCCAGCGCTAGGATGCCGCTCTCCTGCAACACAAACCATCAGATTTTCTCCAGAAAGCGGTCACAGGAATCTTTTCGCGATCTTTCCATAATATGCTACTTAAAACTAAACAAGCCTCAATAAGTTCAAAATTATTCTAAGAAGTGGCAACGATATTTTTTGATCATTAAAATTATTTACAAACATAAAAAAGACACCTAAATACAATAAAAAGATAAGGTACCTTTATAACCCAGTCCTCATGGAACAGGGTCTCCTTGAGTATGGGGAAGAGCACGGGCAGGAGGTCCGCGCCGAACACGTTGGCGAGCACGTCCAGCGCGGCGGCGCTACACTTGCGCAGGTTCCAGTCAGATACCGAGCCGTCGTCCGCGTCGCCGCCGCCGTCCTCGTCGTCGTCCGACTCGCCGCCGCCCGACATGTTGCTGTCGCCCCCGCCGGCTGATGAAAACAACATTATTTAGCCCAGTAATGACGGCCTGTGCTACCACACGGTACTGTGGTATACTGGATTTGTTGAGAACTGCCCATTCAGCCACGTAGTTACATCCCATTGAGTCAATGTAAAACACAAATTTTGTCATGTATTTTTGTAAAAAATTATGTGTTGACATGTATAAATCAAGGACAGAGTGTCTCTCATTGATACCTAAAATGCCTGCCTCGTACTTGTGCTGCCTGCTCCATGCTCAAGCAGCATCATGGCCGAAATCTGCATCTTAGTGCCCTGGTCATGTGGTATGGCAGTCAAAATTACAAGCAGAATGATACCCAACTGGTTGAGTATTGTAATTATTTTTATTGTCATGAAAATTTCCTATTTTATGTCGTTTTAATGAATAAATACATTTGTTAGCTTTAAAACCATTATTTGCATTGCATAATTAAAGTTTTATTGACTTTTTTATGGCCTCAATGTATGTAGCATAGTAAGGTCATACTAATAAACATTGTAGCTTATGCTTATTGAATTTATTAGCATCAATCATGCATTTTCTTATCAAAGGATTTACAATAAAGAAAATACATAACTTATAACACTTGAAACTTTGTTATTTCACTGACTTCGATACACTAATTTACTTAAATTAATTACGTAAAAGAACATTAATTATAATTTCCAATTATTTTCCTTGACTGTTTCCAATAATAAACTTCTCTCTCACAAATCACAAAAACACAAAACATCCAACCTGAAGATCCTAAAAGACAACTTTCGGCGACGGTATGTACCTCCTTGGAGAAACTACAACAGTTACATTACCTGCAGACTCACCATTATGCTTGATGGTGTGCGAGCGTGGCTTATGGAAGCGCGGGCGGATGTCCGACTCGCGGTCCGGCTCGGCGTCGTCGGCGTCGTCGTCGCGGTCGCCGCGCAGCAGGATCACGTCCATCTCCGAGTACCGCATGCCACGTACTAACACAGGCAACAAGGCAGGCAGCCGTGGACCTAACACCTAGTAGGAAAAGTATCTTAAGTGAGTTGCTTTTAAATCAGCAAAGACATACATTTCTCTGTGTAAGTAGAGGTTAAAATTCAACAATAAAATTATACATTCGAAAAAATTAAGAAAAGTCTGGTGCTGTCAAACCCTGGCCTAAATAGCAAACTACATAAATGTGCTTCTGTGGTTTGGAGAGCATCTTAGGTCATTATCCTAAATAGTGGAATGTATTGTCATTACAAAAATTGATTATAAGAAAGCACTCAATGCTTGTAAATAATCTCCTTATCATTAACATACTTGTATTCTGTATCTAATCAATTAATGTGTGAAATTTGACATTAGTGATAGTCTACATTGTTTTGTTTATCAAATGGTGCTTACCTCTCGACACACATTCTGTTCAGCAAGTGATAGCCAGAACTCGCATGCTTCTAATGCAACTCCTTCCTCAGCATCTTGTGTACGGACTAACATATACTGCGGAAAGAACATTTTAAACATAAATAACATTTCCCATGCAATTTAACCTAAAGTAAACTCTACACAATGACACTGAAGGATTTTTGCACTTATGCTGTTATTGAGATTTATAATTCAATAGAAAGAAAGAAAATCACTATCATTTTCTAATCTATTACATGCCTTATTTACAGTTTGAAAGTTTGTGAATAACTAAACTAAGAATATAACATATAATAAGACAAATCATCACTACCTAACAGTAGGTAAAAAAACAAATTTCTTATAATGTTTAGCATTAATGATGAATGATGATCACTGTTAAGGTTATTAACTATAAAAGTGCAATTTATCACTTAAAAATGAAGTTTTATTGTAATACAAGTTTCAATGTCTTTAAATCAAGTGATACTACATGGATTTTATACTTAAATTACTAAAATATCACTAAAATTACCTCAATAATGTTTGGCAAGTGTGGAATAAGTCTATCCAGACTGACTTCTAGTAGTAAGACCAGAGCATGACAAACATTTTTTCTTACATCAGGGTCCTCATCTGCAGCTAAATGGAAAAGATTCTACAAAAGAGATAAACTTTGTTTTATTAGTGTTCTTCGTTTAAAACAAATTTAATAATTATAAAAAAATGAAAAAATACCTCAATAAATGCATCAATATGCAACATTAGTGCTTGTGATCGCCCTATTATGAAGTAATTCACACAAGCAATAGCATGACATCTAATTTTTGGTGATGAGTGACGAAAGAATTGTAGGAATTTAGGAATCAACACATTCAGCGGCCTGTTCAACGCATCACTGTCAAGCAACTCGGTTGTATCCTCACATATCTTCTGTAATGCTCCAAATGCTCCCTAAAATGTAAAGATACAATGAATAAAACAAACTTGCAAGTAGTAAGTAAGCCCAATGTCAATATGAGTCATGTATGTACCTCACAAACATTGTAATCTTGAGAATCTAGCATCTGAAACAGTGCAGGCAAGAGCTCTGGCCAAGAAGTGAGCTCCCCTTTGCTGGCTATTGTTGTGATAATGATGCCCACTGTAGCACGGATCAGAGGTGACGGGTCCCCCACGGCTGATAGACATTCTCGCTTTATGAACTCTGCGACCTCCGGCAAAAAGCTATTGTAATGTGCTTTAACGTTATTTTTTAAAATTAACCCACTCAACGACCTCGTAGGCTCCTCCTCTGTTACCAGTTTCGTCAAAACGAATATTAAGTAATTGTTGAAATCCGGATACTTGTTCAATTCTTCCAATTTCTGATAATAGATTGTTATGGAAAATATAATTAACCGAAAGCTGTCAATGACTGTCATGTCGGAAAAATCGATTTTATCGCAAGCGTGGAGTAGGAGAAGCATATCTCATGGTTAAGCAAACATGAATGAATTATACATAGCCAAGGAAGATTTAAGCGTTTAAAGTACAAAAAAACAGGAATTAAACAAATATAATATACAAAAAACATCCACGCCGATAATGGGCATCGATGTGAAAATCATGAAAAGGATACTTGTTGAACTGCTCGCTGGGTGGCAGTATCTGGCGATTGTGACTCCTTGAGAAGCGTTAAAATTTGTCTTAATCCTTCTTGTTCAGGTTTCCACTCCATTTTCATAATAATTCTTACAAAACGGTTTTATTTCACTCGGGCCCGTAAAGATCAACCATGCCAAAATTTGACGATTTAAAATTGCCAGAACACAAATTGAATTATTTCCCAACAATGCTCACTCATTGCAAGAATAAAAAAAATTAAATATCTTTTGTCTATGGTCCGTAATCATGTGAATTCGAATGCAAAATGGATTCGTAAATTTATAAACATTAAAAAATAAATATTACAATTATTATATTTAATATAACAAGAAAGTACGGTTTGTAACAATTTCATAATAACGTAATACAATTTTTTTAATAACGATACGACCCAGCCAATATTTGCGCACTTTGCCACAGGCTTAATGCGCCATAGGCTTTATAACAATTTTAAATGATGACAATGACGTTTGTTTGACATGACATTGACTTTATGTATCATCATCATATATCAAAATATTATTATTATAATCTTGAACGAATCTATCTTAGATTCTTAGAAACGAGAAAATCTTTAACGTTTATAATAATTTAAATAAGAAATAACCAATAATTCGCTGATAAGATGCCAAAAATAAAAGCGGAGAAGAAATCTAGGATACACAGCGATGTAGCTAAGCAAGGTTGAAAACTCTTAGGTTATGCAGACATGCTTCAAGAAATGAATGGTTTTGTGATACAAATAAACTTTTAACTTTTAGGGATTCAGTTCAACAAGGATTTTGGACAGCATATACTGAAGAATCCGCTTATCATTACGTCTATGTTAGACAAAGCAGGTCTACGGCCAACTGATGTTGCTCTTGAAATAGGTCCTGGTACTGGTAACATGACGGTGAAACTTCTCGACCGAGTCAAAAAAGTTGTGGCTTGTGAAATCGACACGAGGTAAGATAAATAAAATATTGTCTGCATATATACTATATTACTATTATAAATGTGAAAGTTTATGAGAATGGATAGTTATTTGTTACTCTTTCACACAAAAAACAGCTGAAAAGAATTGGATGAAATTTGTTATGCACACAGTATATAGCCTGGATTAACATATATGATACTTTTTATCCCTCCTTGGACCAAGTTCTAACATCTACACAGATAAAGCTGCAGCAAGTTTAGTTGGTTAAAATGAAGATGGTAAGGTACAATTACTAGGACTAAAATGTACTGCGTTAAATGACATGTCGTTTAAGTTTTTAAAGCTTTGACTGTACCTTACATAAACATCTACATTTAACAACTACTATGAATAGCAGCCATAACAACCTAAGTGGTAACATAGTGTTTAATTATTCCAGGTTAGTTGCAGAGTTGCAGAAAAGAGTTCAAGGCACACCATACCAAGCCAAACTACAAATCATAGTTGGGGATGTTCTTAAAACTGAACTGCCATTCTTCGATATATGTGTTGCAAATATACCATATCAAATCAGTTCCCCCTTAGTTTTCAAGTTATTACTGCATAGACCATTTTTCCGATGTGCAGTACTGATGTTTCAGAAGGAATTTGCTCAAAGGCTTGTTGCTAAACCTGGAGACAAACTCTATTGCAGACTCTCAATAAACACACAGTTGTTGGCACGTGTGGATATGTTGATGAAGGTACCTATGAAATTTTCAATTGAATTTTTGTGATTGACAGATGATTTTATAAATGCAGGAAAATTACCCCAAATTGCATATTACCTTACCTTTCATTATATGAAGAGTTACAATAATTTATTCTTACTTAAGACCAAAGTTTTAAGAAATATTCTATGACAATAAACAAATAATGTAAACATCCTATGATACTTGTTACAGGTTGGCAAAAATAATTTTAGGCCACCACCTAAGGTGGAATCCAGTGTAGTAAGAATAGAACCAAGAAATCCTCCACCACCTATTAACTTTGTTGAATGGGATGGTCTTACCAGGATAGCCTTCGTGAGGAAGAACAAAACATTATCAGCTGCCTTCAAACACAGCACCACAATGGCAGTTTTGGAAAAAAATTACAAAGTTCATTGTTCTTTACATAATAAGGTAACTAACTGTAGTAACTTTGGCTTATCTCTACCATGCCTTTCCAGTTCATTCTGATAATAATCTTAGGCAATGTCTTCTTGTGGGCAAAGTGCTGAAAGTCACACTATCTTTCCATCTGCATTTGAAGTGACAGCTGAACATAGGCATACTTGACTACAGCTACACCAGGTCCTGGGCTTTATGACACATATTTATAAATTCCTAATCTGTGTGTAAATTTTAAGTCAATACATTAAATTTATTAGTATTTTCCATGTCATAAATATGAAGTTGATAATAGTCATGGAAGTTTAGTAGAGGTAATCAACTGTGGTGTCTCAGTGAGGTAGGGCATTATAATATGTGATAATCAACTTAATATCAAATAATTGTTATTACAGGAAATTCCAGAAGATTTTGACTTAAAACAGAAGGTTCAAGACATACTGATTGCAGCTGAAGCCGACCAGATGAGAGCAAGGACCATGGACTGTGATGACTTTATGAAATTGCTGCACGCTTTTAACTCTGAAGGAATACATTTTGCATAAAATATATTGATTTGTTTTATTTTAGTATTTTTAATGCTGGTTCTCAAAACGTGTAAGAAGTTTTTATAGTTAGTGAATATTACTGAGAGATATTTAAGTAAATTGAAATGGCATTTATTGATTGTGTCATTTATAAAAACTTATGTAATGTGGCAAAGGCAAGGTTGTTATTGCTTTGCTTGTGAAAACATTTTATTATTGAGTTGATCACATTTAAAAAATAATATGTATGTAAAATTCTATTCTTTATACTGAAAACAGATCTCTGTGTTTATGTGTATTGAAAGGTACCACCAATTATAATTGAATGTCTGGCATTCCTAAACTTTAAGGTCACCCGTAGATCCCCACTATGGAGACGAAATGATGGCGGCCACTGATGATACTTGCAGCAATCAGCAGAGAATATTACAAAACGAAAGTGTTATAATTCTGATGAAATGTCGTAAGTAATATACTTTAGGAGATATAGATTCTTTTCAAAAGTATATCTAAGTAATATGTGGTGTATATATGGGTTATCCCACTTTTCACACCCATGCTATTACTGAATGTTTAAAGGAGGCTAACAAGAAGAATAGGATAATTAGATTAAAGACCAAGTTATTGTTATTTTGCTATTATTTCAACATCTATAAATATAACATGACAAAACATAAACTGGTTGCATTTAGTTTAGATTGGGGAATTCTGAAAGCCTCTGCTAGCATAGTCAGAGTCCTTTGTACGCTCTGATTTAAAGGGAAAACCAGGCTGGCCAGGCAAAACCATGGGTTTTGTCCTTTGAATTCTCCAACCACCCTTCTTGGTCCAATCCTACAAAAAACAAGAAATTAAATGAAAAAAATCTTTGTATATGTATTATATATTGGAACAATGGATAAACAATATTAGAAAAGATGCTACATTCCTTACCTACCTTTCGCAATAATTAATCACTAGTCTACTAGTTTAAACTTTTGTTTTAGGGTTCATAAAAATAGTTCATTAAGGAAAAAAAATATACTTACATTTCCTTGATATTTGAAATAGTAATGAATACCCATAACACCAAATGCAATAAGAAACACTTTGCCAGTGATGTATCTATAGTCAATAGCACGTTGTTGGCCCTAAAAATGAAAAGGAGAATTAGTTTTGAATCATCTGAGCATCATTTGAGCATCAATTATTTATGTAGGTTGTGTACTGTCTGTTTGTTATTATTAATAAAGCCTAGGTTATTATTATGTAATCTTACCAGCATTGGTGTTAAACTGTTGAATATAACATCGAGAGGTTTACGGTAAAATCGACGAATAGGATTGGTACGCTCTCTCCAGTATTCCTCGACATGAATCGGCTCATTAGAAGCTAATACTTGGTCTTTTAGCCATTGCTTGCGCCAGGCTCTTTCGGCGTCAGTCATCCCCAAGCATCTTTCCCTTTCAGATGCTACTCGCCCAGCAATAGCCATGGGCTTTACGCCCGCGGTCTGTGCCATATTTAACCAAGTTTCTGTCTAATTATGAACGAATTAGTTTAGTTTTTAATTAAACGCAGAAGGTGAACCAGCTGAACCAAACCAAATATCTGTGCAATGCAGGCTATTATATACATTCCAGTTAACAGTGTGACCATCTCAAAAACGGCGAATCTGCCACACACGGACCCAAAAATCTGCCAAAATCTGCCACACTCGACGTTTAAAAATGCCAAAAATATGCCAACATGAAAATAAAAAAAAACGTACATATTTTCATAATTTTTTTTAATCAACATTATAACTACGCTAAACGTACAAAAAAACAATACACCTAATCAACATTGGCTTCAAAATTTTCGTCTTCACTTTCTTTGTACATGGATTTTAACGATATATTTTTTAACATTTCCTTGCTTGATTTAAAGGAGACGCAGTCTCCGTGTTCCTTTATTCCCTCTTTTGTAGTAATTATTGCCGAGACATGTTTATTCAAAAACCTGTTCCTTATTTTTGTTTTATTTAGATTGACTTGAGAAAATATCCTTTCGCACGACGCATTTGACATTGGCAAACACAAGAGAGCTTTTGCAAAGTTTGCAATATTTGGATATTTTGTACTTCACATACACGCTAAGCGCCGTAAGAGAATGAAATGAAGTAAAAACAAAGATGATTGAAAACTCAATCAAGAAAGGTTATAAGAATATGAACCCTATGACTTATCATTTACAGCCCACAATTAAATGACAATACCTATGTAAGAACAGATCAAGCGGGGAATCCCCGTGTAATCTGGGCTGGGTATCAAACAAAGGCATAGGTTGCCAGATTGTGAAATAATTTTCTACTAAATATTTTTACATTTACCTTATTTGAATTTTTATTACTTATTTATAATGTCATGTAATTTAAAATTTGCATGATTTTCATTAAAACCTTTGAAATCTGCCAAAATCTGCCACATTTGTAAATCGTCAGCATAATATGCCACAGCTTAAATTTTGGATCCAAATCTGCCAAAATGGCAGAAATCTGCCACAAATGGTCACACTGCCAGTTAATGACATTGACAGTCCGAGCACTGACAATTTTCCATTTATGACATTTTGACACCCGCCTGACATTTAATTTTTTTTAAAAAACCCCCAATGATGCATAAGGGAACGACTATACGATGGCACTCGCCGCCACTCGCTTCCATACGGCCATCATGTAGTGCAACCATTAGGTTAGATTGTTTACCTAATAAGGCCGTAAACACATTTACGTGCCACGGCGTGTCGTGCGTGACATGGACGTAACTTCATGGACGTATGTCGTGACACGCCCAGAAGCACGTCATGAGTCCATCGGTTTCATCATTTACTATGGTTACAAACATATAATTTGTAGGTCGTGTCGTGTCGTGACGCGTTCTAACAATGTATGAAACCGAGTGCTTCTGATGCGTCACGACAGGCAGGGAATATGCATTATATTCCCTGCATTACTACTTGCATAATTTCCCTGATGGCCTAAACCTTCTGTCGCATAAAAAATGTAAAAGCATAGACAATTCCAACAAATGATGACATACTTCAGTATGACAGTTTCAAACGTCAAAGCTATGAAAGAAACAGAAAGCTAGTTTGACAGCGATTAAGGAAAGACGAATTTTTTTCCTGATTTTCGAGCTTTCTGTTTACATTCTGCTAATAAATTTAGCAGTATTTTAGAATTTACACTGTATAAAATAAATAAAAAGTACAATGCCTCGTTTTCACACAGTGGAAATTACTAAAACGGAATGGATTGTGCCCGAAAGATATCAAATGCTTACACCTGTAGGGTCTGGTGCTTACGGCCAAGTTTGGTACGTATTTAATGAGAAAAAAACATTTAGGCACGGTGCCAATATTTATTTTTAATGCATGTATAGAATGATTATCATATCGACTTATTACACCGCTGGAATTTCTTAGATTATGTGTTACTCCAGTTTGATAATGTGTGGGTGGAACTGGTTTTCTGTTGTCCTGCGCACATTTTATCTAAAATTTGGCAGCTGTTCTGATGTAGAAGTATATTTTGATTTATAGAATATATTACAGTGGGAAATAAATCACCTCAGTATCTATTTTAACTTAATGTTAATTTCTAATAGAATCTGCACTATGACTTTCAATTGTATAAATCCCTATTGTCATCATGATAAGGTTTAATTTTCAATACATTTTTCTTCAGTGAGATTGACAAAGTATTTGACATTTAATTTAGCTTTGGAATCTCAAGTCTCAGCTCTTAAGTACAATACCAGAGCCCAGCTTGTCAGTAACCCATTAATGACCCACTACAGGGTCGGATGAGAGGTATGTAGGCCTTAGTCCACCAAGCTGTGGTCAGTAAGCTGGGCCCAGCTTACTTGACCTATAATTTATACAACTTATAAAAATCAAAATGATTTCATGACCATTGCAATATTAACATAACACACTGCAGCTATAATTTAAATATTTTTTCAATGCATATAAAAATCCATAAGTATATTCCGATTTTCACTAAAAATTTTGTGATCACTAAAAAATTGCATTGAAATGATTTTGTGTACTTGTAAATGACTAACTATGAGGGTGTCAGTTTCTTAGAACATCATCATCTTTGTTTAACATCTGGCAATGCAGTGCAATGTCATAACTGTAACTGTTTTAATTGCAGTTCTGCCATTGATACCCTGCATGATATGAAAGTGGCAATAAAGAAGTTAGCAAGGCCCTTCCAGTCAGCGGTACATGCCAAGAGAACTTACCGGGAGCTACGTATGTTGAAACATATGAACCATGAAAATGTTATAGGTGAGTATCTGAGGTAACAGAAAAGTTGCTATGCTGCTATTGTTTGTATTATAGAATAATACATACTATTATGCATGAAAGATACTGATAATTTTAGGGGAGTTGTATACTGTTTTGTTATTTGAGATTGAGTTTCATCCCCTTAACATATTGTAACGTAACAATTTAAAGATATCAGAAATAGCAGACAGAGAAAGTGTTCATTGTTAA